>OX352749.1:10000000-11200000 GCA_947095525.1 Trisateles emortualis | reverse complement strand
TTATTTCTGCGATAATATTATAAATAAATACACACGTGTAGGTATTGACCTTAACGAATGTTATTTCTAACTTTCTTTTCAAAAACTGCCACCTCTCCCAAGGATTTCCACAACTCTCGATCCTCATCTGGTACCTACAGGTTGCCGATGCCGATGGACAAGGTCGGCTTAGACCAAAGAAAAACTGTATTTTATTTTAAATACTTAAATAAAATTAATTGATTAAAGTATGCAACTTTAATCAATCAATTTTATTTCGGGAAATCTACGGAAAAGGAGAATTTAATATGGGGCAGTTTCGCTAGTTGTTAGGTAACCAGATATCATGGATTGTGTTCCGAATTCCCAATTAATCAGATTTTGAGACATATTTATTAAAAATCCACGTTTATTATTATTAACGAACTGAACTAAACACCAAATAAGTACGCGTAACTTAGTCAGAAAAAGTAAGGCTTCAGTTTTTGGTAGCTATGAAAAATTTAGTCCTGGGTAGAAATTAAACCCTAATTGCTGAACCTGAGGTCGGAGTTTCAGCAGTCAGGACCATTAACCACTAAACCAACAAGCCAGTCAAAATATGTCATATTAAATGCAGCAATATCTACACAATTCCTACAAAATGTAATTGCAGAACGTATTTAAAAAGTCTTACTTCAATCTCAATGACAATAATCCCTGCAGAAAGCTCACAATCTGATATACATTCTATCCATAAAGCTATCAATCACTTATCACGATATTGAAAAACAAACAGATGCAGTTTTCCTGTTGATAACATTCCAGTACAAAGTATGCAGGTACACGTTTTGTTCTCATTAAAGTTATGACAACATTGTTCATTGTTGGCTGTTTATCGATCTGCCTTTGCTTACATTTGAAAAGTACACTGTAAAATTGTACACGGGGCTCACTTGGAGAAGCCCTTTGTCCAATGGTGGATAACGAAAGGCTACCATCAACCAGTCAGATTTGGAGCCTAAATGGAGATTAAAATGTTAGAAACCCTGGCACAGAATATTTAATAAAAATAAATCTTTTCTGAGACAGTCGTTATTCTACATATAATGGAACTAACGCAAATCTTTGAGGGCAGTGTATTGTAAAGTATAGACAGCAAACAAACTGAGGGAGCAGTAGCAGCTTGTCACGAGATGAATGTGAGAGTTTTTTTAGCTGGAATGGACTTTCAAGAGCGACCACAGGACGCTTAAATCTGGCTGTACTGTCAGAGAGAGAGGTCGCCAGAGCACATAACAAATAGTAACATCTTCGACGGAAAAATATTTGCGGAGAAAATAAACGATATTTGAATTTGTAGTGAACATATTAAAACGTATACCTACGCCTGAAACCAAGATATCTAAGAATTAATTTACTTGGCAACATCCAATCACTAACCACCTACAAGAAATGACCATCTAAACACGCTCAGTGTCTATTTACTTTGTGCACTATTACCTAAGTTCAACTTTTCGACCTATGGAGGCAATATACGGGTATATAATTCGAACAAGCGGCCGTTGCGCGATTCTCACGAAGGCAGGTCGGGAGCGGACACTCCTCGATATAGATGCCCGCTGAGGTACAACTCAGTCTTAGTCACGATAAATAATTCGTAGTTTCCCTTTTGTAATGAATATGCATGATTATGTGAGAGATTTAGTGTGAGAATGTTTGAGTTGGAATTTAAAATAGGTAACGATTTCAATAGGACGAATGCAATTGAGTAGGACTTCAATAAAATCATCCTGCGGCGTTATTAACGCCTGAAACTTTTAGTTAGCGGATGAAATAGAACATGTGCTTAATTCTTAATTGTACACACAAATGAACATTACAATAATACTTAAAAATATAATGTATAAAGGCGAGCTTAATAACTCATAATGACGTTTTCTACCAGCAAACCTAAGAGTGCAAGGGGAAATGAGAGAGCAAATGAAGTGCACAATGAATAAGAAAACATAAGAGAACAGGAAATAAAAGTCATTATTAACTATGATAACTATTCTATCATAAACATATAAGACTTTATTGAAGGGTTAGCAACGTGTGAGTGATACCTCTGGTTATTGCAAAGAAGTGTAAATACAAACGTCTATAGGCTACGGCACACACCGTTTGCCTGTTTGCCACCTATAGTTTATCATATCGGTACCTAGCAGCACATTGTCATTAATATTCACTTGGTTAAAAGAACGGAGTTATAAGTATGTAGCTCTATTATATTAGTAACATAAATAACCTTGCCTCCTACACAATAATACAAGTGTGTAACAGACTGCGAAGTTGTATTGACAAAACTAAAGGAATATTAAACCGTGGAATTTAAAATATCACTCTATAAACCAGTCAGCGAATTGACCGCTGGAAAAAAATATATGCTGGCATTTGTTTTTATACCGTTCATTAGTATCATGCACTTGATGAAATGATTTTCACTTTGACTAAAATGTTCTAAAACAAAGAAAGATAGAAAGAAAGAAAGAAAAGCATTTATTCGAACATACACAGTATAACAGACGGTAGACAAAAGATAGACACATTAAAACAACACAAAAATAAAATTATCCTGTGTGATGTCAGAAAGGGTCCCAATCAAAAACATTCTACTTTGCTAAGAAAGAATGGTTCTCGATAGTAAAATTCATCGAAAGGCTAGAGCAATAACGCATGAAGGTCAGCGTTTTCCCCGATTATGTCTGTCGTGACGTGTCAGTGTAAGTTCACTAAGCTCGATATAAGCAGAAGTTCGCAGAAGATCCATTGCATGGTTGGTTGCAGTAGCTTAGTAGTTGCAATGGTAAAAGGTGATGACCTTACCATGTCATTTTCATATACGTCTGATCAAAATACTGCTGGTATTTGCAATGTTTGTAATTTTACTAAAATAATTTAGGTACTGTCAATGTTTTTGTTACCTTAATATTCCCTATAAATTAGGTATGTACTTATAATATAACTAGCTGTACCCGCGACTTCGTTCGCGTGTTCAGTCTTTGACCGTAAATCTGAAAACAACAGTTATCCCCATACAAACATTTCATCGGCAGATTTTCATCTTTAGCAGTTACATTTTAAAAAACCTTTCTTAGCGGATACCTATATCATAATAGCTATCTGAGTGTCTGGTGATTTAAACTGTGCGTTTGTTGATTAGTCAGTCACATTTTTCTTTTAAACATTTAGATTCTGCAATTAATAAATTTCATGAATCAAATTGTTTTAGCGCAAACGTGATCACCCTTAATCGCCTAGCGAATAGTTTGAATATACATATGTATTATTATGTATTATCTGTGCCATACCCTGTACCCTGATCTGAAATCTCTGCATCTATTACATTTCGTTTTAAATTGGTCACTTCTAACCTGATACGTACTCTTACACAGTTTGGTTGGGCTAAAATAAAAATTACTAAAGGGTTCGCCGTAGTGTTTTTTTTTAAGAGAGAGAAGGACTTCCACCTTACAGAAGACCACAGCCAAATAACTACACACAGCGGTGTAGTTGTGTTCCTGTGTGCGAGTAACGGTCTCCAACGCTCCCTTAGGGATCCGTGTTGAAAGAAACGTATTCTTATCCCAGGGATACTCCCATGTTAAAGCTCTGGTGTAAAAAAGGGTTGGTAACACGCAAGTGATACCTTTGGTATTGCAAGCGTCCATAGGCTACGGTAACTGCTTAACATCAGGTGGACCATATGCTTGTTTGCCACAAAAGTAGTTCCATCTTAGCCATAAGACATCCCGCAAGGTTTGCCACATTATTCGGTCCTGAGCTGACCTTGTCCATCGGTTCCCCGCGACCTTTACCAAGTCGTCGGTCCACCTTGTTGGAGGCCTGCCCACGCTGCGTCTTCCAGTTCGTAGTCGCCACCCTAGAACCTTTTTGCCCCAACGGCTATCGGTTCTGCGAGCTATATGCCCTGCCCATTGCCACTTCATTGAGGCAATTGTGCGAGCTATGTCTATAATGAAAGAATCACGCCGTCTACTGGTGAAAATGAAATTTTGTTTGGTAATTATTGAGTTTATCGTGACCAGACAGATTCGGTGGAGTGTTTTCTTTTCTGTGCTGCTTTTCTGATTACCTATACTAAGGTACTGTTAAATGTTGGCGCCTACAAAAAAAATAGTAATATATAGATTGTGTTTAAGTCTTTTTAACAATAAACAATCACAGAATAATTTAGGCGTTACTAATTTATTCTGTGATTGTCTTAGATCTTGGCATGATTAACGCATTTCAATTGTACTTATAGTATATTTATATGGTTTAAGTATTTTCAGAGACAATTTTAGCGGCAAAAAACAGACAGACAGAGAGACAAAACTGTTAAAATTGTTGTAAGTGCTTTGTAAACAGCCACATGAATTTAATAGAAAGCTGTTATTTTGATATTACAAACAGACACTTCATATTTATTTATGTGTGGACAGACACTTCATATTTATTTTTTAAATTTCTATTCATATAAACTTAAGTTGTTGTTTTACAAACTACATTTAACAAAAGTTTGAGCTAAATGAATCGAAGCGCGTTTCTTGAATAGCACGTGTGTTATTAAAGTTACCACAACTTTTTTATTTGTGAACCGATTAGAATAAAACAAAGCCTATACGTTATGGGTTATACTACTACTTCCTCGACCGATTTCGGCCATGGCGACCTCTTCAACTCCGTTCTGATTCATGGCGTTGATGTGCTCGAATATGACTAATGTAGCCTATCTTATTACTAAACGTACGCGCACATTGCGGGCAGGTGAGCACACCATTACAGAAATTATAAGTGATTGCACAGGGTGGACGTGCTTTCAGTTCATCGCGTCGAGTATCTAGTTCAGAGCAGCGATTGGTCCCAAAGTCATTGACTTTGGTTTTCACCAGAGACCTCCACTCAGGTCGTCGAGTAGCCAATTACTCCCACTGTAAGGGGACTGTAAGACTTCACAATATAAGCTCTTGTTCCCCTAACTATCAACGGCAGCGTTTGCCGAAAAACATGACAGTGATTCCACCCATGATTTTGTTAGAGCTTCTTATATCCTGGCGGCCGGCCTTTGGCTCGCGCATGCGCACTCTCACATCGTCGCCTGCCTTTCGCCTTACAAATATGGTACTTGACTAAATCTATTATATCTCCTAGGGTATTCGTTGAAATCAAATGATGTAAAGGACAAATTTGTTCAAAATTAAATCTTTATGACGAATAGCGTATTTGTTTGGATAAGGATTAATATCGTGTTCATAAAAAAGCTTTGCAGATAATGAATTATTTTAAATCATTTTTATTTCCATAAATCACGTTGTAGTGAGTTAACCCTAAGAGGTAGACATATGCTGTCGCGGACTTTTTTATAGATCTTTTAAAGAGGAATAATTCTTTAGTACATATTTTTTTCATAACTTTAACCGTTTAAGCGGCGTACGCGACGGAAACTCAGAAAAGAATAATATTTTCCCCGATTTTGCAACATATCTCACTACTGCTCCGCTCCTATAGATCATAGCGTGATGTTATATAGCCTATAGCCTTCCTGGATAAATGCACTATTCAACACAAAAAGATTTTTTCTAATCGAACCAGTACCTTCTGAGATTAGCGCGTTCAACCAAACAAACAAACAAACAAACAAACAAACTCTTCAGCTTTATAATATTAGTATAGATTATCCATTCACGAAAGGAACAAAAACTAGCTCTGTACATCCAATAACATGGCTAAAACAGGCGCCTCAAGGGCAAATATTAATGACGAAACGTAGAACGGATGATTGCAAGTCGCAAGGAGTCGTACGGGTGGAATCCGACATGTTGCGACATGTTACAAACTGTAAAATCCTGTTGAGTGTCGTCGAGAGCCTTGAGGGGTCGGCTCCAGACCCAATTTGAACCCAAACCGGTCTGATACACTTAATTAATTTTATTAACGGTTTCAATCCATTGAGTTTTTGAAACTGGATTTTTTGTTTTCCATATTTATTGGGTTCCTTTAATGATTGCTGCGGTACTTAATGGGTTTCCTAAATAAAGGTTTGATATTATAGTAATGCAGATGGTAGCCGAGTAAGTAACCGACTAGTAACACATGAGGTATGAGTTTTGTAACATTGTAGAAACATATAAATCTATGCATTGTAGAGTTTATACGTTAAATTATTTTATTAATATCTATGCCTGATATTAATAAAATAATTTACCATCTGCTAACGGTGAAGGAAAACATCGTGAGAAAAAGTCTGATTAACCAATCCTCATTCGGATAGCTTGTGCGGATTAAAGCCAAAGCCCTCTGCTCTGTTGATAGAATAAAGGAGACCCGTGCCCAAGCTCTGTTTATAGACTTCAGCAATCCCAGGGACACATGCCAACTCTACTGTGAAGCTAGAGTTTGAAAAAGAAAATGTCGCTCGTAGCGTTCGACCGTTCGGTAGATAGCGTATCAGCCCCTCTAGACAAGTGTCATAAACGGTAGTCGAATCGAAAAGTCAAAAAAGCAAATGTATGGGATTTGAAGTAATTTTGCGACATTATATCGTAAATTACGTCAGATTCCATACATTTTTGACTTTTCAGGAGGCAGACTGTCTGGAAGAAAGCGAATAAGACCGCCGATTGTACTAGCCTTAATAGAAATTTAAGTTGAAAATGTTATTTAATGGTATACAATAAAGTATATTGTATTGTATCAGATAGTTTGTTCCAATTTCAAAGCTTACACGCACGTGGGAGGTTTGAATGCTGGAAGCAAAACGGAGCTGGACGGATGTTTAATATTATAAAGACCTTTCAAAACATCTGCTTCTTGTTATCATTCGGTTATTGGCCAACCTGCCTCTCTGGACAAGTAGCATAAACAGTAGTCGAATGGAAAAGAATAGAAAGCAAACGTATGGGAGTTGACATTAGTGTTCGACGTTATGTCGTAAACTTACGTCAAATCCCATGCATTTGTTTTCTATTCAATTCGATTAGACTACCATTGTCTAAAGGGGCTGGTAATAGAGTCATTTAGATCCATATATTTAGGCCTATTTCGTGATCTAACGAATGATCAGGTAGGTACAATCGGGACCGATTTTTAACTTGCCCTATGAAGCTCGGAGACGCTCAGGTGAAATACCACTATGCGGTCACTCATATTGACTGGCCTGTTGGTCTAGTGGTTAGTGGCTCTGACTGCTACGCCGGAGGTCGTGGGTTCGATTCCCACCCAGGACAAATCGTATATAGTGTAATTTATCTATAATATGTATGTATTTAGAAATATATAAGTATGTTTATCAGTTGTCTGGTTACCATAGTACAGGCTCTGCCTAGTTTGGGATCAGATAGCGTTGTGTGAGTTGTCCCGAAAATATTATATTATTAATGATACCGTGCTTTTGGTACCTTAATCCGCTGATCGTTTATCGAACCGCGACTGGTTCTGGCTAAGAGCGCCTCAAAACATCTGCTCAAAGTAGAGTAAGAACCATAACTATGCAATACAATACTTTCGTAATGCTATTTCTATAAACCATAAACAACATCTAATATCATTTATGTCCGTAGAGCAACTGCTCTACGGACATAAATGATATTTACACGTTAATTAATATCATAGATAACTATCTATGATATTAATTAACGTGTTGGTTATTGCGGGAATTAGAACTAAACGGTATTCAAACTATGTTAGCAGTAGGTACCTGATTGTTGCAGTACAGGCAGAACTTGCAGTTACCTTATATAGAAAAGGTCTTGTAACATTGTTAGTTATTGTTTTCTCCATAAATTCTTATATGTTAGCAGTAAGAATTATCGGTTAACGGGTTTAATTTTAGTTCAGGTAACTCAATAATCAATTATGGATAAAATTTGTAATAATAATATTAAGAATTGCGGTTTTGTAATATCCCACAAATACTATATCTATAGTATATTTACCATAGCATGAGTAACCACTGTGATGTTAGACATTTGGAGAGAGAGAGAGAGAAGTTCAATGAAAATAATAAAAGATTAATTAAGAAACTATCAAAAAAATACTCTAGGCTATTGATCATTTAGTTAGCCAATTGGTTAGAGATTGAATCAATTTTATCTTCAAATTTTAATGCCAAATGTCACAGTGCCATGCTATGTGAAATATCCTGTAGGGCTGGGCTAGAAAAATATTTGTTTAAAATCGCATCCCTAAATGAGCACGTAGACCTGTCCTTACGCACAGAAACACAACTACAGAATAAATAATAGTTACCACGTATATAAAAAGACACAACTACAGTAGTGTGTGTAGTTATTTAGCTGTGGTCTTCTGTAAGATCGAGATCTTTCCCAAATTGGGATAGTTTGCTTATATGGTCGTACCTCTTTTAAACCAATAGGTACTAAGTCTTAAAGTATTTCTTCAACACAATATAACGAATTACTAACAAACTTTTAAAAATATAACTTATGGCAGCCATCACTATTTCCCAACACAGATGTCTCCAATAGTTATTTATATAAACATGATTACCATTACCAACAAATAAAGCCGACGAGTCCCAAAATTTTGCCCATTTTCGGATAATGTTATACAATGATTATTGGGCAACTATAGGTCAAAGTTTGTTACGCCTTTGGGCTTGCGCCTACGCACGCCGGAACAAGTGTTAAGTTATAAAATCTTAAAAGAAGTACATTATTGGATATATTTATAGCTATAGGTTGCTTTTAAATCAATTTGATTTATGAGATGGGATAGAGATAGTTGTCTCCATCAAACCAAACAAGTCGATTGCCACAATTGCATGAAGAATCTATCTCTCTTTATCTCGGGTATTCTCCAATTTTAAAGCTAATACCCGGGCTAAGTCTTATGTGGGGACATTGGTCCAAGACGCAGTAGACCTTAAAGAATCTACTATTTATTACAGGGTGCAAATATTCTTACATCTTCATAGTAATCAAGAACTTGTCTGCAGTCTGCGTGGGCTTTTACTGAACGATATTTAAAGCAGATTCTTTTAAAATTAAGGACCGATTCTCTGCGAGCAGAGTAAAGACCTATTTAACTTGACACTGATGATATTTTGAAATGCTAAAATCTAGTGCCTATGTATTTTTCATCCAATATATTTTTTTATAATACTTAGGTGGCAGATAAGCCAGCCCATCTGATGGTAAGCAGTTACTGTATCTTTCCTATAAATACTGGCTGTACATGGAGCACTTAAGTGTTGCCTACCCAAAAAATGTGACACTAGGTCATAGGTGTATTGTTATGTGGTATCCCTGGGATAGGAAAAGGTATATTTTAAAACCTCCTGCCCTCCTGTGGGTCCTGTTCTCACGCACAGAAACACATACAACACCACTGTGTAGATATGTGTACCTATAGTTATTTGGCTTTGATCTTATGTTAGGATTTGCTTACTTGTATGGTAGCCTACCTCTTGTATTTGTCTTTTCTAAGGATACAGATAAAGATACTCTTCTAAGGCACTAACCTGCCATTAAAACGCGTGATAATTACTTTTACAGGCAGTTTGTTTAAAAAAAATCAAACTTTCAATCTAACAAGCTGTATTATTGATTTATGATAGGTTTTATTGAATTATTTTAATTGTAAAATCATATTTTGCGTGTAAATTTTATATTCAAAGTTAAAATTAAACCATTACTCATCGACAAATACTTAAATACCTATAAGGACGTAATGTTATGACATCAATAGAGCGGTTTATTCAACAAAAATTATAAGAAAAACTAACAAAAATAACATTTGACATTAGTGAAGGAGAGATTCCATTTATGCGTCATCAAATCACTAAGCCGGAACTTTACATCTATCCTCATTGAGGTACCTATAAGTAAACTAATTATACTATAATATTATAAAGAGGTAAAGTTTATGAGTTAAATAACGTCAACGTTAAAAATCTTAATATTAGCCTAAAATATCTGACCTCTTACTAAACAAAGCTATAGTTTCAAAAAAATAACTATAAAAGGATATTTGACTGAACTTATTTTGTTATTTTTAAACCATAATAGACAATTATAAAATCCATAAAACTATTATCCACACTTAATAATACAAATACGAAAGTAATTCTGTTTGTATGTAGCTGAAAGGAGCTTAATAAAATTTAAGGTAAGAAGATAAATGGCATCCCGATGAAGTTTATTTTTCGAAAAATAAACTTTCATACATTAGTTCCCCCGACCTTCATGGTATGAAAGTTTATTTTTCGTTATTCAAGTCTGGGAACAACCCCTTTCTACAGCGATAACGGATGTCCAAGCAAGCAAAGCCGCGGGCTTCAGCTATGTAGTCACTTATATTAAATTGATTTGCGAATAATATTATACCATAACACCGTGAACAACATTGCAACAACGGTGTAACATTTCACGCCCATAATTGACCTCTTGCTAGTGCCAACACTGCCAACCCGCTGGCTATTTTATTACTTAGTGTACAGTTACCACTAATTAAAAGTGTTGCACTCCAAACATGCTAATTGGTTACCAATTACAAATATGAAATTTTACGGTAACAATTCTGCTGGTGTTTTCTTATAAGTTTGATCGAGTAAACTTGGGCTGTTCGATGATTCTTCCATACGTATTATTTTTCAGTATAAAATTGTGAACTGAGACTGCCAATGGATTTTTCTGGGACCTGGGATTTTTATGTGGGTCCCAGAAAAATCCGGTAAATGACATCGCGGTTAACCCGGCGGAACGAACTGACAGGAAAAACTGGCCTAGATCGAAGCTACGTAGGAGCTTTAGGTTTGAGTTGTTAAATAAAAGGGAATTATTTGCCTTTCAGTCGGCAAATCGAGCAGTAAAAAAATCTAGTCTTATCATCACTGTTTGTACTGTTTTGTTTTTTCCACTGAAACTACTAATCTGATTCTGAGCTACTTTCTATCGACAAACCAAACAAGCGAAGCCACAAGATTCAGTTTCATCAATTCTACTAATCCTTACTAATATTATAGATGTGAAAGTTTGTGAGAATGGATGGATGGATAGATGGATGTTTGTTACTCTTTCACGTTTTTACGTGAAAGACTACTGAACGGATCTGGATGAACACACAGATATAGATTATGGTCTGGAATAACACATAGGCTACTTTTTACAGCGATATCCGACATCCACGCGGGCGGAGCCGCGGGCAACAGCTAATATTCAATAAAACGATAGAAAATTGGAGAGCCTTTTCTAAAGTTGGGAACCAAGTTTGTTTTTAATACAGTTTTTACACTAGGGAACAAGCCCTGTGTCTCGGGGGACTTTACAAACATACAATTACCGGACACAAAGTACACCCAGACTCGGAGCAACCATCTATGGATTACACAATTTTTTGTCTTATGTGGGGATCGAACCCACAACACGCCGCGCAGTGGTAAATGGCAAGGTGACCACTTAAGACACTAAACTAACCGTGCAGTCATAAAATTGACACCTAATATTAATGACATTTACAGTAGGCTGTGAAAACTCAACTATAGCTCTTATAATTGACAAGCCAACATCCTTATATTTCTTACAGCAATACGTCACTAAAATTTGAATATAATTCATCTTTCATGAACTCCTATGCATACACTTTCTCTAGATATGATCCGTTAAATAATTCATTAACAATTATGAATGCATGTAACATACATTAGACAGGCAATTACGAGTGTCACGACATATTCATTCAAATAATAACAATGTATTTCATTACAATGAGTTTAAGAAGGGAACAATGTTTTTAATTGTCCAATTTTAAGAGAAGTATTTATTTATTTTAAGAAGCGACACTAAACTAACGTATAAGCCCGATTTGAATACTTAGAATAGGCTACCTTACATAGGACGTACCAAAACGTCTTTAAAGCGTATCGTTTTTAATCCTAATTTGTGAATCGTAAGAGGTCAACATTATTCGAAATACAAATTAAGATCAAAAATAAATCGCTGTAGAAAAATCACAGAACAGTCACAGCCAAGTTACTACACAGCGTTATTTGAGTTTGTGTGGTCTTCTGTAAGGAGGATGTCCTTCAGTCGAACTTGAGAACTTTTGACACACTATCAATAGATATTCCACTGTAACAATATAATATTTCAATCCAAATTTAAAAACAATTAAAACATTTTAATGTCTAGGTAATCTAAATACGTTCCCAAGACATTCTCCGTAGGTCAATATATTACCTAGCGTTATGTAGAATGATAAACACGGAGACTCTACAACTCTACAGTTAGTAATAAGTAGTTAAGTACCGACCTTAGTACCTACACCACCTACCTAGATCTAGTATAATTACGGTAAGTAGGGTTAAACACATTAGCTATAAAGTTTATTATCAACTAAGAAAACCTGCTATAGCTACATAATTATTTCGTCTACCTACGCACTATCTGTATATAACTATATTATAACATGTACATACAGACAGGCCTACTTACAGGCAATGTACTTTTATATGGCGTGCTTGTACCTACATATAGGTGTAGCTAATATATAGGTACCAATATGTAGATACAAGCACGTCTACAAGTAGGCCTATTTTAAAAATGGTTGAAAAAATCTATGGTTTATTTACAAAATATACCTTGGTAATTACATAAAAAAATATCCAGAGACATAAAATAATTGTAGAAAATAAAATAGTTATTAGGTAGGCACTCAGATTTTACTAAACACAATTTAGTAATTCAGTTCATTTATCGACTCCCATGAGCAATATTTTCTACACTATGTTTACTCTCTAATCTTATCAACTTTACTCATACCTGTAACTTTTCCAATCCAAAGTTATCCAATTTCATTTCGAAGCAATTCAGATTAATGTCGCTTAACACACTCATATGTCATTAAACTTTGTAATTCGATTTCATCACTTCACTAAATAAATACACTCAACTAAAATCACAGCACTAATTTAAAAAGAAAACAAAAACAGATTATAAAACGAAAGAAAACTCAAGCTTTTTGAATTTAGAATTGGAATAAAGGCTGTGTTGCACGCGTCCACCGATGACGGTGTCTCGAGCCATATGAGATTACAGAACAACCTTACCGAACGCAGAAGGCTCTAAATACTTAAACAGAAAATTAAAATGAACTCTATGTGTGTTAATTTCCGTAACCAACACTCGTTTTCCTAACTCGGTCGGGTAAACAACTAATAAAGTCGGAAAAAGGTACTGCTACGCAAATTATGGTTTTATTTACACAAGAGTTTAGTGGCACTGGTAGCGTATCCAGAGATGGAGTGGCAAAGAAAGTACAAACAGCAAATGTAGTGTGTAGTGTAAAATATAGAAGTTTACAGGAAATGCTTCGTAAATAAATAGTAGAATGGCTGCACGGTTGGTTCAGTGGTTTGAGTGGTTACATCGCCATTTATCACAGCGCGGTGTGTTGTGGTTCGATCCCCACACGGGACTAAAATTTGTGTGATTCATTTCTAATGGTTGTCCCGAGTCTGTGTGTACTTTGCGTCCGTAAATTGTATGTTTGTAAAGTCCCGCGCGTCAGAAGACGTGTTCCCTAGTGGGTACAGGAGTTGTCATATTTAAAAACGAAAAAATTATGTCATTTTCTTAATATTAGAAGATGGTCATGGTTTGAAAATAATCTGTAGTGTAGCTACCTATTGATTAAATATTTTAAGGAATAAAATGAATAAATTAATATAGGAATAAACTGATTCGTTGAAACGCAATACACTTACGCAAATAGTATGAATGATGATGATGTATTGTATAAATACAGAAATAAGAATTTTATTGAGTGTTGCGGTGGAATGCTTGGTACAAATAGCGGTGTGTACGACTGCCGAGTCTGACCCTACCTTTAATTCCCGGGTCTAATAAAGTTATGTAAGTAAATACTTATATACCTAAGTGGAATTTTTCTATAGAGACATACTCAGTATCAGCCCGGAATCTAGAATTATGTTTCAGATAAATATCAAAGGACTAGCTATTACATGACTCGTATAGAGCTGTCTGGAAGACGCACGCAGCGTGAGCAGGCTTTGAACAAAGTGGACCGATAACCTAGTGAAGGTTTTGAGCAGCCAATGGACAAGATAAGCTGGTGGAAATCCTTGCGAGAAGCCTTCCTATATGCAGCAGTGGACGACTTTCGGCCGAGAAGCTGATGATATAGGCAATATCCATAGCTGACGGACGGTACATGTGTAGTTAAGGGTTTCTGTGTTTTGGACGTAAATCTGTATTTGCCCGATAAATGTCCAAAACGCCTGGACAGAAACCCATCACTATCCATGTGTAATACATATTTCTTTCTTTTCTTTTTAAAAAAGAACAACAACTCCCGCACAAGAGCAAGCTCTGTGTCGGGGGGGACTTTACAAACATACAATTAACGGACACAAATTACACCCAGACTCAGAACAACTCTTTATGGGTCACACAAAGTTTTGTCCTGTGTGGGAATCGAACTCACAACCTTGTGCACAGCAGGCGCTTACTGCGAACACTGGACCACAAATCTGTCCTAGAAAGGTTATATTTACGCTGAAGTGTACAGACTAGACCGCAAATTCTTTCCTGCAGGAAACATAAGGCTGAATATGACGCTACCATTAGTGTTATTTGGTCCAAAACCAAATAAAGATACAACTCCGAGAGCCTACTCGCGATACGCCAGGTCTAATTGAATTCCAGTTACACTTTGTATTTAACAAAGCTGTCGAGTTCACAGTAAACTGTAGGTATGCGGCCACATCATTATTCACCCAGCGATTCGTATACCAACGTTACAAAAACTACAAAATGTCACACATATCATGACAAAAACTCGTATCACCTTTATTCCGGAGCAACAAGGTGCATTATTGAATTAAACCTTTAATGTGAAATGCTGGAAGCTGTTGTTTAACATACAGACAATGGACATTCTATCCACACCGCAGTCAGTAATTCTATCAGGAATTCTACTTTATTTAGCTCTTAATACAGTTGCGTAAGATTCAAATTACACCAGCAAAAGTTTACTGTATCCTAGAATTGGTATTAATATCCCCATTATGATGCGTCGCAGCGCCTATCAACAATGTATTATTGAATATCAAGTATAGGCATTTGCTATAAAAGTGGTTAATAGTATTTTAGATACCCAAATATGGGTGTTGAACTGTTGATATTGGTAAAAAGATGTCTGGGTCGTTTTACTAAGTGACGACAGGCATTTGTAGTAAACATAGTCCTCTTGGTATGTAGTAACAGTAAATAGGTAGTAACTTATTATTTCTTAGAAAAGCGGTAACAAGAGTTTGGACGCGCGCTTCAAAGGTGTGCGTTCCCATTGAGGGACTACATTTAAATTTTGAGCTTTTGTGGCTATTAAGTAACTCTTTAGTAATCTGTGCTATTACTAAATGAGGAATTTAAAGAAGAATTTATATTTAAGAAAAGCTCAAAGATTTTAATGTGGTCCCTAAATGAGAACGCACATATTCAAAGCCAGGAATGTTCTATGCTCTAACTGTAGGTACGTAACTATTTAGCTACTAACTAAAGCTATGGCAGATCTTCCTGCTGTCGCAAGATGCAAGCTGTGGACTAAAACGAACTGCCCACCTTCTGACTACACTACGCCAACACATCTTACCGTGACCTGTACTATTAAGTATTGTGTGCCGTGACCGCTTTGGAGATATTTGATCTTAATGATAACTCGCGTTTACTATCATACATGTACATCTAGTGCATGCCGTCTTAGGTAATTCAAGGGCAATTAGAGCACGGTAATAATATTAGGGCATGCAAAAATTTGAAGATCATTTACCAAAAAAAGACCCACTACAGGATTCTGACCTCATTTTCTATACTACATGCCCTTTATGGTAGACATAACTGATTAGAACATCATTTAAGTTGTAAGGTAGGTATTATTACCTTTTTTTTACAAGTCAACATCAAACATCACTTGCCGTCTCCAGCAAGTTATATTCCTTATAAACCTAAACCAATACTAACAATAGATGTCACTACTGGTGGCATTTTACAACCTAGATTTTCTCACCAGTATTCCTAGCCAAAAGGATAACTCCCTCTGTGAATGTGGCCTTGACAAAGACACACTTAACATTTGTTCTTTTCTTGTCCACTGGTAGTTCCTTTATATGACCTTCTTCAAATGCCCTAACATACATTCTTACATTAGTAAATTCCCCCTTTATTAAAATTCTTTATAAATTCATTTGCATTATTAAAATATAATTATTTATTCTCCTTACTTTCCTTAACTTATCCCTCTCCTATCTTCCTTAATTGTATTCTATTTTTGAATTGTCTACTCATATATCTCTATCCCTAAATAATTACATGTCTACTAACATTTTGTACTAACACTTGTGTTGTCCTTGTTACAGCCTACAAAGGAAACCATAGCTACAAACACCGGCCAACCAGTCAAATAGCTTTCTCTCTCCACCTTGACATTGGCAGAATCATTTGTATACCAAAACGGATGGAGCCAAATAAAAAAAAACCTACATTTTACTATTTATTTACTAAGTGATTAGATGACTATCTAAGATGATAGAAAATTAACTGACTGATTTAAAATAGATTTTTAAAAATAGATTTTTCTATGCTTTGGTAATAGGACTGACCCTTTTTTATTGAGTAGTTTTTAACCTGGTGACATTTGTTCAGACCCATATAGAACTCTGCTGTAATGTAACAACTGATTACAGTCAGGACCAAATTTTAAGGTGCTCTCCACGTTCCTGCCCCACCCTAATGAAATAGCTTTTTTCTCAGATCTATAGACCAATAAACAGAATGAACATGGCTGTGAACTAATGTGCAGTAAGATAACAAAAGTAAGAAAAAACATTTTATAAAAGATGTGATTTAATTAAACTTATTAATAACTAGTTTATTACTAGTACAAATTATTTGCCTCATAACATTACAAACTCACGAATATCCAGGTAATATGGATAAATTAGTACCCTTAAAATCTAACACTTCATCTGGATTTGATTTCAACTTTTCAATCAAAATATGTTTGTTAAATTTAATTTCATTAATGTAATCTTGTTTTAAAGATTTAATTTTTTGTAAAACTTTGTTACGATGGGTCTTTTCTATATTGGGATCATGTAACATATCTCCTAACTCCTGTAAACTGTCCGGTAATATTATATTATCTTGATCTTCAATAATTATACTTTGTTTCATTGTTTCAAGCTTTGTTCTTTTGACACAGTGATGCTTTTCTACTGTATTGCCAACAGGTATCTGTCTCCCGTCATCATCAAATACTATTTTCTTGTTTAATGGACATTTACAATCTTCCTGTGAAGTCTCCGAGTCCAACTTTTGTTTCTTTCGTTTTCTATTTTGTTCCGGTTCATCAAGATCCAACAAATGTCCATATTTCGTTTCAATTCTTTTCATAACCTCTTTACATTTCTTGTACACAATTTTTAACTCTTCCAGATCACTCGGCTCTATTTCTGTGGGGTTGTTCCTTATTAAATTACTCCCATAGGACGTTGTTGGCATTTCCTCAGGTTTGTTTTGCAATTTGTCAGATTTTCGAGATTTATTTTGTATGGCCTCATTTTCAGTGGTCTGCATAGTACAACTGGTTTTATTTTGCGAAGTATTAATATCCATTAATTCTCTCACATGATTACTTACAATAACATAAGACTTCTGCTCTAAAAGTGGCTGCCTAATAACAGACCTTTCTACCACTTTTTTGTTTTCTTCGTGTACTACCATCATTACATAATATTTAATTCACAATATTACAGATATTCTTCTACTTATTAATTTTATAAATACGATTTATTTAACTTTTTTAACAATAAACACGTGTTGAACAAAACATTACGCCCCGATCGATGTTTGACACTGACAGTTCGGTTTCGGTAGTGACGTGCCACAGCGCCGCCATATTGTGCAGCCATTCAGTTATTTCTGTTCAATAATCGACTACGACAGAAACCGATTTACTCGATTAACGCTGAATTATGAAGCAAAATGGTTTTGTTAGTAGTAAAGTACGCTTTTACCTACTGAGCGGAATGACTACTACCACAGCTATTTTCATATTTTTTTAAAGATAGCTCCCGCAAATAGTGGTTATAAAATTCACGGGCAGACAAAACTTGGCAAACACCACATTTAATTTTGCCGTCAGATAGATTACACGTATGGTTCAGTGGTTTATGTGATTACCTCGACATTTACAGCGCAGTATGTTAGGGGTTCAATCCTCACACAAAACAAGTAATTGTTTTGTTAGTACACATAATTATGACATTAATGGGCACTAAGGCAAGATGCGTGGATTAAGCCTTAAAAGTATCTCAGCTCTCTTGATAGAGGAGAGGAGACTTTTGCCCTACAGTGGGTCAAATATAGGTTGATATTACTATTAATATCAATACTGGTATACTACGCCAGTGGAATAACAAAATAACCAATAGATTAAAAATACCAAATAGTATAAAAGTATTTTTTATTGATGATCAATATCTTTATTTTTCCTCTTCTTTTTCTTTTTAGGCACATACTCTTCAGTGGCATGTTCTTCAAATGTTTCAATTACTTTATTTTTCTTTTTAGACTTTTTATTTTCTACAGACTCCTGAATTGGCTCTTCTAGATCACTTGTAGCATGTTTTTTCTTTTTGGACTTCTTTACTTTTTCTTTATCCTGTGGCATTTCACTAATATCCTGATCATGAACTATATTATTATGTTCTTCTGTGTTAACAACAATTAAGTTTTCTATTTGGACTAATTCCTGATTTTTATTTTTCTTCTTTTTCTTACTTTTCTTTTCATTTTCGACACAAATATTTGACACTTCATTTTTAATCTCAATTTTATTTTCCTCTGAGTTACAGGAAGAAAATCCTTGGAAACTAAATACTTGATGACTTTCAGCATCCATGTCATCATTTCCTGCTCCTGAAAAGCCCTTGAATCCGCAATCAGCTCTGTCATCATCATAGCTGCTGTTTAAACTGATGTTATTTTTAGATTTAAAATTAGCTAATTTGTTTTTGAAATAATCCACCATGCTACCTTTGTCAGTAAACACACTATCTGTGGTATTAATATCTTCATTTTCTTCTGATTTTACTTCTTTCTCTTTATTTTTATTTTTTAAACTCTTTTTACCAAAAATATTTGCCAAATCCTTCTCACTGTAGCGTGTTAAATCTTTTCCTCGGGTAAACTTATGATAATGAACTCGGGCTTTACTTTTCTTTGATTTTACTTCAAGAGACACACCACTGTGTAATTTTTCATCATTGTTATCACCTGAAAATCATAATAATTAGATAAGAAAATAAACACTTATGTAGGGTTTATGTACAGAAGTGGGGCAATAGTAAACTGACTAGATTTCACAGTAACAGTGAACAGTTGAACAAGCAAGAGATAAAACTTGATCTGCAGTGCTAGAAAATTTTAAAACTTGTATGATAATTATATTTAGTACTTACCATTTGACAAATTCGCTAACAAGGAATTAAAATCGTCTTCATGTTTAGTCCACTGATCATTCCTGTCCTCATAACCCAGTCCCCTGTCATCGTTCTTAAATCTGGCCACAACATGCTCCACGATACCACTTTCCTTAGCACCTAACCCCTTGCCTTCACTCCATCCCATTTTTTCCAACATTCGTTGACCGAACTTGTTTGGATCATTGCTCCAGGCGTTATTTTTAGCTCGAAGGTTAACAACTTTTTGTTTACGACGGGGTGCAGCTAACATAGCCATGATTACAGAAATATATCAAAACATTGTTTTATTATAACCACGTGAAAAACAACACGTTTGTTGATCTCCAAACGTGCTGTCAAAAAGACAAAATGGACGACGGGGCGCCACTGGGAGTGCCAACAGAAACCTTACATTATTGGTCGCTAACAAAGTGAAGTTCGTGCGCTTAACAGCAGAAGGCACTTCGCGATTGGTACAGTGTTGTTAGGTTGGTACTATTGCGTTTCGTTCCATACATAGTCATATTTAAAGCATCCTATTCACTGAATAATAATAATATGCATATCGATTCGATCGACTAAATCGAAGCCAATCGAATTTATTACGGGCAATAAGTTTGTATAATGCATAAAAAAAATCCTGATACATGATCCTATTTAGAAGGAGCATGTTACTTTGTCTTTCTAACTCTTATCTCCCTAAGCCATTTTGATTAGGTAGGTGACGATTGTCTGGAATCAGAATCAAAATTGTAAGCGAAAGAAGAATGTCTCTAGATTCTTCCTTACATAGTGTAATGAAAAATCTCTAATGGAGAGAGATTCTCTAGAGAGATTTCCTACCTATCTATTATTATTAGAATAGAATAGAATATTATTAATTGTACACCAAATAAAATAAACATAAGACCATAAAAAACCTTTGAAATTAAATATTATATTTTATGCTACTTATGTGGCAATCAAGCATACGGCCTGCCTGATGGTAAGCAATTTAAATTAAACGTCACCCGGGTTTCTATTTATACGATGATAATGCAATCCGGTTTTTTTTTTTTTTTATACTACCAAGGTGGCAAACAAGCATACGGCCCGCCTGATGGTAAGCAGTTACCGTAGCCTATGGACGTTTGCAACACCAGGGGTGTCACTCACGCGTTGCCGACCCTTTTAAAACCTTATAACTCCTTTCTTGAAGAACCCCATGCTATAGTCTCTTGGGAAAACCTCGGCAGGGAGCTCATTCCACAACCTTATCGTACGTGGTAAGAAATTCCTCTGGAATCTTACTGTACGGCATGTTTGAGGTGCAAGGATGTGAGGATGAACTCCCTGTCGGTGGCGAGAGGTGCGTTGATAAAATGAGGCCGTGGGCATCATCTCGAACAATTCCTCAGAACACAGCCCATTGTACAGGCGGTAGAACACACAAGGAGGCGAAGTCTCTCCTGAGACTTAGTGGATCAATACCGCCTGTGAGCTTGGGATCGTCAACAATCCTCACAGCGCGTTTTTGGATGGATTCAAACGGTCCAAGCTGGTATCCAGGTGCTCCCACCCAAAGGTGGCAGCAGTACTCCATGTGGGGCCGGACTTGCGCTTTGTAGAGCAGCACTCTTTGGCCCGCGGTGAAGTACCACTTTGCCCTGTTGAGCTCACCTAGCTTTCTAGATGCCAGCTTAGCCTTGTCTTCCAAGTAATGGCGGAACTGGACGTCGCTCGAGATGTCGACGCCGAGGATCCCAATGCTCTTGGATATTGTAAGGGCTGTGTCTTGGAATCGTGGAGCCATAGCAAATGGGGCTTTCTTAGCGGTTATTCGAAACCTGAAAATGATTGTGAAATTCAGATTTTTTGTGAAATGCGTGCCTGCAGAACAGAAACGGCTTGATTATGCAGTACTGGGCTATTTGATATGCCACAAATTCGTATTCGCTGCTCATATCTCCCATAATTACCTACGATGTTTCATTCAAACCTAAGAAACGTTTGCCCTAAAAACTAAATTTTAATCTTTTATCAATTTCACTTCATACACGGAGTAAAATCACATAAACATGTGATTTTACTCCGTGTATGAAGTATTTTGTGTGAGTGAGACATGCATCCCACCATCACCTCGCTAATATTTTAGCATAAATCTACGTTTCTAATGTAAAGTTTATTGAAAATAAAATTTTATCATCCATTTATTATATAATCTCGATGGCATCACGGAAATGGGGGTGTGATAGCACACAAGTCACCCATGGTCTTACAAGATATTATTAAATGTGCATAGGTACAAGCAAAGAGGATTGAAAGTATGACACAAGATGGGGGCAGGAACAAGCGCGAAAATGAAATCTACAGAATCAGCGAGAGCATGGGTTTGTAAGCTGGCAACGGTCTTCCAAAAGGAGACCAATGCGATAGCAGCCAGTACCCAAATGATACACAGAGCGGACAAAGACTACTCCATCTATAAAGTATAGTGAACTGACAGAGTTAAATGGCACTTAAGGCATTGATGTATGTATGTTGTATGATGATAATGTTGTCTGTACTAGAAATGGACTGCGCCAGGACTCTAGCATGCATGGACAGAACACTGAAGGTCAAAATAAAAGGAGTTCCTAAGCAATGTGGAAAAATAAAGGGGTCCACGAACAAGACTATTTGGAAGTGTAGGAAGTGCGCAGTTGCGGATAGAGACCGGTCATTTCATAGGTCAATACGCCACGAATAAACATCTCCACTTACATACGATACGGCCTATTAAAATTTTGAAAGAAACGAATGAATATAAAAAAGTAATCCTCTATGGGTTCCGTGTTTTCCTTTCGAGGTACGGAACCCTAAAAATAAGAAATAATTATAATGTGGTAAGCACCGGCCGATAATTCGTGATGAATAAAAATAGAACCTCAACGTCCGAGAAAGACTGTAAAGTTATTGACCATAAACTAAAATCGCTTTGTTTTTAAATTTTTGACCGCGAGCGCGACATGCACGCGATACGGTTGTTACGTCACGATTTTGTGTGAACGTGATCAGATGATGAACAATACAAGATTTTTTGTCTAAATCTAACATCGTGATGGGAATTTGACGGAATATTATAGCAAATGATCGTATTAACTGCTGATGCAACAGATACTTCAATTTTACGCGAAAGATATTGGTAGTTACAGAGCAGAACAGTTTCGGCTAAGTGGAACATAAATGTAGTTTGTTTGGACGATTTTCTATAATGTTAGAGACTATTAAATCTGTATAATTTTCTATGAGAAAGTTAGGTATTTTATGTAACGTATGAGAGGTTTACTTATTAGGTATAGTTCCACAGCAACTGGTATATTTCTCTATAAAATATTCAAGATCCAAGTGGCGTTTATTCTGCCCGGCCAGGTGCAAACTCAAGACCGGTTTTAAGGAAAGTAAAAGTGCATACAATATTCTAATATAGGTTTTATCATTTTCTTTCCTTACTAAGTATAAAAACTAAAACAGTTTTTATTTATATTTTAGCGTTTTGCCTTAGATAAAGTAGCTGTACCTACTCATGCTTATAAAAGTAAAATAGGTGTCCTGGTCAGGCTGGTACCTATTTTGAATCAACACATCGAACTAACCCAACTTTTGTCTTCTTTCGTCCTGTGTATGTTCGAAAAAATGCTTTTTCTTCTTAATTTCTTTTAATCAACGAAAAGTTGAAAGAAATGCAACTTTTCAATCAATGCTTGCTTATTGACACTCGATATTATATGAATGAAATTTATGGTAATTGTTGGTTGCCAAAATATTCTATAAGCTCCTATTTAGTGTATCGTGTAAGTACCTATCTAATTAGCAGACTTAATTGAAAATGTGGTTAAAATTAGATATTATGCTCGCTCGTGTATTGGATAAGTTAAAACGGTAGTACGGTTGATTGCGGGTTCGATTCCGCGATTGAAAATGCCATATTTTCGCTCGCATATAAGATCCACAAATGGGTGCTCCGAATCTGGGTGTACTAACGAGTCGGTGAATTGTGTTTATGAAGTTTCCCGCCCGTGGAACGGCAGTTGTCTTTATATAATAATAATATTTAACATTGTACGGTTGATTACTTCCACTGCAATAAAGATCTAAAACTGATCTACTTTTTTATTTTATAAAAAGTTTTTACACCAATTATAGACTTTCTCAATAACAAGATTGAGAAAGGTTTTTATCTAATATCATACTGGCCACTTACGGCTTGTTACTTTCGTTCAATAGACGAGTAAATTTCGATGCAATCATCATTTTGCTGCGTTCATTGCCACTTAACTTCATGCAAGAGAAAATGTAATAGAGAGAGGCAGATGTCCATGCTAAGATTGTGCATCAATACATATAGATTACAAGGGTAAAATTTAGCCGAGTTGTCTTTGTGACTAATAATTACCTGTCTCCTCTTTTCCACCCCGCGGTCCATTGGACCTCTAATTCTAGCCAGAATGAATACAGAATAACTTCTCAGTGTATCATAAAATTAAAACCAAATAGTGAAAATTATTATTTTTTATTTATTTATTATTTGTTTTCTTTGATTATTAACATGTTTATAATCAAGATTTGTTTTATACAATTCATCCATATACGATTAACTTTAATTACATAGTGCACGCGCCACGTGCCACGAATGTTTAGACAACTAAAGTTATTTAAGAGGTACTTTAAAATATATTACATATTTCAGATTGTATTAAAATATAAGTATGGGGCTCGCTATAGACTTTTTTTATATTTTTAGGAATAGTAAATACATAAGAGATTTATTAGATACCTACCTAATTCATTCATTATAATCGACTATAAAATTGGCAACTGGCAAATTTAAAGAAGCCTAAACTCATTTTTAAAAATCTTAAATAGGTTGTTACCGATAGTTAATTATCTGATGTAGCTTTTGCTTCCATAAATGCTACCATTTAGCAATAGCCATATAAGCAGAAACAAGTTTCACTCTTCAATTTACTTTTTCACTAATTAAAATATTCTAAATAGTAAAGTGAAACCTGACCACAGATGGTGCGATATTTTCCACCGGCATGGCGGGCACTGGTGTCTCGCTTGACCAGAGCGGGTAAGAAAGCTGCAGTGAGAAGCATTCCTATGAAAACGTGTGTTATTAAGTAGCTAAAGTAACCCGCACCACCCACACTTACACGTTGTCTATTAAAACGGGACTACTTCCTTCATTTAATTCAACTTCGAGATTTTATGGAGTCCTATAAGTACAGGAAGAACTTAATTTTGCTGCTTAGTCGAGTTTTATTTAATGATTATGCAATCTTGTTGCATGAAATTAAATTAAATTAGTTTCCTTGCAATAATTGCATAAATAATAGTGTAAATAAACTAAGTAAGTATAAAAAAATTATAACTGTAACGAGATTACTTAGTCCACATCCCATATTAGTGTTTATATTAAGTATTCGTACCTACTTTTATTTGTAAAATGTAAACATTTAATTTATTCATTAGGTAATTGTTCCGACAATCCCGACTGACAGATTGACTTAATGATTAACACATGCGTTGGTGAATCGTTGGTGCTTAGTGCTTGTAGCTCCAGCGGTCTTGGCTCAAAATTGTTTTATCCGGGCAAAGTCAGAGCGGGCTTTGGGTAAATCCGAATAATATAATAAGTATAGAATAAAATAACGCGTGGCAGGCCAATAAAGGTGCTATATAAACATCACAAACTAAATCAATCCTCCCTACACTATCAACTAGTTATAGGTAAGTAAGTAAGATTAGATTATCTCCACGAAAGATCTCATCAAAATCTGATTAGCGCTTTACTTTGAGTTTCGCATTTATAAACTAACATTATATGAAATATTTTGACATATGTATGTTCCTCAGGTATTAGCTACCTAGAAAAGAAAATAAATGGGAATAACCCGAAAAGTAACTCAGTCTCAGTAACAAAATATTTTTTTACCATAATAGTATTTAAATTGAATCATATTACTTTACATTAAATTGAGACGATACTATATAATAATAATGTATGGCGAGATTCTACTAAATAGGGAGAGTATTGGTGGTCAACGGCTACTACTGAACGTATAATTTATGGTCACAGTGAAAACGCGCGAAAATTTAGCGCTGGTAAACGCGCATGCGTGAATATATTCATACAGTTGAGCAAGCGGGAAACTGATTTTATCTTTCAAATTTCGTCCGTTTTCGTCTAAAAATCGATACATACAATTAGCTGATTAATATTTCACTTGAATAATGTATTTAGTAAATAAAGCATTATTTGCTTTGGCAGAGTGACAAGCAAGCATACGACTCGTCTGATGGTAAGCAGTTACCGTAGCTAATGGACGCTTGCTATACCACTATCCCTTGCGTGTTGCCGACCAATTTTTTTTGGATAGCCCTGGTGTAAAAAAATTGGTGATAGGAAAACGTTTCTTTCAAAACGCATCCATAAATGAGCACTGGAGACCTGTACTAACACACAGAAACACAAGTATACCTATGTATGCTGTGTGTAGTAATTTGGCTATGATCTTCTGAAAGGTCCTTACCCAGTCCGGCTTGCTTGCTTGTATGGTGCCCTACCTTTTTTTATACAAACAAGCATACGGCCCGCCTGATGTTAAGCAGTTACCTCTTTTACAGTGCCCTATGGCAAAAATCTAACGTAATCATAGCAAGTACCTACCTACGTATGTATATTCCTTCAAGCTTGACGAAACAATGTGCTTAGGTAACATTACACCAAGCAATTATTCGAAACTTTATTGAAGACAAGACAACGTAAACGTAAATCTTACGTATTATATATGTAAATATGCATATATAAGTAGGTGAATGTACGTAGTAATGCTTAGTCAACGTAGTTATTTTGCATGTTGGTTATTTCGAGATTTAGACGGGAAGTATTGCAGACGACCTATATTTGTAGTGAGTGCTCGGTAGCACTTCAATGGATGTCTATATTTGAACGAATTGATGTTGTCACATGCTGGTGCGGGCAATTCTATCATTAATTGACCTGTTGGACTTGTGGTTACTGACCCTAAGCTAAGCTGGAGATCGTGGATTCGATTCCCAAGATAAATCTTTGTGTGATGAGCGCGATTATTTCTGTGGCTGGATGAAAGTTATTATAAGTGAAATAATATGTAAGTATAAATTATATAAAACACCTATTTATCAGTTGCCTGGTTGCCATAGTGATAGTACCTAATGGATCTTCCTAGTTTGGGATTTGATGCTCTTCTGTAAGGCGAAGGTGCTTCCCCAGTCGGGCTTGCTCGCTAGTATGGTGCCCTACCTTTCTTATAAAAAACCTTACCTACTCTTATTTCTGTAAGGCTAAATGAAATTCCAGAATTCCCCCGCCATTGCTAGACATGTGTGTCTAAAAACACTTACCTAAACTAAATTCATGTTTCAAAACTCCAATGATCTAGGCTCTAGGTACCGTATCAA
Source organism: Trisateles emortualis (assembly GCA_947095525.1). NCBI lineage: Eukaryota > Metazoa > Arthropoda > Insecta > Lepidoptera > Erebidae > Trisateles > Trisateles emortualis. Next base: position 11,173,029 of record OX352749.1, on the reverse strand, counting down.
CAATAAAAAATGAAGTTACTTTCTCACGTATAATAATAAAATAACCGTATAGATTACAAGATGCACTTTCAGTCACGGCATATAAATCATAGATCCGTATTTATCTAGTTATAAAATTTAATTAATAATAGCTAATTATACGTAAGTTAGTTAATTATACGTAAGTTAGTTGACTGCCTCGGTGGTCCAGTGGCCGCAGTATGCGCCTGCTGTGCACGAGGTTGTGGGTTCGATTCCCACACAGGACAAAACTTTGTGTGACCAACGAAGAATTGTTCTGAGTCTGGGTGTTATTTGTGTCCGTTAATTGTATGTTTGAAAAGTCCCCCGCGACACAGAGCTTGTTCTCTAGTGCGGGAGTTGACTTTTTTAAACGAAAAAAGATGTCATGTGTGTTGAAAAAAGTAGAGCTTCTTCTACTTCTCCTTAAAAAGACAACTCCCGCACTAGAGAAGCTCTGTGTCGCGGGGAACAAATTACACCCCGACTGTGCCCCGACTCCGATCAACTCTTTGCGAGTCACACAAAATTTTGTACCTGTGTGGGAATCGAAACCATAACCTCGTGCAGGCGTATACTGTGGCCACTGGACCACCAAGGCAGTCAAACAAAAGCTAGACAGCTATTTACTTATTTATTTTATTCTTTTATTAAGTGATAAGTGGCCAACCTAATGACGGATTAATTTAGGTTAGTCGGTTTTTAAGTCTACGGCTTAGCCTATACGAAAAAGTTTAAGCGCTTTTTGGGCTATCCAGATATTTTTTGTCTGTCACTGCTTTAAATTTTTGTTTCTAAGTACGTTACTCCAACTTCTAAATTCGTCACGGGTTTTAAAACAGTCTGTTGTGGTATTTGTCATGGGTCATTGTTAACTAGTTTGTAAGAGCGAATAAGTTATTCTTACAAACTACAAACAAAGTAAGAATAATATTTAGTGTTGCGACTTTGCGAGTACAGGTGTAATTGACCCAATTGAAATTAAAGGTCAATATGAAATCAAATTATCCAAAAAGTTGGCAAAGTTATAAATGCATACATGTTATGACTATGAAATAATATTGCTATAAGTGTTAATAAAAATGACGGAATAAGCCGTTACTGTGTAGCGCGTTCCTTATAAACGTGACCTGAGGGTTTATTGCACTTCGGTGACTCATTTATCGTTCATAAACGTTTGCTTTTTGATAAAAAAATGCTTCAGGTATCAGCAAACCTTAGCTTAAATGTAATGATAAATACATAGAGTATAGGTCCCGACAAATAAAATTGGTACTAAGTACTACCTATAATTGATTATAATATTTACTTGGATTTATTTTCACATCTTTCATTCTTAATAATGCATAAACTATACTTTAGTTCAGTATATTTTAAATGCTAATATGGCGTTAACAGCTTCTAGGCACAAGAAATCTTTAAAGCTTCATCTTCAACAAATATTTACATTAATGAATCGTTATTGTGTGGGCAAAGGCTTAACAGGCCTCTAACGTGGGAACCTTATCGTGTGACTCATTCCAAGTCATGTGATCCAACTGCAATTTTGCAAAACTGCATGCCTATAAAAAAAAATAACCACATAATTTTAGCCCTATTAAAAGATACAACAGGAGCCAATAATTAGCAGAGTTAACGGTGTAGCTCGGAGGCTGAACGAGTGAGTTCGAGGCCAACAAAAATAAAATAAAAAAAGTAAATTATTGGCGACCCAACCACTTTGCCGTCGACAGCTGCGAATTGACGCGAAACAGGTTTTTGGCGGGAACAATGACGTCATCTGACATGTGCCTTCCTTGGCCGTCCAATTTTGGATGTTGAACAAAAAAAATCTCTTTCATCTCGAAGACCGATTCGATTTTACGGCCTTTTATTATTATGTTAGTGCATTGTCTGATTGCAAACAGGTGACGCATAATTCTTTCTTACGGGATACAAGCAAAAAATTTTGTGCCCATAGATGTTACATAGAAAACAAACATTGCAATATTTTTGTCGTAAATGTTGTAAACTAAAGTACGGTAGATTTATTATTTAACTATGTAGAATTTGATATTAAAATTAATTATAAATACATTGATAAGCAAAAATAAAACTATACTGATAGAAACATACTGCATCAAAGTTCAGAATGACTTTCATATAAAAATATTTATTCAATAGACCAGGTATGCAAGTGATACGTAACCTTAAAACAAAATATCTGCTAATGGTCAAATGATGATGATGAAGATGATTACCGATCGCAAGATAAAATTCAGAAGAAAAAAAAAAAGGTACTTACGCAAACATTTCCAAGAGTGAAAAACTATCCACCCCTCCAGGCGTGAGTTTATGTATATTACATAATATATGTATGGTCTGTCACAAGCTGAGCAATAATGCAAATACAGATAATTTAAAAGTCCACTTTTCTTCGATGCAGTTCATGTATATAAACCTGCATCTGTATGAATTCAACTATAACTTGTCGAGGTCCATACCCTTATTCATTTATTCGTTTGTAACTCATCAAGGTCTACAGAACGCCCTTTCAATGAAATTTGGCATCGACTTCGGGCTCAATACCAAATAAATAAAAACAAGTTAAGTTATTTACTTGATAAAATAAGGTATCTATTAGGTACTTGTAGCGTACCTAGATAATTTGCCTAAATAATTGACAGAAACTATTGAAATACATTGTCTATTATTGTTTTTGTGAAATAATGTTATGTAATCGTGAGCTTAAATATTTGAACATTATTATTATTATCAGCAATTATTGTCGCACTGCAGGGCAAATGCCTCTCTTTCATAAGTCATAAGTAAAATATTTAGGTAAGTTTTTAAAAATGTTTAAGTTTTCACAATGTTGTCTACTTTAATGAATTTTCCTCGTGCCAGTTGCTTTCAAACCGTTAAAACAAATCAACATGCGTGTAGTAATTTCTCTGCATTATATAATTTCACATCAAATGCATGCAACTACTGCATAACAAACTTAGTGGAGCTAGATAACTCGTTTATAACTATGAAATAGTTCGCTGATTGCACAACAGCATTCGTATAACATTACATTGTAAATAAATGATTGTTTAAAACTACATTTAAGCTTGACGAAATCTCTCTTCTTTTGTTTGACAGTAAAGAACTTCATTTGTTAACACAATTAAAATATTTTCTCACAACATTACATAAACAAGGTTTTTTTAATAATGTTTTTTTGGGAGTGTCACAGGGCACTCATTTAGACCCACACTTAAAATGTATCAACTATCAAATGATGAAGGAGTCATTGCACTTATTCATAGGTAGGTATGCAACGGCAAACGTGTTTCGCTTCATCGATACCTATTCTGTGAAGCGGGCTTACCTGAGAGTCAGTCCGGACGTGGTTCAAATTATTCACCACTAATCCGTTGTCCACAGCTATTGGATCCATTTTTGTAAAATCATTATCCGTATACAAAGTTTTAATCGCACATTTCACTTGACACGTTCGAAACTTTACACTTAAACGTGTTCACTTAGTTACAGAAGAAAAACGCATCTAGACACAGAAATAGTCAACACATAGGAGCCTGACCCGCCTGAGTAAGGCTTCACTGAGTTATTTAAACAAACGAGTTACACCACCGTACTTAAATCAATAAACCAACATAATAACATTACGATGACAACTACAAAAGTTTTCTCGGAAATGTAGGAGTATGTTACAAGTTTTGTTGAACACTGTCTGGCCGAACGTAAGGACGCCAGGCAGCGAAAAGTTACCCGTGCGTGATTTCTGGCGGACTCTCAAAAGCAAATGGTCATATAAGCTATCAATCTTTGCATACCAGAGTGGAGAGGTGAAACGGACATTCTCGTTTTGGTATCGGCCGGCACAAGAGTGAAAGGGACGGCGCATTCGCAGGTACTCCGTCTTGAAGTAAGCGAACAGTATCTACAGGTTTTGCTCTCCCACTACAAGGAGGCACGGTGCGGACTCGGAGAGCCTCGGAGCTTGAAAGTTTAGTTCAAAAACATAACAAGCGTTACTTAGTCGCCAATCGGTGTTTATTAATACGTGGTTTTTAAGTATTTTGTATAATGTATGACCATAACCCTCACATAGTACCGGTTTGTATAGTTGGTGTGTTTTTACGTTCCGAAATAAATACACGTGTTACTTTTGTTTTTACGTTCCAAAACTTGTGTTTACTATATTCATTGAAAACGATAATTAATTTAAAATTACGTTTAGAAATAAAATTACGAATGGATATATTCAATCAAGAAAACGATGAAATCGATAAATCGAACCGGTCCCAATGCATCTCTGGTGAAGGCCGCAAGAGTTAACCTCTACACAGGACAGTCCTGCGCAGGGACCCACGCACACAGACACACGCAATACGTGAACACAATTACATTGACATAGCTGTCAGTGAGTGTGACTAGTAGGACGCTAGCCTTTGTAAAATAGGGATTATTCTTACCTGGGCCTTTTTAATCTATGTAATTGGCATTTTTTAGTAGTGCTGTTTTCAATACGATGTTGTGTGTCGAGCCAGACAGGTGTGTTTGCTTCAATGTGTATAAATGTATGTCTATTTTATTAATACATAGTTTGATGGCAAACTAGCATACGGCCCGCCTGATGGTAAGCTGTTATCGTAGCCTATAATTACTTTCTTCGAGAATCAAAATCATAAATGCATCGTCACAGTAAACAAACAGACCAAGGTAGAATAATTATAGTCATAGATATAATAATTCTATCAATATATATATCATAGATAGAAATAAAAATCTTACTTGAGCACGGTTCTACCAATTTAGCAGTTTTACGTTGTGTACGTAATTGTTAGGACAAGGTTTGTATGAAATATTTCTTGGAAAAGCCACGAGAATAATGTGGAATTTGGATGCTATTTTGTATGCAAATTTGAATAAAAAACCTAAAGTTTAGTTTGCCAATACCTACCTACTGATGGCACGTGTTTAATACTGATATTTTGTTATTATTATAGTAACTTGTACCGGTAGCAACTGTGGTGCAGTGTGATGGTTGGGTGGGTCCGAAAAGTCACATGAACATGGTTTCCCTGCCCAAAGATATTTCAAAAATCGAACATAAAAGGCAACATAAGAAAATTATATAAAAACCTTTTTACAGACTACAATAAAACTAATTGTCAAACGTCAAAACCTAAAATCATTATTGGGTTGTCATCCCTTTAGGGTGCACCCCTTTTTTGTAACAAACTAAAATATATAACATCAAACCATCAACCATGAAACTTAATAAATGAACATGATAAAATAAATCAATAACACCATGTTCATTTGTGTAATGGAATAAAAATAACAACAACAAAATAATATTATTGCTTCCAGACCGATTTACTGACATAATGGTAAGATATTTTTAATTATTCTTCAATCTGATTCATCATCATTTACCCCCAACTGAGTATAGTCAAGAGGAGTTGACACTAAGTAGTAAAGAAGCGGTGACGGCCTGCTTCATCCTCCTCCTAGCCTAAGGCCGTTTGTATTCCACTATAAGATAATATGAAATAAGAAGCATGAATCATAGATGTCATTACAGCAAATTGTCGTACAAGGACTTACTAGTAAAGTACAGATTATTAAGCCTGGAGTCCAGACGAGTCCTACTTATGGCTGTAACGCTGCATGGCCTATGTAACAACAAGTTCGATTGCAGTGCTATCACGAACCAGTTATGCTACATTGTGCCAAGAACTGTGCATCGAGGGGTCCGCACAAACCGCGTGTTTTACACAGTTAAATGCAACACCAACGCTGGTGTGCGCGCTCCTCTTCGCCAACTTGTTCAAGCGTACAACACACACTTCACAAATATTGATATATTTGCTCTCTCGGACTTTAAATTTAAGACACAAGCACGCGAGATACTAGTAAATAAATAATTTAATTTAATGATTCACTTCCTACTATAATAACTTACTACTTTATTAAATATCTTTTACGCGCACTTTCAATCTTCTGCCCTTTACTTCTGCTGAGGACAATAGTGTGGGTTGTACGTTTGATCTAGATTAAGCTAGCTTTATACTGTGGGTAATATTGTAATGTGCAACCGTTTTTTGTCCCAATAAAGAAAAATAAAATAAAATAAAAAATAACACCCATTAAACCAGAACTTGGTTAAGAACGGTTTGCACACGATGCCGAATATAATTATGGTAGCCGACCTAAGCAGGTCGTATCATGTGTGCATGAGCATAAAATATTAAGCAATTTGTTTGACATTGAGAAATTCTATTAACCACATATCTGGCGATTGAAAAGAGTGGCCTGAGTTTCTTGCCGGTTTTTTCCTTAGGCTCTACCGCTTAATATTTGGTTAATTTTTGGTTTTGTTTGTTACTGTACTTCTGGTATTAAAAGAATCTGGTATAATAGCAATTTGGGAATCTGGTATAGTGGGAACAAAGAGTCTGTTCAGTCAGCGAACCCGGCAGTAGAAAAATTAGCAGACCGTCTCATTTGGCATTTTTCATTGACCTGCATAAGTGTCACAGTGTGATGATATATGAATAAATGATTTTAATTTGAATTAGCTGCGGTCTTCCATAATGCACAGGCATATACCTCTATTTAAACAAGAAATCTCAGATCCCTCAAAATGTAACTAAAGTGTTATTAAATTTGCAGGCAAACTTCAATGAAATAACCAAACCCAAAGTCGTCAGCCAAATGGATACCAAACAAAATTAATAATTCATAAAACGTAAAAAAAAATTGCTACATACACCATACCAACACCTATTTTCTCTAACATAAACAGGACAAAAATGAATAACGGCATAAAACCTACGCGTCTGTATCGCCTATCAGGTATGAAACATATAGCTTATTTGCTGTGGAGACGTGAGAACTGCTGCGGTCGTCGTCGCATTACGGAGGATGAGGATAGACGCCGTTTCATGATGTTATACAGCATGATATGGACAAGTGTCCTCGGCATTGCTTACTCATTTGGAAAATTCAGTCCACCGAGATCATGTACAGGTGCGACTAACGACGACGTAATAACTGAAAAAGTAGAAGAGGTAGAAGAGAAAGAAATATTGTGTCCTCCAGTCCCATGTCCACCTGAAGAAAAACCAAGACCTCAAAAACCATGTCCAGGAGGTTGCGACTATTGATTACACTAAGACTAACGTTTTCTGTTTGTTAGAACATTAAAGGGAACTAATATAAAACTGGTGTGTATTACTTGGGATCCAGTTTAATAGGTCTTTGCTTATTTTTGTCGACAACAGAAGAGAAGGGGTAGAGGGTGTGTAAATAGTGGCTACGTCGGACAAGATGGTGTTAGTAGAGGTTAAAAATACATAAAATTTTCCTTATTTATAACACTCTTTATTTTAGATTAGCGCCCGTTTAAACGTTTTTTTCCCGTTTAGAAATTGGGGGTAGGGCTTCATACCAGCGAGCAAGCCCATCTGGGGAAGAACCTCCAACCTTACAAAAGACCACAGCCAAATTACTACACACAGCAGTTTTTCCAGTGTGGGAGAACAGGTCTCCAGTGCTTATTTATTTATTTATTTAAAACTTTATACACAAATTTGGTAAAGGCGGACTTAATGCCAGAGGCATTATCTACCAGCCAACCTTAGGGTGATGCAGAGATAAACAAAGTAGGTGCATATTAAGAAATTACTGAATAATCGTACTCATAATTTCAATAAACAAATATATAATATAAACATAGGTACGTGCTAATTATATATAATATATATACATTATAATACATACAATAAATAATAACAAAAAATATATAATAAATAATACATATAAGTATAAATAAAACAGAGAATGATGAAAAAACTGCCAAAATATTATTATAATAGTAGTTCCCGAACCCTTACTTTAAACGCATAACTTTATATTTAGGGATGCGTTTTGCAAGAAACGTGTTCCTATCCCAGGAATACTCCATCTTAAAGCTCTGGTATCAAAAAAATGCTGTTTGCCACCCAAGTAGTATAAAAAAGAACTTGAATTCCCAAAAGTTCTTAGTGGTTACTTACATCAACGAAGAAACGTTTGTGGAAAATTCCAAGTTTGTAGCTCCAGCGGTGTAGCCACTGCGTTGATGAATCAGGTGGTCAATTGGTCAGGTATAGATTTGAGTATAATTGTGCCAAAGTGCCAACACATTCAAATCAAATCATTTAATCATAATGTAAGATGGTACAGATTATACCATAAGGCTTATTAATAAATAAATGTGTACTACAATTTTAGGGTGCCGATAAACCTGTATCACAAGGCGATAAGAGCTAAAATTATACTAATTAAATGAAAGAAAAAATATTGTTGTTACCTTTATTAAATAAAAGGAGGGAAAATATATTGGTTTATGTTTATTTATGAAATAGGTTAGATATAGTCTAGTGCCAGGGGAAAATAAATTTACTATGACACTACTCGTAGCTGGTAGTGCCATAGGAAATACAGGTTTACACCTGGCACTACTGGTTGAGTCACGGGAAAGAAAAATTCCCCACGGCCCTACTAGTAGTGCCACGCAGTAGTGTCTGGGTAAACAAATGAATAATTTCTAATGCTGTGGCTTAAAAAAACATTAGTAATTGAATCATGGTGTTTTTGTACCACACCTCTAGTACTGTACGTATTTGAAAAAATATGTAAAGCTCTCTGGTGTAAAAAAAGGGTTGGCAACACGCAGGTGATAACCTCTAGTATTGCAGGCGTCCATAGGCTAAAGGTACAAGTGAAAATTGACGTTTATTATATAGGTACCTCTTAAATTACACAGGCACTACCTACTATTAACGCAGATTAAAAATGTATTTATATTTTTTGTTTTAAATATAAATACCGCACTGGGGAACAATCCCCGTTTCGCGGAGGACTTAACAATAATTAACAGACACAAAGTACACCCAGACAAGGAACTACCATTTATGAATCACACTACAATTTTTGTCTCGTGTGGGGATTGAACCCACAGGCCGCGTAGTGGTAAATGGTATGGTAACCACTTAAGTACTATTAAGTATTCTTGAACCAACCGTGCAGTCAATGTATGTGCTTATTTAGAATTACTACCACTTGTCTGGTTGCCTAAGTACAGGCTCTACCTAGTTTGGGATCAGATGGAGTTGTCCCAATATATAACATACTAGCTGTTGCCCGCGGCTCCGCCCGCGTGGATGTCGGTTATCGCTGCAAAAAGTAGCCTTTGTGTTATTCCAGACCATAATCTACATATCTGTGTGCCAAATTTCATCCAGATCCGTTCAGTAGTTTTTACGTGAAAGAGTAACAAACATCCATCCATCCGTCCATCCATCCATCCATTCTTACAAACTTTCACATTTATAATATTAGTAAGGATTATTTTATTTTACAGCTAAGTCTATAACCTACAAATTGAATGAATTAGATCTCCTTATCTGACCATAAACAAAAACTACAAAAGAAAAAAAACTGTCAAATCATAAAACATTTCTGAAGATTTCATTATTTATCAAAGTTTCTCAATCCGTCGGCCATGAACGAATTGTTATAAGTTGAAATTGATTTATATACATTATGAATCGATTTCAACTAAAATAATATCAATATATACAACATAATTTACAAAACATACAAAAATATATTCAAACTTCATATAATAAAGTGTAAAATGTTATGAATAAACACGAATTATTAATGAAAAAATACGAATTATTAATGAATAAACACGAATTATTATTTATAGTTACGGTATCTGCCTTCGTTTCATGCATTGCCACAATATTTGACGATGGTAAAAAGCCACCACGCTGGTAAACTAACATAATGGTAAGACATTACATTGTTTTTTGACTGTAGCTGTAGCCTGCGGATATCGCGGTAAAAAGTACCCTAACTATATACATATATCCTTCTCATAATACTCATTTATTCATATTAGGAGCACTTACACGTCAATACATTAGTACACAGTGGGTAATAAAAGATAGTATGGAAAAGTACAAGTAAAGAACTTAAAATAAACATATTGACTATCCTATATATATATATAATTAACATTATCATTATATCATGTCATTATCATTATTTGAATGTCAGTCCTTCCCCAGGATACAATATAGCTTTATGTCAAATTTTATTCGGATGTGTTAAACCCAGCCGTTTGGGTTATTCTCAAAGTTCTCCAAAATGAGTTCCCTATCTACTTCATAAAATATGACATGCTAATATTGAAATGTTCTCAAAGTAACAAAATAAGTATTTCTAAATATGTTATCTAATATATAAATACATAATTCCTTGGAGTAACTTGGGAATGAGATGAGAATCTTATCTTTTTCATTCAGTTGCTTTCTTTCTTAGCAGGGCAGTATTAATGTACCCTAAACTGCATCCAAGTTTACTAACCAGATAATCTAAGCCGTCAGTGTATAATTCCTTTCAAGCATTTGGCCTGCATGGCCTGTTGGTCTAGTGGTTAGTGACTCTTGACTGCTACGCCGGAGGTCGTGGGTGCGATTTCCACCCAGGACAAATATTTGTGTGATGAGCATTGTGTAATTTATCTATAATATGTATGTATTTAGAAATTTATAATTATCACTTGTCTGGTTGCTATAGTACATGCTCTGCCTAGTTTAGGATCAGATGGCGGTGTGCGAGTTGTCCCAAAAATATTATAATTGTAGTATGCTTTCTGCCAAACACCACAATTATGTTTATCTAGATCATTGTTATATTAACTTATATACTTAATTACAGACAAGGTAACATGAAATAACCATACGGGCCCAGTCGCTAACCAAATGAACACGTGACTCCTTCCCTGAAGCCTCAGCTCGAGCTGGGAACATCTAGTATGCAATAAACTATAAAGTTTCACACCAAGCCGCGAAAATGAATAATGGTATAAAGCCCACGCGGCTCTGGCAAAAGACTGGTATGAAACATGCTGCATATATGATAAAACAACGATTATCATGTCCCTCTAGACTTAATGATGATCGTCCCTTCTTAAATGACTTTATGTTATTCGGGTTATCAGTATGTTACCTCCTCGGTACGGCTTATTCATATGGAGCGTTCAGCCCCCCTAGACCTTGCCCTGTCGTTGAAAAACAGGAAAAGAAAAAGAAGGAGAGTGCAAAGCCGTGTGCGCCCCCACCAAAAGAAAAACCACGCCCGGAGTGTCCAGGCGGTTGCGACTGACGGCTCGTTATATAATTTGTAAAAATGGTTTGTTAAAAATTGAAATTTGTAATACACATTTACCATACAATTTGTTTTATTGATCCTTTATTACCCGATCTGTGCAAGTTATTTTTGTCATCGCATCAAGTCTATGGGTTAGTATGAAAAGTCTCCTGGCTGTCGCGTCGCTACGTGGGCGCACTTTCATACTAGCCCATAGACTTGATGTGATGAGACAAATAAGTTGCAGAGACAAAGCTGCAATGTCAAAATATATTACCACCATGTTGGCTGCATTGGCACAATTTCAATGATAATAATTATCAAACGATAGGTATCGCTCATAACTCCGCCACTAACCTATTTCTTGTACTTATTGTTATTTGTATGGATTTGCCGCACACGGTAGATAAAATGTATGAAAACAGTGGCGGCGTTTAGTGTGTATAAAAACCATTTTATTATACCAAAAAGGATATGGACTCATATGGATACTAAAATACCTATCGCAGACGACACGAAATGGCAGATTGTACTGACAGGGACAGGCGCCTGCGGAAAGGTAGCAAAGCAAGGGAAGCCGGTGGGTGAATTCAATTCAATCATGCCAACCTAACCATTTTGACAGCTCCAAGTGCACAGTTATAAAAATTGGGATAAACCAAGAAGCTAGTTTTTCTACCTGGTCTAGCAATAAACAATACCTCCTGGCCTGTCCTAGAGGGCAGGGTTATCCTAGCTAACAGAGTTACTTTTGCGTATTAGTAGGGATTATTCCCTACTAATACGCAAAAGTAACTCTGTCCATCTGTTGCCCTTACACGACTAAACGACTGAATAGACCTAATTAAATTTGGGAAGGAGATATATGGTATCTTGAGGAAAGATTTAGGTTAAGTTTTATTCATTTTTAAATAACTCGAACGCCACCTTTTGAATCTATTGCAACTCTGAAAACTGAGGATAAATTAATAATCCAAACTTTCAAGATCGCTGGTGGTTCAGTGATCGATGTGTCGATACAGAAGACGAAAATTGCAATTATTAAGAAAATTCCACCAATAAGCCACTTAAAATAAGTTCTCATACTTTTCTTTTGAATGTCCACCTATTCGTTAAGAGGAAGCGCATTCCATAGAAGAATGGACTAAATTGAAAAGGAAGAATGAACAAGAGCAGAGCTATATGAGGGACATGCAAAAAGAAGGTTGTTCGATGAGCGAAGGTTTTTATTATGAACAGAACATCTGTATTAAAAGAAGATATTAAGAGGTCAGGTAAGAAGATATTAACAGTTGGAGAATTAAGATAAGCGTAGTTAGTGCACGCAAATGCGACGTTGACGAATGGATAGCCACCCTAGTTGGGAATGATAAATAGACACATGATCATATTTACGAAGATTAATAATACGAATCGAATGCAGTTATTGAGAAGACGGTCAACTTTATTAAGGAGGTCTGCATTCAGGTCAAAATAGCACACATCACCACAGTCGATGATAGGAAGGAGTACTTTAGTTATTGTTCTGAGAAGAAGTAAAGTTATTCGAGGTACCATCGACACAAAAAAGAATATCAACGATAATCATAATCTATGACTACAATATATAATATGTTTATAATATTATGAGTATTATGACACGATTTTTTATATGGTGGTTACCATAGAAAAAAATCGTGTAATCTTACCTCTATGATTACCACGTCCTATAAAATACGGACGTCAAATTTGACGCAATGTTTGACATCCGGATAAATCGTCCAAAGCAAATTCAATTCCAACAATTAATTTTAATATGCAGTATGCTGCAGTAATATTATGAAGTAGAAAAACGTAATGGACGTACGCACCACTTTAAAATTGGTTGGTATAGTAATGTCTATGACCGCCGCTGTAGCATATTCTTATGGTCTTGGACAAGGAGTATCGGAAATTCAGTCAAAAATACATCAGTCAGCTGTCGTGAGGCAGCAGGCTACAGACAACAGAACTGATGGAGGTACAGCTACGGTTGAAACCTGCGCCACGGCCGACGCAGGCGCGAATGTTGCGACAACGACTGTTATGGTAAATGAGTAGATATCTGACCCCAAACAATGGGACTTTGCAAATGTTCAAACATCGTGTTAAGCTTTAATATTACTGTAATTACATGGAATAACCTTACGCTTCTTGATAGACACATTAAAAGGCTTGATACTAATTATAATGGTTTTGCAGTGTCTATTGTTTAATTTCTTTTTTTTTTTGTTAGTTTATTTTATTAATACAAAATAAAGATTGTAATTATATGTTTCCTTTTATTAGAAGCTACAATTAATATTTATTCCTTCAAAGTTGCAAGCAAGTAGTTGCTGTAGCCTCAGAGCATAAGGAACATCACCGGAGTATTGCCAATATGCCACCCGTCGAATAAAAAATCTTTGTATCTAACAGAGAAGTTCCTGCCTATATAGCGGTTCTACTCCACGGTAGAAACACAAGACTACGTTGTACTGTAATTTTATCTGCAGTCTTCGGTGGAGGTGGTACCTACTTCTCCCGTCGGGCTGCTTCACGTATATTAGCTGATATTCTACACCATAAGTGTCGTGTCAAAGTCGTCTCAAATCTTCTCCACAACATATCAAAACCGACTTTGATTGAATTTCTGATTTAAGTCGGTGCTAGGTTCATCCTGTCACCTAATATTAAGCTAGGCACCGACTTTATTCAGTATTTCTTTATAAATAATTTTGAAGATTATTAGTTTATTTTAACTTAAAACCTTATAAATATAAAAAGGTTCTAAGAATTTTTTTTTTAGGTTTTCGAAGTCGGTTTTTTTTTCTAATTTTTTATTTATTTTTCTATTTTTAGTGATAAAATAAAAGTAAAAAATATGTGAAAAACATTCTTAATACCTATAACATTTGAGGGGTGCCCTCGATTTCCCTGGGATTCCATCATCAGATCCTGACTTGGTGCCAATGGGACCAAGTCAGTTCACCTCTTAGAGTATACTCTTTAAAATAAAAAAATAATTTTAAGAATCGGTCCACAAATGGGGGAGTTATCGGTGAACATACAGAAAAAAAAAATACAGTCGAACATAGAACCTCCTCCTTTTTTAAAAACGAATTAAAGAAATATCCCATTTGGCAAGAGATAGTAAATGTATGTGAAACTGACTGCCGGCCTTCAATAATGGAGTGGAATACCACCGGACAGGTTGTAAGTTTGTTTGCCATTCTATCCCTAAATGAGCGGAGACCTGACTCGCACGCAGGAACACCACTACACCGCTGTTTTTTTATACTACTTAGGTGGCAAAGAAGCATACGGCCCGCCTGATGTTAAGCAGTTACCGTAGCCTATGGACGCTTGCAATATCAGAGGTGGTGCGTGTTGCCAACCCATTTTTTACACCAGGGCTTTAAGATGGAGTATCCCTGGGATAGGAATACGTTTCTTTCAAAACGCATTCCTAAATGAGCGCTGGAGACCTGTACTCACACACAGGAACACAACTACACCACTGTGTGTTGTTATTTGGCTGTGGTCTTCTGTACGGTAGGTCCTTCCTCAGTCGCGCTTGCTCATCCAGCCTCTCCATAATGTATATAAATTTGGTTATATTATTTATTAAGTAGGTACATACAATTATTTTTTTTTGTAACTAACTAAATATTATACCAGAATATAGTTTTTTTTTATATACTACAAATTAATCATCAAAATATACAGTCCAACATTATATTATTGAGTTTTTATCAGCAGCTCTGAATCATGTCAATGGTTTACGCCCCCTTTTAATACGAGAACAGGTGGTTACTGACTCTGATAAACTAATTACGTGGGTACGTAAAATATATCTATGTTAATAAAAATGAAACCCCCCCAAATGTATGTCCGCGCATAACTTCCGATCGACTGCACCAAATTAGATAATTCTCTTTTTTGTGTTTGTTATTGCCAGGACAAGGTTTGTATAGAATTTTTTTTTGTAAATATTCAAGTAAAAAATGGCGGTACGAAGTGTAAGTCAACGCAAACTGAGTACCTTTTTAGAATTTATAAATCAAATAATAATAGTAACTCAATTAACTGGCCTGTCTGCTACGCCGAAGGTTGTAGGTTCGATTCCCAGCCAGGACAAATTGAAAAAATTGTGTGATGAGCATAAATTTTTGTTCTTTGTGTTATTTATCTATAATATGTATGTATTTAGAAATATATAAGTATGTTTATCAGTGGTCCGGTTGGCATAGTGCAGGCTCTGCCAAGTTAGGGATCAGGTGGCGGTGTGTGAATTGTCCCAAAATATTATTATTATTGTTGTATATGTCCCACTGCTGGGCTGGCGGGTCTTCTCTACTCTATCATGAGAGTGAGAGGGTGTAGCCCTTACGTCACACACGTAGGCCTTATGCGGGTTGGTGAATCAGGCAAGTCTTTTGAATTTCTTCTAAGACATGTGGGGTCTCCTCACAATTTTTTTCTTTACCAGAGCAGATGAATCATTTCTTTTTCATTTGATTACTTAGTACACATAAACTCCACAAAGCAAAATTCACATTGGTACTGCCCGGGATCGAATTCGCACCTCTTGCGTGCAAGCCTGTTAGTTTCCCACTCGGCCACCACCGTTTTTTTACATTATATACATTTGTTTCATAAAATATTTACAAGAATAGTTATTAAAATAAAAGTAACTTAACCGAAACTATACAAAGAATCAGATATTGTATTTAAAGGTATTTAATCTATAAATAAAATATCTGATTCAAGTCACAGTTCTGAGGAAAGGCCCAGAAGACTGGGCCACATTGTAACGCTGGATCACAAAACTAATGCGTTGACCTAAGTAAAGGCCTGTAAAATGATTTAGGTACCAATTGTTAACGGAGAATAAAAACATCGCATCGTGAAGAAATTTACATGTCAAAGAAATTCTAAAGGCATGTCTGATTAACCAACCGGCATAAGGATAGCTCTTTTGATGAAGAAGAGAACCTTGCAGTAGGATAATTATATGAGTTGATATTAAGGAAAAAAGACAACTCCCGCACTAGAGAACAAGCTCTGTGTCGCGGGGGACTTTACAAACATACAATTAACGGACATAAATTACACCCAGACTCAGAACAACTCTTTGTGGGTCACACAAAGTTTTGTCCCTGTGTGGGTATCGAACCCACAACCTCGTGCACAGCAGGCGCATACTGCGCCCACTGGACCATCAAGGCAGTCAAATATAAAATCGTTTATCGCGACTGAAGATCAACACACAGCACACAGCTAAAACTACTAGGTCTAGAAAGATTATAACGATAACATCCACTAAGAAAGGCGTTTGAAAATTCTATTCCTAAACGGGCAAACAATACTCTCACTCAGGCGGGTTAATGTATTTGGGGTGGGCCAGTAGTTATTAATATAAATCAAGTAATAAAAGGCGTAGATTTTCCAATCAATTTAAGAGCTGATTGAGAGAGTATTAAAGTACTGTAGTGTATCTACTGGTAGGTGGAACGATGCGCTGGGCCTTCTCGCTGAGGCTGCCAGTACAATACAACCCACTCACTGGAGCGACTCCAAAAGCAACCAGTGGCAATATTTAAATTTATTTTAGTCAGGTAGGTTTTATTGTAGTCACAATATAAGCGAATTATCTCAACTTGGAAAGTTAGCTATACAACTACCATATATAAAAGTACCATAACTATACAGTGGTATGTTAAAAGAAAATAAAATATTAGCACAATTGGTAATGTGCTGGGCCGAAACGAGAGGCGCCGTTTCGAATCCTGCTCCGGGCTTTCTCCACATTTAATTATTAAAATAACATAATATTTAATAAAATAAAAAAAATCACAACTGACCTCCAATAACAGGTTTAATAAATACTTTAAAAATACTGGTCCAATGACAATAATAACTACTAAAAAAAGTAAATAAAAGTAAAGATGTCACGTTGCTCTCTGTTAGTGTAAAGATTTTGTTTGTTTTGAAAATAAATTCATAAAAAAAATTTCAAGTGTTTATTTATGTGTAACTATCAATAATCATGTTAAAGAGGAAATTAATAACTGACGCCATAGTGTTCTCTGTGTCTTTCTATGTGTCGTATGTTTTAATGTCTCAGTTCATTGTAGGGCATCGTGAAGCTGCAGCCAAAAGTAAATAACTAAATAAAATCCAACATTATCAATAAAAAGACACAGCGAATGGTGATGTACTTCCACCTTACAAAAGACCGCAGCCATTAACACTACTTAAGTAATATTTTTGCTGGTGAGTAGGGTTACTAGAGCTCCTTGGGGAAAGTATTGACAGCAAAGTATTACGCGCCAGTAAAGTTCCCCTGGCATTGCAAGCATCCAGGGGCTACGGTAACTGTTTATCACAATCCATTTTCTTGTGAGAGTCTTATTAGTTTTACATTATTTTATATAAAAATTCTGATGCCAGCCAGGGAAGGAGGTCAGGTCCAGGGTAGGATTTTCATTTTTCTTCTAGTAAGGCTAAACTAATATAACTAACCGGTTTTCAAGTGTAAACAGGTCTTAAGTTCTCATTTAGGCATGCGTTTTTAACGTTTTTTTTTATATTACCAAGAAGGCAAATTAGCATACGGCCCGCCTGATGGTATGCAGTTACTATAGCAGGATTACTTATGATCGGAGGATCCAGCTGTTACGAGTGTCTGGATCGGTAACACGCGAGTGCTTCTTCAACGATCTGGCTGCATGCTTGTTTGCTACTATTTTCTGCCATACTATTTTATGTTTCCATTATTACAGGGAATCGCGACGCTGAAGCCAGAAGTAAATGACTAATGCATGACATTATCGCTATAAGGATTTAGCTATAGTTCTCGATTAAGTTGGAGCACTCAACATGGGGAAGTATCTCCGTCTTGAGCTGTCGTAACTACACTACGTGAGTAGTGTTGTGTTTTTGTTGTTGAGAAGAGTTATCAGAACGTCTGCGGAAACGCATTATTAATAATTTATTCATAGTATAGAACAGTAGAGTCTACTAACACTATCCTACTATAATAATATATATGAGAAAGTTTGTGAGGATGGATGTATGTATGGATGTATGTTACTCTTTCACGTTAAAACTACTGAACGGATCTGGATGAAATTTGGCATAGAGATTAGTCTGAAAAAAAAGGGCCAAATTAAAAGTACCCAGAATCGACGTTCATGCATGAAGAGGTTGATGAATGTAGAGGAGGCGAAGGAAGTATGTTTGGATCGTAGCAAGTGGCGTACCATAGTCTCTGCCTACCCCACTGGGACACAGGCGTGATGATATTTATGTATGTATTAGTCTGAAATAGCAAATTTACTTTTTATCGCGAAAGCAGACATCAGAACATTGTACAAGTTAATTTCAGTTATGTACAAAAGGTAAAAACCATTTGTACAACTCTCTCGCAGAACGTCACAATAGTTTAGTGGTTAGTGATCTCAGGATCACTAACCACATCCCTGACTGCTAAGTCAGAGGTCGAGGGTTCGATTCCCACACGACAAAACTTTGAGTGATCCATAAACGTTTGTTCCGAGTCTGGGTGTAATTGTACCTACATATGTCTGTAAATTCCCCTGCGACACATTTATATTTGCCTAGTGCGAGACTTGTTTTTTTAAAACGAAAATAAAGAAAAAGAATCACTCAGGAAGCATGAAGAGTGCGCGGCAATGGAAAATTTGCTCTAGCTAAAATTCTATACACGATAAGTACCTATAATATGTTAAAGTACGATAATTCTGTTAATACAGAGTTTTTCTTTTAACAGGTGTTACGCGCAAGTGTAATGCTCCTGGCATTGTAAACGCTCATGGGCTACGGTAGCTGCTTACCTTCAGGCGTATAATACTCTCTCGTAAGCATCTATGTCGTTATATGAAATGTTGACGATGGCCAGGGGTATGTCATATCCAGGGCCAAAGGGAAGATTCTAGAACCAAAAGAATGCCAGGTGCTCCAATTGTAACAGAAAGCGATAAAAATGTTCTCTCTTCTTTCCCTGTTCTGTCTGGATGTATTTCAAAATTTAACGTGATTATTGTTATCTTCCTAAAATAACTTCCAACTTAAAGGATCTTGATAGGGTGTTGTTCAGCAATTATAAACCTGTATTATTCTCTCAAACACCTGCAATCTGATCACTGTGTCATAAAGTGATGATTTTCTACGTAATGTCGATCATTAAATATAGCTCAGTTATGTGCGAGTGAAATGACAGTCCAATGCCCCTGTCATGTACGCAAAAAGGAATACAGCACGATGATGAGATACGACGGGATTGGAATGTAGACATGCCTTTTATTTCGTTAGGTCCAATATAACATCGACCCTTTGTTTCATCTACAAAGAGTTTCCAAACCCCCATACTTTAGGGCTGGCAATGAGCAAAAAAAAACTAAATAAATAAAATACTTTTTAAAAATTATTATATCCGTTACAGACGAATATAGAACCTTCTTCTTTTTGAAGTCGATTCAAAATAACAGTTAAAGTAAGTTTTTTTTTTTTCGCTTATTGACAGTATGAGATTTGGAATTACGCCCTTTGAACTGAAAAGTGTCGAAATAATAAATATTAATATATATTGAGTTCGGAAAGTTTTAGCCCCTTATTTTGAAGTGGGGTATGCAAATGAGTTAAAAAAATATTTTTCAGTATATTTTGTGAGTCAATATCACGAAACTACACATTATTACTGATAGATGGGTCCTTAGTCTAAAACAGGCATAGGCAACTGGTTTTATTGAAATCTATTATTTTTGATACTACCTATAGATACAATCGATTTTCCGTTGCCTCTTAACATTAATTTACGATTTCTGAAATATTTAGAAGAATTTACGATCTCTCTATGTCCATTCGGATTTTATTTCATTAAAGAATAATATCCATTGTGCAAATTTACCTTAAAATTATCTTTAATAACAATAAACTTGGCTTGAAATTGTAGGAGCGTATTTTAGTTTAATCTAGAACACAGATAGGATTTAACGCGCGCTATAAAACGTTCATAGTTTTGTTACTCCTTGCCTTCGCACTCCGTCCCCGCAAGTCGTGTATATATTTACTGCTACAGCATACGTGTTCAAACTGAATACAAAATGATCAAATTGCATTTCTTTAGCGAGATCGCATTCTAACTCGTTCATGTTAATGTATGAACATGTATACATAGTCCACTAAAGAATAACTAACAGGATTACACGGTATTAACCTTATACGTCGTAACTTACTAGTAAATAGTATCTAATTGCTCATGTCGCCGGCTGAATAAAATAGTACATACCCTTTTTCGTCTTTTTCTTCCAGGATACGTGTTCAATGGTTGAGGGGGTGGTATGTGGTAGAAATATGGCGGCGTGTACAAGATATCCTCCATCCCAGATGCTATAGGCGTTCCTCTTGAAGGAACCATAGACCTTACGGTCCCATACAAACTTCTGTTACGTCCTTGGTTACCGTACATGTTTATCATCACACCAAATCACTGGCTCTACAGTTTATTATCTTTGCACGTTCACGTTTAAAATTAAAAGCGCGCCAAAATGTCACAGATTATTAAAATTGTATCGCAATGTGCATTATTGTGCATGTTGAAGTAGAACTTATTTTTAAAAAATAAAAAAATAAGCTACCGCAAGATTAGTTTTATTGTGAAATATTAACGAGGTTTTTTCTAAAAGATAAATATTTTTGGTAATATTTGAATCTTTAGAAACTCTCGTTAAATTTAAAATAGTGTATGGAGCGCGCGAGCGAGCGGTATTGTTGTCACTGTGTTAAATGCGTGTTTGTTAGGAGAATGCAGAGCTCCCATCATGTACACATTACATCTAATTATCATACTTTATCTGCTTTTTCCAATAGGCTACGTAGAGCGTGGAGAGCAACGTATCGGCATAGTGATGTTTGAATGTGAACAAAAAATGTGAGCACGCAGATTCGCGCGCCGATACACATCAATGATTTTAAAAAGTTGTCATTATTTTTATTAATATTAATCAATGGTGTTTATTGTAATTAGGTCGTAAGTCTTATTGTTTAAAAGAGACAACTCATGCACTAGAGAACAAGCTCTGTGTCGCAGGTGACTTTACAAACATACAATTAACGGACACAAATTACACCCAGACTCAGAACAGGTCACACAAAGTTTTGTCCCTGTGCGGGAATTGAACCCACAACCTCGTGCACAGCAGGCGCATACTACACCCACTGGACCACCAAGGCAGTCTAAAATGATAGTGCCGCGTAAATTATTGTAAAAAGTGAAACAGGGGTAAAACTATGTACCCAATTGACTGACACTGGCAGATATTATTACAATAGGTACTTTCTATATTTATATTGAACGAGAGCCTAATTAATAGTACCAGTACCGTCTATAAAGTAGTCTGTGCTAATAGGTAAGCAGTGTGGCATCATAAACAGAATACGCACGGTTTTTAGTAAGGTTCCCTAATCTTTTCTAGCAATAAATATAGCCTATGTCACTCAGGGTGAATGTAGCTTTCCAATGGTGGAAGAATTTTTGAAATCGGCACAGTAGTTTTTGAGTTTATTCATTACAAACATACACATAAAAATACAAATCTTTATAATATTATATAAGTAGGTATAGATAAAGATGTAGGGGAAGCATACAAGAGACCTCCACCTTAGGTACAAATACCTAGGCTAACACACAGTAGCGTATTGTGTAGTTGTGTTCCGGTGCGAATAGTTAAGATTATAAATTATCTGTGGTTGAGTACAGGGTGTCCAGTGTTAATTGCGTTTTAAAAGAAACGTTGGTTTATCTATCTTAGGGATATCTCATAATAAAACACTAGGTGTTACACATTTTTGACCCAGCAGCACGAGAGTGATATGCTTCAGATATTGAAAGCGTCCAAACGCTACGGTAACCGAACTTATCAACAGGCGAGCCGATTTAAATACATTTTAATGCTATAAAAATGTAGTGATTAGTTACTCTGTGGCTGTTGGAACCTTCACCTTACAGAAGACCACAATCGAACTAAATTAGCCGCCTTAGTGTTATTTAGAAGGCATAATAAATTGTACCTATATACTTCACTGAGTAGGTACCAAAATATCCAATTTTCTACAAAATCCAACCTACAGATAACTACGTTTAGAAGTGTACCTCAGAAACCTCATCTCCAAAATCGTCGAGAAGATTAACTTCGAGAATGCCAGAAAATAAAGACAAATAATGCAAAATATATTTCTTTCAAAAAATTTTTTTGCAAACGTTTCAATTATTAATATGTACGAAACACAAAAAAAATGCCATAGAAAAAAATATATACATTCAACGCCATCTATTATTAAACGTAAGAACTAACGCAACGCAGTCAGCAACGAGGTTGTAAGTGTTAGGAACGTGCCGCTGGTACATTCATCATTGAATACCTAGATGGCGTTACTAGTCGTACCTTACTTTACCTTATTTCTGGTTGTCTATTCGCCGAGAAACTTCAAAATAAAATATCACATCCATCAAATGGCGGTGCAACTAAAAAGACTACCAAAATGTTTTTGTTTACTAAATTTTTACTCAATAAAAATGTAAAATAAGTAAAATAGCCCAGCGCCATCTCATCCAGACCTATCTACATATAGATTTTCCATCACCATGGCTGCTAGGCAATTGTTTAAAGCGTTTTTCGCTTTGGTCTTTGACAAGGTACACTGTGCCTCATATGTGGGTCGAGATAACGGATTCGGGAGTGGTTATGTATGGGCAGGTTCACTAGAATCTGGTATGCAAATAGCCACGAACCACAAAAAACCGTTGATGGTGATCATACACAAATCTTGGTGCCATGCCTGTAAGAGCTTAAAGCCAAAATTCGCCAACTCAGAAGAGATACAGACGCTGAGCAAACATTTTGTGATGGTCAATGTGGTTGATGAAGAGGAACCACAAAACTCATGTTATGCTCCTGATGGCTGTTACATACCCAGGTAAACTAATTAAGTCTAAAGTTTATACTAATGACATTCTGCGTCTAAATTTACGACAAAACGGTTGAACGGATTCTAATGATATTTGACGAGGAGATCAATAGTATCCTGGAGCTTTAGCTTCCCCAGGATACCATGTATCTCCTCGTCCAGTACAAGTACATACCCTATTTTCTTACATAGGATACTTTTTATGACAGATTGAGCATCCACGCGGGTATAACCGCGTTTAAAATCATCTCTATTGAATCATATGTTTTGAAGGAACTTCTTTATTCCAGAATACTCTTCATTACTCCAAAAGGTCTAGTGGATACAGATATATTTAACGAGGACGGAAGCCTCCAACACAAATATTTCTACAGCAAACCGGAACAAATCGCTAAATCTATGAAGAAAATGCTTGAAAAATACGAATTAGAATTAAAAGATGCCTAAAAAAATGTTTAAAAAAGTCTTTTGATGCGTATTCTAACCTAAAAATAAGACGTTAAAAGTACTAACGTACAAAAATATTGGTCTAAAAACATCTAACATTTGATTGATTTAATATGCTCTGAATTGGGGTTATTAAAAAGGTATCAATTGACAAAATTTATATTCTTCCTGTGCGATATTGTTTCTTTCAATAAAATATAACAGCCTATATTATCTTTTATTAATTCCATTCCTTAATAAATAATCATATAAGTTATCATATCCTATAAAATATTATTGGGATATCCATAATCACGATGGATTATGGATATCCCTACATAATATCCACTTTTTTTAACCAAAATAAACCTTTTAAGCGGGTTTTATTGGATCCTAATAGTGGATGTCTCATATCCTTAACCTTGATGAAAACCCAGCCATACTCGGCTGGGACAGTATGAAAATTTGCACGTGCATGCTGTAAATGGCGGTTAATGTCAGTAAAATTATTAAAGAGTATCAAGTCACCGTTTTCTTAGGACCAAAAGCCATACATAAATATCCAAAGAAGGATTGCTAAATGCTATTGATGCAGATTAATGCTACTTTTTCAATTGCAATAGACTTGCTTTGCAAAACTAGCTTTAGTATCCCGAAAATATTAAATGCAAAACAAGTATCGTATAAACGCTTATTTTTCAAGGAAGATTAGATGCATAAGTAGATCATATGAAGTCCTTTTGCAGTAAAGATTATATTGAAAACTAGCATAGTATAAACGCTTTCCATCAAGATTAGATACAGAACTGGTATCGTGTAAATCCTTTTTTTTCGATTTGTTCCGCATTCGCCTAGCGAAGTTTTGCCCCACGTAAAAAAACCGTATTTGTCCTACATTTTATTCCGTTTTAGCTCCCAATGTAATACTTTTGGGGCTAAAATCAAATCCCTTTTTAATTAAGTAGATTACATCTGCTTAATTACCATCATCAATGTCATTGAATAAATTAATTATTAAGATTCATAGAAGTTGCCGAACAGGCGTGTCAATGAAAAGTATAATGAATGTACTTACGTCCTCGACGACGGGTTCCACGTACATCTCCATGGTGTTGTTGAGGGGGGGCAGAGGCATTGGCAGCGGAGACGCCGCCGCCGACGACCGCCGAGATATACTGTTGCATGAGCATTGTGATACGGAGCGACGCGACCGGGGAGATTCTCTGCAGACAAATTGGAATAACATATTATAATAACATCAAAATACTTATCAGGGGTAGGCAGAGTTAGTTGGCAAGAATAGCTTCATGTAAGGCAAGCCTACTGCCATATTCATTCCTGATATACTGCTGCTTCATACTTATTTAGGGATGCGTTTTGAAAGAAACATTTTTTTTTTTTTTTTTTTTTTTATACTACTTGGGTGGCAAACAAGCATACGGCCCGCCTGATGTTAAACAGTATCCGTAGCCTATAGACGCTTGCATTACCAGAGGTATCACTTGCGTGTCGCCAACCCATTTTTTTACACCAGGGCTTTAAGATGGAAGTTACCCTGGGATAGGAATACGTTTCTTTCAAAACGCATTCCTAAATGAGCGCTGGAGACCTGTACTCACACACAGGAACACAACTACACCGCTGTGTGTAGTCATTTGGCTGTGGTCTTCTGTAAGGTGGAGGTCCTTCCCCAGTCGGGCTTGCTCACTAGTATGGTGCCCTACCTCTCTTAAAACATATTCCTATCCCAGGGATACTGCCATCTTAAAGCAAAAAAAAATGTGTTGGCAACACGCAAGTGATACCTCTGATATTGCAAGCGTACATAGGCGGCGGGTGGCTAACAAGCATACGGCCATTAGGCGGGCCACCCAAGTAGTAAGTAAGTAACTAACTTAGAAAACTCAATCCATTGGCCTACTCAGGAACTGACCACACAATTGGCCACAAATATGACCAGAAGCGTAATTATGTTTGTTGATCCATAAACCGCGTGAGTAATACGTCAAAGAACTGGACAGAAGATATAAAATAACTCATTTCATCGGCCATACAAATCCATTTGTACCATACAAATTGCACAAAAGACCCCAAGGGTCGAAGTGCGCTGGCCGCAAGGACAGCCCCGTCACAAGACCATACATATTGTCATGCTATCATTGTCTAACTCAATATTCCGCAAATTTTTAGTCTTCAAGGTTCCAATTCTTCAAAATTTTGGAAGAACACCATAAAAAAATCTATTACCTAATCATTATAATAATCAACATTTATAATTAATCAACACACCAAAAGTTATTATTAATATATAAACTAAACCTTATACTGAACTTTTTTTCTTTTCCGAGGCACACAGTGCACCAGTATGCCGCGGCACATACATACTCTGCACTGGTCTAATTCATAGAGAAAAATAGAGATGGCATGACAAAAAATTGTACGGTGTAGAGCTTTAACGCCACCGGTTAGTATATAAAATGCATTTATAAACAGAATTGGCCATCGATGTCACCTAAAGAATAATAAATTATAATGTACGGTAGCGAGCGTCGACGTCGACGTGTGGGAATTAGGTCACAGAGATAATTAATTTAGTAAATAAATAATAATAAATAATTATTAATTAACAGATGTCAATCTACAATACCAGTATCAGTGTTACTATGATGTGTAAACAAAGGAGTTATGCCCGACCATATAAAAAAATAACAAGGTAATCCGAGAAAGAACCAAAGTGAAGTGAAGAAGAAGTGGCAATGGGCTGGTCACATCTGGAGAAAGACCGACGGTCGGTGGAGCAGATGTGTCCTAGAGTGGAGACCGCGACTCGGTAAGCGTAGTGGACCACGCGACGACCTTAAAAAGGTCGGTGGGACGGACTGGATGCGGAAGGCGGAGGACCATGTGCTGTGGCGCGTGTTAGGAGGGGCCTATGTCTAGCAGTGGACTGTGATAGGCTGATTGATATAAAAAAATATATAGAATTATATATTCCACCCGCTGCTTCACTCATAAGACCATACCTTTTGCTTCTCCGACACACGTGATGCGTCGTCCGATCACACCTGCACCTCACAGGTACGAAGTAGCCCAGTTGAGGCAAAGGAGCAGGCTCTGTAGAGTCACTAGAGTCACTCCACTCCGGCTGGCTGAATGGACCCATGTCGAGGATCGACGGCATCTTCACGTAAATACTTTCTTGTCTTTGCAAATTTGAAATAGCTTAGATGATCTTCTTTTTTTATTCGTTGAGTAAGTAAATATTCCGAAATTGTTCTATTTTTGAATTAAACAGGCTTTTTTTATTTTTAATGTATAGTTTTTCATTTTGTAACTTGTGCCTTAATTATAAATTCCTTAATACTCTTGAACCTTTCAAGAGAATACTTTCTTGTCGTAGAGCCACTAAACAACGACTTAATTATGTTTTTACTTTAAATATTTATTTAAAATTTGCACTTAACTACAAAAAGGTCAACGTTATGCCTAAGGCATTTTCTGCCTGTCGATTTTAAAATATAATGCTGAGATTTTTATGGCAGCTATTGACATTTCAATAATCAACTACTTTGGTTATGTTTACATAAAAGTCCGACCTATAATTTACTTTTTATTTCACCGATTCAATGTGTTATATTTATTTTCAATTGTTTTATTCTAATGACTAAACGTTTTTGCCGCTAAATAAGTAATAAAATTGACCTCAAATTAGCTCAATCGAGACCTAAAATCACAATCAATTTTTAACACTTTTTCATTTGTTTTTCGCAATGTTTAATGCACTTTTTTCACTTATTTTCACTTTTTAATAAACTAAAGACGTCTAGATATTAGTGTAACTGCAGACGATATAACCTCATTTAAAAACATTGTGGTAAACAAAATATATAATAGGTAGATAAAGTATACGGGTGCGTATACCAACAATTAGATCTAAATTGTAAATGATATGAAAAGATAAGATTATAAAGTATTTGTGGGTAAGTGCCATAGAAATTTGTATTAGCAATATTGTAGAAATATTATACTAAACTATTCCCCGCAGTATCCTATGTTAAATATCACTTTTATAATGTCTGCCATGCTCCTCTTCAGTTGTAGCGTAATTAATGATAAATAAATAGCCAAATAACCTTCCTTAATAATATAATTGAGCTGTCAAATGCCTAAATATTTAACGTATCCGAATTGTAGTTCCTGACGACTGAAACTCTTTATTAGAAATTAAATAGTATACATTTTGTTATAATATAGCGCCGGTACTCAACTTAGTGGAAGTGCAAATAAGGAATATCACTTTCTAGAGGAAGTAAAACCTAAAATTTGCTGTAAAACGTATTAGCCAGATCATGGAGTCCACCCTTGTGCAATTGACTATTAAGGACAAATCGCGACTCTTTTCAAAATACGAGTAGGTACCTATATTGTGCGTTATGTCATTTAATTACACTATTTAAACTTATAAAAATCATATAAACCGTATACCCGTAACCGTTCTTATGCAGTAGTAGTAGTAGAGAAGTATTGGTAATAAAATAATGCCAGGCCACTCTTTTTAACCAAAGTATAACATTTACAATCCGTGGTACCTATGAGTTTCAATTTGTGGTAACAGAAAGGAACGGAAACCAACATACGAGTACTACCACAGAATACCTAACGTACTACTACTTATTTTTATTCCAATTTCTATGGTCTACATGCATCACGTATAATTTGGAGCACCAAGCCCTGTAATAACAATCAGTTTTGTAGGTAAATATACCCCAAAAAAATAAATAAGATTTATTAGATATCGTATAATTTTTTCTGTCTGTTCCTAAGCCGAAGCAGCGCCCCGATATAGAATTATAGACATAGATACTTACTAATCGAAATTGTAATCTATGCTATTGTAATAAAGACGAAAGTAAGTTGTTTACTTGTACCGAAATACCTAGCTTTAATTGCAATTGCAAACAAAAATACCTACAGTCCGTCTGGTGGTAAGAAGTTATAGCTGCCTATGGCACCATAGAACACATCCTTCTTTTTTCATGTAAGAGGAGAGTACCTGAGGCATCACTCGCATTTTTTATACTACCAAAGAGGCAAACAAGCATACGGCCTGCCTGATGTTAATCAGTTACCGTAGTCTATGGAAACTAGCAACGTTGCCGACCCTTTAAAACAAAACCTTACAACTCCTTTCTTGAATAAACTCATGCTGTAACTCTCGGGAAATTCTCGAAATCTCGAAGCTCATTCCACATTTATTCTCTAATAGGTATATAATATAAAATTATTTAACCAAACAGCAGCTGCGCTATTTCGATTGTTTCTAAACAAATATTTCAACGGGCCATTGCCATTGGTTCAAGTTTCGTCAAAAAACCACGGGGCTTTCGGCTGTCCTATTCCCGAACGTGAAGGCACGCGCATTCCACGGAAAAGATTTTTTTTCTATTTTTTTTGTTCGAAATCGTGACTCACAAAAGGGCCGCCCTAATGTAATTATGATAGTTAGGTACCTAGAACATTAACATTTTTTCTACGTAATGTGACGGAAATATCATAGTTTTTATTTAAGTATAGTAATGTGTGAGTTGTGTGACCAACCAGGGCACAAACAATTTTTTGATTTAGTTAGGTACACGAATAAAATGTTTTAAAAGATCATAACATTAAAAAAAACTTAAAGTAAGTACCTATTTTATAGTTCCTTTCGCAGAATACTTAATAGTATAGGTACCTACCTCTGTAGTAACGAGTATTTACAGTATTCAAAACCTTTGTCTTGCAATTGCAATAAGTAGCTAGTAGTTATGTCTATGTATACAAAATTAAAACTAATTTCGCATTTATCATCCTTATTTCGCAGGGAGTTCATCCTCACATCTTTGCACCTCAAACATGCCGTACCGTAAGATTCCAGAGGAATTTCTTACCACGTACCTACGATTAGGCTGTGTGAGCCCTCCCGAGGTTTTCCCAAGAGACTATAGCATGGGGTTCTTCAAGAAAGGAGTTATAAGGTTTTTAAAGGGTCGGCAACGCGTGAGTTCCCTGGTGTTGCAAACGTCCATAGGCTACGGTAACTGCTTACCATCAGGCGGGCCGTATGCTTGTTTGCCACCTTGGTAGTATAAAATAAATAAATTAAAATTTATAGAAGTCGTAGATTTCTATATTGTGCTGAGTGTGCTGACGTAACTCGTAACAGAATCTAATGCAACCAATAATCAATTAGTTTGATGGTATTTGTTGACAGATTGCCAGGATAGAAAAGAGACGCAGAAGAAGAATAGACCATTATTTAAAGATTTTAATCATTTAAATAAAGTTGCAGTACTATGAGAAAAACATAGGTACAATCATTCAGACGAACATAAAACCTCCTCCTTATTGGAAGTCGGTTAAAAATAAGATACAAGTGGGTCCAAGAAACCTTATTCTTTCTTTATTATTCGTCATAATGTCATCCGTTTGACGTACTCCATGAACAAACAAACATTAAGTATTCTATTCATTAAGTCTGAACACTTGGGACAGTCTACGTCAGTGGAATTCTCACTAAATCATTTGTTAAAGCTTTTAGTAAGTGATAGTAATAAATTATCAACTTTGTGTGTCTGTCTGAGACGTGACAAGGCATTGTCATCTTGTTACAATTAGACTTTTATAATACCATGCCATAAAAACTTATACCACAGGTTTTAAGTGAGATGCTCTTAGAAAAGCATATCGCCTAGTCTCGATTCCAATACAAACAAAAGATAAGGTAGACTTTATATTTGAATACTATTAAGAAGACCTGGAATACCGCATGGTGCGAGTAGCCCTGAACCAACCGACGACAAATAGCATGGGGTTCTTCAAGAAAGGAGTTATAAGGTTTCTAAAGGGTCGGCAAAGCGCGAGTGATACCCCTGGTGTTACAAGCGTCCATAATAAGCTACGGTAACTGCTTACCATCAGGCGGGCCATATGCTTATTTGCCTTCTTGGTAGTATAAAAAAAAAACAAAAAAATAGACGCCGTGGAAGACCGCCTGCCATCTGGCTAACAACGATCCTAAGGATAAAGGGATAAATGCCACGACTGCCCGGGATAGAAATATATGAAAAAGGCAGACAAGGAGAACCGACCCTAGATGATAGGGTAAGGTTTAGAATAGAAGAAGAACACTTTATATTTGAATATTCCTACTCAATCAACATCTATGTGATGACCAACACCTAAACAATTCTACAAATAGTTACTACATGATGCGTCAGCGAGCAAATTGCACTTACGTTTTGTATTTTCAATGAGCATTCATTGCACGACCGTATCTGTTCAGTATTCAGTATCTAACCTATTTGTCATGTCACCGCGTCTGGAGTCCCCCCAGACATTTGTATACCGCGGTTTGTATTTCTATTGTGGTTTGTCCGTTCTAATGAATGTTAGAACGGACAAACCGCAATAATTAATCTAAATAACAACGGTGGACTAGATTCGTTCGATTCATATAAATTGAGTACTGAGCTGTCTCTTTGATCAAATCCATTGGTACGTAGGTCAAGATCGATCGAGAGGATTGAAGCTTCTTACGTCAAAGAGAACGTATTTTAAGGTGTTTTATAAAGTCAGCTGCTACCGTGTATTTTTTTTTTTTTTTAATTAAGAACGAAACCTAAATAAATGTCCACACCCGCCGATGCAAAAACTGAATTTTATGTAGGTATAACATGACATATGTTACATACGGATATCTATACTAATATTATTATAGCAGTGGACGTCTTATGGCTGAGATGGATTATAAAGCTGAAGAGTTTGTTTGTTTGTTTGAACGCGCTTATCTCAGAAAGTACTAGTTCGATTAGAAAAAATATTTTTTGTTGAATAGAGCATTTATCCAGGAAGCCTATACCTATAACATCACGCTATGATAAATAGTAGCGGAGCAGTAGTGAGATATGTTGCAAAATCGGGGAAAAGATTATTCTTTTCGTAGTTTCCGTCGCGTACGCTGCTTTAACAGTTAAAATTATGAAAAAATTATGAAGTGAAGAATGGGATTTAATACCTCCGAAGTCCAAAGTCCGTATAATGTAGGTAGGTGCCAACGTTCCAAATTACCACGCGGACGAAGTCGCCGGCGACCCCATGATATTATAATAAAAAGGAAATTTAATAATTTGGTTACGTAAACAATATAGAGAAAGATTAAAAGAAATCTCATGTCCATCATTATTATTTACAAATTTACAATTACCCATAAAAAAAGTTATCGAGATACAATCCTATTTAATAATTGAGCAGCTTCAGCAATGACGTGCTTTATTACCTATCTTTAAAGTTGTAATTGTTCGAAATCCAAAATTGAGACCGTAAATTGATCGCTATGAGGACGTTATGGCCGCCGTAAGCCGACACCGAAATCAGCCGATAGAAGTGAAAACTAAGTAACTTGTGAATTGTATCGTCGAGCTATTAGATTATTATTTTTGAATATGGAAAGCGTTCGGTGACGATGATGCGGGTTTCATGATTTTTGTTCACCCAAAAAGTTTGAATATGCTTTCCATATTCAAACTTTTTGGGTGAACAAACGTTCGGTGACGATTAGGCGAGTTCCATGATGGCGAGATCCTTGAAAAAGCAACAGACAGACAAAGATTACACTCTTATTTATAATATCAGTCGGCTTTATGTGTATGCTCTTATTACTGAATGCCCAGTGTCACATGCCGATGCAGACGCGTACATTCAACTGCGTATTATTTACAATAGTCGTCTCAAATCTCAGCGAGTTGCGGGTCTGTGTGAGGTCCAAAAAAATAAACATCAGTCATCTCGAGAGGGACGCGTGGCGGCCGGCAGGCGAACGTGGGCGACGATGTTCGGATTTTTGGACTCAGTCACATTTTTGTACCTACTTAGGCACACTGTGTTTGTATTTAGTAAGATAGCTATTGAAATTTTGAGGCCCCAAACTGGTAGGTACTTTTGAGAAATTAGCACCGTTTTCTAAACTGAGATTAGCCAACTGTACCGGATTATAGTGCACAAGCCATTACCTTTTCATTTATAAGTCAGTTCAGTTTATAAGGTAAGACCTTACAAACTCAACAAACAATAAATGGAAATGTCTAAGATGGATGTCTATTTCTTACTATAATACCATTGAATCTAATTTACTCAAATAGCTATGGCAATGTCTAGCAAACTAACATCTTTTTTTTTAATACTACCCAGGAGACAAACAAGCAAACGGCCCGCCTGATGGTAAGCAGTTACCGTAGCCTATGGACGCTTGCAACACCATGGGTATCTCGCGCGTTCCCGACCCTTTAGAAACCTTATAACTCCTTTCTTGAAGAACCCCATGCTATAGTCTCTCGAGAAAACCTCGGCAGGAAGCTCATTCCACAACTTAATCGTACGTGGTTACATCTAACTCATCGCGAAGAATATGACTTGACGTAACAATTTAAGGCATTAGCGGTGAATACAAAGACAGCAAAAATTGTCTTCCAAAACCAACAAACCCACTCATTGAAACCGCAGTGTTGCTGCTAGGTGTGCCCCTGGAACAGTCGATGTCCACTGGCAGCAAATGCGGCGGTACCTACCCACTTAGGTACTTGTCTGCTACCAACAATATTGAAAACCCCTTGGTTTATTTTGTAATAGATGTAAAAATGTCCGTGTGGTGACGGATTAAGAATACAAATGTCACCATCCCATTCTATCCCGTGGGTGTCATAAGAGTCGACTAAGGGAGTAAGTCAGGCAGACAATATCCACTGTAAGAGTGGGAAAACTCGAAACAAAACCCTATACCAACCCGTCTGGCCAGCGTGGTATTGTAGGCTAATATCCCTCCAAATTTATGGAGGAGACCCGTGCCTAGCAGTGGGACGTTTATGGGTTGAGATGAGATGTAAAAATAGTTTAATTCATTCCCCAATTAATGTATTCCTATTAATAGCTATAACGTAATGGCAAATTACTTATGTGTATGTATACATATTATATCAAATAGACTTTATTTAACCTCAGCTGTTTAGAATTCTACCCACGCTTGAAGATAATATCTAACCGTGTAACGTTTTACCTAACCGTTTTTACATGTTCTGCAACTAACTTGGAGTTAGGTAAGTGTTACCAGGTACTAGGTAGTTTCTTTTTCTTTTTATTAAAGTTCTCGCACTAGGTATACTCCCACCTATCCTAGGAATTACTCCATCACATTTTTTTTGGGTTGGCAAGAAGCAAGTGAATAAGAATACAAGTCTTTTTTAAAGACTCACGCACTGGAGAACAAGCTCTGTGTCGCGAGGGACTTTACAAACATACAATTAACGGACACAAATTACACCTAGACTCAGCACAACTCTTTTTAAGTCACACAAAGTTTTGTCCCTGCGCGGGAATCGAACCCACAACCTCGTGCACAGCAAGCGCATACTGCGCCCCCTGGACCACCAAGGCAGTCAAGTAGACAAGTAAACAAGCATACGGGGCTATATGCTTGTTTGCCACCTGAGTCGTACAAATCAAAATCAGACTATCTTTACGCTACACAAAGTGACTTACTGGATGAAATTGTAAAAGCAAATTTGATCCACCAACCTACAAATCTGAATCACACGTGTGAAACATTCTAAACTCTCTTGATAGTGAATCTTTATTTTTATACTTCTAAGAAGGCAAACAGGCATACGGCCCGCCTGGTGGTAAGTAGTTACCGTAGCATATTGACGCTTGAAACATCCCCAAGTGTTGCAAGCGTCCATAGTCCGTATCATCTAATATAATCTCTTTTCTATCAAAAGAGTTGTGAGTGTTGAAACATAGATATGATATTACATATTTTTATTATAAATTCTTTATTAAACAACTTTATACAACATATCTAAACTAAAGCCACAACAAACCAAAACTTTCTAACCGTCAAAAATACGCAACCAGCATTCACATATCGGCCTTTATACGTCAAACTTTGTTTCTGAATCTCGAACTCAATAACCCTCACTTTGTTTAAAGAACCACAATACTTAATACTGTTTATACAACACTTATAATTAGCACATTAAGGTTGAATTTCCTTTGAACCAATTGTAAAAGAACTTTGTCAGCCGATGAGTCATCGAACATTGTCTCGGTAAGCAACGCGGCGGCTTTGGCAATTACTTTTGTAGGACAGTTGAAGTCCGATTGGCCTCTCTAATAAACGTACTCGTTTAAGTACAGGGGCCATATCATGAAGTCCCTATAGCGATTTATATTCTTCATTTGAATTTAGATCAATAGCAAATGTAAAGCTAGGTAATAAAGCTGACGTCTTACTAATTTCAAACGAAGAATGAGTTTGAGGAAGTCATGGTAAGGTAATAGGGTTATATTCAGGGTCATCAAGAGGCAGTCAGGGCAAATATTAGTGAGGTATTTTGTCTATTCACACCACGGATACTTTGCACCAAGATATGCAATATAGCGTTCAAAAAGAGTTCTTGTGCGAACAGCGAAAGAACTTTTTTTGTTTTGCACGATTTGCATTGGTATGAATCTAGTCTATTTTGCATTTCGGTGTTTCGTACCATGATGTGAAACAACGAAGGAGTATTACCCCTGTTTCTAAGGGAGGCTACGGATTGCCATTAGCTACAATTTTGAAATACTTATTTCTCTTAATTCGCTACGATTACTTTCCTCGTGCTCGTCAGGATATATAGATATATAGATCTTTATCAGCCCTTTTGTCAGAACTTAAGTTATTTCGTCAACAAACGTTGAGTAATCGTCTTACTTAAAATAGCTTTTGTGGAGACAAATAAGCCAATCAACAGGTTTACGAAACTGTTTGTAAGATATTTTTGGAAATAATACTACCGCTGTAAGCCCTTTTAATTCTCTAAACGGAAACTGAGATAAATTATCCCGCTGTTACTTTTATTTTGTCGGCCATTTTTAAAATTGAAGTAGATATAAAATCGCGTAAGAACAGAAGTCAATAAACACACATTTATTTATTTATGCTATCACGTTTACCGCAAACAAGCTTAGCCTGATGGTAAGCAGTTACCGTAGCCTATAGATGCTTGCAATACCTGAAGCATTTTAACCGTACGTCTTATAACAAGAGTGTTTTTGTGTTATGGGTAACTCTGGGCTAAGGATAACGGTTTTTATAAGTTTGTAACTTTAAAACGTATTTTTAACAAAGTTATAGTATTATAAGTATTTTTGACAAAGTTTTAAATTATTTAAAAAATTCAATGTCGACGTTTAAAAAGTTATCTTACGATGTCCTAATTGTATAAATCCGGTTATATAGAATATTACAAGATACGCGAAAAACATAATCCTTTCCTTGTAGTTCGGGTAAAAAGGGACTTATTTTGTCATGCTTTTACACAAGCTTTTATTGATTTTCATAGTGTATCAATTGATATGTTACTACTAACGAGCCCAAACACGACTGACCTATCTATCTTGTTGTCAGAAGTTTTTGGGACCATCACCACGGCACTATATTTTTGCATTGTCATCGGACTTACCAACAAGTGTTCGAAAAATGGTTTGCAAATTTTGAAGCCAACTTACATGCGAAGATTGTAAGTTAAATAAAACTTTATGTAGATACTGACATTGATGGTCATTATACCACGTGTTCGGGTATATTTCGGCCCACATATGGCCGCAGTTAAGTAGGTAGGTACACGTTCGATTACTCACCAAATTATTTCGGGACAAAAAATCTTGTGTCATCCAATCTGAGGTTAAATCAAGGTGAATTCTTTTTATGTAATATTTTGGAACAACTTACCTATTAGTCGTGTTATTACAGGCTCTGCTGGGTCTAGATTATAATAATAATAGGAAAAGGGACAGCAATATCAAAATGCCGATTTGCAAACTTTGGAAGCTTTTTCTCAATTTAAAAACATACTTATTCTTCTAGGTTTCTCTATCCAGATACCTACTAATTCCTTCTAATATTATAAATGAGAAATTAACTGTGTCTGTTTCTTCCCTTTTCACGATTAAACGGCTGAACGAAATTTAATAAAATTTGGCAAAAAGACAGATCCAGATGACATTTTGGGGAATGACATATCCAAAATCCACGCAAGTGGAGCCGTGGGCCACAACTAGTAAGTAAATATATCTGTTATTGTCAAATACTAACTAAAGGCAAGGCATACCGTAATGTTCGTTCTAAAACGTCGACAGTCTGAGTATATTTACATGTTTATTGTTGGTCTATTTTTGCGTCTGCCTTTGTCTTGACGCTTCCTGCAAGCGACAAACATTCTCGTGGTCCTTAAATACTATACGCGTAGAAACTTATACATGTATATCTTATACATGTATACTATTTGATTGTATACGATTTGATTCACGTACCATCATCACCATCATCT
Organism: Trisateles emortualis; assembly: GCA_947095525.1. NCBI lineage: Eukaryota > Metazoa > Arthropoda > Insecta > Lepidoptera > Erebidae > Trisateles > Trisateles emortualis. Next base: position 11,136,010 of record OX352749.1, on the reverse strand, counting down.
CAGACAAAAGACATCGACTGCTGTACACAGGCCGTCCCAAAATATTTCGACGGCATTCGGTCTGAGCTTGTCCATCGACTACCCGCAACCTTTACTAGGTCGTCGGTCCACTTTGTGGGAGGCCTGTGCTGCTTCTTTTGGTTTGTGGTTGCCACTCCAGAACCTTTCAGCCCCAACTACTATCAGTTCAGCCTTCAAGTTATGTCGGCGACTTCGGCTCTCCCACGGATCTCCTCGTTTCTGATTCGATCTTTCAGGGAAACTCTAAGCATAGCTCTTTCCTTATTAACGCTTAAAAACTTTTTTATGTATGTATTTATGTACCTACTGTGCTATTATATTTTCTACACCATGTTTTCTTTACTAAATGAACTCTGTTTACCCTTAGTTTCCTCTGAATTTTCCATCGCTCAAAGATAAGTGAGAGAATTCAACTTTGAGTTAAGCTCGCCTTAGTACATAAAAAATATGTTTGTTATCTATCCTGTATTTTATTTTGTGTACATTAAAGAACTTTATTGGCAAACTACACTACATAGCATAACAGTTATTTTTAAACATAAATTTTCAACAGTTCACAGATAACACTATACAGATTTGTAGTTTACAATTAATTACATTACGTAGAGAAGACCACAGCCAAATTACTACACACAGCCAGGTCTTCAGCACTCATTTAGGGATGCGTTTTGAATCAAACTTTTTCTTATCCTAGGGATACTCCTTCTTAAAGCCCTAGTGTACAAAATAAGGGGTCGGCAAGTTATACCTTTGTTGCAAGAGTCGATAGGCTACGGTAACTGCTTGAGATCAGGCGGGCCGTATGCTTGTTTGCCACCCATGACCGAAGTAGTGTTAAAAAAAAGTCACAAAAAAGTGCGTGCGCTTTCAATCTTGAAATGGAACATGTACCAACGTTTACACTCGGCAGTCATGCTCGGCACTTCGTAACAAACGTGACTTGGAAGTTCAAACACATTGAATGTGCGAACTATTCTAAAGGTGTATCTGAAACTGTATCTGAGACTATCCGATTCAAATCTTTAATCGAATCTGAAAAACACCATGATCGAAAATCGTAACATGTAAACTTAGATTCTAGATTGTCATTGTTCGAAATTCAAATTAATCGATATATATAGCTAAGGACGTCAACGGCCCCTGAGATATATATATCCGTTTGGATTGGACACTACGAATCTTCAGGTAACTGAGACTACAATGGAACTGGGACTGCAAACCCAAATGTCTGTTTTTTTTATACAGCTAACTGGAAACTCGCGATATAAACAAAAATCTATTGTTGAATTCAAAATACATACATATACATATAATCACCACGCCAGTCTTTCATTGGGGTAGGCCCCGATTGCTTCGATCCAGACATACTTCTTTGCTTTCTCTGGATTAAAATGTTGTGCAATTAACCGCAAAAGTATCCGAAATAAAATCCAAATAATTGAGATATTTTTTTTTATTTTACTCTAGTCGAATTAAATCCCAAATTTAGATGAATGCCGTTCCAAACGTGTAAGCCATTTCAAGCTTTTTGTCTCCAAGTCACTTTTTGTACAACCCTTGAGAATTGAGAGGTCGGGGTCTTCTTGAATAGTTTTTTTTATTTCATGAGGGGTGAAATTACTATTGGGCCATAAGAATTTTGTACGAGGTTGACAAGAAAAAATGGTTGTTCAAAGAAGGGTTAAAAAACAAAATGATACCGTTATTTCGTAGGGTAGAGTTGTGAACTTGTCAATATAGTATTCGACAATAGAGGAAATATTAACTTATTATAATATGTACAATGTACACGTTCATACAAAAAGATTTAAAATAGTAAAATAACTATAATATTATAATAAGCTTTTGAAGTTTAAAAACTTTTAAATCTGCTATTAGATCTTGACAAACAGTTTTAGAGGTCAGTACTTTTGCATTTTTTTAAGGAAAGCCGGTACTATCGACTAAAGGTATGCTTGTTTTCCTTTAGCATAATCTGTACCTTTATAAAAAAAAATATCAATGGTGTATAAAATAATTTGAAGAAGTTTTATTTTATGTCTCTTTTCATGTTTCGAGTTCCGACATGGGAAAATGCCAATACAAAAATAAACTCAAAGCTTCCCATTGTTTTTGTCCAAGCTTATTCATTCATGCGTGTAAATACAAAATAAATGTAGCTCTTACAAACTTACATCAGCACCTACTCGTAGTAAACAGTTTATAAAATACCCGGGCTTTTTTATTAGATCATTGTTTTTCTAAGCTTGTGGTGTGTTGCCAAAAATGTATTTAGTTTATTACTTCAAAATGACGATGTCTTCAATAATATTCACGAGCTACGATAATAATATTTTCTAAATTTAAACCCATTCTAAAGTTTCTATACCTAATTATACTAATTGCAGATTTTTTTTAAAACGAATAGGTTATCAGAGTCAGACAGTTTTTGGTACACATGCTTTTGGCATCCCGTGGGTTAGGACGTTCTCAATATTAAAATACTAAATTTGCATACTCTGTATCTTTAGCTGTCTCTATATCTTTTTTTTTTTTAAAGACAACTCCCGCACTCGAGAACAAGCTCTGGGTCGCGGTAGACTTTACAAACATACAATTAACGGACACAAATTAAACAGACTCAGAACAATTCTTTGTGGGTCACACAAAGTCTTGTCCTGTGTGGGAATCGAACCCACAACCGTGCACAGTAGGCGCATACTGCGGCGACTGGACCACCAAGGCAGTGAATAATTATGTTTTAACAATAACTACCATATCATTTTAAAAATCAACCCTTAACTGGTGTTATCAAAGCTTAACTTTGATATAACTTGACATTACTTGGCACAGATACAATAGAAACTTTAAAATAGGTCACACGTTGTTACTAACACAAACGTGTTCTGTACTTTAATTAAAGAAGAATCTACTAGATACTAATACATCAACAAAATTGGCGTTCGTCCATTAGTAATATCTTAGCAAATAAGAGATAATAATAACAATAAATCTTTTATTTTCAACAACTTAAAGTTAGGTTACATTTTATGCGTAGGGAATTTTCTTTTATGCAAAGTTTTATGCTTGTGTCAGAAAATGCCGCTTTTTCGGTAGTGATTCACAATTTTAACTTATTTCGTACGTTTACTTAGAAGGTAAGTACTTAGATTTATTTGTTTTATGATTTTAGAGATGTAGGGGACCATAATTATAACCTTACTCTGGCTTGCGAGCACGAGCCGGAGTAAGGAAGAACCTCCACCATACAAAAGACTACAGCCAAATAATTACACAGCACTGTAGTTTTTTCCTGTGCGTCAGGGGTGTCCCTGGCGCAGCAGCACCTTGGCTGTGTAGTCAAGCTGCTGCCTACCATATGGTTAGAGGGCTTACCATGACGTATTAAAACGTCAGTCGTTTGGACAAGAGAGAGAAAGAGAGCTATACACCCTATATAACTCCATTGCTCTTTCTCGCCACGATATGGTAAGCCCTCGGTGCTCTCAAAGACCTCGTTCAAAGACCGACGTATCTGTCGCGGTCGTAGCGTTCGGCAACACCGCAATAGATTATTCATTGCAGAGGTTACACGTTAGTTGAAAAATGAACGCAGGAGGCAACCCGTGCTTATCAAAATTGATACTATAATGCAAAAATCTTCAATGTATTAATAGTAAAAATTAATAACCCGCACAAGCCCAGGTCTTATTTACATAAAAATGGTCGTAAACATCGTAATTTTATCGACAATAATATTTTAACGATAATTATCGCATCTCTATTCTTTGTTGATTAATTTTAAATTTCGAATAACTATAATCGTAATTTGTATACCCGCATCGACCAAAATAAATCTCTACAATTGAAACTGGGGTTAGCCCGCATCAGGGTTACCACTTCAAAATTTAAAATCCTAACAAACAACAAACTGAGATATAGATTTTATAGTTTGGTTCTTGATAGTTCAAATAATTAAATATTTAAAATATTAAAATTATTTTACACACAATGGAGCAAGCCCGATTGTGGAAGGACCTCAACTACAGACGACCATGTAAACCGGACAAAATCCGGATATTTTCGGATGTATAGTAGTAGCCCTAATCCATACCGATGTCCGTCCATACAGTTATCTTGATAACAATAATACTTTATTGTCTTGTTATCAATGTCAAACATCAATCAGAGATTTTAACACACAAATAAGCATCTTAAAGCTTACAAGTTAAGGTTGAAAGTTGATCAGATAAGTTTTATGTGAACCATGAACCAAGCTTATGGCTTCTTTTGCCCCTATGGCGGTAATTTAACAAGCTTTGGGATCGTTTTGTCTTCACACGTGAAAAAGCTAAGGTTAACAATATCATTAGCGGCTTTATGCTTCTTGCCAGAATAAAATAAATGAGAAAATAAAGTGCCCCAAAATGTTATTGCACAATGGGGCGCTTTGTCAGCGTCTGGTAACACTTATAAAAATCTTATTAATTTAACTTAAATACATTACTACGCTGACAACCAAGCATATAGCCCGCCTGATATTAAGCCACTGACCATAGCAATAGAGGCTGACTAATCAAGAAGCATTACTCGCCCGAGCCTCGTTGTCGACCCTGCAACTTTAACACTTACTTTTGTATTATGAATAGAAATAATCATTAAGAAAAAACAGCTCAATTTAAATGAATATGCTTATGGATAACCCTAAAGAAAACCTTCTGGTTCTAGATAGAATAAGTGGTCCTATCTGCAAAGATTATCAAATAAAATCTCAGTAGCAGCACTAAGTCTAAAATTGCGCCCGGTATACATGGCAATCGAAAGTGTCTGCTCACCCCAATAGGAGACAGCCGTGATGGTATAATTAATATCATTATGTATGTAACGAAAGTAGAATTATACGAACGAAACACATTCACGTGTACTTGTTTATTTATTACATGTGAATCTACTCTCGTATTTCAGTTAACCAGTTCATTCGAGTAAGACTAGCGAACGAACTACAAACCGTACATTTGAATAAACACTCTCGCAGCGCACTTTACATGCTGAGGTAATCTGGGTAATGGAAACTAAGTTTATCTAGTTCACACGTGGATTTAAGCTGAGTATACACACCACGGAGAATATTTGTTACATGTAGGTTACAAGTTATTCCCTGTCGATGTGAATTGGAAATTTTTACTCGTCATAAGCCTTAAAGATAAGTGTCAAGAATAGCTTCATTTTGATATGTTGGGAGACATTATACAAGGTTCTGTAATAATTAAATAAATATGATAAAAATGGTCAGTAGTTTCAGAGATTACTCTCTACATCCAAACTTACTAGCAGCACCTCTTTATATGTAATATCTAGTATGGAAGTATAGATTATATCAATGTCATGTTAAACATATTCTTACATACACATATTCTTTTTTTAAATCGTTAATTCAATGCAAAATATTATGTACCAATAAAAAAAAACAAATTAGATGTTGATCATATTCTGAATTACAAAAGAAAATTAATACACAGCCTTGTACTATTAAGTATTCTGTGACACAGCTAAAACCAAAAGTCTAAAATATTGTATTGTAATTTTTTTTACAGAAATTAAAAAAAAATGGTACAAATCATTTCATGAAGATAATGTGGCGGAAATAAATAAGAATCATAACTGCACATTGTGGAAAGTAATAAGATTTTACCAGCAAATAACCTATTATGACAATAGTAACCCAGTGAATACTTAGCTTAAGTAACATTATAGGAAGTTCCTTCAGAAAGTTTGGCTTATTGAATGAGCATAAGTTTTAATAACAAGAATGAGACTTGTATGGCGGCGGACGGCGGCGGTAGCGGCGTCGTATTGTCAACCTCCGAGAATCAATATGGTTATGATAACTTGTTGTTACTTTGGTTTTACAAAGAATTATATAACCCGATATGTTATTTCGGGAACTTCTACGTCACAGAGGTGATTTTCAATAGTCTGATAACGTTTTCCTTAACCCAGGGCTGCCCAAAACACAAAATCCTGGTATTACAAAATATAGAGTCGTAAATAGCGAGTGATACCCTTGGTATAGAGTCCATATGTAGGTTATTGTAACTGCTCACCATTAGACAGACAGTATACTTATTTGTCACCAAAGTATTTCAAAGAAAGAAGTACGTCATTTTTGGAAAGCGTCAAAGTTTGCAAATTGCAATTGAAGCGCCGACAACCGATGGGGAAGAAAGGTTCTCGAGCGGCGACCACGTGCAAGAAAACGCAGCGAGGGACGACCTTCCACTAGGTGCACAGATGATATCATCAGAGCTGCAGGAAAGCACTGGATGTAGGCAGCTCAGAATCGGCCATTGCGGAGACATATAAGCGAGGCCTACTTTCAACAGTAGACGTCACGACATTAGGCTATCTTAAAAATGGGGCCCTATATTATATTGTATTCGGGCTTGTAGTTTGAAGTATAAAAACATCGTGACTATTAGCTAAGTACCTAGCACAAAGGTTTAGTTCATTACTCATGGATGAATAAGCAGAACGCGTAGTTCCCTCTACATAAATATTTGTACAAGTCGCTCAGTTTATCGCCTCATTAACTTAACAGTAATAAGAGCAAGTACTACTTAGAACATAATCTTAGATGTTATTAATAGTACGCCTACGTTTTATTAGTCGAACGGTCAAATTTAAGCAACATTTTTGTATTTTATATAAACTGATTCAATGCGGGTTGGTGGATTAAAAATGCTTTTAAAATTTCGTCATAAGAAGTGGGTTTCCTTACGATATTTTCCTTCAGGTGGAGCAGATGGTAAATATTTGCTAGTATGTTTTTTTATACTGCTTGGGTGGCAAACAAGCATACGGCCCGCCTGACGCTTGCAATACCAGATTGACCGAGTATCCCTGGGACAGGAAAACGTTTCTTTCAAAACGCATCCCTAAATAAGCGCTGGAGGCCTGTACTCACACACAGGAACTAAGCCAAATAACTACACCGCTGTGTGTAGTTATTTGGCTGTGGTCTTCAGTATGATTACTTTGCCACTAAGCTACCACCGCTTCATTTCTATAAAGATTTCGTTGAAATCCCTATTAATATTAGTCAGTTTTCTCGTGAAGCAATCCGTTTGGACATTTGTCTAAAAATATATTTCTCCGTCACATTTTTGTGGATCCAAGTAGGTAACGCCCATAACGTTCCTTGTTAGCATTTTATTTTGATCACATTTTTGTTTTATTTTTTAATAGTGTTGTGCCCGATGTTTATTCATTTCCGGATTACGAATACGATGTTTGAAGAAGGAATGAATTGAAAGAGAAGAATTAACATAATATATTGGAAATTTCGATTTTTCTTAGGTTTCTAGCTATTGCGAGTATCATGTAAAACATGCTATTTAAAACAAATGTAAAATAATAGCAAGTCTGGCAGAGAAGTCCTTCCAACGCGAAAATTTGTGAGATCATACGAAGCTAATCCATGCAAACCGCATTTTATTCTAACTATATTATTTTTACAATCGGTCATTACTCATTACATAATCGTTTTCGTTTATTGCACTAGCGTCTAGTGTTACTTGGCGTATGATTCATTGTCACAAACCGGTCCAACGTGTGCCAAGCTACTGGCAAAACAGTCAGGCTGTTTGCTCTTTATAATGCTAACTATATTTGTTTTACCGAAAAGTGTTATGACTTAATTATGTCCTCCTGTACCGAATTTCGATCACGATGGAGACTAGCCATCTGCGCGGGAGATATTATAGTGCAAGTGTGTGCGCAAACACAAGTACAATCATAATTCCTTTAGTCCGATGGGACCTACATGTCCTGAGAGAGATCAGGCGTAGTACTAACAGCTTTACGTGCTTTCTACTATTAGCCCAACCCGGGAGTCGAACCTGGGACTTTGTGATTAACAGCCACGCTCAAAGAACACTAGAAGGACGTTTCAGTCTATCAGCTGCAATACTTACGAACATAAGAAAAACCACAGAAACAGATGGAGATCCTGATCTATTTCTGTTTTAAAAACATACGGTTTTCCGCTAATTTCTAATATACCTAAGTAACTGGTTTTAGCTTATTTATCTTTGGTTACAGGCGAGCGTCTAAAATCTCGGCCAGCTTTGCCGGCGATCCGTATCAACAGGGAGTCGACACATCGGTAATGGGTCCACATTATTTACCATTTCGCTGCAGTGACGCGACAGCCCTATTTCTACGACAGGAGATCCCGACGCGACGCCTACGCAACGTTATTTATAGGGCTACCACTTCTACTACCTATTTATAGTTAGCTATTTAATAAAATTCTTATAACAATCGATCAATTCAAAGTTTAAATATAAGCTTAGGGTCTATAGGCATATACATATTTAAACCCCGGAGTTCTTTAAAATATGTTAAACGAAGGTGAGCACTATGATATCGTTATGTAAATAACGTGATATTATAAACTCATGCGTTGTTTTTCCTCTTTTTACCAACCCAGAATAGATTTTCGTATCAGAATTGTCCTAAGCTCTGCATCTACACAAGATATTGCCTGACTCTCATAGTCCGATAGGAGAGCTATCCGACGTGACCTAAGAAGAATCAGGACGAGAAAGTCGAGAAGTACTGTTATATCTATATTGGACCAACAACCTCTATCCATCCACACATAATAGCGATATTTCATTACTCCAGCACACTAATGAATTGAATTATCAACACGATGTTTTTATTTTGTAAACAAGTGCGTGTCACCCCTATCTGATCTATGTTTATCCTTCGGTTGTCTGCCGTGTCCATGATGACATGTTTCGTATGGATACAACAGATCTATGGGGAAATATGAGCTCGGATATAGTGGACGTAGTATTCACATTATTTTTAGATGTTCTCGTAAGAGGAAATCCGAGACTGGATATGAAAATCTCAAATAGTCAGCGTCAGCAATTTTTAAACAAAAGTCTGGAATGTGTTGCAAACGTAATGCTATTTATTTATCATCCCTCAAAGCATATTTTGGAATTTTGAATCTGGCTATTGTAATTTTTTTGAATCTGGCTATTATCATTTTTTTTTGGAATTTTGAATCTGGCTATTATCATACAGAAAATTTCAGATATTTCTTTAGGCAGGTCAGCAAATTAAATTTTTAAACGAATTTGTAAAATAAAATTGAATGCGATGTAAACCGAGGAATGGCAGATTTATCCTTATTGCGTGCGTTCAATACGACAATAATTAAACTGTCACTTTAACTAAGTAATAGTCCTTTTGTTTAACAAAAACGAAACTATGCAATTTACTATTTACGAAGTACCTATTATGTTTCTTAGACAACAAACAGCAAAGTATGAGACAAAGAGTTTCAAACTCCGTGCGTGATGTTTTGTGTTTATGGTCATTCTAAAATTGAATTTAAAATTAGCATGTTCTTCTTGTCGATAACTCAAATTTTAATTTGTTTTCATAATTTCTTAATCCATCACTGTTATTTATTGTAGGTATGTGATTTATAACACCTTATCTAAATCTATTAAAATGCTAATTCGTTTATGACTTTCAATCATATTGAACATGCATTTCTTGCACGGTTTTCGGAAAACTTAGTAACACAATGATAGTTGTTTCGACCTTTTAGCCAAAGTTCAAAGGTATTGTTGTTATTAGTCGATTCAACTTAGTATGTATGACATCATAGTATCACAAGACGGCGCGGCGTGATACCGTTCATTCAATAAATTGACTTGCGCTGTAAACACGCCTCTTCAGAGCTTATTACATTGAAGTAGTGGGCAGCATGTGACTGGCGATAATTTATATGACAGTATGATATCATTTTACCACTCATAAAAACGCGAATCGTTATTGTGACCTCTAATTTTAAGCACCTGTCTTTTCTTAATATGCCTGTACTAAAAGTGCATTAATGAATTAAAAACGCTTAAATATTTTGTAATGACAGGTGCACTATCTTCCAGCTTGTGACCTACCAAGAATGACGACTATAACCTACATATTCTGCAAATAAAACGCCTATCGCCCGTTTTAAATGAAAATAACTACGTCTAAGAAACAAATTGGCATAAACAATGTCCTCGTTAATCCGTCATTAGCAAATTCCGGTAGATCTAACAAATGTTTTCACATCCGACGCCGTTTCGCAAAGGTCAATGTATTGTGTTTATATTTATAAATAAACTTAAAACTGTATTGTTCAATTAACTTCTTGTTGCATCATAATAGGGCTAGTTTATTAATACGGATAAAATATTATTAAAATGTCAATATGTGAATAAAATGTAAAGCTGCAGTCACTTGACCTTCTTTTTTAAATGAATTATTCGAATAAGTAGAGCGACCTATACCAAAACAGAACTTATAAAAGCACCTGTTTTAAAACATGGCAAAATTACATCTTGTTCGCAACGAGGTAATGTATGTCATTTTATAAAATTAAAACACTCCTCACTAGTCATCATCACTTTTTACAAACACTCACTCTCACTTTTTATATTTCGATATATTCGAATTCGATACTAAGACATCACTAACTACATTCTAAATTAATCTGCATGTGTCGCATCACTAAATTAATACTTTTTAATTTTTATAATTCGAAATTTTAATTTCGAAAACGTTGTTTCGAATGCGACAGTAATAGTCAGCGGGGCGACCGCGTCGCGACGCTCGCGTCGACTGGCCGCTTTCGGCCGCCTGCCAAAGAATCTATGCCTGAAAATATATTTATGTGAATATGGTTATTTACCGCTTGAATGTCACTATAAGTTTCCGAATTTAAGAATTTATCAGATGATTTCAAGAATAGTGGAAGGTAAAGGCAATTTGTAGTTTTTCATATTTTGCAATACGTATGACCTCTCAGGTCATCCAACCCTTTGAAAATTGAAGGTTGAGATAATGTTACCTGTACTATTAAGTATTCTGTGATAACGTATTTATTTTATTTTTATATCTTTAGGGTAATTTAAATCACTTTTTGCAGAAGTACACTAAATACCTCTGTCATAGATGAAAACATAGAGCCAATAAACTTTAGGAACTAAATTCCTTTTGTTCATCACTGAAAGAAACCATCATTTTGCAATTTAGGTGGCATAAGCCCAACTCTAATATATTATGTCGACCTTAAAGCGATTTATTTTCGTACTTAATTTGAATTTCGAACAATGACAACCATAAAGCTAGGTAATATATTAAAAGTATATTTTGTTTTGTATGTTAAGAAGTACCTACAGCCAAAGTTGTCAACGTTAACTTCTGCGAGTATAATGCAACGCGTACTATGTATATAATTGTCAAGTCAAGAAGTTGCACAATTACATGTGTAATTGTGCAAAATTACGCAAACATGCAACAAGCATTATTTTCTAACATTGCAATAGCGTTCTTCCCTACTAATATTATAAATATAGTGATACCTCTGGTAATGCAAGCGTCTATAGGCTACGGATACTGCTTAACATCAGGTGGGCCGTATGCTTGTTTGCCACCCAAGTAGTATAAAAAAAAAAAAAAACAAAAAAAATGAGAAAGTAACTCTGTAAGTCTATCTGCTTCCTTTTGGCGGCTAAATTGCTCAACACTTCAACAGTTTTCATGAAATTTGGCAAGGATGTTCTTCTTACTTATTTATTTATTACTAGCTGTTGCCTGCGGCTCGGCCCGCGTGGATGTCGGTTATCGCTGTAAAAAGTAGCCTATGTGTTATTCCGGACCATAATCTATCTCTGTGCCAAATTTCATCCAGATCCGTTCAGTAGTTTTTACGTGAAAGAGTAACATCCATCCATCCATACTCACAAACTTTTACATTTATAATATTTGTAAGGATGGACACGCTAACAGTACACATATTATTATACAACATTGAAGAAAAATACAGTTTTTGATAATGATTCTTATATGTATATCCATGAGACGCATGTACAAAGTGTCATTATTAAAGTTTGACTACGTACTTGTTTTAATTAAACAAAACGATTATGTGGATGGTATGCTGGATAATTTGTCGTGAAAACCGACATCCAGACGAGCGAAGCCGCGGCCAACAGCGTCTTAAATTATAAATGCGAAAGTAACTTTGTCCGCCTGTCTTTTTGTTGCATTTTCACGATTAAACGGCTGAACGGATCTTAATTAAATTGAAGCAAGTAGATAGATGGTACCAAGAGCAAGACATAGGCAGTATTTTTATATTTTTTCGACATCCAAAAGGAATCGCAGGCAACAGCTAGTTATTACGTTACGACCGAGCAGCGTTCCCAAAACAAGCAATAAACATTAAGCTCCTAATATCATAACTATCCGGAAACCTCCTTATTTATATAAGCCCTCATAAAACTATCTAAAATAAAAGTTCCAAATGCAGTCTACACTGCAACTAACAAGACCAATATAAATTGAACTATGACACACGCAAAATTCAACTTTATTCTTACTTAAATAAGGGTTATGTACTAAGTGAGTACTGAACTTCGTGGGTGGGAAATATAGCGAATTTAGTACAGATATTGCTCGACCCAGCTTGTTCTACGATCGACCTAAATCTAGACTGACATAGAAATTTTAACCGAAAATTGGTATTAGTGCCAAAACAAGCATATACGTCAGATTAAATTGTGCCAGTGTTTTGTTTTCTAAGTGAAATAAGGTAAATAAAGATTTTTGTAAAATTTTAAACGGTTTAAGTTTGGAACTTATGATTTTTGAAGTAAAAACTTCTTTAGGCGTGTTGAGCACTTTTTGGACTCGAAAAACAAAAATCATGGAACTCGCGTCATCGCGACGATCGCCAATGATTTCCATATTCAAAAATAATAATCTAATAACTCGACGATACAATTCACAAGTTACTTAGTTTTCACTTCTATCGGCAGTCCCCAAAGACTGCCGCGAATGTTTTTTTTTTTTGTATACTAACTACTACCAAAGACGTTCTAAGACGCCAATTACGACGTAGGCCAGACAGTGGCCAAGTTGAAATGGAACTGGACGGGTCACGTCAGTCGCATGCCGGAGGAGCTGTGGGCGAAATTATCGACACTTTAGATCCCAAACACCAGACAGCGGCCACGCGGTAGACCCAAAATTATATGGCGAGATGAGCTTGACGCCTATAGAAGGAATTGGCTTCAATTGGCAAACCATACCTAGGCTATCATGAAAAAGGAAGAGGAGGTCTTTGCTTTGTTAATAGGCTATTAATAATAATAACTATAACCAAATAAAGATACAACCCGCCTGATGGCAAGAAGATACCGTAGCCTATGGACGCTTGCAACACCAAGGGTATCACTTGTCGCTGTCTATTTAAAGAGGAGCAGAACAAGCCCGACTGGAGAGCCTTTACGTTACAGAAGACCACAGCCGACCAACTAAACACAGTGGTGTGGTTGTGTTCCTGTAATATGAGTGTAGAGGCTTCCAGTCCTGATTTAACGATTCGTATTTATATTTAGGTACGTTTACCTATCCCAGGGATACCCCATTACAAGTAGGTGTTATAATTTTTGGGTCAGCAACACGCTCCAGACATTTAAAGAGTCCATAAGTTACAGTAACTGATTAGGATCAGTCGATGAAGGGGATCTGTATGCTTGTTTGCCAGTATGTTAGGCAAAGTGGCCCGCTACCGACAGACAAGACACTTATCTTTTCTATCCTACTAGTTTTTCACCCATTTGTGTTTGTATGGAGTTTTTGGTTGCATCACTTTCTGCGCTCACAAATTGTAACTATGTACATATCTGGCGATTGAAAAGAGTGGCCTGAGTTTCTTGCCGGTTCTTTGCCTTAGGCTCTACCTCTGTCTGTCCAGTCAGCGAACTCGGCAGTAGGCAAATTAGCTGACGTCTCATTGCGCATTTAATAATCACTTGCAAAAGTGTTACAGTTTGATTCTATATGAATTTCTTTAGTAGTATAAAAACATAAATTAATATTCTAAATAGCATACTAACTCTTTGCCTTTTAATTAACTTTTGTTCAACTGAAATTTAAAATAAACAGTTTTCTGCTTCGCGCCTGTCGTAACTCGTAAACCTAGCTAATTAAAAAGTGAAGTCTTATTTAACGGCTCGTAAATGTTCTTTGTCGAAGATCTATGTGTCTATAGAAACGTTCTGACTTTGACCTAATCACTATCATACACAGGTAACCATATACTTAATGTAAAGAACGTTATCCAGGCGTTAGATATCTTATATTACCACAGATATTATGATATACTGGCGAGCACGTCAACTGCATAAAAGTAGATATAGGGTTGAATCAAGAGAGGTAGGGCACCATACTGGCGAGCATGCCCGACCGAGGAAGAGACTACATCTATAACCTACTAGCATTGTGTCAAGAAACAAACTAAGTGTACTAAGAAACTTATATCATTTTCTGAATAACATGAAGTTAGAGTTCTAATTATAAAATTTTCATATCTCTATGATACTCAGAAGAAAGTCTGAAAAAAGGTAATGCTGCAGCTGGGTAAGAGATTTGTACCTAGCTGAAATGTAGAGACCTTGTCATTGGGCAAGGACAGACAGCTCATAGTACTTGAACTGATTGCAGACAGTCAACTTACACAAAAAATCTTTATAATGAAGTAAAGCTAGACATCCAATTTAAAAATACTTAGGTACTTATAATTTTCATAATATTTTGATAACGAAAAGCTATGAATCCAATGAAAATCTTTGTTAGGAATGGATGCCCGATGTTTTCAAATACATATATTAAAATTATAGCACGACAATATGAGCCGTCCCTATACAGGTATATTATTCAAAAACAATAATTTGCATTTTTAATGTAATGTGAAACACATACAAGCACTACGCCTCCTCAATTGGACAAAGGTTGTAAGATCAAAAATTGTCATTGGCTAATTTTAACCTTATACAAATTGACATAAGATGTAAATTGCCGGGCACATTCCGAGCAGGGACTTGTTAGGAATAAGTAAGTAGTAGCTCTCTACTTAAGACTATTTGTATTTCCCACAGTTCTACAGTTGGCCGAGTGTACCCAGAATGGAAATAGACGTAATTAAATATGAATCGTACTAAATTTACGGAACATTGATTGTAGATTTATTTGTGTTTAATGATTCTCCATTAGTTTAAGATTGCTGCAAAAGTGTGAACATCAGTGATGAACAGATGAAGGAATTTATATAAGGGTATTATTTTCTTGTTTTTTTAACGAAATTCTAAAAAAAACAGCAGCTGTGTTTTTAAAAGGCTTTTTAAAATTAATTAAAAAGCAATAAATTACACAAAAATTGATAAACTTACGTATAATTTAGTAACTTACTAAAAATGTAAGACAGCAACAATTTTGGACAGAGAACAACGATCATCATTATCGTCTTAGCCGTCCACTACCGGATATGGGCGACCACTGCGTCGGCTGCGGTTCCTGTAGGTTTGTCTACGCTTCGTCTTCCCCAATCAAAGTAAAAAGTAAATTGGCTGATGCCACCGCAGCGTCGACTCGTTTTATCAACACCAAAACATTGCTCACTTCGGCACGGTTTAATTTTCGCAGAAAGTCATTTTCACAAAAAAACACTTTCGGAAAACGTCATTTTCGCACATGGTCACTTTCGTAAATCGTTCCTTTACTAAAATGTCATGAGTCATTTTACTGATTGTTAGTTGTCATTCTTTTTTTTTTATTATATGGACTTTGTCGCTGAGCGATTACATCGTCTTTTGTGGACAACAATAAAATAAAAACAATACAAAAAAGAAATGAAATCTTAAAACTTAAGTTAGTTTTAAGATTTCATTTCTAAGCATAGATCTGCCAACTTTATAAGGATTTCTTATTTGTCTGAGTTGTCATTCTTAAAAATGTCATTCTGCGAAAGTGACTTTCTGCGTCAATACCGTCTACTATACCAAGTTCAAAGTACATTTACTAAATCAATAACAAAACAAAGTAATACGATACGTAATGTAAGTACAATAAAATCGAAGCTGTTACTCAATTACAGATTAAGTAACACAATGCGGATTGTGCGGGGCACGTGCGCGGGAGTTACTCGTACAACCAACTGCAACATCGATCGATAAGCAATATACTACACTAGTAGCTTTTAGTAACGAGCAAAGCGTTTATTGCATGGAATGCAAGAATAAGTTCTTAATTTTTTAAATGATATGTTTTTTTTGCTTACGACCCGCCTGATTGTAAGCAGTTACCGTAGCCTATGTACGTTTTTATCTAAGAATCTTTTAATATTATATGGACATTGTAGGACCAGGATTTAGTTTTTATGGGGTATCAATGGAATAAAAAAATGTTCCTAAATGAGCTATCACGCATAGAAGAAAACACAACTAAACAACTGTGTCTCTATGGCCTTCTGCTCTACCTTTCTTACCGCCTGATGGTAAGCAGTTACCGTAGCAATCTTAGAAAAGAACATCTATAACATAATAAGTACCTACCATATAAATTCAATATGTATTGTTTACTTTAGAATTACAATAAATCCTGTCAACACAATAGTTATCCGGTGTTCGTGACACAATTTAAACTATTATTAATTATGTTCAACCTTCAGCCATTTTGTTATTAAAAATCTGATACGGGCCGTTATTGTGCAATTAAGTCAAGCTGCAATTGCAAGTCGTTAGACAGATCTCGTTTTTCATCAGACTGCAACTTTGCATAGTGTTTTGTTTTTCAAGCAAAATGTACCTAAGTATATTAAAGACCAGTGTTAATTGGAGGTCATCGGAATAAATAAAGTGATTACATAAATTAAAAACAATATTACTTGCTTTAAAAAATATTTTTTATAAACACAAGTAGAGGTCATGTATTTTTTTATAAATTGCTTTCTGTATATCGTAATCTGTGCCAATTAATTACTATTTGCTGTAGCATAAATTCTGAACTGTTTCATTATAATTGCAAAAGGTGGTTTACGAGCTAGCAGCCCACCTGAAGGTAAGCGGTAACCACTGCTCATGGACTTCAGCAATTCCAATATACAGCCAAGCCATTGCCTAGGGTAAAATAAGTCATCTCTTTAAACCTCTTTTAAAGGGCATTTTGTAGCGTTAACTTTCACCTTTTTGCCTTAACCACAGAATTAATGTGATGATGATGATGATAGTACAGGTACCTCAACAGCATTTCAACGACAAGCTTTATCTTTATCCTATTATCTTATTTTAGGGCTTTTTGGGTACCTATCAGTTATTATGAGATTCAATCTATTCAAATTGGGTTGTAATAAGTATAGTAATATATATATATATATAGTTGACTGCCTTGGTGGTCCAGTGGCCACAGTATGCGCCTGCTGTGCACGAGGTTGTGGGTTCGATTCCCGCACAGGATAAAACTTTGTGTGACCCATAAAGGGTTGTTCTGAGTCTGGGTGTAATTTGTGTCCGTTAATTGTATGTTTGTAAAGTACCCCGCGACACAGAGCTTGTTCTCTAGTGCGGGAGTTGTATTTTTTTAAAGAACAGTAAAGAAAGAAGAACAATTATTGAGAATAGATCTTTTTATTAATAAGTTAATTTGGTTTTCATTTCTTACGAGAAAAAGTCTTTTTGAAATTAGTTTATATTAAAATAGCTGCCCACTTTGTTAGGCATTTTTCGCGTTTATATCGCGCCTATAACACTCACAAATAACGTGGCTTACTATTCGTTAAAGAATTTTCAAAATCGGTTCAGTAGATCCAGAGATCCCTTACAACCTCACAAACTGTACCTCTTTATAATATTAGTACACATAATGTATATTTTGTTTTTAGTACCAAATGCACCGTAAAGATACAAATCAATATTCGACAAACAATGAATCACCAATCAACAATAATAGAACAGGAAACCCAATCCCATTGTTAAAACTGTTACGAGTAAGTCCTAAAGAAAAAGCTCGTTATTACTCACATTATCGTTAATTCCAAATTTCCAACTGTGTTGTTAGAACATTTGAAGTTTAACGATTTACACGATCGAATGTAAAAATCGAATAAAGGTTTACTTTCATAGTTAGTGATAATTAAATGTACAGGACGTACGATTTCACGATTCGTTTTGTGTTAATGAAGTAACTAGAAAGATTTAATGAGTGACTAGCTGTGCCCGCTGCTCCGCCTGCGTCAATGTCGGTTATCGCATTAAAAAGTAGCCTATGTGCTATTCAAGACTATAATCTATCTCTGTGCCAAATGAAAGAGTAACAAACGTTACCTATTAAATAAATGTATTATTATAAATATTATATTATTAAAGTATCAGAGAGATGTAGGAATGGTAGGTACAAACCTGTGAATGTTGTGGTTCATCACCATGTTGTCTTTGGTGTTATCACAGTATCCTGGAACAGAAGAGAAAACAATGTTAAGAACATGATATCCATGAATCCTGGGAAATTTTGAACGTCGTTTTTTTTCTACTACGTAGGTGACAAACAAGCATACGATCCGCCTGGTGGTAAGGAGTTACTGTAGCCTATGCACGCTTGCAATACCAGAGGTATCATTTGCGTGTTGCCGATTATTTTTTTTACACCAGGGTTTTAAGATGTAGTATCCCTGGGATAGGAAAACGTTGCGTTAAAAACGGATTTCTATATGAGCGCTGGAAACCTACTCACACATAAGAACACAAATTCACCGCTAAGTGTAGTTATTCTGGCTGTGGTCTTCTGTAAGGTGGAGGTCTATCCCTAGTCGGGCTTGCTCACTAGTATGGTGTCTTAATCAGTTTTCAGAATTCTGACCAAATATATTAATTAGTTCGAAAGGTAAATGTGAGTTGAATGAGAGAATATACTAAAATACAGAGTAGAATTCTTAATTTCTAATGACCACTGCCTCGCTCGATCCTTAGGCACAGAATAAACCTCTCTGAATTTCCAAAAAAGGTTATCTACAAATACAATCTGAGGCCATAACATTTAGTTTGAATTTGGACCAATTAAAGTCGACATTTTACGATTTTAAAATCAACTCGTTATAAGGGCGTTCTGGCCATGGCGTATCATTCCGAATAAATCCGAAAACTCTTTCTGTAAAAAAAAAGAGATGAGTAAAATTTACATGATGATGCTTGACTGTAATACCGTATTTCGATGTTCAAAATACCGATGAACAGTTGCCCTAAAGTACCGAAACGCGATTCACGTTAGTACGAAAGTGCGTCACATCGATACACATAATTTCGAATGTTTTCCACCGCGATGCACGTCGACTATTTCAATCTGTTGGACATTTTATTTTATTTAAGCACTGATCGCAGGATATCTCTCTTACGGAGCGGACGTCGTCAATGCGTTTTTCTGACCACAAATTGTCACATGATGGGATTCGTAACGTCCTATCGCGTATCATCACAACTCACAACAATTTACGGAGGGAACATAATTTTTAAACGTATCCTTTATTTAATTGAGTAATAAAATAACTTGGGTATAGTCCTGGCTTCGTTGTGGCACTCTGATACATCACACAAGGCATTCAATTAAAAATAAAATGGCTTAAGTATCACGTCCGACAAAATAGTCCATAACTTTGAAATGGCTGAATAGATTTTCATAAAACATTCTACAAAGCTGTGGGTTTCCACACGATATTTTCCTCTATTGTAAAGTTGTAAATCGATGGTAGATATTTTATTGTTACGTATGTATTCTACAAAGTGTAATTCAAATTGGTGATGCCATCTGATTTTGTTTCTCTTTTTTTTAAATTAAGAAGACATAAACAAATCTTCTACATTTACTTAGTAGTAATAATTGACTACTACAGTCAATTACAACATCTAATAGCCGTCAAATCACGGCCACGCCTACACAATCGAGTTGGTGACCGGCAAGCAGTCCGGTCACGGATGGAAGCCCGTTCCTCCATAACAAGTCTCTAATACTAATAGCAACGAACTAATTCAACCGTCACTAATCGTACAAAGTTAAAATTAACGTTTACAGATCAAGAATAAGCACAGGCTACAATTCTCTGGGACAAAAACGTGTGTACGCAATTTTATTTTGAATAGATGGCAAACAAGCATACGTACGACGCACCTAATAATAATATTCCTAAAACTTTAAACATAAATATTCTAAATCAACACTTCTCTGCTTCATCCAATTTTGATAGGATAACTAAATTAAATACAATAAATTCTCTTTCATCTTTACCAACTCCTACATATAATCCATTTGTTTTTAATCAATTTACCGATTGTGATGTTAAGAAGAGTATTATGGCAATCACGTCTAACGCTGTCGGAAGTGACTGTGTCAGCCGTAATATGATCCTTCCCATCCTTGACCATATCCTTCCCGTTTTAAGTCATATCCTCAACTGTTCCCTTTCCAGTGGTGTTTTTCCTACTTCGTGGAAAAATGCTCAAATTACTCCTATTCCCAAAAAGTCTAATCCCACCTCATATTCCGATTATCGTCCCATATCAATCCTACCCTTTCTATCCAAAGTCATTGAACGCCTCGTCCATAACCAGCTAAGCACATTCCTCGTAAGAAATAATCTCCTAAATCCATTCCAGTCTGGTTTCCGTCCTGGTCATAGTACTGTCACAACCCTGGTGAATATTACGGATGACATTAGGTCCGGCATGGAAAGCGGCAAGCTGACTGTGCTCACTCTTTTAGATTTCTCTAATGCCTTTAACACAGTGGATTTTGACATATTAGTTAACATCCTTCGCTCACTTAACATATCTCCAACGGTAATTGATTGGTTTCGTAGTTACCTGTGTGGTCGTCGGCAGTGTGTACGCGTCGAGGATTCACTGTCCTCTTGGTGCAATACGTACGCCGGGGTACCCCAGGGTGGCGTTCTATCTCCCCTCCTTTTCGCAATATTTATAAATTCCATCTCAAATCAACTTTCTTCTTCCTACCACCTTTATGCAGACGATTTACAGATATACTCTCAAGCTCCTTCCGAAAAACTGTCTGAGGCAATCAATAATATTAATAGGGATTTGGTTCATATAAGTAATTGGAGTAAATCATATGGACTCCAAGTAAACCCGATGAAGACTCAAGTTCTTATTGTTGGCAGCTCCAGGAGGGTATCGTTAATTAAGTGGTCGCAATTGCCTCAAATTGTCTTTGAGGGTACCATTATACCTTTCAGTAAAAAGGTTAAAGACTTGGGCTTACTTATAGATTCCGACTTATCCTGGGGACCACAGCTACAAGAAGTTAGCCGCAAGATCTTTGCTGCAGCAGGATCCTTGAGGAGATTGCGGAACTTTTTACCAACTGCCACCAAAACTACGCTTGCAAACTCCTTATTATTTCCCGTTTTAGACTATGCAGATGCCAGCTGTCCAGATCTCACCGAAAACATGTGCATAAGATTCATATTTGGTCTACGCAAATATGATCATGTTTCTGAATATCGTAAAAAACTCAAGTGGTTACCCATACGACTTCGCCGGAATGCTCATATCCTTTCAATGTTGTACAATATATTGTTTAACCCTTCAACACCTTCCTATCTTAAAGAACGTTTTGAGTTCCTTCATAACACTCATACGAAACTCTTACGATCGTCAGAAAACCTAAAATTGAAAATACCACAGCATACCACGATCTTTTACGATAAAGCGTTTACAGTGCAGGCCGTACGATTGTGGAACGCACTTCCGTTGCATATTAGACGCGCACAATCTTTAGCTTCTTTCAAATCGATGGTTAAAGATCACTTCTTCTCATCATAATCTACTATAATTATCTATTTATAATGTAACAATATAATATTATGATTAATGAGAATAGGTATATTTATACAGTATATATTATATTATATAGTATATATTTATTTTTATTTATGTAAGTTAGTATACCTATATATAATGTACGCTATAAGCTACCATCTTCTCTCTCAATAAGTCCATCCTAAGGTTGTCTGGAAGAGATCGCTTTTAGCGATAAGACCGCCCATTGTGCCTACATATTTGTAAATACATATTTCTTGTAGTAGTTATAGTACTTAAGTGGTGTACAATAAAGAATATTCTATCTATCTATCTAATGCAAAGCAGTTACCGTAGCCTGTGGACACTTGCAAAACCTATTACATTACTTACGTGTTGCCAACTTCAAAATTTGTAACATTGGGGTTTCATGGAAAATTTATACGAAAACACTGGCATAAAAAAATTATTCAATTTTAAACGCATCTCTGAGAGCATTGGTGACTGAAGAAACCTATAATTACGCACAGGAAAACAACTACATCGCTGTCTGTAGTTATTTGGCTGAATGTTTTTCAAAATGGAGGTCTTTCGTCTATCGACCACGACGATAAAAGAAAGAAAAACAAAAATAAATATTCTTAGAAAAAAACATGGCGACTGTCTTCCGAAAAAGCAGAAGATGATCTCTTGTAATAAGGCTCCGTAAGGCTACTTAAAATGGATGTTTTTTTCTCCACCTTTTAAGCAAAAACAACTGAACAAATTTAGTGCTACGTTACAATGTTACAGCCATTAGTTATAGCTATACATTAGAATAGCACATAGGCTATACTAAACATTTAGAAAGTTGCGGACAATAGCTAGTTGTAAAAATATTGCAAAAGATTTAGTTGGTCGTTATTGTAATAAATGTATCCTTACTTATATTATAAATGTGAAAGTTTGTAAGAATGGATGGATGGATGTTTGTTACTCTTTCACGCAAAACCTCCGGACCGGATCTGGATGAAATTTGGCACAGAGATAGATTATGGTCTGGAATAACACATAGGCACTTTTTGCAGCGATAACCGACATCCACGCGGGCGGAGCCGCGGGCAACAACTAGTTATATATAATTTTCTTCCGCCTATTTCCAATTTGAGATCCCTTGACAGCGCAGACAGATCAAAGCCACAGATTATAATCTGTTACAGATAATAAAAGCTACATTGGTTCTTCCGTCAACCGATTTGTAACAAATCAAATTTGATGCTTCACGTCCGGAATACATAGATTCCATTTCGCTCAATCGATCTTATAAAGTAGCCTTTATATCAAAATAGATCCGATTAGGATACAAATAACATATACCTCTTAGATATTGACTTATCGCATTGCATTTCAACTCGTCCGTAAACCGTCCCACTGCTGGGCACGGGTCTCCTCCATGCACTTGGAGGGATATTAGCCTACTGTACCACGCTGGCCAGACGGGTTGGTATAGGGTTTTGTCTCGAGTTTTCCCTCTCTTGCAGTGGATATTGTCTGCCTGACGAACTCCCTTAGTCGATTCTTACGACACCCTCAGGATTGAACAGGGTCACCACACGGACGATTTATCGCATAATTAGAATAATATAATTAGAATCGAGATAAATGTACTAAATACAGATTATTATAGAGAAAAAGGTACCATCCAAGCGAGCAAACCCATGTCTAGGGATACACCTGCCCTGCCTCCCCTCCCATAAACAGAAGACCACAGTAAAAAAAAACTACACATAGTGGTGGTGTGGGTTGCGTTACTGTGGAACAGTACAAGACTCCAGTGCTCATTAAGGGATGCGTTTTGAAAGAAACGTTTTCCTATCTCAGGGATACTCTATCAACAAACTCTGATATTTAAATTGTAGGTTGGCAACACGTAAATAATTCCCCTAATATTGAAAACGTCCAAAGGCTATGGTAACTGCTTACCATTAGTCGGTAAAGAAATATAGTGATTAAAATTTTAAAATGCTTATGGTCGATTATAAATGCCAATTAAATTTTAATGCAAGTTATTTCCTGTAAATATTATTTTAAATTATGTCATTTTACATAGAGGTCCAATAAAATTAATGTTAATGGACAATTAAATTAAACAAACATGTTAATTATTATGCATGTGTGTGTTTTATGTATATTGCATTTACATTTATAATGTAGGTACAGTTTCAATGTTGTAAGATATCTGTGAAACTTGCATTTTTTTTCTTTTAAAAGACAACTCCAGCACTAGGTAATAAGCCCTGTATCGCGGGGACTTGACAAACATACAATTAACGGACACAAAGTACACCCAGACTCATCAATCATTTATGGTTCCACAAATATCTGTCCCGTGTGGGTATCGAACCCACAACACGCCGCGCAGTGGTAAATGGCGAGGTAACCAATTAAGCCACTGAACCAACCATGCAGTCAACAACACCCATTAGTCCTTTAGGTGCATTCTGAATAGTGAACGAAACTGAACCGCCACGCTCGGGTCAGTGACGCTGAATCGCGTCGAACTCGAACTCGAATCGAACTCTAACTCTGCTCTATAGTTTATTATCTATCTCTCTATAGTACTGTGACGTTTGACATTTGAAGATATAATGAATAAAAATGATAGACGATTAAATTAAAACCTATCGTAGGAATACTCTTGGCTCTTGATCATTCAATTATCTAATTGGTTAGAGTTTGATTCAATCATTTTTTTTCACCTTCATCGTAAAATGTTAAACGTCAATTGTGACGTTTAACATTTTACGATGAAGTATTTTTACAACGCTCTGAAGTATTTTTACAACGTTTTACTACACAATACGGCATTATAATAATATTTTGTCAAAACGTGTTTAGACGTGCGTACTCACTAGCGGCTCAAATCGACTGCGCGCGAAAACGAAAACGTATGACATTGCCATTTAGTATGACTTCTGGCGGCTTCACGCGCGAGTTCTACACGCTCCGTCTATCTTATTCTATTAGTCTGAGCGATGAACAAATTAAATATAAAGGCAATATTGACCTCATAAATTCTCTTTCATTCGATATTCAAATGTCCAATATGTTTATATTGGCTCACAAAGGAGATGCATTCATATCGCCACTCGGCAACTGCACTGCGGTTGGCAGATCAATCGGCTCATTGATTTTACTATCCAATATTACTCACAAAGCTATTTAACTGCACTAAGATGTAACAGGAAGAGATAACGTTTGAAATATTTGAGTGTATATGTAATAACACTTTATGTAGATAGTGCTACTAGGTATTATACTATTATGGTTTTATAAATTTAACTCTTATAGTCATATACACACAGGCACACCCCGATATTTAACTCTCATTAAGTAATTTGCTATTTGGATACTGCATTATTGATCTACTGTACAAACCATGTATCGTGTTGAAGTAACATCTTAAATTATTATAATCTACGAGGATCATAATAAATAGTAATTAAAATTCTGTTTATTATTAATCTCGGCGTTTTTAAAATCAGTATGTGCGACCTTTTTAGTCGCACTAACTGATTTAAAAACGCAGTTACTGTTTGTATGTAAATAAAAAAGTACTGGCTATTTTTGCAAAGAAAAACAAAAGATGCCATTAAATATATAATTATACATACTATTATTTTTTAAATAACAAATAGCTTTTCTTATTTTTGTAAGACTTTCGGCCAGGCACTTGTATAAATAAGAATTTAATAATTTACTTATTCCAAACTTTTTACAAGTCTGGATCTTTTTGATTCTTTGTACTTCTCATTTAGCAACGCGTACAGTTTAACAAGTAGGTAGGTACTTAATTATCCGTGTTTAATTAATAACTAATCATGTCATTTGTATGTATGAATGAATAGTGGATTAAGGCTTCTCCTTATAGAGAAATCGGTTGGGCCCCTTTACTTCAAAAAAGAAGGTAGGAAGGTATCTTCTTGCAAATGAATGTAGATAGGTAGCTATTGTTTTAAATAAATTAACAAGATAGGTACTGTAGTTCTTTTGCACGTTTCACTCTGATTATATAAACTTATAAAGGTAAATAGCGCATTGTTGTTGTGTTCTCACATATTGTTAAATTGTTTATGATAAGATTTGACTTATACTAATTTAATATAGGATATAGCACATAGATTTAGGTATACATATACAATACTTCATTGCAAACGTTGCAAAGAAACTACTTACCTATATGAATTGAGAAAAAAGGTAAGCAACATTATTGCGATCAATGTCCAGACGAATACAAAACCTCATTCATAAGGCTGAATGGGTAACACACCTTTGCCTTGTTACGGTAGCTAATAAAAAAGTTAAACATCTCGTAATGCAATGCGGCTGAAAGTTCATTGCACTTTGACTAACAAGCTCAATGTAAACAAAATGTGGCTACCAAACTAAAGTTATACTTGCATTCGATGATAAAGTTTGTTTCTGACGAGACTAATGACTATGTACTGAACTCAGTTACAAAGCACCTACTATGTGATATTGGTACCTACAATGTTAATAAAATGATGTTAGAATAGAACGTTCGTAAAATAAAAGTTGCTTCTGTGTTAGATCTATGCTGGATACGTCATATTATGTCATATTGTGTGAGTCTCACTCAAAAATAAGTAGGTATCTATGTTAAGTTATCGAATGAAAATAGCAGGCAATCTTCTGTCATTTTAGTCTGTCTCGTTGGTCTAGTCTAGTAGAGTGCGACTTTTCATTACGAGGTCCCTAGTTTAATTCACGAGTCGGGCCAAGAATAGATATTAGATTTTTCTTTCAAAATATCACAAAAGCTATTATTAGCGGTGTTGCATCTCCGTGCCTCGAATTTTTTTTATAGCTGTTGGTCCTACGAATGATCACTCTTAGGTCGTGTCAACTCGGACTATGAGAGTCAGGGAATAAAAAGTGCACCTGTGTTTGCACACACACTTTGTGCACTATACTGTACTATTAAGTATTCTGTGACTATACTATATCCCGCGCAGATGGGTAGTCTCCATTGAGATAAGCCGTTGTAACCGAAATTCGGACAGAGGACATTATTATATTATACAAGTAGTAAAAGTTGCTAATTTGCAAGTTAGTTTAGCTCTTTTGTATATTAAACTCTACTATAGAGTAAATAAGTCCGGAAGCGGTGGCGCTAATATATCTGTCTACCATAAAATTTAATATCAAACATCTTAGTTTATTGGTTTTCCGTGGGACGTCTTTATAAAACGTACTTTTGCGTCATGTGCACGTCACTCACAGTTTGACATATCGATTGGAAATAGAAGGCTGTCTCTTTAACTGTCATTTAGCTGTCAAGCTTATGTCAGTTAGAAGTCCTTCGCAATTTCAAATACAGACTCGCCTATCACAATCTAGTTGTTGTCCATCCAAAACAATCTACGTACGCTAAAATTGAGCAGCCCGATTTGGGAAACAGGTAGTTTAATTTCAAAACAATACTACTTGGATAGTGTTGTTCCTGTGCACTGGACTATATAGGTACGTGCACTATCAAAAAGCACTGCTCAAAATGAACATATAAAAAAAATACACATAAAAGTGCGTCCAGGAGTCCATACCTTGACATCCACATACTTATGTAAGTGTTGAACTGAAGATTATATTACCAATTCAATTTAAAATAAAATGTATTGTCTATTCCAAAGTCTATAAAACCTACGTGCACACATTTTGTAATATGAGAGAGTACAAAAGTAACCTTGCAAAAATCACAATGTGCAAAAAAACATTACTCACAGGCACGCTAACAAGTTTTATGGCAAATCAATGATGTAAGTAGCGCATTCTTTTCCAAATCAATTTGAAAAGTCGTAACAGAAAAATAAACGTAAAGGCCTGAATACAACGATTGTAAAACCCCTAATAAAGTTAGGCATTGTTGCCAAATAACCTACACCAGAGTACAACCTCACCTGTGACCTATCGGAATTCGCTCGGCACTGTTCCAATTTCAATTAAGTAGCACAAAGAAATTTAAGACTTGTGAAACTTGCGAATTGTATAGTATTTTGCTTTTTTTTTATAAATAGATAAAGACAAAACCAATCAGTACCATTATTCTCTCCTCTGTTTGTCAACTGATTTTCTTTTGTTTGTTTATTAGCTTTTGAAGAGCTTTAATAATGTCACCTTCGATTTAAAGGTACTTACGGTCGAATTTCGACCACCGAGCGAATAAACTCAATTATTGTTTCTCATGAATAGAGATCAGCGCATTATAATATTAGTCATTAGTCCAACCCTTTTTTAACCGAAAATTAAAGGATGCCATTATTATTTTCTTTTTAATCATTTTTTTTTGTAATAAGTAGCTGCTGTATTTTTTTAAGGCTTTATATGCCTTATATGCCAGTAGTATAACACTACTGGCTGTACTATTAAGTATTCTGTGCTACTGGCAACATTTGTAAGTTAAATTATTGTATTTGAAACTTGTTGGTGTTAATTAATATTTATTTTAACTTGTGTAGGCACGTGTAGAAGTTTTAAACCATTTGTCTTGATCGTAACTAAATATGGAACACAAGACAAAACAAAAACAATATGTCGACCGAGTTGTAAACTTGACAAGTGTAAAATATGTCATGTCTTAGTTTTGTCCTTTGACATTGTTTATTGCGACATCATATCACATAAATTAAGAAGTAGGTACCTTTATTCAGTTGGAGAAAAATAAAATTAGTAAGTAGGCGAAACACATCTCCACTTAAAAAGATTTATATCTTTATCTATACTAATATTATAAAGCTTAAGAGTTTGTTTGTTTGGTTGAACGCGCAAATCTCAGAAATTACTGGTTCGATTAGAAAAAATCGAAGCAGTAGTGAGATATGTTGCAAAATCAGGGAAAATATTCCAAATTACCACGCGGACGAGGTCGCGGGCGACCCCTATTTCTAATAAATAAACTCAAAAATTACTAGACCAAAAAATAATAGTTCACCAGAATGATGATGTAGATATTACAGTGCACAAACTCATTCTTTATTCCCTAACCCTCATGGCAATCCGACACGACCAGAGAGAACTTCTCTCTTATAAATAGAAAATAAACTGAAGATTTCTATTTAATACTGTTCGTTTAATTATAAGTAGGTACTTACTTTGATCATCTCTAATACCATCCTGCGTTCATCCCGGATTAAGTTACAGGAACACGATATTTATTAAGATTACTACGAATACTCACAAAATTATCACTTAAAAATAAATTGCAATTATTTGGAAATTGTGTTTTTATTTTTTATGGTTTGATTATATTTTCTTCTTGGCGTGTCGATGTTAATCTAAATTGTGTCGGCCCAGAACATATCTACGAGTTTTACATTTTCAGTAGATTTCGTCCATAACAGGTAGAGCACTATACTAGTGAGCAAGCCCAACTGTGGAAGGACCTTACAGTAAACCACAGCCAATAACTACCCACAGCGGTGTAGTTGTGTTCCTGAGTGTGAGTACAGGTCTCCAGCGCTTATTTAGGGAGACAAATATGCATCAAGATAAATGCATTCTATTCATTCTATGCAATATTGCAATCCTACTAATATTATAAACGCAAAAGTTTGTAACAATATATGGATGTATGTTTGTTACCCTTTCACGCAAAAACTACTGAACGGATCAGGATGAAATTTGGCATAGAGATAGATTATAGTCTGGAATAGCACATAGTCTCCTTTTTATCGCGATAACCGACATTCACGCGGGTGGAGCCGCAGGCAACAGGTAGTTAATCCTAATAACTAGCCTCGTGGCTCAGGGGACACATGACGTACACCCAGCCACACTAAAATGTTTGTTGCCTATGGAGCTCAAACCCACAACACGCTGGTAATATTAAATGGCGAGGTTACTTAAGCTACTGAACTTACTGTGCAGTCATATAATGTCAACTACGAAGCATTGTACTAAACTCTATCGAGATTTAATCTCATAGCAGTTCCCACGGTGTTGGCACGGTGACCACAGCTTCCTTTGTCAGGGGTTGTCAATGAGGCGGTCTTTTGTCTTGAATGCGTATAGAATTCATTACTATGTGTATTGTTCCACATGATGACCAATACCATCGGGTCATTGCACTCGAAAACTAAATCTAAGTACGTTTTTTCTTTTAAATTACGTTGTAAATGGATGTTTTTCGTCTTAAAAGGCAACAGTACGTTGTAATAAAAAGTTTTATTTGCAAAATATTTTCGTCACAATTTTTTAAGATCTTTTTACACTGTTCTTTTTTTCTTTTTTTTTGTAAGCTAGAGGTCAGTTGTTGTTATGTTGCTACAATAAATAAAATGAGGAAAACTGCAGCAAGATATATAGATTTTTTGTTCGCTTAAATTGGGAATCTTACAAAAACTTTACTTTATATTTTAGAGGTTTCCAGCGCTCATTGAAGGATGCGTTTTTAATTACACGTTTTCCTATCCCACGAATATTCCATCATAAAACCCTGGTCTTCAAATGTTTGGGTCGGCAACACGCAAGTCACACCTCTGGTATTGCAAGCTGCTTACCAGGCAGGCCGTATACCTGTTTTTCACTAAAGTAGTAAAAAATAACGCTGCTAAATAACTGAACCAGGATTATGTTATGTTCCTACTGATGTAAGGAGAAGCTGTGTTCTAGCCGTAGTTTGGACTTGGTCTCATAAGGTGTCATCGCAGCGATTTTACAGCGTGCTCATTGCAAGCATGCTTGTTTCTTTAAAAAGCTAGGACCACAACCAATCACAGAAAGGAGGAACTATTCTATTCCGTCACTACTTTAATCCATCTTCCGTCTTCCTTCTTGGCAGGTGTTCTGCATGTCCGCATTTGTACCGTCTGAGTCACAAAAAATGATTTTGACCATGGGAAACACATTTCTTGTAGAGTCTTGTTGTTTTTATTCAATAATTGTGTCTAATAACTGGATAGATTGGAACAGGGAGAGTGACACTATAAAACAGCAGTGTTTGCCTCTATCCTATTACAACAATAAAATGTTTGTAACTTCTTACTTTTTCAATTTAACGTTTTGTCACGTTTTGTAAAATTTTGCGTATCGTGAAAACAATCATTACTGTTCGATTAAATCAAACAGCATTAATGCTCGATGCTAATTTGCTAGTCCAATACCCTATTGTTAATTCTCTTCTTATTATACCAGCTCTCCTATTTTCAGTAATTAACTGTCATTTTGTCATTTAACTGGACCGACGACCTGGTAAAGGTTGCGGGCAACCGATGGACAAGGTTTGCTCAGGATCGAGAGTTGTGGAAATCCTTGGGGGAGGTCTATGTCCAGCAGTGGACATCTTTTGGCTGAGATGATGATGATGATGATACTTGACGTTGACAGTTGCTTGTCTATTTTATTATTTCTATCCTTCTATCTTGTCTATGTTTTCTTGATCTGCTTATCTTTTATGTTAAAATTAGTTTTTCATATTTAGGTTTAGTTAGTTTAAATAAGTTTCTAATACTATTCTTGTATATATAGCATTAATCTGCAAAACTGAGGTTGCGTTCCGTTTCATATTTTATTAAAAAATATATAAAACTGTAATTCTCCATACCGGTACTGATGGCATCTTAAATAGCATTAATATTATTTATTTTTTTGTGTTTTTAATAATGAAAGTCAAATTAAATGTACAATTAAACTTAGTATAGATTTACCCGAACGTAGTTAAGTTTGTTATAATATTAGTTTGTAGTTACACAAAACTGGCGGGTGGACAAATTTTTACAAACTTAATAGATAATTTATATTCATATTTATTTATTATTATTTAGATTTATATATATATAAACATATTCAAAAGACTTTGCAGTGTCATGTCAGACTTAAATAGTAGCCGTGATAGTGAGGATTTCTTGTCTGCCAATAGTAATAGTAATAGCTTTGTAAGTATTCCCTCACTATGCGATGAACTTGAGTCTCAGTTTTCCGGTGTTCCCAGGGGTTTCAATGTAGTCCATATTAATGCACAGAGTATTCCCGCCCATTTCCCTGATATGCTGGCCAATTTTGACTGTAAGAATATACACGCCGTTCTCGTTTCCGAGTCATGGCTTAAACCATGTCTTCCTTCTGCTTCTTATTCTCTACCCGGCTTTCAACTAATTAGAAATGATCGCACTGTTGGGGGTGGTGGTGGTGTTGCCATTTATCTCCGTTCACACTTTCAGTATCGCCTTATTGACGCATCAACACAACCACCACCGCCCAGTGCTGGTGAGCATCTTTTTCTTGAAGTTGAACTGTATCATACCAAAGTTCTTCTTGGTGTGTACTACTGTCCATCTTCCCGTATTAATTTCTTTTCTTCTTTTGACCACCTACTAGAAAAACTATCCCCATCTTACAGTCATTCTATCATCATGGGAGATTTTAACACATGTCTTTTAAAAAATGATTCCCGTTCTTCATCTTTGTGTAGTATTGTACAATCATACAATTTGTCCGTTCTCCCTCTTAATGCTACACACAATTTCCCTAACTCTACTCCTTCTCTTCTCGATCTCATCTTTGTTTCTTCGCCTCAGCATGTGAATAAGCATGGACAGTATCCTGCCGATGTTTTTTCATATCATGATCTGATCTTTTTATCCTATAACCTACGTCCCCCAAAGGCTAAGTCTAAAATCCTACTACAGCGCAATTTTGGTGGCATGAATCTTAGCAGCCTTCGTGAGGATGCCAGCAACATTGATTGGGGTACTTTAGTTTCAGCCGACTCAATAGACGAGAAGGTTAACATTTTTAACGCCAACCTTATAACTTTATATGATGTGCATGCACCAGTTCGCGCCATCAAGGTTAAACATCTTCCTGCACCTTGGCTCACAGAGGATATAAAGTTACTTATGAGCCAAAAATCTGCCGCTAAATCGAAATACAAGTGCCGTCCAACCCTTAGCAATAAGGAAAAATTCATTGCAATACGAAATCTCTGCAGCAAGGTGTGTAGGAAAGCACAACGCCAGCATATTCATAACTCTGTTGAAAACGGAGATCCAGCAAAAGTCTGGAAATTTCTTAAAAGCCTAGGAGTTGGTAAATCAAAGCAAGATAATTTTCCCAAAAATATTAATATTAATCTTCTTAATCAACATTTCACTTCTTCGTCCAAATATGATGGGACTATTAAGGCTAATACGTTACAGCATCTTTTTTCTCTTCCAACTCCAGGATTTTCTCCTTTCTTCTTTAATCAATTATCTGCTTGTGATGTTAAGAAGAGCATAATGTCTATCACTTCCAACGCAATCGGTAACGATTGTATCAGTCGGAACATGATCATTCCCATCCTTGATGAAATCCTGCCCATAATTTGTCACATCCTTAATTTTTCCATTTCCGTCAACGTCTATCCATCTGCTTGGAAAGACGCCCAAATTATCCCTTTGCCCAAAAGATCCAATCCGTCATCCTTGGACATGTCCGAGTACCGTCCCATATCTATCCTCCCGTTCCTTTCAAAAGTCCTTGAGCGTTTGGTCCATTCCCAACTTACATCATTCCTCACAAAAAATCTACTCCTAAATCCTTTCCAATCCGGTTTCCGTCCCGCTCACAGTACCGTCACCGCTCTGGTCAATGTTACCGACGATATAAGGTTTGCCATGGAGAGTGGGAATCTTACAGTGCTCTCCTTACTTGATTTCAGCAACGCATTTAACACTGTAGATTTCCATATCTTACTTGGCATTCTTCGCTCTATTAACATATCTCCAGGGGTAATTGATTGGTTTCATAGTTACCTGTTTGGTCGCCGACAACGTATTCGTATAGAAGACTCTTTCTCTTCTTGGTCTAATACTTCTGTTGGTGTACCACAGGGTGGCGTGCTATCTCCTTTACTTTTCGCAATTTTTATTAATTCCATATCCAAGCAATTATCATCTTCTTACCACCTTTATGCAGACGACCTCCAAATCTACACACACGCTCCAGCAAACAAGTTGTCGGAAGCTTTCTCCATAATAAATAATGACTTACTACGAGTGTGTGATTGGAGTAAAAAATTTGGACTTCAAGTTAATCCTGCAAAGACCCAAGTTATTGTTGTTGGCAGCCCCAAGATGATGGCTAAAATTGATTGGCTTCAATTACCCCAGTTAAATTTTAACAATACACCATTAATAATAAGTAATACTGTCAAGAATTTGGGTGTAATTATTGATAAAAACTTGTCTTGGGGTCCCCAGCTTCAGGAAGTCAGTCGAAAACTGTTTGCTTCTGCGGGGTCCTTGCGTAGATTGCGGAACTTTCTTCCAACCGCTACCAAGATTGCGTTAGCTCAATCCCTTCTTCTTCCTATATTAAACTATGCCGACGTCAGCTATCTAGATCTCACCGAGGAACAACTTGATAAACTTGAGCGACTTCAAAATTTTTGCATAAGATTTATATTTGGTTTACGCAAATATGATCACGTATCAGAATACCGAAACATGCTCAAGTGGCTTCCTATTCGCCTTCGTCGGAATACTCATATTCTCTCTTTACTTTATAACATTCTGTTTAATCCTGCCACTCCCACTTATTTAAAGAAACGTTTTCGCTTCTTAAATGACACACATGTGAGATCCCTGAGGTCGGCGGAAACTTTGAGACTGGAAGTACCAATGCATTCCACAAAATTCTATGACATATCCTTTACTGTGCAGGCCGCCCGGTTGTGGAATGCATTGCCTGTTTCCATTAGGCAGGCAAAGAGTTTAGCTTCTTTTAAAGGTATGATTTACAAACATTACCTTTCTCAGTAGTTTTTTTGTTCTTTACCTTCTTAAGTACTGCATATTTTTTAACTTACTGTGTTTGTATATTTTGCATTATATATATATTTATATTATATGTATCGATAAATGTATTTATATAGTTGTATAAAATGTATTTATGTAAGTACTTATGAGTATTAGTATATTAGTTATAGGTAGGTATTAATTACCTATGTAAGTATATATATTTCCATCTACTAGCAACACCAAACTGCTCACTTTATAAATATCTTTAGGTATCTATTCTTTTTGTCCATCCTAAGGTTGCCTGTAAGAAATTGCTTTTAGCGATAAGGCCGCCCATTGTGCATTACCATTTAAGCATAACTATGTAAGCAATATGTATTTTTGGTGTACAATTAAGAGTTATCTATCTATCTATCTATCTATGATGAACTGTCATTTTAAACAACGCTGCCTCATTTTTAATATTTTTCTTCTTCTTCTTCTTCTTCATTTTATACAGAAAATAATGTAAGTACAACGTCAATCATATTCCATTATTTTTATATTTAGATTTACCATGACAATATATCAACGAAAGGATCGGTACCCTATCACCCCTATCCTATTCACGTCACAAGAACGTGTTATAGTTTTAAATTACAAAGTGTTCTCTCTAGTCTAATACTCTATGGTAGTACACGTGTCAATAATGCTTTTTTTTGACACAAAATAAACAAAAGAGCGGAAAACTTTTAAAAGTGAGCAAGTCAAATAAAATTAATACAAGGAAATTGTGATTGATGTTGGTAACTGTAAGGGGAACTAATGTTTTTGGGGGAAACATAGCGACAAAGTTTTGTGTTGCAATGATGTTATGTCCAAAGATTTAAATTGTTACATTTGACGTACCTACGTACAAAAATATGCCATCGCCTTCAAGAAAAAGCAAAAATAACTGAATTACAGATTGAAGTCAGTGCCTAGCTAAGTAGGTGGCGGGAGTGGACCTAGTCTATCTATCTACTGCCTTGAAGGACTTGGCACCGATTGCTTATTTACTTTTATTTTATATGTATGAGGAAGTCATCGAATTCATCACATTATTATTACAAAGAAGTATAATAGCCGGCAAATATTTTGACAAATGCGCAGGAAGCGTTTTGTAGGTCTCTTTGGTGGTATGTGCGAGGCTAAATCACAGGAATGAAGGATTCGCGTCATTAGTTAATACTGTTGAACTTTGCGCCTTTCACTACGCCATGCGCGAACTATCTCCCATTTTAACCGACTTCAAAAAGAAGGAAGTTTGTGTCAATTTACGCGCGAGTGATACCCCTGGTGTTGCAAGCGTCCATAGGCTACGGTAACTGCTTACCATCAGGCGGGCCGTATGCTTGTTTGCCTCCTTGGTAGTATAAAAAAAACGAATGTATATGCTTTTCTATGTTTGTTCGCGGATAACGTTGTTGTTTATGAACCGATTCTCAACATTCTTTTTTTATTTGAAAGAGTATACTCTACTTATGATTCATTCTTTTATCTTAGTTTTAAATATACATAATAAATATTTAAAGTAGCTGCACGTCCCGGCTTCGCATTCTGTTCGCATTACCCGCTGACAATGTAGCTTTCTAATGGTGAAAGAATTTTTAAAATCGGTCCAGTAGTTTCAGAGCCTATTCTAGGCAAACAAACGAACAATCGAATCTTTCCTCTTTATAATGTTTGTATAGATATACAAAGCAAATCCGTGACAGAAGTGAGTAGTTCATTAAAATGTCTTGCGCCTTCATACTATGCTTATCACTCAGAAAATCATAAAAATACTTTAGCTATACAATACACCTTAGGCTTTAGCAGCCATTAAAAAATAATGAATTCCACACACGTAGGTACCAACTATGGTCAACCGACATGGCGAGTAATAAAACCTATCTTTTACTACCGTGCGAGGGCACCATAGTATAAAGAGAGGTAGTAGAGAATCTCCTTTATAGTTGCGCAAAAACAGACTAATAAATACCTAGAGCATGTCATATATCCCGCAAGCCCTCGCACGCATAGGGTTGTCAGTTGTAACAGCGCAGTAATATAATTATTGTAATAAAATACCTTAAAATAATAACTAATTTAATTGTTAATATGGGAAAGGTATTATATGTATCTACTATTATTGTCATTATATAAAATTGTATCGAAATAAATATACTAAAATAAGATAGATGTAACTAAATAAACCAATGAGATGTACAAAGTCCGCTCGCAGACGTAACGTCGAACATTCTGACACTTGGACCAATATACCCCGTAGTTACCAGTCCGTACTTGTACGCCGCTTAAATCGACGCTGCGGTAGGTATTTAATTTAACATTTTCACTCGTTTTCTTTACTACTAACTTATTTATACTAGGCTTTTACTACAGTGGCGAGCAGACCATGTTTCTTTACACTGTTGTTCTTTAACGCACCTTCTTTCATATATGATTCATTACTTAATATAATTGTAAATCGTCGCCCTCCATAATGGATGACATGATTAATAAATAAAGAGTTCCTATTAAAACAGAAGTCTTGGATAGGTTGATATTTTTAAACGTTTTTGATTCATAAAAAAAACTTTATAGTGGTAAGACAGGGAAAGCTACTTCTGCGTTGTAACACTGCTTCACGGCAGGTTCATAGACTGTCAAAGTAACAGCTGATCACTGGTCATGGTTTCTTTAATATCAGATATATTAAAGAAACCATGACCAGCGATCAGCTGTTGCTTTAGGAGGTTGGTGATGGTTGTTTTAGGAGACAGACACAGTTCTCTCTGCAGAGCTTGTATGAAAGAAGAAGAAACAGAAGACTACGTAATACAACATAGCCCTAAAGTGACCACAATCAGGGCCAAGCACCGTGGTAACCCAAATACTTTACGGAAGATCGTCGGCATCACCAAGTAAAGCTCGCCTTCTTCAACGCTGAAGGGAAAGCTAGGGTGGATTGGATTAAAATAATCTCCCAACCCATGCTGTGTTTTCCAGTTTATATCATACCATGATATAATTGCAAAACTATAAACTGCACAGATTTATATCAACCATGAAAATATTATAAAAATTTAGTCAGTTTCAGGTTAAACTGAATGAATACCGTCGCGCTTCCACGTCAAACATAGACGAATTCATTAAGCTCGTTTCGCTGCTTTAATAAATAATCAGGTCGTCTGCATTCAGTCTAATTGCTCTGAATTTTTAACGGCATAGTGAATTATCTAGGCTATGCCCTGGACGGTAGTCTATTTAAATACTTTCTTTAAAAATACATACATCGAACTCTATAGCCAGAATAAGCAATGATAATGTATGAGTAATTATGTATAGGTAAATTACATATTGCCTGCTTGGTGTACCAAGCGAACAGTTACGTTGACGATGATTGAAGCATTAAGTACAAAGGAACCTTATATCATAAGGTTTCTTTGGCACTATCTTTTGTGTACCTTATATTAGGTACACCAAAAAATTTAAAGACGTTTCTAGACAGTCAACGTCTGAAGAGTTGCTAAATTGAGAGTGAAGGACTGATAAATTTCCCTTAGGAGTGAATGGAGTAATTGCTTTATTCGAGCAGTTCTAGATTTAAATAGAACGTGCTTATGCTTTTATAACAAATATTAACAAAATTTAATTAAAATTAACATGCTGAAGTCTTATTAGCGCGGCCCTTTAATTAATGGCTATAATGAGGGCTCTTTGTCTTCATTTAGTATTAGAGGGTTGAGAGTGATGGGGCGCGTCATTTTAATTAAGACGATCTATAATAAACTGAGATGCCTTAATGACTTATATTTATATTCTGGCGATTAAAAAGAGTGACCCGAGTTTCTTGACAATTCTTCTCGAGGCCCTACCATAGTCAGTGAATTGGCCGTAGGAAAAAAGTATGCTGGCATTTGTTTTTATGACGTTCATAAGTATCATGTATTTGACCTAAATGAATAAATGAGTTTGAATTTGACTACGAAATAATGTCCCGATCAAGTAATCGATTAGGAAAAACGTTTTATATATTGATTACTGCAGTTTGAAACAACATGTTGTCTATTTGTAGTGGGGAATGTCAATGTGGGATCTTCAAGAAATATTTTTCATATTCTAAACGTAGCCCGTTCCATAGCTCTCTGAATGACTTGCATATTGATTTTATTGCATAGCAGTGTACTTCTGGCATAAGTCAATCTTTTAAAATACTATTCTATAACGACATAATCGGCATCAAAGTAAAGAACCATTCAAATAAAAATATTTATCCAATATGCGAACATTTTCAGCAGTGTGCTTTACCCACCCTCTGGGAAATACCCCTGATGTTGAAGACGCCATAAGCTACGGTAAGTCATCAGTAAGCTAGTTTGAATATTTAATAGTAAAATAACTAGGCGTACACGGCGCCTGTAACAGGCATGAGTAGTAATAGTATGCATTGATAATGTGTTCCACTAGATAATCAATAACCGCGAAAACGTGGTAAGTACCAAAACAATGTATGTCCCAGTCATATGCCTGAGCGTCTTTTGTTTTTTATTTTTTTTTATTTATTTATTTAAAAACTTTTGCACAAAAAAAAAAGTGTACAAAGGCGGACTTAATGCCAAAGGCATTCTCTACCAGTCAACCTTTGGGTGATGCAGAGAGAATACTAGGTAGATGCATAAACCGTAGAACTAAACAAAACAATAATATTACAATAATAAATGTCATATTATACACATATAATATAAAATAATAGACATACATACATAATACACATATATTATATAACAATACAATAGGTACTTAAAATAAATAATATAAGTATATTATGAATGTTGTGATGATTCTGCCAAATATTTGCTATAGAGCTGCCGTACTCTAGCCTTAAAGGTGTCTCGGTTAGTTGACATCCTGATTTCGAGAGGGAGTGCATTCCAAAGAAGAATAGATTGAATATAGAAGGAAGAATGAACTAGACTTAAGTTGCGATGAGGACAAAAAAGAAGAAGGTTGTTAGAAGAACGTAAGTTTTTGTGATGAGTGCTGCAAAGATATTGGAAATGAGGAGTTAAATACGTAGGGGCATTGGGAGAGTTAAGAAGAGAGTAAAGCATAGATAGAGCACGCCAGCTACGTCGCTGACGGATAGGGAGCCATTGTAGTTGGGAGCGAAATGTCGACACATGATCATACTTACGTAGATTGAAAATGAATCTAATGCAATTGTTGAGAAGGCGGTCAAGTTTATCGAGTAGATCTGCATTTAGGTCGAGGTAGCACACGTCACCATAATCGATAACAGGGAATATTAAAGTTTGCACCAGCATCGTTTTGGTCTCAGGTGGGAGGAAGTTCTTTAAGCGGTAGAGAGCTCGCAGTGTATTGGTCACATTTC
Source organism: Trisateles emortualis (assembly GCA_947095525.1). Classification (NCBI taxonomy): domain Eukaryota; kingdom Metazoa; phylum Arthropoda; class Insecta; order Lepidoptera; family Erebidae; genus Trisateles; species Trisateles emortualis. The sequence goes on along the minus strand of OX352749.1, from coordinate 11,096,126 downwards.
GGCTAATGTTCGCTGTCTGAGTCTTCCAATCAAGGTTGGCGTCAAGGTGCAACCCAAGATCTTTTACAGTAGGACTGTAAGGAATAACGCAACCATTAAATATAACTGGTGGAAGGTTTGTCATATCCACTCTGGCCATCATCCGAGGACTCCCCATGATAATGGCTTGGCATTTCGACGGATTCACTGCCAAACCGAACCGTTCAGACCATTTCAATAGAGTGTTCAAGTCTTTGTTCACCTCATCGATGGCCGCACCCAGATCACCAATTCTTGCCTGGGTGTAGAGCTGCAGATCATCAGCGTACAGATGATACGCATTGTGAAGTTCATGAGTTAAAAGATTGATAAACAATGAGAAAAGAAGAGGAGAAAGTATACCGCCTTGAGGAACACCAGAGTCTAGATTGTACCAAGTCGAAGTATTATCATCAACCCGAACAGACTGCTGACGTCCTCGAAGATAAGATGAGAACCATTCCAGCGCCTTAGGAGAGATCATAAGATGGGACAGGATAGATATAAGGATATCGTGACTGACGGTATTGAAGGCGTTTGAGAAGTCTACCAAAACCAACACAGTGATCTTGGCTTGATTTTATAAGTAAATCAATTCAATATCTATGTAAGTAATATCACTGTCTCTGTCATATCGAATTTATGTCATCGTGCTAAAAAACTAGAGTAAAAGAAATAAATAGATATACCTATATATGTATGTTTACGTCGAAAAATTTGGTGGTTTCAAAGCTACGTCGGCATAATGAAATAGAGCAGGCTGAAATAATTTGACATAATATTGTATCAGTTTGCTTCATAAGTATACCTTAGTGATGATTGTAAATTGATGTAGGTTAAAATAAAACCGGAATACTTTATGGTAAGAAAACTGAAAATTTTTTGGGTTGAAACCGGAAAAAATATTCGTAAGATGAAAAACGTAGGATGAAAACGGAAACACCCATATTTACGTATCTGGTCAGTATTTCGACTCATTAAATACAAAACACATAACTCACATATTATCACTAAACATAAATTAACAATTAACACACAATGTGCGTTGATCTTGATCTGATTACTAGTTTTTCCAAGTTCATGAGTGCGTGGGATCGTGCCTTGGGAAACAACACGTACGAACAAACGAAAGCTTCAAAGAAATTAACAGTAGGTGTGTTATAATTAGTATTATACGTGTGATTTTTGTGTATAAGTTGTAGTTCAAAGTTTTCGCGTTTTTTATTCTATTTAGTACGTGATAAACAAGCTTAAATCGCCGCCTGGTGATGGTCAGTTACAGTTACAGTAGTTAGTAAGTAAACAAAACTGATATGTGTACCTATATAGATGCTTGTAAGCTTTTAAAGTTTTCGTTTGAATCATATTTGAATACTATTGGATACCTAGTGCTGTACTTATGTCCTTCTAATAATCATTATTCATTGGATAGTGCTGTACTTATGTCCTTTTTTCTCAAAACAAACAGTGCCTACTGAAAAACTGTCAACTTGGGGTTCTTCAAGAAAGGAGTTATAAGGTTTTTAAAGGGTCGGCAACGCGTGAGTGACACCCCTGGTGTTGCAAACGTCCATAGGCTACGGTAACTGCTTACCATCAGGCGGGCCGTATGCTTGTTTGCCACCTTGGTAGTATAAAAAAAAAAAAAAAAAAAACTACCAAATTAGTAGTTCGTAATTTTTCATACTTAATTAACTTTACAATTACTTTTGTACTAATTTAAACAATTCATTTGTTTTTTTACTTTTATTTCTTCTTCCTTTTTGTAAAAAATATATCAATAAAAAATATTGTAAGACATCAAATGTGACGACAAGGAATATTTTCAAAATATATTATGGTGTTTATATTTTGTCTGAAACCATAGAGAAATCTAACTCAATGTCTGAAACCAAATTAATTAAATGTAGGTAGGTACCTACACCTAGATTTGAGAATGTACAATTTCTAACCAAACACCGCTTCATGTGGCTTCATGTTGTTTAAGTTTTAATTTCAGTAAGTGCTTCGTAATTATATAACCTAACTGGTAATTAAATAAATGAAAATTAAACCTCTTTTATGCCTTTTCTAGAAACCAGGAAGCAACTGGTTAGAAATAAAATGGTACAATATTGCTAAATTGCAATGGAACCGTTCACAGTGCCAATTAGGTAATAGGGTTCAATGCACGTAGTTCGTAAAATGGCGGCAAAATTTCTGTCACGTTCCTTTTTTAAAAAGTATCGTAGTGTTCTTTTTTACAAGCTTATTATTTTGCTGTACTTACTTACAAGGAGGCCTTTTATAAGAAATTGAGAATGGTAGGCTTAGATTATATAGGTTTAGATTGGTTAGCTTGTATTTATTTTAACTGTATATGTCCAGCAGTGGACTTATTTAGGCTGATAATAATTTTAACTGGACCGTAACTTAGGAACTGCTGAAGTTTATGTCAATCCTACAATACAATAAATAAAACCAATACAAAATTGTGTAATATGTTGTTGCGTGGCCAGTGGCCACTGTGGTGCGTATTAGGACAGAGAGAATAATATATTATTTGATCGAAGGAGAGAAGTGTTCTATGTCCAATAGCGGACCAAAACAGGCTGATTGATTGATTGATTCAAATTAAGATGAGAATGAATGTTGTGACATCTTTAATTTTTAGGCGATGTTATTTATACTACTTTAAATTAACTGTTTGGTCATTCAGTTGGCAGTGAGATAACGAGTCAGATACGAGAGGTAGGGCTGGTGCCATCTGACTCTTATCTGGCTGTAGTCTTCTGTGAGGTGGAGGTCCTTCCCCAGTCGGGCTTGCTGGCTAGTATGGTTACTAGCCAGCAAGCCCGACTGGGGAAGGATCTCCACCTTACAGAAGACCGCAGCCAAATATCTACACACAGCGTGACATAGCGGTGTAGTTGTGTTCCTGTGTGTGAGTACAGGTCTTTAGCGCTCATTTAGGGATGCGTTTTGAAATCCCATCTTAAAGTCCTGGTGTAAAAAAATGGGTTGAGAACACGCAAGTGATACCTCTGGTATAGCAAGCGTCCATAGGCTACGCTAACTGCTTAACTTCAGGCGGGCCGTATGCTAGTACCCAAGTAGTATAAAAAAGTAAGGCTGGTTAAAATCAACAAATAATATGTGAACATGCCTCGTATGCTCCGATCAATCAAATAATAGAAACACAAACATGGTAGCTACGAGTTGGCTTATTTGATTAATGCAATCATGGAGCCATCTAGGTGAGCTAATCACTGGCAATTCCAGCTTCATTGGACTCATTTATCGTTTGGTGCTCCCGGAATACCGACAAGATGGCCGTCATTCTTTTAATATTTTTAATGACAAACGAACGGCGAACGGCTTGAATGTATCATTTATTTAGGTACTTCGCCATTTATATGTGCGACCGGGTACTCCGGTTCCGTACCCGGAATCCGGATTACCTACTCGGTAACCACTTACCATTACGCACAAAAAATATCATGGGACAAAACAAATAGTAGGTGCCTAATCTTCAGATGGTTATACTTTTGAATCTCGGTGTTGGGCGTACTTACTTAGTGTTGTTGTAGTTCGTGACCTTTTATCAAATTCTTAGAAAATAACTATTAGACAAAACTAACACGCTATTATCGGTCAAATCACTCATTATCTCGCTGTTAATGTTTGTGGGAACTTCGTTATAGATAAGAAATATTCATTATGGGATTTTTATAGTATACAATTAGGTACATTGTAGAGATTGTACACTATAAAAAATCCCATAATGATCCCTACTGCCTACCTACCTAAAAGTACCTTCTAAATAAAAACTTGTCACTAAGTGACAAGTTTTTATTTAGAAGCGGATAAAACTACTTAGTTTCGTTCACAGTAATTATAAGTTCTCGTTTTAATTAAAAACAATATCTATTTAGTAACAGTCACGCCATTAAATCAACACCGTAAATATACAAATTGTTGATTTTTTATCTCGACTTTTTATAGCCCGCCATAACATAGTGATGGGATACTTAGGAACCGACTAATTAAGTTAACTGTAACTCGAGTTTTCGGTCTCTATTTTGCGTTCTAAGAATTTTTTTTTACGTAGAAATAACGAATAATGTATTGTTTTGTGATTAATAAAAAAGGCCAACCTACAAAATACCTTTTTGTAGGTACCTACTTGTCTTATAGCACAGTATTATAGTTTTTTAGGTTAAAATAAGTATAATTTAATCGACTTAATAAAACATAATAATGCCCCGATCCGGTCTCGCGCGGATTTGTTTTTGAGAAATTAAAAAAAAATCCTAATATTCAAAGTTAATGTGGAAAACGTCGAGTCTGGAGCAGTATTCGTTTTTTTTATACATTACACGTTGCTTTACTACAAAACAACACTTGTATTCATTAATATCTACTTATACGAACACAATGTGAGTTTATTTAACAAGACGTTTAACACAAGAAAAGTTACTGTTACTTTCGCATTTATATAATATGAGAAGGGATAAGTTACAATAAAAAAAAACTTGTCGCCCGCCAATCTCCATGCACGTATTTAGATCGTCAACCACGTCACCATAACCAATAACATTAATGCTCTATGGATATTAAACCTGTCAATTCGTGGGAATCGATCATTCTCACCATCCGTTGCGAATCGAACGATGGATTAGAATCGATTAAAAGCTAAAAAGCTTCTAATTAAGTATTAAGTACTTATTTATCTGAGCGTTGATCTAAAATAAGATTAACTGATTATTTAGGATGGATTCACAGATTGCAGCTAGACTTTTTAAGGAAGAAGACCTTACATCTATCTCATTTTTTACCAGTAGATATTTGAACAATGCGGTTTAAGTCAAGTAAGAAGTCCAGCTCAATTTATAAAGTTATATAGGTAATTTATAAAGGTACTTAGTGTAAAAGGAAGTCTTTTTTCTTTTAATTTTTATTTTAATAATAAAAATATGTAAGTATCTTAAAATAACATCTGCAAAACTAGTAAAATAATTTCATAATGATTTACTGGTCTGTAGTCAACTGAAATTTTGAATGCAAAAGGCTACATTTAAAATTTGTGTTTTTAAAACTTCATTATCATCATCAGCCTATCGCAGTTCACTGCTGGCACAGTCCTCTTCAAGTGTAAGCTAATTGGCACTATCTTCTTCGTATCGCATCGTTTAAAAATGTGTAAGAACATTGATTTGTGTTTCAGATTGACTAACAAATAACAACATACTGCTTAAGAGCTAATTTCTTAAAAGCCAGACTTCAAAACTTCAGCAAGTCTTACCCATACTTAATAGGTAGGTACTTAGAAAAATTACAATTAATTTTATTTGTGTCCCTTCGATGTTTCTAAAGTTATCTCAATTCACAGGATACCTACATTTTCTCCAGAATCTAGACAGGATAGGTACCTTTACGGAATTCTGGATAAATTTGGCATGAAACAAATTGGTGTGAAAGACCATGGGAACACTTTTGGTCATCAATGTGACTCAATTTCTATTTAGGGCTATCACATAATGTCCGTTTAGTATTATTAATAATTCATGTAATAATTCAGTGACGATAAAGTGACATACAAATTACTAATGAAATGAAATGCTTCCGTAAATAGTTAATAGGGTACGAATAGAAATATTCTAACAATCAGTTTTCGTAAGAGTGGTATTAAACAAAAACTTGATAATAAACAGTGAAGACGATTCCCATGGCGGGTTCACACGCAGCGTCACACCCCGTGAGCAATAGCGATGTAATAGCTACTCAAATTGCCTCGGGGTTGGCCGGCCTTTGACCCCGACACGTCACTATTTACCTACAATAGTGTTGTTTCATAAATACTACCTTACTTTAAAACATCTTGATAATTATTATCTTCATTATGAATAAAGCTACAAACGGATAGGTACCTGCCTGCTTACATTATTTTGCTTCTTTTTAACGTAAACAAAAATTAATCGACTAAAATAGAAAAGTACCTACTAATACTAAGTGTTTCTTATACTTACTATGTCATATTTAGTATGTCATACTTACTACATAAAGTAGGTACATATCTACTGATACATCAAATAAAAAACAAAGATGGCGCCCAGCCATTTGACAGCTGTTCTCAATAATATTTTCGCGCACATTTTGTATTGAGTATCGACCGAAAAAACATCTGCTTCCCGCTGCATATCAACATTTGCGTTTATAAATGACTAGGCAGGTGGTAGCCTCGCACGCGCATAAAGTAAATTTACTTTTCATCTTAAAATATAATAGGTATAAGGACAACCGTTAGCTTTTAATTATTATTGACTACCGATCCGCCCTCACTTCGCTTTAGTTTTGTTGAATATTTTCTATTATAATATATAGGTATAAATTCGAAATATATTATGTAAATGATCGTGAAAACCGCTAGTATAATATAAAAGAGGAACGCTACTATATAGTCTTCCCTATACTATGCTTACGCTACGTAAGCAGCTATTCGTGTTAATCATTTCTAGCCTTGACACTAAGACGTGGCCTTACAATTAGTTAAACAAATTAAATAAGTCGTCTTTACTAATTACTTGCGTGTACATGTATAACATAGCTGTTACCCGCGGTTTCACCCGCGTTTAGTTTAGATTCCGTTTATTTATTGTTAATACCATATTCTTCTAAATTACAGGTCTTTGAGATGCTCAATTTTTTGACTTGACTGCCTTGGTGGTACAGTGGCCGCAGTATGCGCCGACTGTGCACCAGGTTGTGGGTTCGATTCTCACACAGGAAAAAACTTTGTTTGACCAACAAAGAGTTTTCTGAGTCTAGGTGTAATTTGTGTCCGTTAATTGTATGTTTGTAAAGTCACCCGCGACACAGAGCTTGTTCTCAAGTGCGCGAGATTTCGACAAAAAAATAGAAAGAAACCTATTTACTCTAAAGCACAAATTACTCTAGGAGCTACCTCCTAGACAATGACTATACAACCTCTTTTTGCTCCTAGAGTAATCTGTACGTCGAATTAAATAGCTTTTCTTTGTTTTTAAAAGAATTATATTTAAAAGATTCAAAGTGAATGGTGCCACTACCATTTACTTTGAATAAGAAAAACATCGTGAGGAAAAACAAATCGAGAAGAAATTCTAAAGTCATGTCATATCCACAAACTCGCATTAAGCAAGCGGGCGTATATAAGTCCTAAACCCAATCAACTCTGCTGATAAGAAGAGGCGACCTTTGCCAATAAGTGAATATAATGGCACAGTGTAAAGAACTCTTAACTCCTCATGAAAGATTTCCTTAGACTGTGATAGATAAATTGTTACAATTTTACGCTAATAATTATGTACATACTTTGTTCTTGATAACACAAACAATAACTTAATAACGCTATGGTACTATATTATCTGTGGTAACAAGAAAGTCGTCGTTTTTAACAACATAGGAAACAATCCACAGTTTTTGTGTACGTTTACACTAAGCTAACGACTTCTGAGAATATTAAGAATTCCTTGTGTGAAATTCTCAGAACTATATTGAAGGAATTGTGTATCAAGTTCATTGTACAATCAGCTGAATTCCTGTGTTAGCTTTTGTAAATGGAATACGAAAACGAATTCAAGCAAAACAAAAGTTTTAGAAATTCTAGATCAATTTAAAACCTATTCTGAGGTTTGACAAAATTTTGTTTTATTGAGTGCTTAGACTGCTTTAGTGGCCAACCTGGTGACATAGCAGATCAGATCGTCTATATCGCAAGGCACGTGTCGTCCGAAGCACGGAGGACACATGATATATTACTCATTCCTAGGATAACTGCGCCATTGGTAGCTTCATCTGCTGACCGTTTACCGATCAACTAGTCCACCAGTTCATATTCTACGATAGCTGCTGAGTTTCAGGCCGCATGTACTCTTTTGCCAGTCCTACCACCTTCTTTTCTTACTATAACTATTCGTATGATCAGAGCACTTCGTCTCTATGGTATTTTGTGAGCAGTCCCCTTTCGTTTTGTTCATCTTGCCACACAGAAATAGGTCTTGCCAGTACTTACATCTTTGATGGGCATAAAGTCCTTCTGTTTAGGGTAAACAAGACTCAGGAGGCTGATTCTTATTGTCAATGCTTCGCACATATATAAAAGCTACTGCATTAGTTTGTTCGCCTTCTCACAGGTCCTGCATGTCGGGCTACTTGGCAGTCCTAATGCTGCTGCTTAGCTATCTATTTCTGTTGTGTGCTTATTCGTCGTATGAAACCCTTAATAGTGTATTAAACACATACTAGGTAATGGGCTCTCCCAAATTAAACATTTACATTACATAGCATTCCTAAACATGATTGTAGTTTCATTTGATTTCATGAATACGATGAATAAACATAGGTCAATAGATGAATTGATTCCCATAGCACATAGGCGGGGTCAATTTCCGAACGCACCCGCATAAACTATACAGAGTACAGACTATACAACCTTTACAAATACCGTCGAATAGTTTAAGTCGATTTTAATCCTTACGTCCTTGTGTTAAAGTTTCAATGTCAAATACATAAAACATTTATCTTGGTGAAGTAACAAATTATTGTCTCATAACAATTTATTTTCTCCCCCCTTTTAGACGGTGGTCATGCAATTTTTCAATCAAATCCGAATTGGTGGTGGTTCGTGCGACGCGGTCATTTTTTTTATAACGCGTAACGTTTCGGAGTTTTCGGTGAATTACTTTTACCGTTTGTCGAATTGCCTGGAGATTAGACATGTCATTTAGGTGTTTAGCGTGCCCTCGATAACTATGTCACTTGTCAGTCTTTGTTTACGCATACAATGAAAGCCTAGTAGCGTTTGGTCTTACCTACCGTATTTGGAGAAATAACAGATCAATCTGTTCGGTTAGCGGTGCGGTATTAAGCGCAATATTGATTCGAACCGTAAATCAACATTATAAGATAGTATTTTGGTCTTCTATAATCGACAATATTATTTATGGGTCTATTAGGTATCTATATCAATTAATCGGCCTGTTTCAGTCCAATGCTGGACACAAGCTTCTTCTTATTCTGTTCACAACACCCGAGCTTTACGATGTGTGAAAGTACCTAGTTACCTACATAAACAACGTAAATAATGAATTAGTATAGTACTACCTACAGCACCTACAAACCTTAGCAGTATTGTAGGTACTTACCTATTATAATGATTATAGTGATCGTACCCGCATTAGGCAAATGTTTCAGGGAGATCATTAGTAAAGTAAATAGGTAGGTAGGGAGGGACCTAATTTGATTGTTTAAAAAAAAGCTTCTTTCTTATTTTAGTCCTGGGCCAAAATAAAAAAATAAAGACTATGGTACCTATTTACAGCCGCTGTTAGTAGCTAATATACTCTTTTTATTATCTTCATATTTAGATGGCAAACAAGCATATGACCTGACTGATGGTAAGTAGTCACAACAGAACCGCTGACAGATTTTTTTTAACAATGACCACCTTATAGATAATAATAAATACAATAAAGTTTACACTAGGTACACAAATTTCGAATTAAGATCGAAAATAAACCATCTCTAAAGACGATATTGTACCTACGCGGCCTCTGTTTTGTACGGGCTCATGTTTACATTATCCGACAGAATTGTGGGTTCAAATTACTTCGTTGTGTTTATATCCATAATGTAAAATTGTAAATGCTTACTTTTTGACTTCGTACAAGCGAGTACCACTGGTTACCTACCTACTACAACTAGTAGCGTTTACAACCTCTCAGTTACAAAATAATATAGGTAGGTAGGTACCTACCTTGACAAAGGCAGGCATCTTCATAGTGCATTCGCATAAATTAAACCGTCGACTATGATGTCATTTCAAGGGTCTTATTTACTTACATTTTATTGATTGCTTATAATAATAACATAGTTAATGTAACATACAAAGAACTCCTGAAGGAGGTCAGGTTTTAGGTTTTTTTTAATGCCAGAGATTTTACTATGGTCACACGGCCAGCTAGTGAACACCAATAAACCTCTACAGTACCCACCACAGATATAGATAGTACCTACCTACTTATTCTCTGTTCAATGGTAACATGCCATGGGCTTTATTTCCACTTTTTGAAGTGAAAACTATTTTAGGCGCGTTGAGCACTTTTTGGGTAAACAAAAATCATGAAACTCGCGTCATCGTCACCGAATGTTTACCATATTCAAAAATAATAATCTAAGTTCTCGACGATACAATTCGCAATTTCTGAAGAGCATGATAATTTTTTGGTCTTTGCCTGGGTGCAAATTTTCTACACTTGGCAAAACCTATATGCATAGGTTTTTAATAGGTTTTTTTTTTTTTGGTTTAAGTTTAGCCCATGTGTACCTACATGGTTCTTTACACTCTGTGCTATGCTAACAGAACGTAGGCTCTAGGATATAGGTAGGTACTGAAGTACAGACAGAGACAAATCATAATTTCGAGGCCTAGGTAGGTACGTACTTACCGATTAGTGTTTTGTATTTACGTACACCTACTTAGTATTATGTAGGTACACTTATCTCCATAGGTAGATACTTACATACTTCTTTCAATTGATAAGGAAAAAATAACTATAATGTAAGTAACCTACCTACATGAATAATGAGAATGAAGTTTGTTATTCTAAGTAGGTAGGTAGGTAGGCAAACAAAAAGCAACAGAAGGTACCTACAGCGACTGTAGCGACATATTTATCGATCTTTATTTAAAATTAGTAAGATGACAACTTTTCGTAAGGTACACAACAATGACGGTTGTCATTGTTCGAAATTCAAATAACATCTAAAATAAATTGCTATAAGGACGTCATCTTACGTCCTGCTCGCGTTCAGTTATAATTTGAACGTTATTACGTACGTATTTAAAATAATACAATAAACTTGCACTCACCATTGACAATGAACCTGTGTCTATCGTTCAAAAGCTCCTTGTTCAATTTCGGACATTCCTTGCTAAGAACAACACACAAATCATTCAACTTCACATTACTTTGTTTACTAACAATCTCAATGAAATAATTACACTTATCACTATCTGCCGCGCCAGTAATTAACTCGAAATCATTTAAATTAAATATACCTTTTTTAACTAATACATCTAGAATGTTTGTATCGCATAATTCTCGTAATAAAATGTGTCTGTGACGCAGCAACCCGGCACAAACGTCGGCGACGGCGGCCATCGTTCGACTAACAAACAAATGGATGAAAAAACGCCATTCAGTCGCCCCATTCAAACTTGGAACAGATGCGAGCGTGTAGGTATGCTTCATTTGGGCTTTGAGTATAACTTACCCTTGAAAAGGCGCCTGTTTTTAATATTTATATCCTTTTTATTCTTCTGATGAAAGAAAGGGATGGAAGAAATATTTGGGAATGGGTCCGATAAGAGTTTACAAGAAACGTCGTCGTCGGATTGCAGCTTGTAAAATGTAACACGATAGATGCTTAGATAGCGTTAAATAAAACTTGAAAATACCTAGGTACTTATATCCCTATTAATAATAAATGTTATTATTATTACTAATATTATGCATGCAAAAGTACCTACCCAAATCTAAGTACCACCTATCTGTCGTCTGTGTTACCTTTTGACGGTTTAGTAACACAGACAGGCTAAATGGATCTAAAAATAATTCTTACGATAATTCAGGAGAGATAGGGCACCATAGATATAAATAAAATACCCACTGCAAGAGAAGGAAAACTCGAAACAAAATCCTATACCAACCCAGTCTGTACCAGTCTGGCCAGCGTGGTATAGTAGGCTAATATCCCTCCAACTGTAAGGAGGAGACCCGTGACCAGCAGTGGGAGGTTAATGGGTTGAGATGATGAGTGCACCATAGCAGGTATTAAGTATTCTGTGACCATAGCCCGATTGGGGAAGGACCTCCGCCTCCGCCTTACAATATACAGACGACCACAGATCCAAATACCTAAGAAGGTACACACAGTTAAGTAGTGGACCTGTGTTCCTGTGCTCGGGTGCAGGTTTCTAGTGCTCATTGAGGGATGCATTGTCAAAAAGGTGTTTTTATATATTTTTTTTAACATGTAGGTACAATTTTTGGGTTAGTAACACACTGCCCCGAGTATTGGCTCCGTGTTTATAGGCTCCGGTAATTGATTACCATCAGGCGGGCCGTATGCTTGTTTGCCACCTAAGTAGTATACCATAATACTTAATAGAAAAAGTAGCATAAAATAAATAAAATTAAGGCTCAGGACAATATTCATGATTAGTAAATGTCAACTTGCAAAATACAATCACGGTCAAATTTAATTATAAATAAAAAGTACCACATTTAACTTTTACATATAAAATGGCATTGAATGTTACGAGCTTACGAGTAGTTACGACCCAAAAATCAAATTTATATTAATTATTTCCTCGCTTTCTATAAATTACGCGGTGGTAGCGGAGTGGGAAAGTAACCGACTTGCATGCATGAGGTGTGAGTTCGATCCTGGATGGCGGTTGGATACCTAAGTATTCTGTGATGGCGGTAGGTACCTACCAATGTAAATTTCACTTTGTGCAATTTATAAGTAGTTAGGTAATTATCTAGTGTAACTACCTACCTACTAATCAATTATTTACCATCTGCTATAAACGGCGAAGGAAAATATCGTGAGGAACCCCACGATTCTTAAAATAAATTCTAAAGACATGTACCTATGATCCGATGATCCACCAACCGGCCGGCTGATTCTCTAAGAAACAGCGATCCCAAACTGACAGTTGTGATCGCAAACTGACAGTTGTGATTGCTCGGTGACGGCACAATCTATTGACTAAAGGTCAAAAAGGCTCTGTTTTCGCTCTTACGGAATACCGATTTTCAATCTGACAGCCAGATTTTGCTCGGTTTTCGCGGTGGCTTGGTTTTTGCTCTTACGGAATACCCCTGCCGCTTTAAGCTCTCTCTCCCTCTCGCTTGATAGAGAAGAGGAGGAGTGCCTGTACCCAGGATTTCTTTTTCCATCAATTTAAAATTAGAGTCACTGTGTGTAGGTACCTACCTACTTATAGTAATAATAATAATATCCTAACTGAATTTCTCAGTCAGGTTGGTTAATCTCGACGGAGACTAGACTATATAGGACATCTGCGCAGGAAACATTATACTGCACAAACACAGGTGCACTCTTTATTCCTTATTCTCATAGTGCGACGAGACAGCAATCCGACACTATCAGCGAGATATGATAGAGATAGGTAGGTAGGTACGTGCTTTAAAGTACAGACGATCGAACTTGGTTTGGGCCGAACCACAAACATGGTGCGCTCCGAACCACATTATAATGATATTAATAATAATAATGTCCGGCGGATCGTGCACCACACGAGCGAATATGGTTCGGAGCGCACCATGTTCGTGGTTCGGCCCGAACCAAGTTCGATCGTCTGTTTATACTTTTACGAGGCAGGGCAGGTACACACCTTTTTCATGTAAATACCGCAATTCAATTTCTTTCACAATAGAAATTGGCGGTGTATTCTTGATTTAAGAACCCAATATCTAATTATGGGAAATCAAACCTGGGACCAGTAGTGCAATCAGCAATTAGCCCTGGTGTAAAACAATGGGTTGGCAACACGCAAGTGATACCTCTGGTATTGCAAGCGTCCATAGGCTACGGTAACTGCTTTACATCAGGTGGGCCGTATGCTTGTTTGCCACCCAAGTAGTACAAAAAAAAAATTAACCAATGACGCAATAGTGAACGTATCAGGCATGTAAATTATGAATGCAGTAAGTACGTATGCAGACGAAATATTTTTAGTGCGAACGCTAGTGAGGTTCTTTTATCAAATTTATACTAAACTAGTTTACGCCCGTAGCGTCGCCCCTTGTAGGTACAATACCGCGGGAACAGTAATTTTTCCCGGGATATAGTATAGCCCATATCCAGACTATAATCATATAAAAAATAAAGTGCCATATTTCATCCAGGTCCATTCAGCTTTTTTTGTCGCCTTCATTGATGGTCGCCATTGACTTAATAACAATTTTTTGTTATGATGGCCACAAAATACTTAATTGGCTCCTGGCCGAATTTAGTTGCAATGCGACTAACTATCGGTAGGTACCTAACAATGAGACTAAATTATTGTCATTCGTGTTCCAAGCGTGAAATTATAAATAAATTATAACTAGAGGCTAAAATGCAGTTGTTTTGGGCTTTAGACTAATCATGTTCTTTAGAAACGTCATTTTAGCTATAGCCGATCAATCAGTAAAATTGACCTATCTTATCTTATCTTATCTTATGACGGGGCTGTCCTTGCGGCCAGCGCACTTCGACCCTTGGGGTCTTTTGTGCATGCCCCTACCTTACCGCTCACCCTACGTCTTGGTCCCTGAATACTTCCTGCATGAGTTTCAGTACATCCTTGACGGGGCGCGCCTGTAATCCTCTGGTTCAGGGTATGCCAATCCCAGAAGGCTCATTTTTCTTGAGGCCATAGCAGGTGCCGCATTGACTCCTCTTCTTCACCACAGGTCCTGCATGTCGGGCTGTTTGACAGGCCCATTTTGTGGAGTAGCTTGTTTGTAGGGTAGTGACCCGTGAAGGCACCGGTCACTGCCCTCATTTGTGTTCTGCTGTACTTCCATAGTTTGTTCTTCCAGCGTTTTTCCACTCTCCTTAGGAACTCTTTCGCATGGCTTTGGCCTTCAGTGTTTTGCCAGTACTCGCCATGCTTTTTGGTGGCCATTTGTATTAGAAAAATTGACTTAGGACTAATATTACACGAAACTAATCTGTATGCTGCTTTACATAAGGTTGTTCGTACATTGCAGCAATTGCTTATGTAATTTTATCTTTAAGTTACAGTGATCCAATACGATAGAAACTAGTACATTTTATGGAATATAGTTATTTTATTGTAAAAAAGCACTTACAAACTTCCTAAAATTAAACAGTTTATTTTAGAAGACTGCAGGAGAAATCCAAATACATTTAGATACAATTTATAATACGTAAAGTAAAACAAACAAGTAAAAAAAAAAGGAAAGTAAATCAAGCAAGGGCAACAGTAATGTTGTAAACGACTTTATACGAGATTGTAACATGTGTATCTATACTGTTTAATATTATAAAGCTAAAGAATTTGTTTGTTTGGTTGAACGCGCTAATCTCAGAAAGTACTGGTTCGATTAGATTTTTTTTTGTTGTTGTTAAATAGTGCACGTGTCCAGGAAGGCTATATAACAACACGCTATAACCAATAGGAGCGGAGCAGTAAAGAGATATGTTGCAAAATCGTAGAAAATATTTCAAATTACCACGCGGACGAAGTCGCGGGCGATCCCTAGTGTAACTATATTTGTTGAATAATACAAGAATAGATCACCGTTGGACTAGGTTGGTGAAGAATCTTTGACATTTTTACTCCTGGTTTTTAACCATTTTTCAGATAAATATTAGGTTTTATGAGGTTAAAGAATTAAATATTAAATTTATATAATTTTTTTAGTCGAGTTGCTAAAATCTTACTAATTGGTTTGAGACGTCTATGACAATAATTTTAGTTAATCTGTGGTAGTCTGTGGATACAATTTGTTTGTAATCTGTTGCGTTTTGTTTATTTGACGTATTCGACGTTTGCATCATAACCTAAGTTTTATTTTCACTACTTATTGGTAAAAGTGTTATTATTCGTAGGTATATTTGTGTTTTATTAGTCAAAAAGCTTAATTGTGTTGACAAAAACGCGCTGTGATGGCGCCAACAAAGAGAAATTCATTAAATGGTAAGTAGATTTGATACAAGGCTTAACAAACGGGTTTTGTTTTTACTCGTAATTTCTTAATTTATCAGTAGATTATTATAATGTTTAGCAATAAAACAAGTGATTTGTAATTTTAAAGTTCTAAAATAATAGATTTGAGTTGTGATATTTGCTTACAGCTGACATCTTGTTCACATAACTCAGTGTAAGTTGTTTTATTTTCAGACACGGATTCGGGCTCCGAATCCGATAGTGGCACAAGTGCAAGCCGCAGTAAGAGTCCGAGTCCAGCGCCCTCAGGCAAAGAGGGCAGCCAATCCAGGTAATATTATCATCATAGATTCATGACATACTAGATACGCAGTCCGGCATCAAAAAATGGCACCGTTTTAAAGTGGTGAGAATTGACCGGACCGCGAATGTCCGCGCGTGTTTAGACAACAGTTTTTTTCAACAGGCTTTGATAAATCACCGTGTGCGTAAGCACACGGTGATTTATCAAAGCCAAGCTTCACGCACTCAGTGATGTGGCATGCACACAGCAAAATCGCGGCGGGGCCGCCTTTACTATGCTTTTAGATACTCAATCAAGTATGTATAATATATAATTATAATCTAAGATTATCACATCATGATTTAGATCGATAGATTGATCTGTCAAAATTAAGGCCCGTATTTCAAGTTCATTATTCAGTGTGTACTAAAATATTTCTTAACAACTATGAATAAATCATTGATATCCAGTATTTTACATGAATAACCTTTTAAAGTTTCTTATTTCTTTATTTTTACGATAATATAATTTACATTTACATAAGCTGACCCTTGTACATTTATGTTGGTAGGGGTAGTGAGGGTGAGATTTACCTAATATTTAGTTTATTTTTCTAGCTATACACAATAATCACAGTAACTATGAATTATTACAGATCAGTATCCCGCAGTCCAGCCAGTCGCAAATCTGGCAGTGAATCTCCTAAATCAAACCATTCTGCAACTTCCAGGCGGTCTTCCAATGCTTCCAGAAGCAAATCTAATTCACCAGCACATTCTAATAGATCTAGGTCTGGATCTGCCCAAAGTCACAAGTCTGGCTCCTCCAGTCCCAAGTCTAATGCATCCGGAAGTCCTAAACAAAGAGCTTCAAGGTCTAGGAGTGGTTCTAGAAGATCTCGCTCAGGATCCGGTAGCGCCAAAAGCCGATCTGCCAGCCCAAAGTCTGGGCCACATAGCCCAAAATCTAGATCTCAAAGTCCAAAATCTAGATCCCAGAGTCCAAAATCAAGATCGCAGAGTCCAAAATCGCGGTCTCCAAGTCCAAAATCAAGTCCTAAACCAGGTGCCAAAGGTAGATCCCGTTCCAAGTCTGGAAGTGGCAGTCCAAAAGGCAGGCAATCTAGATCCAGATCCGGGAGTGCATCTTCTAAAAGTCCTGCTGCTAGGCCAAATGTTCAAGATAGCAGATCTAACTCACCAAATCTTATGATTGATGATGAAGAGAATAAAGCCAAGGCGAAGAGCCGATCAAGGTATGTAAACATATAATATTACGCTGTTATGTGACTGCCTCTCTAAAGGTAATAATCATAAGTATTGTTGAAGAACGATAGTGACCAAGTAGTACTTCAATCCCACCGTGACCACATCCAGTGAAAATTGACCAAGATATATAACAAAAGTTATGAAAAACAACGATACAAATCCTCTTCAACATATTACACACGTATAAAAACACCGAAAGAAATAAAAGAGGATAAGTAAAAATTACATGATTTAGACCCATTGTATATTTATCTTCAATAAATAAAATCAAGTTGGGGGTTGTTCGAACACTTATGACTTGTGAATGGCTGAACGGATTTGCATGGTTTTTATTTTGTTAGATTTGTCTTCATCCTTAAGTAGAATAACTATTAAAAACATTGGCAAATTTACCGTGATAACCGACATCTACGCAGGCGAAGCTGAGGGCAGAAGCTATTTATAGTATTAAAATATGTGCAAGTACTAAAAGTTATCAGTCAGGGTCACTAACCACTAATCCAACATCCTATTCAAGATAAGGTTATGCTTCCTAAGATTCAATCTTAGTCCCATCCGAAAAAAAAAACGCGATAAATTACTCTTAAAAAAGAATCAATCGCTCAGGTACTTCAACTAATTATATGTAATATTAAACAATGGAATTATTGATTGGTTTACAGATCAGGTTCAAGGCATTCAAGATCAAAGTCACGCAGCAAGTCAAAGTCAAAAAGTCGGTCGAGGTCACGCTCTAAGAGCTCTGAAGGTGGAATTGGTAAGAATTAAAGCACCAAAATAGGATTTTTGACCTGTAGCGTATGTGGTCGTACATGCGTTGCAAAGATCGGTTATGTCAGTCATATGAGAGCACATCAACGAGGCTCTCAATAGTTAGTAGCCAGTCGCTGTGGCCGAATACGGTCAGGATATATATATATATATATATATATATATATATAGGATTTTTGGGGGCTGGATGGAGAAGCCACAAGGAAACTCACGTGCAATGGTCCACCTGAGCGGCCAAGTGCGGAAAACACCCTGCTAAACTAACTAAACTAAGCGCCTAAATACTTTTGGAAAATGAGTTTTAAATTTAAAAAATTTTAAATCTTACTTCTCAAAAAGACCATTTTGGTGCTCAAGTATTATTCAAATTCAAATTCAAATTATTTTATTTGCATTAAAAGGGGTAAATAGGTATTAGCTTCCTAGTGACGATATATACTTCTACAACCAAAATAAGTTCTCCACAGGTCAACACACACTACACACAGCCCACAGGTCTCCATCACTTATGATGCGTTTTGAAAGAAACATATTCCTATACCAGGGATACTCCCATCTTAAAACCCTGGTGTAAAAAAAATGGGTTGGCAACACGCATGTGATTATGGTGTTGCAGGCGTCCATGGGCTGCGGTAGCTGCTTGACATCAGGCAGGCCGTATACTTGTTTGTCACCCAAGTAGTTTAAAAAAAAAGTTAAATTCTATGAACCCCACCTTGCAAAGCTAAATTTTCCCTTTCTTACAGGTGATAAAAAGAAACGCGCAGTTCTCTCGGATTCAGAAAGCGATGGAGGTGCTAAAGATACTACTAAACGTAAGAAGGGTTCAGACAGCGGCTCTGACACCAGCAACAAACCTAAGAAGAAGACCAAGAAGATAGTTGATTCTGATGATGATGAAAAGAAAGATGGCGATGGTGGTAAGTATTATTTAAAGAGAGTATGAAACCTCGAACTCATTTGTATCCTTACACTGGTTTACCAAAAATGTACCTTTTTATATAAAGATAATGAAGCTGAAGATTTTGTTTGATGCGCTCATCTCTACTACCAGTCGGATTAGAAAAAATCTGTTTCTCATTAATCAATCTATAATGAAACCAGGGGGAACTGCTAGTTATAATTATTTTCTATTCGTTTAGTGACGGCGGACGCACTATTCGGCGATGCATCAGACATCAGTACGGACAACGAGGGTGGAGGCGACAAAGCGTCGGGACGCTCTCGGTCTCGTAGTCGCAGTCGAAGTCGCAGTCGTAGTCGCAGTCGAAGTCGCGGATCTGGTGACGAGAGACGCTCTGGGGACGACGCCAAGGCCAGTGGGGACGAGGTACTTCTTTATTTCATTTTTTCAATACAATACAATATATTATATATATACAATAGTATTTCATATATTTTCCTGTGCTGGGCATGGGTCTCCTCTCCTCTATTAAAAGAGAGAGGGTTTTATGTTTTGAATCACCCTGTTAAAGTATGGACTATGAAATACATTATTGTCTTTTATCATTAGAAAAAAAATTAGAACCAAACGTTACCCGTTTTTTTTTGGTATCTACTACTACCTACCTATGACGCCAGATCTAATTAATATTGTTACCCTGAGAGTTACCAACAAACATCCTGTATATAGGTATCCTTTTATTCCTGATTTGTGAAACATTATTATTTTGTAACAGGCTGTGTCACACTTTTCTGATATATATGACTAGTTTCCGACTGCGGCTTTGCCCGCGCGTACAATCCCACGGAAACAATGTTTTTTTTTCCGTAATACAAAGTAGCATATAATGTGCTATTTTACCATTCCTACTCCAGTCCACCGCTTTTTTACGTCTAGGAATGACGTCAACTTTCAACAACGTCGTTCGTCAACGTCGACTTTACCACATTGCTTTAATATTTAAATATATTTGAGCCATCCATCCATCAAAACTTTCCCATTTATAAAATTTAGATTATTATTATTAATATACTTACTATGTAGACACTAGGGAAGAAGCGAGTCAAAAAAGTGTTTTTATTACTTACTGGGGCTATCTCAATTGTTTATTATTGTATGTGTGTTGAGACTGAATAAACATTTATTATTTATTTATTATTAATTTAGCATGAAGCCCGCGACAAACCGGAAGGAGAAGAAGAGGTGGAGATACCAGAGACTCGCATTGATGTAGATATGCCTAAAATATGGACAGAGTTGGGTAAAGAGTTGCATTTTGTGAAACTGCCTAATTTCTTGTCAGTGGAGACACGGCCTTATGACCCTAGCACCTATGAGGATGAGATTGATGAAGAAGAAACCTTGGATGAGGAAGGTCGTGCTAGGTGAGTGTTGATTTTTTATTTGTTATTCTGTATCGGCGTACTGCTTAGCAAAGGCCTACCCCTTGTTATTCTGTATCGGGCTACTACTTAGCAAAGGCCTACCCCTTGTTATTCTGTATCGGGCTACTACTTAGCAAAGGCCTACCCCTTGTTATTCTGTATCGGCGTACTACTTAACAAAGGCCTACCCCTTGTTATTCTGTATCGGCGTACTGCTCAGCAAAGGCCTACCCCTTGTTATTCTGTATCGGCGTACTGCTCAGCAAAGGCCTACCCCTCGTAATTCTGTATCGGCGTACTGCTCAGCAAAGGCTTACCCCTTGTTATTCTGTATCGGGCTACTACTTAGCAAAGGCCTACCCCTTGTTATTCTGTATCGGGCTACTACTTAGCAAAAGCCTACCCCTTGTTATTCTGTATCGGGCTACTACTTAGCAAAAGCCTACCCCTTGTTATTCTGTATCGGCGTACTGCTCAGCAAAGGCTTACCCCTTGTTATTCTGTATCGGGCTACTACTTAGCAAAGGCCTACCCCTTGTTATTCTGTATCGGGCTACTACTTAGCAAAAGCCTACCCCTTGTTATTCTGTATCGGGCTACTACTTAGCAAAGGCCTACCCCTTGTTATTCTGTATCGGCGTACTGCTCAGCAAAGGCCTACCCCTTGTTATTCTGTATCGGCGTACTGCTCAGCAAAGGCCTACCCCTTGTTATTCTGTATCGGCGTACTGCTCAGCAAAGGCCTACCCCTTGTTATTCTGTATCGGCGTACTGCTCAGCAAAGGCCTACCCCTTGTTATTCTGTATCGGCGTACTGCTCAGCAAATGCCTACCCCTTGTTATTCTGTATCGGCGTACTACTTAACAATGGCCTACCCCATGTTATTCTGTATCGGCGTACTACTTAAGAAAGGCATACCCCATGTTATTCTGTATCGGCGTACTACTTAAAGGCCTACCCCATGTTATTCTGTATCGGCGTACTACTTAAGAAAGGCATACCCCATGTTATTCTGTATCGGCGTACTACTTAAGAAAGGCATACCCCTTGTTATTCTGTATCGGCGTACTACTTAAGAAAGGCATACCCCATGTTATTCTGTATCGGCGTACTACTTAAAGGCCTACCCCATGTTATTCTGTATCGGCGTACTACTTAAGAAAGGCATACCCCATGTTATTCTGTATCGGCGTACTACTTAAAGGCCTACCCCATGTTATTCTGTATCGGCGTACTACTTAACAAAGGCTTACCCCATGTTATTCTGTATCGACGTACTACTTAAAGACCTACCCCATGTTATTCTGTATCGGCGTACTACTTAACAAAGGCCTATCTCATGTTATTCTGTATCGGCGTACTACTTAGTAAAGGCCTACCCCATTATCCTTCAATCTTGTCTGTCCGTTGACTTACGAGTCGTGACATAGGGATCCCTGTAATTGGGCGTCGCTGCCGAGAGAGGCATAGAAAACTGTCATGGCGAACTAGATGCAATAATACCTTTTTAAACTACCGCTTTAATATTTTTTATTATAATAATTGGTGAATAAACCATAATTATTACTTCTTAAGTGGTAAACCACACAATTTAACCCACCACGCGGGACAAAAAATGTGTGATGTAGTAGGTGTATGTGTGTCTAGTCTGTGTGAACTACGTGTCTGTTAATTGTATGTTTGTAAAATCTCTAGCGACACAGGGCTTGTTACCTAGTGCGAGAGTTATCTTTAAAAAATAAGAACGATAATTTTTTTTTAATTCAACAGGCTAAAATTGAAAGTAGA
Organism: Trisateles emortualis; assembly: GCA_947095525.1. Taxonomy (NCBI): domain Eukaryota; kingdom Metazoa; phylum Arthropoda; class Insecta; order Lepidoptera; family Erebidae; genus Trisateles; species Trisateles emortualis. The sequence continues at coordinate 11,073,936 of OX352749.1, read as the reverse complement.
GAACACAATGCGTTGGCGTACCGTATTTGATAAAGAAGGCAATGCGGTGAAGGAATCAAACGCTCGTATGGTCAAGTGGTCAGACGGGAGCATGTCCCTGCACCTCGGCTCTGAAATATTTGACGTTTATAAACAACCCTTACATGTAAGTATTGTAGTATATGTGGGTAGTTGTATCTACGTATGATTAGTTTCTCTCGCATACGTCACTGTGCGCGCTAAGTGTGGGGGCAGGCAGTCTGTGTCCGACCGCCGACAGCACAGCACGTGGTGGTGCGTAGACGAGCAATAAATACCACATATTTAATGCATAGATACTACATGTATTCAAGAGAGGTAGGGCACCATATTAGCGAGCAAGCCTGACTGGGGAAGGACCTCCACCTTAAAAACTTTTTTTTTGTCCCTATAAAGAAAATTAAAAATAAAGAAAAATAATAAATAAATAAATGACTATATACAGCAGTCTAGTTGTGTTCCTGTGTTATGAGTTCAGGTCTCCAGCGCTTATTTAGGGAAGCATTTTCCTCCTAGGGATAGGAAACTACTCCATCTGCTGGCCACCTGCTATGGTGAAAAAAAATTGAGTCGGCAGCACGCAATAGTGTTGCAAGCCTTCATAGGCTACGGTAACTGCCGGGCCGTATGCTTGTTTGGCACCTAAGTATTATAAAAAAAAGAATATAGCTACTGCATATATAGTACCCTTCCTTTTTTAACTCCTCATGTCTGTCCCCAGGGTGATCACAACCACCTGTTCGTTCGACAAGGCACAGGTCTACAAGGCCAGGCTGTGTTCCGTACGAAGCTCTCCTTCCGTCCACACAGTACCGAGTCGTTCACGCACAGGAAGATGACACTGTCTCTCGCTGACAGGTCTACCAAGACTTCAGCTATTAAGATACTGTCGCAAGTTGGTGCTGATCCTGATGCCGATAGGAAGTATCAACTTAAGGTATGTATACATGGTTAATAATAATAACAACTGGAGAGTGCAGAGTAACATTTTTATACTGCTTCTTGGAAAAGGAAGAGTATTATTTTTTCTGAAATTATAAACGTAAACTGTCATGGTCTAAAATAAAAGGATTTTAGAAGCTTTATTATTTGGTAAAAAAATAAATCCTTCCGATCGAGCCTTTTGATCGGTAACGTAAAATTAAGGGTGTTTTTTACCCGTTTGGCGGGTTCAATTCCCGATTCAGAAAGGCGAATTTTTAAAAATCATTAAATTGAAAAAAAACTTTGAATCCAATTAAAATTGTTTTTAAAATCAAAGTAAAGTTTCCTTTCCGTAAAATTGACTATCTACAATATTTAAGATATTTTCTTTATAAAGCCGTGGAATGTCCTATATTATGCATATATATAATATACTAGCTTTTACCCGCGACATCGCACGCGTGAATTTTGTAACGGATCCCTATAAAAAGTTAATTACGTCGTATGTGTACATAGGCTATATATATAAAAAATCCGTCCAGTAGATTTGGCGTGAAGCAGTAAAAAACTTTTGCGTTTATAATGTTATGTTGTATTATAGAAAGAAGAGATGGAACTCCGTGCGGCCATGCGGTCCCGCGCCTCCACCCGCCCCAAGCGGCGCGGGGCCGGCGGGGCGGGGGCGCGCGGGGCGGGCGCGCGCGGGGACGACTCCGAGGACGAGGGCGGCGTCTCGCTCGCCGCCATCAAGAACAAGTACAAGACTGGACAGAAAGGTACGTATTCATTATAGTGAGTAAGTACTTTGTAGCGCGCCGCACTCGCGCCGCTGTTGCGTGACCTTGATTTTCGTCAGTTGATTTTCTTGTAGCAATTAGAAATTTGTTGCATGTTGTGGAATGATGACTGCTTACTACTACTTATATGCTATTTATATTTTTTGACACTTTCCGCACTAGGGAACAATCCCTGTGTCGTGGAGGACTTTCATCATCTCAACCCATAAACGTCCCACTACTGGGCACAAGTCTCCTCCTTACACTTAGAGGGATATTAGGCCTACTATACCACGTTAGCCAGACAAACAGGGTTGGTATAGGGGTTATTTTTCGAGTTTTCCCTCTCTTGCAGTGGATATGGTGTGCCTGACTCCCTTAGTCGACGACACCCTCAGGATGTTTGTATTCTTAATCCGTCTCCACACGGAAACTTTTCAGAGGACAAACACTCAATATCACGGTCACAAAGACTTAATCACAGCAACTACACAAAACAATTATATTGTATTCCAGCGTCAGCAGGCGCAGCAATCTACTCATCCGAGTCGGAAGGCTCGGACGTGGAGACCCGCCGTGCTCGCCGGCTTGACCGAGCCAAGGCGCTCAAGGACTCGGACAGTGACGCCAGCGAACATACCGCGGCGGAGGGGGAACAGACTCCTAGGAGGAGCAGTGCTAGTGGATCTGCTAGCGGATCAGCCAGTGACTAGAAATACTACGAATTGCAATATATCTGTTATTTTTCTTTACGATTTTAGAGTACCTATATATAAAGACCTGGTGAAACATAGGTAAAAAATAGGTTGGCAACACGCAAGTGATACCTCTGATATTGAAAGTGTCCATAGGCTACGATAGCTGCTTAATATCAGATGGGCCGTATGCTTTTTTGCCACCCAAGTAGTATAAAAAACATACACAGACTACGAGTTTCTACATATTCAGACCAGAACTGAATGTCAAATGTCATGGTTTTTTGTTCCCGTACCTATTTTATCCATCTCTCCTTTAGGCTCTTTGGGTAACACTAAGCAACGCTATCTCCAGCTCCATATAATACGCCATTTTGAAATAGTCTGACTTTCTTTATAAATTTTAAAATCAGTCTGCAACTGCTTAGGTCAAATATACAGATTAACCAGCTTTATAATACAGGTTAATTAACTATTATGTTAAAAATGCTATATAAAATTTATTTAAAATGGGATGCAATAATGTTAGAAGCCCGACTATTATATATCATGGGGTTCTTCAAGAAAGGAGTTATAAGGATTTTAAAGGGTCGGTAACGCGTGAGTGTCACCCCTGGTGTTGCAAGCGTCCATAGGCTACGGTAACTGCTTACCATCAGGCGGGCCGTATGCTTGGGGGGAAAGCCTACGTTCAACAGTGGACGTCATCAGGCTGAGATAACAATGATTGTGAGTTTTGACAATGTTAGCATTAATTGCGTATTTTTATTTTAAGGACTTATAAATGTAAATATATGTATTTAAGTTATGTCCGAGGTTTTATTTTCAATTTTGATCCTTTCAAATTGGTAAATATTTTATACTACCCTTTTGAATGCATTCTATCTTTTTGATACGAATAAGGCGACAAGTATGGGGGTTCTTCAAGGGTCGGCAACGGTGTTGCAAGCATACATAGGCTACGGTAACTGCTTACTACCAAGCGGAATCATATAATTTCCAACAAAAAACAAGTACTTGTTTTCTGTAAATTATAGGATTTTATGTTTTCGGTAACTATGATGTTAATTTAAAAAGAAATGTTTGTCATAGACACATTTTCTTATAAAGAACAATCTTTATTAAAGCTTTATAAAATAAATGAGTCATTGTCACTGGTCACTCCGAATTCCTCAAGAGTGACCATTGACTCATTTATATGTTTTATTTATTTATTTTATAATATACTAGGGGACCTGGTAGACGTCATCCTGCCCGGAAAAGCTGATATACTGACAGCAGTGCCACCTACCGGGTTAAATTGTGAGTCTAAACGTCCGGGGCCCTACCTAAACACACACAAAATGTCATTAAAATCAGCCGAGCCGTTTAGGCAGAGTTTAGTAACATACACACCCACAGAAGAACTAGAAGAACACATATATAAAGATTTACTTTAGCCTCTGAATCCTCTTGTGGATCGGAGAATTCAGAGGCCACAGTTAATACAACTTGAAAGAAAGAAGGTTTTATATAAACAAAATGGTATATTCTAGTCATATTCCTATTTAGAAGTCGTTGAAGTTATTCCTGTGGTTGTCTTCTTAATAACTTTTAATATAACATCTCCTTGATATACAATTCTACCCGAACCAATAATAGTCCATGCGCCTTCATCGTTTTTCGTTATATTAGGTATAGTGTAACCACATTTTCTAAAATCCGTCGTAGATCTATCATAAAACCTGTCGAAAGTTGATCGAGGTGCAATTATCTCGCACGTTTCTATCGATGTGAATGGGAAAGCGAAGCTCAGGTTAAATGTATCGCCTTCAATCACTTCAGGTTCATTTGGTTCTAGTATAGTGAATTCTGAAAGTATATAAAAATATTTTGTTATAAAATCATCTTTGAAATCCTCGTTATTAGTGTGTCGTTGATTCTTAAACTGATTTACACGCCTTAACGCACCCCTACATAAAGCGACTGCTGGGTAGGTATTTATCCTATTTACTGTTATGATGTTAGTACTGGGTGTAAGGAAAACGGTCTCGATAATGAAACCGGGGTGGTGCTGGTGATTCTTAAAACGATAACACTAGATAAACACAATTTTTTAATATTATTAAGGTGTACCAGTAACACCATGGGTATCACTTGCGTGTTGTCGACCCAAAAAATGTAACGCCAGGGTTTTATGCTGAAGTATTCCTAGAATAGGAAAACGTTTCGATAGGAACACATCCGTTGAGCGTTGGAAACCTGTACTTCGCACACAGAAACACAAATACATCGCTGTTTATTTTTTTTTACTACCAAGGAAGCAAACAAGCATACGGTTTGCCGTTAAGCAGTATTGTTTTGGCTGTGGTTTTCTGGAAGATGGAGGCTCTTCCCCACTCGGGCTGTATGGTGCCTTACCTCAAAAGGATTGCAAAGAATAAGACATTTTTATTTCGTTTTTTACCCGACTGGACGACGCCGACGAGGGTGGAGGCGGAGAGTAATGTGTTCATCAGCCTGTTTCTGGTACCTATGTTTGTTTTTTTAGTTAAGTTTTCAATTTTGTTTTGAGTAGGTAAATAGCTCAGACTAATAGAATAAGATAGACGGAGCGTGTAGAACTCGCGCGTGAAGCCGCCAAAAGTCATACTAAATAGTAATGTCATACGTTTTCGTTTTCGCGAGCAGTCGATTTGAGCCGCTAGTGAGTACGCACGTCTAAACACGTTTTGACAATATATTATTATAATGCCGTATTGTGTAGTAAAACGTTGTAAAAATACTTCAGAGCGGCTCAAATCGACTGCGCGCGAAAACGAAAACGTATGACATTGCTATTTAGTATGACTTTTGGCGGCTTCACGCGCGAGTTCTACACGCTCCGTTTATCTTATTCTATTAGTCTGAGGTAAATAGTTTAATTATGTCTAAATGATCTGATAAAGGTTATGAGCAGTTGGATGGACAAGGTCAGCTCAGAGCCGTAGACACATACCTTCTCCAAGGATTTCCACAGCATATGTGGAAATCCTTGGAGAAGGCATAATATGTCTAGCAGTGGAATTCGGTTAGCTAAAACGATGATGTTGATAATGATGGTAAGCAGTTACCGTAGTTACTGCTTACCATTAGACGTGCTGTAGGTATGCTTGTTTGGCACCAAGTTAGTAAATAAAAACGAATATTCATAAAATTACCTAACGAAATTACCTGTTATTGCCATCGTAAAAACTTGAAACAGCTCAATCCAATCACCATAAATATCTTTAGTATAAATACTTAACACCCAATTGCCATAGTCTTCTTCTAGAAGAGGTCCCACAATGAATTCGTTTGGCGCCAATTCTGCCAGTTTCGTGTCAAAGTCCTTCTCTTTAAACGCGATAAAATTATCTTCAACGTTTAAAATGGTTGTATCTCCAATGAAAGTTGTGATGATAGCCCTCCCGGTTCTGTTACTTTTCCAATTCTTGGATATATGGATGTCTAGTTTGGTCGTATCACCGTTTGGTCTTGACAAGTAATATTGGTCGTGGTCGGTGATTACCGGTGCGGTTAAACGAATCAAATCATTCAACAAACACGGGACTTGTACAGGTATTAATGGTATTTTCTTTTTGGCTGAAAGGCAAGAAATTAATCAATCAAATTACGACATTATTACCGGCCATACCATGACGCTTTACAGCGATTTATTTTTGGATCATTTGGATTTTGAACAATGATAACCTAGGCATTTTACGAATTTCAAATTAATATAGTGAACTAATCGCTATAAAAAACGCCAAAGTCACAGTCCCTAATTTTTTTGTCCTCAACATTTTGTAACAAAATTATGTTTGAAGCAGATAGGTACAAATGTACTTAGAAGCAAACATTATCTGATAATTTCATGGGCTATGTCTGAGTTAAACGGCAATAGATAAGAAAATAACACCATGTAAACTACAATATTTTCGTTGAATGGTTTAGTTAGTTGCAAGATATTTACAGACTAAACACGTAGAAACAGATTATATGTGATACCTACTTTTGTAGTAGGTACCTACACCCAGCTTATACCTATGTCTCTTTTTCTGAACTAAATTAATATTATTTACTAGCGGGAGGTCCCGGCCTCGCACGGGTTTAAAAAAGAAAAATACTGCAAGGAGGCAAGCAAGCATACGGCCCGACTGATGTTAAGCAGTTACCGTAGCCTATGAACGCTTACAACACCAGGGGTATCACACGCGCTTTGCCCACCGTGTAAAAACCTTATAACTCCTTTCTTTATTGGTAGACATTTATTAAGTTTTCGTAGGGATCCCGTATTTTTTTTATTAAAATATGCCTATGTTACGCACTGATAATATAACTTACGAATTTTTTAAATCGGTCCTGTAGTTTTTGGGTTAATTCGTACCAAACAAAAGATCGAATCTTTTCACTTTATAATATAATAATAGATTTCTCTCAATATTTCAAGTGGTTTCGCGAATAGTCTATAAATGAATGGAACGATGTGTTATTGATTTTAACTAATAATGATGAGACATGAATCAATTGTTTGCATTGCATTTAGTGTAACAATAGTATCGGTCACTACACGAGTAGACGACGACCTAAATACATTATGGAGTGCACGTATTTACGTCTGCGAAGTCCGCCATCTTTCAAGAATGTTTGTGTCAAGAGATTCACAATAGATTTTTCACATTACAAGAGAGGTAACCTTACAAGCAAGCAAGCCCGACTGGGAAAGGACTTCATCTTACAGAAGACCACAGCTAAATAACTACACACAGCAGTGTAATTGTGTGCCTGTGTATAAATCCCCAGCGCTCATTTAGGGATGCGTTTTGAAAGAATCGTTTTCCTATCCCAAAGATTTTAAAGCCCTGGGCAGAATAATGGGTCGTAACACGCTTGATACCTCTGATATTGCAAGCGTCCATAGGTAACGGTAACTGCTTAACATCAGGCTGGCCGTACGCTTGTTTGCCACCTAAGTAGTATAAAAATAAAGAATGGTGGTGTTTAGACCTCCGTGGAACCTCTCGGGAAATACCTCCCGAGTTACCGAGTCCTATGCCTAATCTCTCTCTGGTCTAGACTGCCGTTCCATCGGACTATGAGATTATAAATTATTAAATAATTCTCTTAGTTTGAGTGTTTATTTGTTTTTCACGTTTTCACAACTGAACGGCTGGATGGCTTTTAATAAAATTTCGCAAGAAGATAGATCTAATAGTATCTTGGAGATGGACGAAGGGGATTAGCCTCAATAACCGACATCCACGCGGGCGGAGCCGCGGGCAACGGCTAGTTAATTATATGCCTACCATTTTTGAATTAGGTCCGCATTACGCCAACGTGTGTGGATTTAGGCCTAAATTATTTCAGGTCTTTTGATAGAGGAGAGAAGACTGCTGTGTCCCACTGCTGTGCCCAGCAGTGGGACGTATATGGATTGTTATCATATCTTAATTTGGATTACACAAATATAAACCTAATGGTTTCGTGTCATCATATCTCATAATACCAGTATTATCTGTTGTGATAACAACCATATATATACCTACCTATCTATACTAATATTATAAAGCTGAAGAGTTTGTTTGTTTGTTTGTTTGTTTGGTTGAACGCGCTAATCTCAGAAGGTACTGGTTCGATTAGAAAAAATCTTTTTGTGTTGAATAGTGCATTTATCCAGGAAGGCTATAGGCTATATAACATGACGCTATGATCAATAGGAGCGGAGCAGTAGTGAAATATGTTGCAAAATCGGGGAAAATATTATTCTTTTCTGAGTTTCCGTCGCGTACGCTGCTTAAACGGTTAAAGTTATGAAAAAAATATGTACTGAAGAATTATTCCTCTTTAAAAGATCTATAAAAAAGTCCGCGACAGCATATGTCTACCTCTTAGGGTTAACTCACTACAACGTGATTTATGGAAATAAAAAATGATTAAAAATAATTCATTATCTGCAAACCTTTTTTTATAAACACGATATTAATCCTTATCCAAACAAATACGCTATTCGTCATAAGGATTTAATTTTGAACAAATTTGTCCTTTACATCATTTGATTTCAACGAATACCCTAGGAGATATAATAGATTTAGTAAAGTACCATATTTGTAAGGCGGAAAGCAGGCGGCGATGTGAGAGTGCGCATGCGCGAGCCAAAGGCCGGCCGCCAGGATATATAAGAAGCTCTAACAAAATAATGTTTGCTGGTGATTTTCGGCAAACGCTGCCGGTGATAGTTAGGGGAACAAGAGCTTATATTGTGAAGTCTTGCTTAAAAACTTCCCAGTTATGGAAGTTCGTTACGTACATTGTATCTATGTTACTGTTTATGGCCGCGTTTCAGAAATACAATTTTAACAGTTTTGTCTCTCTGTTTTTTGCCGCTAAAATTGTCTTTGAAAATACTTAAACTATATAAATATACTATAAGTACAATTGAAAAGCGTTAATCATGCCAAGATCTAAGACAATCACAGACTAAATTAGTAACGCCTAATAAAACTTAAACACAATCTATATATTACTATTTTTTTATAGACACTAACATTTAACAGTACCTTAGTTTAGGTAATCAGGAAAGCAGCACAGAAAAGAAAACACTCCACCGAATCTGTCTGGTCACGATAAACTCAATAATTACCAAAGATAATTTCATTTTCACCAGTAGACGGCGTGATTCTTTCATTATAGACATAGCTCGCACAATTGCCTCAATTAAGTGGCAATGGGCAGGGCATATACCTCGCAGAACCGATAGCCGTTGGGGCAGAAAGGTTCTAGGGTGACGACTACCGACTGGAAGATACAGCGTGGGCAGGCCTCCAACAAGGTGGACCGACGACTTGGTAAAGGTCGCGGGCAACCGATGGACAAGGTCAGGACCGAATGATGTGGCAAACCTTCCGGGATGTCTTATGGCTGAGATGGAACTACTTTAGTGGCAAACAAGCCTATGGCCCACCTGATGTTAAGCAGTTACCGTAGCCTATGGACGCTTGCAATACCAAAGGTATCACTTGCGTGTTATCAACCTTTTTTTTTCACCAGAGCTTTAACATGGGAGTATCACTGGTATAAGAATACGTTTCTTTCAAAACGGATCCCTAAGTTAGCGTTGGAGACCGTTAATCGCACACAGGAACACAACTACACCGCTGTGTGTAAGGCTCTTGTGTAAGGTGGAAGTCCTTCCCTCTCTTAAAAAAGCACTACGGCGAACCTTTATGCCCTTTAGTAGTTTTTATTTTAGCCCAACCAAACTGTGTAAGAGTACGTATCAGGTTAGAAGTGACCAATTTAAAACGAAATGTAATAAATGCAGAGATTTCAGATCAGGGTACAGGGTATAGCACAGATAATACATAATAATACATATATTCAAACTATTCGCTAGGCAATTAAGGTTGTTCACGTTTGCGCTAAAACAATTTGAAGAGCAGAACAATCGTACAAACAAGGAATATTTCTTCATGAAATTTATTAATTGCAGAATCTAAATGTTTAAAAGAAAAACGTGACTGACTTATCAACAAACGCACAGTTTGAATCACTAGACACTCAGATAGCTATTATGATATAGGCATCCGCTAAGAAAGGTTTTTTAAAATGTAACTGCTAAAGATGAAAATCTGCCGATGAAAGTTTGTATGGGGATAACTGTTGTTTTCAGATTTACGGTAAAAGACTGAACACGCGAACGAAGTCGCGGGTACAGCTAGTCTATATATAAATACGTGTAAGTCAAAATAATATTAAACATTAAAGGTAAGTATACCTAGTAAAAAAAAGGTACGGCACCACCTGTCAAGGGAGCAAGCCCGACTAGGGAAGGACCTCAACAAGGAGACCACAACCAAATGACTACACACAGCAGTGTAGTTGTGTTTCTGTGTGTGAGTACAGGTTGCCAGAACTAATTTAGGCTGCGGTTCCACAGAGGCGGAGCGGACCGCGATTCACCAATTAAATGGCTTGAAATCCACATACCTACCTCTTTTCACAGCTCAGTCCGCGCTCCGATTGGTGAATCGCGGTCCGCTCTGCCTCAGTAGAACCGCAGCCTTAGGGAGATGTTTTGAAAGAAACGTATTCCTATCCCAGGGATACCCATCTTAAAGCTCTAGTAAAAAAAAAATGTTTGGCAACACGCAAGTGATACCTACCGGACCTCTGGTATTGGAACTGCTTAACATCAGGCGGGTCGTATGCTTGTTTGCCACCCAAGTAGTATACAAAAAAAAGTACTTAATACTATATTTTTTGGTCCGAAAAACAGCCAGAAGTAGAGCCTTAGGCTGCGTGTCCACCAGATATGTAGCGAGGAACGTGTTTGTTAGAACCAATAGGATCGCTTTATTTACCTTTAGCGGAGCGAGGCTAGAAAGGAAAGAACGAGAAGGAAAGATAATAAACTTTACTCTTTCAATCAGTTATGTGATAGTGCAGAAAGAAACGCAACCAAAAACTCCATAAAAATGTAAACGATGAAAAACAGGTATGACTAAAAAAATGAGTGTCTTTTGTCTGTCGGTAGCAGGCCGCTTTGCTGAACATACTCTAGCATGTTTTTAGTCAAAAATAGATATCATGTCCCACGTGCCCTGATAACTGCCTATGGACGCTACTGAAAATGCAAAACCGACACAATTTAGATTGCCATCGACACGCTAAGAAGAAGAAGCGACCTGAGCCTGTAGACAAGTGGCATAAGCGATAGTCGAATCGAAAAGTCAAAAAAGAAAATGTATGGGATTTGAAGTAAGTTTACGACATTAAATCGTAATTATATACATCTTATTTTTTGACTTTTCGATTCGACTATCACTTATGCCACTCGTCTAGAGGCTCTGACATCGCATTGCTTCAGTTTTTTTTTGAAATATTCCGAGAAAATCTCTAAATGATAGTGAAAATCGCATTAAAATCCGTTTCGTGGTTTAGAAGTAAACGGATAAGCAGACAGACAGACGTAAAAAGCGACTTTGTTTTATAGTAAGTAAGGATTAAATTTAAAGTTTTCTATATAAGTACTTACTTAGTATAGTAATATTGTAGAATCGAACCATGAATCTCTGTATTGGCAGTAGTAATAATTACCACTGCGTCATCGAAACAGTAAGTAGGTAAACACAGTGATGAACAATCTTTTTACTATTTACATTCTTAATTCTAGTATCATTTTTATCTGTGACCAAATATTTATTTATATATTTCGAAATACGACGTTACTGTTGTTCAAATAGCTGTATTTTTAATGAACAAGTTTGTTTAATCAGTTACTAACTTAATTGCATTTTTCATAGAATCGTTAAATAGTAATAATGCCACTTTGTGACACATGTTAGACTGTTGCTTTATTCAAATAGTCAGTGACCTTATAATTATGTATGTACTAGCTGTTGCCCACGGCTCCGTCCGCGTGGATGGCAGTTATCGCGTTAAAAAGTAGCCCATGTGCTATTCCAGACTATTTGCTACAAACTTTCACGTTTTTAATATTATAGTAGGATTTACAAATATCTTTATATCCTACTAATATTATAAACGTGAAAGTTTGTAAGTATGGATGGATGGATGTTTGTTACTCTTTCACGCAAAAACTACTGAACGGATCTAGATGAAATTTGGCACAGAGATAGATTATGGTCTGGAATAACACATAGGCTATTTTTTACAGCGATAACCGACATCCACGCGGGTGGAGCCGCGGGCAACAGCTAGTAGGTATATATATAATTCTTCTATGCGTGTGTACATAATGTCACTGAACTCCTAAATGGCTCGGCTGATTTTAATGAAACGTTGTCTGTGTATTTAGATTTACAATTGGTCCCGGTAGGTGGCACTGCACGTCAGCTTTTCCGGGCAGGACGACGTCTGCCAGGTAGCTAGTAATATTATATAGAGGCAGAGCACGGTGGGCGGGCGTGCGTGCGCGTGTGTGTGTGTGTATTCGAGCCTATGTATTCGAGCTTTGTGAGAAGAGTAGGGACAGAAGCCGTATCGAACGCCTTAGCTAGGTCCAAAAAAATGTCAATTTCTATGTTTTTTATCGTCTAATTTAGTCACAACCTTATTTTTAGGTCCAAAACTGCGTCATTAGTAAAAATGCCTAACAGAAACCCGTATTGATTAGAAGATAATATATGATATGAATTAAGATAGTTAACGAGTTTTTTATTCAATATTTTCTCCACAATGTTTGATTAAGTTGGAAGAATTGAGATAGGTCTGTAGTTGTCCACACGGTTCCTGTCTCCAGTCTCCACTCTTGTAGATAGGATGAACAATGGTTACTTTATACGCATCAGGGTATTAACTGATGCGTATAAAGGAGCAATTGTTCATCCTATACTCCAGTATCAATGGCTAGGTTTGAAAGGAATGTAATAGGTCCCCCTATTACAGCAGTAGGTACATACCAGTATATTCTTAAATCTTTTCAGGAATGATCCAGAAATACCGTCAGTACCCGTGGCGCAGTCTGATCGCAAGCACATTATTATTAATTCAGTTTCAGCTTCATCAGTGGGACTCAGAAAAAAATATTTGTACAGGGTGAATCGTGTTTGGGGGGTTTGTTCGTTGTTTTTTGATACTAGTATCTATTACCTCTGCTAGTGTTCTACCAATGTTCACAAAGAATTTGTTAGCATCATTGACTTAATTTCTTTGTATCTGTTATGGTTTTCACAGCGTCCCAAAGCTTTGTAGAGTCTTTTTCCGCGGATTTTAATAGAGATTTTTCATAATTATTCTTGGCTTTTTTTAAGTATGTTCACACAATGATTTCTATACCTTTTATATGTAGTTTTTATTATCTCATTAGTAGGCGATTTTTTATGTTTAATTATGTAATTGGTCTCTCATACATTCGTTTTTCATACATTTTAGTAGTCCAGCGGTCATCCACGGTTTTGTAAGCCGTATTCTATTTGACACTGGTTTAAATATGTAAATAGTGACAATTAATTGTTTTTAGAAGAATGTGATCGAGGCATTTTCGGTTACGAGTGGGTAGTGTGTGTGCGGTAGCATACCGTAAAACGCGGCCATTGTCAGGTATTCTGAGGATCGAGAATCTGTGTTATTTATTTTTAATATCCATGTTTATATCACCATTCATTATATTATTTATAGTAAGTGCACAAAGTCTCTCGTCTGAAGTGTTACGTTTAAAATATATAACTTAATAGGACAAAATTATATCAATATATAAACATAAATATATTAATCAACATAATAAATAAATATAGCTAAATAATATATAATATACTCATTACTGTTGTGATGAATCTGACAGATTTTAAAGTAAGAGTTGCCGAACCCATAATAAAAATAAAATATCAACCTATTGATATTGTAAAAAACTTCCGATTCCATTTTAACTTCATTACGCGCATGGGTAAGTGTAAGATTTGCCACAGTTAAAGTTAATATGTTGGAAGAGTGCGCCGAAATCAAAATGATTGATCTGAGTCTGGGTGTACTTTGAACCCATGTAATATGTTTTTTTTTTCATTTGTAACTTACCTTTTTTAACGCGCATTCACTATTGTGTTTACTACGTCTTTTTTTGTATGGGCACTGTCTCCCAAAATAGAGGCTCTAGTTTGGAAATCAGTACCAGTACTTTCTGAGTAATTACACATAGTATGTATTAATTTGTAACAACTTTATGTAACTGTAAAAATTTAGTGACAAATAAACATTATTATTATTATTAATATGTTTAACACAGAGCTTGTTTCCTAATGCAGGAGTTACATTTTTGATTAAAAATACTTTATAAATAATAAAAGTAACCCATATTTGTCCTACTGCTGGGCACGGGTCTCCTATACTCTAACACATGAGAGAGAGGGTTTAGGCCTTAATTCACACACGCTGGCCTAATGCGAGTTGGTGAATCAGACATGTCTTTAGAATTTCTTCTAAGAGATAAGGTTTCCTCACGATGTTTTCCTTCACCGTAAAAAATACTAAATAATAAAAAATAATATCGAAAAAATCACTCATTGTTACAAAACCTCTCTTAACAATTAAAGTCTCATATATGTATATTTGTATAATTCACAAAGAAAGAAACAAATCGATTTGATTGTTAGTAAACAAGATCGTAACTCGAATAAACAAATAAAAAATCTTTTAATACATTATCACGCTGATCCAAAACAACATCGGAATTTATAATTGTATTCGATTTCGATTAACTCGATCATTCGTCCGTATCGATAACTAATATGTAACTACTTACCGACTATATTTGTCACCATGTTGCGATTGAAGTTAACTGTGATAGAAAGAGAGGAGTATATTTGCAATATTAGTAAAACTAGCAACCTCCTTTGGACGTGGTTGGTAAACGCGTACATTTCCTGAGTGGCGAGCATCGACTGATAGCATTTGTGACTTAGCATACAGATAATATAACTTGTATCTTTGTACTAACTCTAGTTTTATTTCAGTTGTTTACCAAGGAAAATGTTTTAAGTAATAAGAGTTAGCATCGTATGAGCGAAGAAGCCCGAATAGGGTCCTTACTGATAACCACAGCCATAATTACACACATTGATGCAGATCACATATAATAAAAAATAATAATTTTTACAACAAGCTAAAATAAATTTTCCCTTCTAAAAATTTTATTTTAATATATTTTATGTTTATTGTATACGAAAAAAAACAGCCACCAATCTATACTAATATTATAAAGCTGAAGAGTTTGTTTGTTTGTTTGTTTGTTTGGTTGAACGCGCTAATCTCAGAAGGTACTGGTTCGATTAGAAAAAATCTTTTTGTGTTGAATAGTGCATTTATCCAGGAAGGCTATAGGCTATATAACATGACGCTATGATCAATAGGAGCGGAGCAGTAGTGAAATATGTTGCAAAATCGGGGAAAATATTATTCTTTTCTGAGTTTCCGTCGCGTACGCTGCTTAAACGGTTAAAGTTATGAAAAAAATATGTACTGAAGAATTATTTCTCTTTAAAAGATCTATAAAAAAGTCCGCGACAGCATATGTCTACCTCTTAGGGTTAACTCACTACAACGTGATTTATGGAAATAAAAAATGATTAAAAATAATTCATTATCTGCAAACCTTTTTTTATAAACACGATATTAATCCTTATCCAAACAAATACGCTATTCGTCATAAGGATTTAATTTTGAACAAATTTGTCCTTTACATCATTTGATTTCAACGAATACCCTAGGAGATATAATAGATTTAGTAAAGTACCATATTTGTAAGGCGGAAAGCAGGCGGCGATGTGAGAGTGCGCATGCGCGAGCCAAAGGCCGGCCGCCAGGATATATAAGAAGCTCTAACAAAATAATGTTTGCTGGTGATTTTCGGCAAACGCTGCCGGTGATAGTTAGGGGAACAAGAGCTTATATTGTGAAGTCTTGCTTAAAAACTTCCCAGTTATGGAAGTTCGTTACGTACATTGTATCTATGTTACTGTTTATGGCCGCGTTTCAGAAATACAATTTTAACAGTTTTGTCTCTCTGTTTTTTGCCGCTAAAATTGTCTTTGAAAATACTTAAACTATATAAATATACTATAAGTACAATTGAAAAGCGTTAATCATGCCAAGATCTAAGACAATCACAGACTAAATTAGTAACGCCTAATAAAACTTAAACACAATCTATATATTACTATTTTTTTATAGACACTAACATTTAACAGTACCTTAGTTTAGGTAATCAGGAAAGCAGCACAGAAAAGAAAACACTCCACCGAATCTGTCTGGTCACGATAAACTCAATAATTACCAAAGATAATTTCATTTTCACCAGTAGACGGCGTGATTCTTTCATTATAGACATAGCTCGCACAATTGCCTCAATTAAGTGGCAATGGGCAGGGCATATACCTCGCAGAACCGATAGCCGTTGGGGCAGAAAGGTTCTAGGGTGACGACTACCGACTGGAAGATACAGCGTGGGCAGGCCTCCAACAAGGTGGACCGACGACTTGGTAAAGGTCGCGGGCAACCGATGGACAAGGTCAGGACCGAATGATGTGGCAAACCTTCCGGGATGTCTTATGGCTGAGATGGAACTACTTTAGTGGCAAACAAGCCTATGGCCCACCTGATGTTAAGCAGTTACCGTAGCCTATGGACGCTTGCAATACCAAAGGTATCACTTGCGTGTTATCAACCTTTTTTTTTCACCAGAGCTTTAACATGGGAGTATCACTGGTATAAGAATACGTTTCTTTCAAAACGGATCCCTAAGTTAGCGTTGGAGACCGTTAATCGCACACAGGAACACAACTACACCGCTGTGTGTAGTTATTTGGCTGTGCTCTTGTGTAAGGTGGAAGTCCTTCCCTCTCTTAAAAAAGCACTACGGCGAACCTTTATGCCCTTTAGTAGTTTTTATTTTAGCCCAACCAAACTGTGTAAGAGTACGTATCAGGTTAGAAGTGACCAATTTAAAACGAAATGTAATAAATGCAGAGATTTCAGATCAGGGTACAGGGTATAGCACAGATAATACATAATAATACATATATTCAAACTATTCGCTAGGCAATTAAGGTTGTTCACGTTTGCGCTAAAACAATTTGAAGAGCAGAACAATCGTACAAACAAGGAATATTTCTTCATGAAATTTATTAATTGCAGAATCTAAATGTTTAAAAGAAAAACGTGACTGACTTATCAACAAACGCACAGTTTGAATCACTAGACACTCAGATAGCTATTATGATATAGGCATCCGCTAAGAAAGGTTTTTTAAAATGTAACTGCTAAAGATGAAAATCTGCCGATGAAAGTTTGTATGGGGATAACTGTTGTTTTCAGATTTACGGTAAAAGACTGAACGCGGGTACAGCTAGTTATTTATATAAGGAAATAAAATGACATCTGTCATCAACAATAACAGATTTCTAATAAAGATGTGAAGTTAGCCAGAAAAAAGGTACAAGGAACACTTCCTCGCTCACATTCGCTTCGCAGCCGTCGAATCCCTTGTCAGCGACTCCGGCTTTGTCATGTACATCATCCGCCGAAGACGTCGACAACACCTGTACGTCGGGACAGAGGTCGACCACCTGGTTGCTTAGGGTTCCGAGGCTTATCAGCCTCGAATAGTGCCCTCGCTACCGGTGGTAATGTGCGCCGCATGCGATGGAAGCAGACTAGCGGGCATAATTTGTGGCAACTGAGGGAGGAACAAATCGCTATGTATGCCTTTGTTTAAGGCCCTTGAACCTTCCGGCGACGTATCGGTGCAACGACTATCGGATCAGTTACGGACTATCCAGCGTGCTCACATACTGGATGACTACACACTTGAAAGACTTCGCTCTGACGTGCGGGGTAGCCTGGCTATACCTTCTTCGACGCAGGTTGTTCTGACTCAGATAGCAGTTGATATGCCCCAGCCACAACCCATACAGGCAGTTGAAGACGTAGATTATATTTTATTTGTATTTCTGTGATGTGAGCTAAATTAAATGTAACCCAACCCGAGGAGTAGAGAGCGCCGTATGCTGAAGCACAGGTTCACACCTAGTTCGGCTACGGAGGCTAATAATTGACACAATTGTACATTGTTCAGCTTATACTGTATACTTTTTAAGATGGTGAAAAAGTGTAAAAGTTTTTTTGAGCCAATAAAAATTATTATTATTATTATTATAGGGCTACAAACGTAAGTACCCAATGTTGTGATCCATTAAGGAGCGCTTTTTGTGCCCTTCGGGAATATCGATCCAAACCCTCCAGCACAAATCTCGCTTGCCACGTTTGCCCACACACAAATGGCCCTGGATTCAACAACTGTGTCTGATTACTTAGATTTATTGTGTCGTGGCGGCGTCCTCTTTTACTTGCCTGTTCACTCGGGTCACTATATAAGGAGTACCGGAGGCCGTAGAGCCCTCTTTCTTTAGATCTGCGAGCGGACCTTCAACGAGCGAAAAAGCCTACACCTGCTTGTACTATTTCTGACAAATAAAACTATTTTATTATAACATTTTTTTATTTTAGTTCCTTATCGACGTAATAGAATTTGTATGTTGCATAGAGAGTGACTGCGTGAGTTAACAACTGATCATGGTGTACCGTGCGCACACACTTATGCACAATAATATCACAGATGCACTACGCAGATGGCTAGTTTCACTCCAGATTAGGCGCTTTGACCAAAATTCGTCGATCGTATTAGTCATTACTATTACGATGTCACGGAAACAGCGTATTTTTCAGGATAAAAAGTCTATATCAGACTTTAATCTATCTCTGTGCCAAATCCGTTCAGCAGCGTTCTGGCGTGATTGAATAATAAGCATCCATCCATCCATCTATCCAAACTTTCGCATTTATAATGTTAGAATAGATGATAATATGGAATTATACTAGTTCACGGCTGTGTAGAAAAATGAGTCGGCAACACGCAAGTGATACCTCTGGTATTGCAAGCGTCCATAAGCTACGGTAACTGCTTATCATCAGGCGGATTGTAAGTATGCTTGTTTGCCACCATATATGATAAAATGATAATCCCTTCTTTTAGCTTCGCGGTAGTCGAGCAGAAATAGATTTTTGAGGATCTATTTTTCATTGCCGACCGTGGTACAACTGCGATGTTTAACTGGTTGTACCACGGGGCAGTAAAGTGACCTATGATTCAACTGATTGTTCTATAAGGAAGTATCTTTACCAGAGGTTTAATACTTGCACTACACTTGAGCGCCTTAATAAAAATTCGCCGCAAAGTGCGATAACGCGTATTTTTATACAATTTATTCTAGGCTCTTGTACGAACGATCCCCCTATTCACGACCAAAAAGTTGTCGGCAGCGGATAGATAAGCTTAGCTTAGATCGAATGCTGTGGAACACCTTGGTGGAGGTCTCGGACAATAAATATGGCCACCTGATCCCAAACTAGACAAAACTGGCAATCTCACTGCTGGTAAACTTACTAATATCTAATATAATAATAGCAACCCATATATGTCCCACTACTGGACACGGGTCTCCTCTCCTCTATCAAGAGAGGGAGGGTTTAGGCCTTAATTCACACACGCTGGCCTAATGCGGGTTGGTGAATCAGACATATCTTTAGAATTTCTTTCAAGACATGTGGGTTTGCTTACGATGTTTTCCTTCACCGTTAGCAGATCCCGAATCATTTGACTAGTAGGTATATCTAAAATCATTGGTACTGCCGCCCGGCTTCGAACTCCCACCTAGACGTTACTTTCCCACTCGGCCACCACATACCTATATAAAATTATACATAATGCACCTAGACACAGAAGAGATATAGGTAGCTAAGTAGTTGTTTAATAAACTTTACATTTTAGTGGATATTGCGCCAAACGCTGGTAGTAAAGAAAAGTACCATTCTGTGAAGACCATAGAAATGTACTTATGTTTACTACACTAGGTGTGTAGTCAAGTTATCACACTGGCTCGACAATTCCCCTTCAGTGGTCCATCCCTGAAGGTGGGTGTTGGTTGATGCACAGGGAGGTTTTAGTCGGTATGCCGGCCGCCTACCATCTTTGAGCCGGAGAGTCCGACATAATGGCCTCGCTACCCCAGGCGGGGCGGTATGCGTAAAGCATTTCCCCTCTACAAAAAAAAAGGCTGTACTTGGTAATCGGTTTTCAAGCTTACTCACCCAGCTCACATACTCGCCCGTGGCTTACCCTTTGCCGCGCTTTTGTGCAACTGTCACAGTGACGTTTAGTTATCCAATACAGGTACACACAAGACAGCGTATATATGCTTTAGCGCATACACTACACTAGGAAAGCTTGTATCATGAAAACTGATACAAGAAAAATAAAGATTGAATTTTTTTTTACTTTACTTATATCGTATGGTGTAGGGCTAAATATATATTTTTTACAATAATTATTTCAGTGATTTTAATATAAGTGTCAATGTCAACAATGAGGTTATTTAAATCAACATAGTTCTTATCGGTTACGTTCGGAATATGTCACAAATATATTCAATATATATATATTACGATCGCTGAAGGTGTCGTTCATAGTCGGTGACGACTCACGGCAAAATGAAGTTGTGTTTCGTGTTAGCATTGACCGTCCTACTCACAGGTAGACAACTGTTTATATTTAATTTATAGTGTGTGTTTGTGTGTGCAACGTGTTTACAACGAGTTGATGACAAGACAAGTTGGTAACGCATTAGATGTTTAGGTATTACAGGTTCGATTTTCACGAGAACAAATAATGTTTAACATAAAGATAGTTTTGGCAAGTTTGGGTTTACGTAGTTGTCTGTAAATTTTAGGTTTATACGCGCGTTTTTGCTCTCCAGAGCCTCTTGACAAGTGGCATAAGCGATAGTCGAATTGAAAAGTCAAAAAATAAAATGTATGGAATTTGACGTGAGTCTACAATTTAATGTCGTAAACTTACGTCAAATCCCATACATTTTCTTTTTTGACTTTTTGATTCGACTATCGCTTATGCCACTTGTCTAGAGGCTCAGGGACAGTATTATGACGTCATTTCTTTTCGAAATTCGTAAGATGTCTTCTTTATTACCTAGTTTAGGTTAGCTAATGTTGATTGTAGATAATCAAATAAAGATATAAATTAATTCGCTAGGACGTCTTCCAGGACTTGTTCCCTTAGCCGTTTTTTAAAAAGAGAAATAAATAAAAACTGCAAATGTCCGTGAATGCAGGCCATATTAAAAGCCACATTAGGACCGCATCAGGAAAATAAATAACAAAGATCGTTTATATTCCGTAATTAAAATTATTTTGGCATCATTTTTATCCTGGTAACGTTTTGCTTTAAGTACCTACTAAGGAAAATAACGATCGTTTCTATTAGAACGATATTTTTTTTAATTTAAAAATACTACTCATACTGTTTGTTACTTAACTTTCACTTGTTTGGAAAGTACACAAAAATAAGTAAATAAATTTACACCTACTGTTTTATACTACTTGGGTGGCAAACAAGCTATCTGCCCCCCTGAAGTTAAGCGGTTATCATAGCCTATGGACGCTTGTCATTGTTTTATAACAGGGCTTTAAGATGGAGTATCCCTGGGATAGGAAAACGTTTCTATCAAAACGCATAGGTACCTAAATGATGATCCGTTTTGTTATATTTATCAAAATTTTATGATAGCATCCTCAAGGGCGGAGTCGCGGGCAGCTTCTAGTATTAGTATTATTAAATACTACTGCCTCGGTGGTCCAGTGGCCGCGGTATGCGCCTGCTGTGCACGAGGTTGTGGGTTCGATTCCCACACAGGACAAAACTTTGTGTGACCCATAAAGAATTGTTCTGAGTCTGGGTGCAATTTGTGTCCGTTAATTGTACGATTGTAAAGTCCCCCGCAACACAGAGCTTGTTATCTAGTGCGGGAGTTGTCTTTTAAACAAAGAAAGAAAGAAATGTTTTACTTTTATATCATACCTACACCACGTTATATATGCCTTATACCCTATACTAATATTATAGAGCTAAAGTTTGTGAGGTTGTAGGTAATCTTTGAATCTACTGAACCGATTTTGAAAATTGTTTATCAATAGAAAGCCACGTTATTTTTGAGTGTCATAGGCTATATCTTAACCCGAAAAGTTAAATATATAACCATCCTTTTGGCAGTCAGGAAATAAATCATAGTGCTATGATTTATTAGTTCAGTACTAACTAAACCACACTCATAATTGCATCACAAGTAAAAATGTTTAACGCCCAACGATGTGGGCACGTTTCCGCTATATAATATAAATATAATAATAGCAACACATATATGTCCCACTGCTGGGCATGGGTCTCTTCTCCTCTATCAAGAGAGAGGGTTAAGACCTTAATTCAAATACGCTGGCCTTATGCGAGTTGGTGAATCAGACATGCCTTTGGAATTTCTTCTGCGACATGTTGGGTTTATTCACGATGTTTTTCTTTACTGTTAGCAGATGGTAAATCATTTGGTAATGGTCACACACACACACACACACTTCAACCCATAAACGTCCCACTGCTGGGCACGGGTCTCCTCCATACCTCCATACATTTGGAGGGATATTAGCCTACTATACCACGCTTTCCAGACGGGTTGGTATAGGGTTTTGTTTCGAGTTTTCCCTCTCTTGCAGTGGATATTGTCTGCCTCACTCCCTTAGTTGCCTCTTACGACACCCTCGGAATAGAACGGGGTGGTGACATTTGTATTCTTAATCCGTCACCACACGGACGGGTTGGTAATGGTAAGTATATATAAATTCCATAACGTGAAATTCACATTGGTACTGTCACCCGGGAAGAAACACCGTTCCTATACCTAATTAACTAACTATATGTATATATCACCATACCTAAACATTTTGATAGCAAAAGCACTCTTGTACCTATTAATAAATAAGGAAATTTTAATGCTACTAATCGGTAGCATTGAAATTTATAAAATAATAATAGTAGTTTGCCACCCATCCATCTCAGCCACAAGACGTCCACTGCTGGATATAGGCCTCCCCCAAGGTCTTCCACATCATTCGGTCCTGAGCTGACCTTGTCCATCGGTTGCCCGCGACCCTTACCAGGTCGTCGGTCCACCTTGTTGGAGGCCTGCCCACGCTGCGTCTTCCAGTTCGTAGTCGCCACTCTAGAACCTTTCTGCCCCAACGGCCATCGGTTCTGCGGGCTATGTCTCCGGCCCATTGCCACTTAATTGAGGCAATTCTTCGAGCTATGTCGGTCACTTTGGTTCTCCACCCAAGTGGTTTGCCACCCAAGTAGGATAAAATCAATTTATCTGAAATATCAGATAAATTATTTTTTATACTAGCTCTAATGAGTTGACTGCCAGGATAAATATTCGTAACACCCATACCTACAAAGGGGTTGTTCCTAGACATCCCCTACCCATTGCCCCATTGCTTTCGAAAACTAAAATTTCTTACATTAGTTCCTCCTCCACGACAATGGAGGTCGGGGGATATTTTTCGATAGCAATGGGTTGTCGATGTCTAGGAACAACCCCTGCAAACTATAGCCCTGCTATTTAATTTATTTTTTTCTTAAAATGAACATGGACAAGACCAAGATAATTGTAAATGTCGCACTCGCCTCTGTCACGACTGGAGGCTCTACACTTGAAGTTTTTGACAAGTTTGTTTACCTTGGACATATGTACAGTCGAGTTAGGTAGGTCCAACTACGAGAAAGAGGTCACTCATCGAATCTGACTTAGGCAGCGTTAGTGAAGTTAAACTATGGTTTAACTTCCGACATTGACATTGAGATTGACATTTCTTTAGAATTCGGACGAGAAGATATGTCTTCTCGTCCGAATTCTAAAGAAATGTCTTATTTACTACCCCGCATTAGGCCACTGCCTAAAGGCCTCTCTCTCTTGATAGAGGAGAAGAGACCCGTGTCCAGCAGTGGGACATATTGGGTGCTGTGAGTTGCTATAATTATTACTCCAAAATATATTTCTTGTTGAATATCCATTTTATGATGTGGTATCACAAAGACCTTACATAGCATTACACAATATGACCGAGTTAATATGTAATATAATCTATAGTTAATCAACAAGTATTAAATCAAAAAACACAGCAGCTATTATCAGCAATACCAAGGAATCACTGTAAATATAACCGCCATCTTTATCTGTATAAAACAAAATCGATCCCGCTGTCTGTTCGCTTAGATCTTTTAAACTACGCAACGAATTTTAATGCAGTTTTCAGCAATAGATAGAGTGATTCAAAGGGAAGGCTTATATGTATAATACATACATACATATGTTGTAATAGATAAATACAAAAAAGAACCGAAGCGTAGCGCTGGCGGGTCCTAGTATACGAAATATTGTAACTCATACCAAATTGTAAATGTTATATTCTCGCGATTAAAAAGAGTGGCCCGAGTTTTTTGCCAATTTTTTCTTGAGGGTCTATACCTAGCCAGCGAATTGGCCGTAGGAAAAAAATAATATATGCTGGCATTTGTTTTAATGACGTTTATAGGTATCATGCATTTGATTTTAATGAGTTTAACTTTGACTTTGAAAAAAAGAAACAAGAATAATATTATCAATGCAAAAGTAACTCAAAACTTTCATCAACTAAACGGATTATAATGAAATTTGGCAAGGAGATTTGGCTGGTATTCTAGGGAATGATATTCTTGATAACCGACATCTATACGGGCGGAGCCGCGGGCAACAATTAGTTCTATATATACATACAGTGTTGTAAGAAATATTATCTATTATCTGATAGTAGCTAAGGTACAACAAATGATATATCTCTTTTTCTGACCGGATCTACAAAGAATTACTGAGGAGAATTACACTTTGATAAAATAATAATAGGTAATCTTTATTAACAGTCCAGTTACAGTAAGTATTTTTTAATATCCATGGCAGCCGCATTAGGCAATGTCTGTATCGTGACTTTCAACAAGGTGACAAAAACTATCCCAGAGATACACCATAATTAAACACTAGCCGCTTTATTAAGAGCGATTGCCACTGCTCATTTTTCCATACAAAAGTATTCCTAATTTTCCTTTCTGGATTTTGAGCCTAGAGCAATGAAATTCATCAGGTTTGACAATACATGGTTTCGTTTTTTGGATAAAAAGGTTTTTATAGAAGTTATGACCAAACAAATATAAAAAACGCATATTTGAGTCGGCCCCAAATAAACGTCTAATAAACAAATAAGGTGGCATAAAACTAAAAAAAAAACACAATCATAGCGTCATACTTCGGCCGGCTGATTTTCTAAGAAACAGCGATCACCAACTGACCGTTCTCGGTGACGGCACACACAATTGCTTAACGTCAAAATGTTCGGTTTTCGCTCTTACGGAATACCGATTTTAAATCTAACAGCCAGATTTTGCTCCGATTTTTAATCTGACACCCAGATTTTGCTCCGTTTTCGCGGTCGCTCGGTTATCGCTCTTACGGAAAACCCCTGCGGTTCTGTGTCGAATCATTAGTCGGTTCTCGGTTTAATTTTGGAGGAGGAATATCCGGAATACGACACCTCTTTTTTTACGTTTTGTTGGCTAAAATCGGTCTGGCGTCCGATTGGCTCGATTGGTTTTGGGGAAGGGGGATAGGATACATGTGGAATGAATTGATGTTAATATAATAAACTATGTACCTATGTGTGTGTTATGAATATTTTTTCAAAACAATCGTGCGTGGCAATCCCTCTTAATAACCGTGGAATAGAATAGGCGTAATTTTATTAATATAGGTAATATAGGTCTCTCATTCTGTCATCAGTAAATTGATATACGCAAGAACAGGACAAAACATGGCGTAACTATTCACTCGCTACACAATGTTTATTAATAAAGCGATGGGACAATTTCTTTGCTCAGCAACACGTGAACATTGCAAGCTTTTATAGGCTACGGTAACTGCTTACCATCAGGTGATGGCTTGTTTGCCTCAAATATAATAAATTTGGCCTTCCACAAGCTTAAACCTAAGAACAAACAAAAACCCTTATTAGTATCTAACATTAATTCTGACTAGCCTGTTGGTGTAGTGGTTAGTGTATTATTATAATTATTCACATTTTATAACGAGTAAAATTTTTGTTCTAGAATATGTTTTCGGAACATTTGAAGATGAAACTTTAAACTATGGACAAGCAAATAACGAAGATGTTAAGCTAAGTAAGTATTCAATCTTTTTTTATTATACAACTTAAGTGGCAAACAAAACGCCTCGCTTGATGATAAGCAGTTACCATAGCCTATTGATGCTTGCAACAAATGCCGACCCAAAAAAAAAATGTACACTGGGGTTTTGAAATGAAGTTCCCTTTGTATTTTACAGAGTTGGCATTTTTATACAGTTCGATATTTTGTAATACATTATTGTTTACTCAATAAACTACAACTACATTTAAACATGTACTTATTTTCGTCATCACCTTATAACCATCACCAAATATTGTGGTAACTTTGGTTATAGCTTCATACTTATTATCTCCATGAAGCTATAACCAAAGTTACCACAATATTTGTTATAATTACTTTTAATATTTCAATCTATTTAAACTTTATTATGTACCTACCAAAAACGTATATGTGTGGTGTAAACTGTAAATTTAAGTTGGTAATAAATAAATAAATAAAAAATAAAAATAAATAAATAAAATATTTGTAATATAGTTTATTTGTAAAATAATTACATACGTATGATGTAAACATTTTTTGTTTAAAAACTCGCGCGCGCCCTCTTTTAGGCATGTCTCTAGTTTGCCTTAAGGTAAGGGATAATCCGCCACTGTTAATACAGTGGGATACCTATATGGGTAGCTATTAAAGGTAAAAAGTATTTTTTTTTCCAGATATGCCTCAATCAGACACAGGAGCAACTAATAAAGAAGTCAAAATGCCAGACGAAAGTATAACACAGTTGAGTCAAATCAATTACGATACAAATAAAGATGCAATGGTAGACGTATCTTTGAATAAGGAATCATTTGATGAGGATTGCTACATAAGAACTCCAGACGGTGCATATATAGAGGTTAATCAGTTAAACTTGGAGGGAGTAAAAGTTCAAAACAAAAGTAATTACGTCTCTTGTAGAATAACAATCGGGCCTATGAATGAAAAACTAACTGGAGTATGGGCATTGTGTGGTAAATCGGTAGCAAATGAGAAAACACGTTGTCAACCCACCAAAATTAATTTGGGTAAGTACAATATAGTGATGTATAATTGAAATATAATAATAAATATTGTGTAGAGCTGAGATGTTTTCGCATAGCACGAATTTATCATTTGGCACTGCCGCGCCGCGCGTCTCACCGAATTTAGGGCTTGTACACAAAACTGCGATGCTCCGTCGCATCGTAAAAAAATACCAAGTCCCACGATGCATCGCAAGAATTTGCAAATTGATTCGCATTCCTGCGATTTTCTGTCACCTAGTTTTCAAAATACGTTCAGTAAGGCTGACGGTCGTCGAAGCAATTCATAATGCAATTTTCTGTGTTGCGAATTTGCATCGCGTCGCGTTGTAGTTTTGTGCACAAGCCCCTATACCGAAATACGCACGCGCGTTGGTTGAACAATGCGTACGCGACCGATACCGCAATGTTACGCTTGTCGCACTATCATTATCATAACTTATACACTTATAGAGTATGTTTGAAAAAGCGTGGCTCGCGGATCGTTCGTTCGCTTTTAGTTTTCAATAATAATAATGTTTATTGACACCAACTTGTTACATTTTTACATTCTTAGGACAATTTCAAGGAGGCAAATATACAATAGTTGTAGAAAACTGTACTAGGCTAATTATATATATACTAAACTAGGCTGATTGCCTTTTTTTTTTTATACTACTTGGGTGGCAAACAAGCATACGGTCCACCTGATGTTAAGCAGTAACCGTAGCCTATGGACGCTTGCAATACCAGAAGTACCACTTGCGTGTTGCCAACCCATTTTTTGACACCAGGGCTTTAAGATGGAAGTAACCCTGGGATAGGAGTACGTTTCTTTCAAAACGCATCCCTAAATGAGCACTGGAGACCTGCCTCTGGAATTGCCTGTATTGATTGGGAGAAATTCATTCAATGTTTTGTTCTAACTGCTAGTTAGTGTACTCAAGTGTACTGAGTACAATAACTTTGTTATTTTTTATTGTGTCACCAATATAATTAATGCAACTAACAAACTTTGTGTACTATATTATTTTGCCTTTAAAAATAACCGTTTTTGTGTGTTTAGATAGCTACTACGGTCGACATGTAGATACAAGAGAACGGTCTACTCATCCTGTCCACTTTGGTGGTTCTATACATTCTGAAGTCTTTGAACACGGAGGCTTGTTCACCCTCTCCTCTTGTCATGTCATTACTCCAGCCGGTGAAGACTTGGTGTTCACTAAAGACGTAAATTACCCACACATGGAAGCAACTTTAGAAGGTGCCTCGTGCAGAATTTTGTTTAAAAATATCAATGCTGAGATGTTAGGGAACTGGGCCATTTATGGCATATTCCAATCACTACTAGAAATCAGTGAAATTCGGCTCCCATTAACTTTAGTTCTGTACGGTAAGTTAAAAAATAATTGTTTTACATAATATGGTTATACATAATAATTATAATAAGAATGAACTTACTATTCTTTATCTATATAACTGCAGGAGAACGTTTACCAAAGACGCGCGCCACCGTCAGACAAGACACTCATCTTTTATATCATAGTTACTAGTTTTTCATTGATTACTTATGTTTGTATGATGTTTTTGGTTGCGTCTCTTTCTGCGCTATCACGAACTGTAACTCATTAACTTACAAATATCTTATGATTGAAAAGAGTGATTTCAGTTTCATGCCGGTTCTTTCTTTCCCTGTTAGTTCACTCAGCGAATAGAGAATTAGGCATGACGTTTCATCATGTTAGTGTAGGTATGTAAATAAATAAATCATTCCCATTTTTTGACGACCGGCATACATAAATAAGTATCACGGTGTGACCTATAAGAACAATGAGTTTGATTAAAGACATGTAATGTAGGCTAATATATTAATCCCATTGTTACAGATGAAAATAGTCGGAATGTTACTACACTCGCAGATAGTGAGAATTTGGTTAGAGAAGGCGTCAAATCTTTTAAAATTGAAGTTAATCACAAAACAGGAGATTTAGACGAGTGTATTTACATAACACCTTCGGGAGTAACATTCGATGAAAAAACCGGTTATGATTCACATTCTTTAGAAGGAGTAAATTTTTCTATAATGGCTGATCAAGCAGAATGTGCGATTGATTTCCTTCCAGTCACTAAAGATGCAGCTGGCAAATGGCAAATAATTGGCAAATTTAGCAAAGAAAGGCAGTTTGATGAGCTACGAAAAACTTTTAAGATTATTTTAGAAGGTAGGTTCACGAAGATTTATGTCAAATTCAAAATTATAATAATTAGTTGAAGGGCAGCTTGAGCCGAACTGAATGTGTAATCGTGTTAACAGTCGGGACCAGCGTATGACGTGCCCTCCGAAACACGAAGACGCTCAGATGAAATACAACTATGCGGTCACCCATCTATAGGGCTACCGCGCTTTTGTTAGCTTAACCCGCTGATCTTTTACCTAACAGCGAGTGCACCTGCTATGAGTGCCTCGGAAGACATAACAAAAAATAATATTTAATTTTATTTTTAGACCCGTCAAACCCAATCAAAGAACCATTTGACAGGGAGATTTATACTCAGCAAAATCAAACAATAGCGGCTGTAATGGGCACCACCCACAAAATAGTCATCCACAAAACAGACTTTGTTGACAATGAAAGTTGTCATTTAATAACTCCTGATGGACTGCAGTACGCTTTTATAGATGGTTTCCAAGTTCCCGGAGTGAAAATTGTCCATGAGCATGGAGTAGAATGTGGTGTACTTATTACATTGAAAGATTACAACATGAACGGAATGTGGACTCTTCTAGCAAGGGCAACCAAATTTTCTGCCCGCATCGAAATAAGGCAACCATTTAATATTCACGTCGAAGGTAAGTAATAATTTTGATAAGATTTAGATTTATTTATCTAACTTTACGTGTCCAAATGGACAAAAGTAGTAAAGTTTAAGTTCGCGTTATTTGTCGTAACGTGGTTTTATTTTATTTGGTTTGTAGTACAATAAAATTATTCTGAATAGGCCGATTTCGAAATGGAATGTCGAAATCGGCCATCGTAAATTCTAAATATATATAGTGATTCCTGCGTGTGGTATTCTTGATTCTGAAGCAGAGTCGCTTAAAGCAGCAATTGCACCCCTAAGTACTACATTTTTTTGCCAGAATATATCTTATTTACTTAATAGAAAATATGTTTGGATAAATTTTCCGATGCTCTTTCGAGTTTTGGTGAAAAACTGTTGTTTTGGCGGAATAAGGTGCCGTTACCTTTCTTTCTTTATTTGTTTATTGTACACGAAATAAATATACAAGACAATATCAAAAACCTAAACCTTATTATGTATCTTAGTAAGAGTTTGACAAGATAATCATAGTAATCGAAAAGAAAGGTCCAACCTTTGTAATAATGATTTGTAACTTAAATTATATTATCGATGACGGACGCACGAAACTGAACAGAGGCTAATATGCGTTTGAGGTCAGAGGTTGTATGTGTACATGTATGTCTGTAACCATTTTTCTGGATAAATACTTAATCGATTTCGTAGCGGTTTTTTGCATTTAGACGGTGTATTTTGCAACTTTCTGACTTAATAAAATGTATCACTGGAATATGAAAAGTCATAAATCGTTAAATGCAAGACTGCGTCAGAATTTATATTCGCAATAAATTAATATTTTTATACTACCACGGTGACAAAAAAGTGTAGGAACCGCCTGATAGTAAGTAATTACCGTAAGTTAGTATCTATGGACGTCTACAATATTCACGCGTTGCTGACCGCTGCTGATACTATAAGGATTTTTTGTTTAAATTTGGAATACCAAAATATTATTGCATCACTCATTCACGCTGTGTACTATTTCTCAGTGAGTATGTTGAAATATTTGAACCTTTAAATTTACCCTCACTGTACTGTTAATGATTTAAATAATAACTATATTAACATGATTATAGATAATGCCACCCAATGAAACATTATTATTTGTTTGTTAGAGAAATAAAAGCATTATTATTATTATTATTAATCGACAAAAATGTAAACTTTTTTCTAATAACAATCTCATATGATACTATTCTAGTCAAGATACTCCCTTTAGTTTTGTTGCGTTATTATTACGCGTTCTTACTTATACGTGTTCAAGCACTTATGTTTATTTTTCGACAACAATTTTCGCGCACTAGTGCGATATCTACCTCTTGCTTAATATATAATATCACTTGAAAGCGACTAGTGCATCGACGAATAAAACCCTGATAATATACCTACAATATCTTATTACTAATTTATCGATCACACATGCAATATACATAAGTACACATCGCTGAGATACATTTCTATTAGGAACACAAAATTTCCAATTAAAGCAAATAAACAAAATTAAACATAATTAATTAAATAATAGACAGTACAAAACCTTTTATTTCAGATACTTTCGTAATACAAGATGATATAATTGTTGAAGAAGGTGCAGATGTGTTTCTACACTTCAATCATGAAATTAATTGGCCTAAGACCTGTAAGCTCTACGGGCCTGACGGAGAAGAACATACGTCTAAAGTTGAGATTGACTCAATGTATCTTGATAATTGTGGTTATATAATACAAAATGTCAATTATACTCATAATGGTGAATGGATAATTGAATATGGATATGATGATAAAATAAAAGGCAGTGTTAAAGTTATTGTCTTAGGTAAGTACTTAATATGAAGGTTCTTAAATTTTGATGGATGGATGTTGTAACTCAATCACGCCAAAACGGATGAATGGATCTAGATACAATTTATATAATCCCAAGGATACCATAATATCTCCATGCCAATTTTTATAAAGACCCGTGTAACCGTTTAGACGGAGAAAGGTAACAAACAAACAAACAGTTATGTAATAATAATAATATTTTTCGGGACAACTCACACAACGCCATCTGATCCCAAACTAGGTTAATAGCCTGTACTTTGGCAATCAGACATCTGATATATCTATACTAATATTATAAATGCGAAAGTTTGTAAGTATGGATGGATGGATGTATGGATGGATGGATGTATGGATTGATGGATGGATGTTGTTACTCTTTCACGTGAAAACTTCTGAACGGATCTGGATGAAATTTGGCACAGAGATAGATTATAGTCTGGTAGCATATAGGCTACTTTTTATCGCGATAACCGACATCTACGCGGGCGGAGCCGCGGGCAACAACTAGTATACTATACTTATATATTTCTAAATACATACGTATTATAGATAAATTACACTCAGACACAGAATAAACAATCGTGCTCATCACACAAATATTTGTCTTGGGTGGGAATCGAACCCACGACTTCCGACTTAACAGTCAGAGTTACTATCCACTAGACCATTTATAATCCATAGCATTTATAATATGGATTAGTATGGTAACATAAAATCATTTTTTTCTCATGTAGCTTCTTCAGACAATCTTAAGTGGTATGTTGGTGAGCCACTTGATATCACGTTGGGTACCAATGACACTGTCTACTGCAAGATTGTAGACAATAATGGACACACAGTGTACGACAACTTCGGTCAGTGTCATATAGTTATTGATAGAGTGGCTGTAAGTCATAGGGGGACGTGGAAGATGTATGTTGGAAAACCTGGTATTGTGCAGCTACAGAAACATATTTTCTATGTGGAGGTTCTACAGAGAGGTAGTTATTACGTATCTTTATATCATTTAGTCGGGGTATTCCATCATCATCATCTTCTACTTTATCCACCTACTGTTTCAAGATTATTCATTGTTTTCATGCTATTGTGCTGTCTTTCGTTTTCTTTCTATCGCCTCCTGTATTTTTTTGTATTTGACAATAAAGAAAATATTATTAAAAATGTATTTATTGTAAATCTTCGTGACTTTGTCTGCATAGATTGAGCACTACAATTTTTGCCGTTTGTTTCCAACAACTAGTGCGATATCTACTTCTTTCTTACCATCATTAATATCATTGTTTGTTCCTATATCTTTCTAAAATCAATCTTCTACTTTCGTGTAAAATGTTACTTTATTTTCAGATTATTTATCTGTTTTGTCTGGATAATAATAATATTTAGGTTTTGTATCTTAGATAGCAAGATCAGGTCCACATCAGTATTATCGGATTGATAGAAACTGATAATATAGAGACTTGATTACAGAGATTGTTTGTTTCTCACATAGCTATTGTATGTATTGTGAAGGGTTTTGTTATTGTTTGTTTTTTTGAAAACATGGACGCTATTATTATTATGACGTCTGCAATTACTGGAATTCGAAAGCGAAGTGAGTGGTAGGACGGTATATGTACATACTTCTCTCGATCCTGCTGTAGCAGTATTTAGGGAATTATTGCCGTCAGTGGGCGGGGCATTTATAGCATTATATGTTCAGATTATTGATTAGTGAGCAATGTTTAGGCACATATCTACAACAAGGTCGCCAGATGGCCAAAACTCGATCGTAAACGTAATTCACTAAATCATGGGAGATTTTTTTGACTTATAAACTAAACCAAAACAACAAAGAAAATTGGTTTGCAAACTGAGGAGAAGGGGTTAATTAACATAGCACACGATTAGATAAAATATTACTATGTGGTCACCCATCCTCAGCCTTATTAGCTGAATCCGCTGGTCGTTAACTATCATCGAGTGCAGCCAGTAGGTGCACTGGCTATGCTGATACATATTTGTAGATTTAGTTCAATCAAGTCAATCAATCAGCTTGTTTCAGTCCACTGCTTGATATAGGCCTCTCGTAATTCACACAAAACCCGGTCTTCCACCTTTCGCATCTAGTCTACCTCAGCAACCTTTTCAATGTCATCGGTCCATTTAGCCGGGGAGAGTCCAACCTTACGTTTACCAAGTCACGATTTAGATTACCAATTATGAAGTCCAGAATTCATTCAAAATTTCAGATAACAAGCCGGTGGTGTCAACATCTGTGGCGAAGAACGAATCCTCAGTACTGCTGACCTGCTCCCTGCCTTCCCAGTTTGAGGTAAACGCGTGCAAGTTCAGAGACCCACAGAACAATATCCTCATCGTCGCTTACGGCGTCGTACCGGGCCGGTATGCATACAATGGCTCCACTGTTAGGTTAGTGAACTTTTTATACAAGTGCCTTTATTGAAAAGATGTACCATACAAGCGGGTGGTCTTATGCCTGAGGAAAGACCCTCATTTTACAGGTGACCACTGTGGTACTTCACAATCTACACACTGTGGCATATCAGTACCTGTGACTGAGTGCAGGTCACCAGTGCTCAATTAGAAATACGTTTTGAAGGAAACGTTTTTCTGGCTTAGAGATAGTCCATCACAAAACCTCTGGTGTTAAATTTTTATTAGTATTTCAGTAGTTATTGTCGATAGGCCACGGTTACTGATTGCCAACTTACTTGTATGCTTGTTTGTCACCTAACTAATTAGTATAAAAAAAAGGACTTGGAGGAAGATTTTGGTCATAACCAGTTCCAATGCTATTCACTCTAGACCTTTTTGGAAATCAGGTTGGTTGGATCCCGGGTGTGGTGAGTTTTATTTGTTAAGTTAATACGTACTAGTCAAATGATCTACCATCTGCTAACGGTAATGAAAACATCGTGAGAAAGCTCACATGTCTTAGAAAAAAATGTAAAGGCATTTCTGATCCACCAGCCCGCATTACGCCAGCGTGTGTGGAAAAAGGCGTAAATTCATACCTTTCTTGATAGAGGAGAAAAAACCCGTGCCTAGCAGTTGGACATAATATACTACTTAGGTGTTAGGTGGCAAACAAGAACATGCTCCGTCTAATGGTTACTATAGCCTATGGACGCTTGCAAAACCAGAAGTGTATTGCTGACCCAAAAAAATTACATCAGGGTTTTGTGAATGAGTGCTCGAAATGTGTACACACACACAGGAACGGAACTACACCGCTGTATGTTGTTATTTGGCTATGGTCTTCTGTAAGGTGAAGGTTCTTCGCTAGTTAGGCTAAGTTGCTTGTTTGCTTGTTCGTTATTAAATGATGTGCTTCCAGTTATGAATCTAGCATGGGCAAGAACCACTGCACGCTGCAACTTCTCAACCCAACGGCCCGAGACTTGGGTCACTGGCGCTGTGGTATGGATACTTCCTCTGGCACCTACTACGGGTTCCTCACGGCTGATGTTGATATGCTAGACTCCGATGTTGCTACCTCTGTCGTGACTGGTAAGATCACTGTTTTATATTGTTATAAGCTGTTCCGTCAGTGTTTGTCCGTGTGGTGACGGATTAAGAATACAAATGTCACCACCCCATTCCATCCCGTGGGTGTCGTAAGAGTCGACCAAGGGAGTAAGTCAGGCAAACAATATCCACTGCAAAAGAGGGAAAACTCGGAACAAAACCCTATACCAACCCGTCTGGCCAGCGTGGTATACGACGAGAAGCTTTTCCGTTCCTGATCCTCCAAATTCCTGTTAACCACAGTGGACCCTGCCCACAGCTGGAAATAGACCTCTTCTAATGTACGCCACGAACAGACCATAAATTCTGATCTATGCTGACTATGCTGTCATGCATGGTTGATTCAGTGGCTTAAGTAGTTACTTCGACATTTACCAATGCACGGTGTGTTGTGGGTTCGATTCCTACATGGAACAAAAAATTGTGTGATCCATAAATGGTCGTTCGATTCGTTGAGGCGCTCATAGCTAGGTGCACTCGCTGTTCGGTAAACGATCAGCGGGTTATGCTACCAAGGGCGCGGTAACCCTATAGATGGGTGACCACATAGTGGTATTTCATCTGAGCGTCTCCGTGCTTCGGAGGGCACG
Organism: Trisateles emortualis; assembly: GCA_947095525.1. Lineage (NCBI taxonomy): Eukaryota > Metazoa > Arthropoda > Insecta > Lepidoptera > Erebidae > Trisateles > Trisateles emortualis. The sequence continues at coordinate 11,038,035 of OX352749.1, read as the reverse complement.
TTAAAAGTCGGTCCCGACTGTTAACAGTCGTTAGATCACGACAGAGGCCTAAATATGGGCGATCTAAATAACTCTGTCACCAGGTTGGCCACTAACCAAACGATAAGAAGAAGAAGAATGGTCGTCCCGAGTCTAGGTATACTTTGTGTCAGTTAATTGTATGTTTGTAAAGTCCCCCGCGACACAGGGGTTATTCCCTAGTGCCGGAGTTGTTTTAAAAATAAAATTGTTTATTTCAGAACCAGTGCTAGCGGCGGAGAGTAAGAAAATCGTATACCTGGAGGATGAGCCAGTTGTGATGAGTTGTTACATTCCAGCTCAAGTAAAGTACTGCTACTTCAGAGTTAAAAACGGAACTGTCTACAATGTCTTCCCTGGTGATTAAACTAAATTATATGTATAGCAGTTGCCGCGTCATTCCCGCGAGCTATTTAGCTGTGGTCTTCTGTAAGGTGGAGGTTCTTCCCTAGTCCGGCTTACTCACTCGCATGGTGCACTACCTTTCTGTAATTCGATTTTCGTTTTTTTATGTGATGAAGAAACAACTCTTACTGTATTGGAAACTCAACAAAAAAATCATATTAGTAATACCATTATTTCAGGCATGCCATCCTCAAGCCACTTTGAGTTCGTAGGCTCAGGCTTCGACGCTGGCGAGTGCGGGATTAGGTTCAGAACTCTCTCGGCCAGTGAGTCAGGCATCTGGAGCTGTCATGTAGGACTCGACTTAACTGCTGCGGAACAGCTGGCGACTATCGGTGTTTATGTTAGAGGTACATGATACTAATATACAATGCTATTCTCGGTAAAGTCAAATACCAAAAGATCTCAAATTGGTTTTTAATAGAAAAGGAAGATAAATCCTTACTAATATTATAAATGTGAAAGTTTGTGAGAATGGATGGATGGATGGATGTTTGTTACTCTTTCACGTTAAAAGTACTGATCGGATTTGGATGAAATTTGGCACAGAGATAGATTATGGTCTGGAATAACACATAGGCTAGTTTTTGCAGCGATAACCGATATCCACGCGGGCGGAGCCGCGGGCAAGAGCTAATAACAAAAATAAAAACACGATGTTATAAGCTGATTTTACTGTGTATTATTCCCTGCAAAATTATGGTCACCTAGCGGAAAGTACCGCAGGCACCATTTCGGTGTATTGTGCATTTGTAATCGATCGAATCGATGATCGATAAAATACGGGTCGATAATCTACGGTTAGGATCCTGGCAGCAACAGTGAACGTAACCCGGGACGAAACCTAAATTCAACGCGGGTATAGCGGTGGGTACACTTTCCAACGAGTGCACCTGGCTAGGAGACGCTTATAGCCAGGTACTCGCTGTTCGGTAAACAAACAGTTAAGCAACCCTATACATGGCTGAACGAATAGTGGTATTTTATTTGAGCGTCTCCGTGCTTCAGAGAAAACATCAAAAAGTCGGTCCCGGTTCTAGAGAATTCCGGAATCGGGACGTAAATATGGACAGAGGCCGAAATATGGGCGATCTGAATAACTCTGTCATCACGTTGGAAAAGAAGAAGTCTCTAGATTCGGGTTTGTTCGCTTGTGTGGTGCACTAACACTCTAAAATTTTCAAATTTCTGTTTCAGCTCAAATGGAGGTGCGGCTTTTCTTGCATGGGACTTCGGCTATTGTAGAAGCAACTGTCAACCACCCTTATACCATTGACTATTGCAGATTCGTCAGAATGGACGGCCATGGTTAGTCTAACATTTCTAAGTACAGCAGCAAGTGGAATAGGCCTGTGGAATATGGAAATAAGCTCTCTCCTTATTATATCGGACTTAAGATATCTGGTGAAACGTGATTAGTACTTTACTCTCCTCTATCAAGAGAGCTTACACGGTTCTAATCTACAATTTGGGGATCAAACAGATAGATAGATAACTCTTTATTGTACACTAAAATACATATTGCTTACATAGTTTGGCTTATAGAATTTCACCTAAGACATGTAGGATTCGACATCCTACTAATACTATAAATGTGAAAGTTTGTGAGAATGGATGGATGTATGTATAGATGTTTGTTTTTACGTGAAAGATCACGTAAAAACTACTGAACGGATCTGGATGAAATTTGGGATAGAGATAGATTGTTGTCTGAAATAGCGAATACTTTTTATCGCGATAACCGGCATCCACGCTGGCGGAGCCGCAGGCAATAGCTAGTAGGTACTTATTATGATGTTATTTTTAAATTCCGTTCCTCAGGTTTCACTATGGAGAACGTTCCTAATGAGTACACAATATTCTCATCGACGCACACAATGTGCTCTCTACACATCAGTAAACCAAACAGCATTGACTTGAATCCTTGGAACGTCGTAGTCAAGCTCACGGGTCAAGATGGGGAAATCTCTAGGATTACTCAAAGTGTGGTTGAGGGCAGCGTAGAACCTTACAGTAAGTATCAGTGTAAGATTATCGACTGAACGGTTCATTAAATGGCCAGTTCGCTGCGTGTTGTGGGTTTGATGACCCAACCGGAACAAAAATTTGAGTGATCTATAAATGGTTGTCCCGAGTCTATGTTTGTAAATTCCCCTACGACACAGAGCGTGATCTCTGGTGGGAGTTTTTTTTTATACTGCTTGGGTGGCAAACAAGCATACGGCCCCGTCTAATGTTAAGCAGTTACCGTAGCCTATGGACGCTTGCTTTACCACAGGTACTAGTATTATATTATCTATGCCAGAGGTATGACTTGTGTGTTGCCGACCCATTTTTTTGACACTAGGATATTAAGATGTAATATCCCTGGGATAGGAAAGTTTTTCAAAATGCATCTTTATGAGCGCTGGAGACCTGTACTCACACACAGAAACACAAGTACACCGCTGTGTGTAGTTATTTGTTTGTGGTCTTCTGTAAGGTGGAGGTTCTTCCCCAGTCGGGCTTGCTCGCTAGTATGGTGCCCCTATGGACCTCTCTTAAACCTCCGCTCTTAGCGGATGCTTACGTCATAAAATTAACCAAGCGTCGTAACTTCACCCTTAGATCTATAAGGAGGATATGAAAGAGTAATAATCAGTGACAATACTTACAGTGAACATTGTCTTTTCACCAGAATTTCCTACTAGTTTAATAAACGCAGCAGGGAATTTTCGAAAAAATAATCCTCACAAGTCGGATTTGTAGTCAAGGATTTTTTTTTTCTTTTTTTAAAAAGACAACTCCCGCACTAGAGAACAAGCTCTGTGTCGCGGGGAACTTTACAAACATATATGTATATGGGTGTAATTTGTGTCCGTTAATTGTATGGTAGTCCCCTGCGACACAGAGCTTGTTCTCTAGTGTGGGAGTTGTCTTTAAAAAAAATATATATATATATATATATAATTAACGGACACAAATTACACCCAGACTCAGAACAATTCTTTGTTGGTCACACAAAGTTTTGACCTGTGTGGGAATCGAACCCACAACCTCGTGCACAGCAGTTGCATACTGCGACTACTGGACCACCGAGGCAGTCAAAACAGTTTCAGTGCAGTTTCTGAAATAAGTATTTTTTTCTTGTATGTTTTCCAGTTTTCGGCGATATCGTCTTCTGGCTGTTGATTGTGTTTATCTCCATGGTCCTGTTGGCTTCATGTACTATTATTCCTAAAAGGAATTTGGAATCGATGAAAGGAGAGGCCACTTATACGACGAACAGCTTCGAGAATTCGTTCTACGAAAAGCCAGTGCAAGTAAAAGAAAAATATTAACCTTATTAAATTGTCAAAGGATCAAAAAATCAGCATGAAAACTTATTAATTACTAGCGGTGTACTCTGACTTGCCAGGTTAAAACATTTTTTACTCGTTTAGGAATTGAGTTTCCAATAGAATAGAATATTTTATTTATAAACATACTCGTACGTAGATAATGCAATAGTGTGAGATGTTATGCTTTGCCATGTGGCGTACAAATGTTTTACATTAATTGAGTTTCTTTCTGTTGTTTGGAAATTACTAATTATACATACAATATAATTTTAGTCAGCACTTAAGTTTGCATTAATATCAATTCCATATTATATTAAGAATATATGTCAATCAATAACGTAATATCAATGTGAACATATGTAGGTATGTAAATTAAGTTAGTAATGAATTTTATTTAACATTGACAATGTCAATAAAATAAATAAATATAATATTGACAATCTTGATATAAAATAAGTGTACTTCTGTTTTAAAACTTGTTTTCCTGATTGTTTTTATTATTGTATGTACATGTTTTATTCTCATAATGTTTGTATTTTTTATGTGTCTCATGCTTGTTACCTCAAATGGCTTTTTCTAAAATGAATGTTGTAAGTGCTATTATGCTATATTTTGTTATTTTTATCCAAATGTTTAATACGTAAATATATCTCGATATAAAGTTGTTATTAAAATACATAGTTACGTTACAAACCTCTTTTTCTTTATCCCCAACCCAAGAAGGGCGTTTATTAATTTATATTTTTATACTGGGTAAAAAAGAAGCATAAAATAAATATATCATAAAAAATGATTTATTGTCTCATAACAAAGCTTCGTACAGTAACTTAATGATAGTACATGGGTAGATGATGGATCCTTACTAATATTATAAATGTGAAAGTTTGTAAGAATGGATGGATGGATGGATGAATAGATGTTTGTTACTCTTTCACATAAAAACTACTGAACGGATCTAGATGAAATTTGGCACAGATAGATTATGGTCTGGAATAAAACATAGGCTACTTTTTACAGCGATAACCGACATCCACGCGGGCGGAGCCGCGGACAAAAGCTAGTTTAAAAATAAATCTGTTAGAGGTTGTGAGAATGAGTAGGTATATTGTATGATGAATGATTGTTTGTAAGGCAGTCGACTGAAGTTGTTCATTAAGAACCTAAGATACAAATTTTAGGCAATAAAACGAAAGACTGAGGTAAAGTATACAATGTATCATATTTTGACTACTTACTTTTTCTTATCTAATTATTTTATTTCTTTCTTACTTCTTAGCGTTCCGATGCCAAACATTGTTAGAATTTATATTGTTGCGACCCAAAACACAGTCATACTGACCGCATTGTCGGAGACAGCCTTATTATACGTTAATAAAATTTGAATAAATAAAATCAATAGAATTGAGAACCTTCTTATTTCTGAAGTCTATTAAAAAGGAGACATAGAAGTTCACATTATAACTGCTGGAGCTCACGGAGTACTGCTGGAACTACTATTAAGTATTCTGTGCTGGAATTCAGATTTTTACAAAAATCTGTGATATTACCATTTAGACATTGTCGCCAATAGTTTGCCAATTTAAAAAAAACAAACCTTTTGAGATTGTTAAGTGGTCGTTATTGGAAAAAATAAAAATTATTGTTTATTTTTGATTTATTTCTTTAACGTTACATTCCTTTTTATAATGCATGTTGTGTCACATTTATATGTTAAACATTTAATTTAAATACCTATGTACTTTTTATCTATATATCTTTGAACAATGCATTAACACTTGGTTGTTTTAAATAAATAAATAATGAGGAACGGCTCAGCTGTATTTTGATACTTATTGCTAGTGTCTGTGCGCAATACCTTATTGTAAACTATGGCTAAGCGGTGTCTTTGTTCGAGACAGACCGAGTGTGGTGTTGCAAGGTTTTATGCAATGGCAGTCGATACAATCCAGCTAGTGTAGGGTGCGATGCGGGTGTTGATGTCAGGGTACCAGCTGTCAGCGCAGCCTTGGGCCCAAGAGAACACGCCTACTGCAGCGTTGTCGTCGTCGAGGAGAGGACTGCCAGCATCACCCTGCACATAAATAATAATAAATTATGATAATCTTTCTATCTTCTGTATATCTTCCCAAATGTATGTACGCGCATAACTTCTGATTGACTGCACCAAAATAGATAATAGTCAGGAGAAGATTTGTATAAAAGAATATTTTAGAAAATATTTAAGAAAAAAAAATGGCTGTACGAAGTTCACCGGGTCAGCTCGTAGCAAATATTTGTGAATAGGCGACCAGGATCTGGCAGACGAAGCGCGAGTTCCAGGTCGCAGGAAGCCAATGGACTAGGTCAGGTCAGGACCGAATGTTCAGGTAATTCTTAAGGCGATTGGCACACTACACTGCACCATGATGCGGGGTGCGTGGCGACGAAACAAAAACACTGCTCGTGAATATTGTTTTAAGTATGTTTTAGTACAACGCGTGTTTTAGATAGAAAGAAGATTCTTGCAAGCAACGTAAGACCACAAACTCCCGCGCTACGCTGCGTAATGCGGTGCAGTGTGTTAATCGCCTTAAGGAAGCCTATGTCTAGCAGTGGACATCTGTTACAGTCTTCATTACTCTATTAAGACAGTTGAAGGACATTGACACACTGGCTGATAAAAAAAGTGAATTAGCCACTGGTGTACATTTATAAAGACAAAAGAAGCGACCCCAGGCTGCACTGTTAGGGGGTGCCAACATTTCACATAGAAATTTAAACGATTTCTTTCATATTTTTATAGCACCTAGTTCTTTAATTCTTTAATGTACACAAAATAAATACAGATAGTGTTACAAAGGTATTAATAGTATTATGTACAAAGGCGAGCTTAACTCAAACTTGAGCAAACCTCTGAGAAGTTTGTACCTACGTATGGCAATTTTTTTCTCTGATAACCACTCAACGACTTTACTTTGCCTACAGCTTGCGCTACTATGTACATTACTATCTACATTGTGTACTCACCGGGCATTGTCCCCTGATACCAACGTCGAGCCAGCCAACACAGACCATATTGTTAGTGACAGCGAAGTTGAGAGCATTGTACCTATTGGTACATGTCTGCTGGTTGATGCTCCAGATCTGGACCCTTCGTAACTGCTCCGTGGTTTCAAGGGTTTGTCCCTGTAAATGAAAAATGTAAGGTTTTAAAGAATAATGCTAATGTGGCGCCATAAATCGGGACAATAGCAACGCTATGTACAAGCAGAAGGCAGTTGTAACAAAAAAGACAGATGTCACTATTCTCAGAGAAATGCAATCACCTAACGAGAGCCTATCTCACGCTAACGCAGTCCTAACAGAGATTCAGAATATATTACTTACAACTCCCAACGACTGACAGTTGGGCCTCGGCTAGCCAAGGAGAAGAATGTTTTTAGTAAAATGAATTATGAACGCTTTAATACTCCAAGAACTGCATTTAACAGTATCTATCAGCACTAGTACAGCCTCGGATTATAAAGTTCGGTCATGTTACAAGGCAAAACAACGATGCCATAGAGCGTCTTGTTGTGCTGGGTAAAATAGATGGAAATAGAACACGTAGAAGAGCACCAATGAATGTTGGTTAAATCCTCAACTACCTGTTAAGGATATAACCAGGCAACTTAGGCCCTGTAACTGTGTACCAGATAGACAGACAGTAGTGCACCAGACTGTTAACTAATTGCAGGATAGTGTAAGCTTCTACCAACTGAAATGCATCATCGTAACTGATCGTGCTCTATTAAGAGCGACACGAATAATATTAAGAAGGTTAGTGTAGTAGAAGAGACGTATATACTGTCATCGCCGTCGAGCTTCTGGCTATTTTGCATGCACTTACAAAACCAGCGTTGATTCCTCCTGTAGCGACATAACAATATACTTACAGATGGAGTACCCCATCCTATAGCTATAAGCCGCTGGTTAACTGCAAAAGTGTACGCTGCTCCAGCGATTTTGACAGGTTCCACCTGCCCGGGCCTCATGGTGATGGCGACGGTAGTCCTGACGACAGCGATGTCATTCACTCTGGTAGTGAGTAGGAAGTCAGGGTGGGGTGTGATACGGTTGATGAAGTGGATAGTACCTCCTACTTTAGAGCTTGAGGAACCAACTCTAGCGCGCCACCGGGCTATTTCATGGGTTCTGTAAATTATTGAAGAGTTTTTTAAAATTATGACAAAACTTATTTTGGATTAATATCAGTTACCTCAGTAATTTAATTTACTACGCATCCTGTATCACCTGTACCTACAGCGGTCTTTAGACGGGTAATGCAACAAGGTACCTTAGGTACTGAATTTTGCTATCATTCGTATCAATCAGTACAATGAAAACGGACTCAAGGTTTACTGATCATGAGTATGTGACAGCATGTATAAAGTATGTCAAGTTAAGATGAAAACTGCAACTGGTTTATATTACAAAAATGATGATAGATCACTGGGTGGTAGATCGTTCGGCACAAGATTCGTGAGTACCTGTTAAGTGGTAGAATAACTTATCTGAGCCTCTAGACAAGTGGCATAAGCGATAGTCGAATCGAAAAGTCAAAAAAGAAAATGTATGGGATTTGACGTAAGTTTACGACATTAAATCGTAGACTCACGTCAAATTCCATACATTTTATTTTTTGAGTTTTCGATTCAACTATCGCTTATGGCCACTTGCCTAGAGGCTCTGGAACTCGCAGGTGATACGGTATTGCAAACGTATATAGGCTACGCAAATTGCTAAACATCAGTTGCGCCGAATGCTTGTTTGCTACCTAAGTGGTATAAAAAAAAAATTGAAGTCGTCATGATACAGCCCTAGCTTCTTTATACTTACACTTCATTTGTTCCAACGAAGCATGACGCAGCTGACAGTATTGCGTTGGCAGTGAGGATGGAGCCACCACAACCGTGGGCAAACTCCGCGTTAGCTACTCCTCCATTAGTCAGCAGAGATACAGCGAAAGGATATTCACTTATGGGTACGTCAGTACCTCCGGCGATTCTTTGACCTTAAACAATAAAGTATTCATAAAATTTAAGAGCTGCAGCAGACTTGCTAATTTTAGCATCGGTGATCTGCGATTTAGTCGCTTTTTAGAAGCTCAACCCTGCTACGAATGCCCTGCACACATTTGAATACCAGTCGCATCGATTAGGTTCATAATTTCTTATATTACGTGTGAGCGAAGCCACGGGCGGAAAGTAAGTTAGTAATATTATGTACTAAGGTATATCGCAAATTCGCAATGGTTTCCATACTAATTCAACTAAAAAAAAATGCGAGGCAGTCTTTGGGGACTTCCGATAGAAATGAAAACTAAGTATTAACTAATTGTATCGGCGAGCTATTAGATCATTATTTTTGAATATGGAAAGCGTTCGGTGACGATAACGCGAGTTCCATGATTTTTGTTCACCCAAAAAGTTTGAATATGAGCAGCATTTGGTGCCGATGACGCCATGATTTATGTTCACCCAAAAAGTGCTCAACGCGCATAACGAAGTTTTTACTTCAATAACTTGAATACCACTAACCTTTGACATTAACGAAGAAATAAACTAAAAACAATATAAAAAGCTTCATTTTGAGTAATTTTGTAAATTCCGGTCCTCACACAATCAACTACTAAAACAATAAGAATGTATAATTATGTGTCATATCAAAATTACCAATGTTATCTTTAAATTATCAAATAATCAAAATTAATCTGTCCTTGGATTGATTGTAAGCAGACTAAAGGAAATTGAGTATTAATTCGATCTAGTTTTATATAAAAAATCCCGGGTGCAGTTGAACTTGAACAATCAATGCTCCGTATTTCCAACATTTACTTTCTCTAACACAATTTTTACTTTTTAATAGTGTCCTACTAAGCGATTTTTTGTTACGGCGGCTAATCTCGACAAAGAATGAGCACGGAAGAAACACAGGTGCACTCTTTCACGCTCTTAGTTCGATGGGACGGCAATCCGACACGACCGGAGAAAGATCATTCGAGGGAGTAACGGTTTTACGTGCTTTTCGAGACACGGGGTTGTAAACATCCAAACTGTTTATTTATTGCGATTTGTTTGTCAGAAAACCCTTACATAAATTTTTCGGCCATGTTATCGGCTCCAGAACCACAAGACTGCCCGTCGTATCTACTTTAATGACGGTACTACTCAGCAGATCATGTTTTGTTGCGCCGCGCGTTATCTACGTAGACTAGATAAGTAGTACTCACTAGGTATAGTGGTAGATTTGTATTCTACTCTCTGAAATAGATATTTTTCTTTTGTTTCTTTTAGACGTGAAAGCGGTATCGGTATCCAATTTTTAGGCCAAGTGGTATCTGGTATGTTAGAATTTCAGAATCCGTGTGAAAAAAGCCACCTACCGACCTAGTTCAATTTCAACAATCCAAAATCTCAAACACTAGCGAAACGTCCGCCAGCGAATTCTAGTTTTAAAAAGTTGTCCCGGCCATAGATACACTTGTCAATTCAGTCACTTGGGTAAAATTAGTTAAATATTATATTTTGAGTAGGCACCTATAATTAAAAATATATGTTCTGTAATACTTTTAATATATTTTTTAAAATCATGTTCTTAATTCATTTTTTTTTGTTTTCTGTAGTTTACATAATATAATCTAATCGTAACTAGTGCCATCTATCGCCAAAAACACAATTAAAAAATACTTCTGATCTCGACCGCTACGTGGCACTAAATTGCAAGATATTTTTTGTCCTGTCAAATGTACGGCAGGTTCATTCCCCTGTACCTGACCTTAAAAAACCCTTTAAAAATTTATCTATAATATGTATGTATTTAGAAATATTTAAGTATGTTTATCAGTTGTCTGGTTACCATAGTACAGGCTCTGCCTAGTTTGGGATCACATAGCGATGTGTGAGTTGTCCCGAAAATATTATAAAATATTATATTATAAATAATGTTAAGTAGTTTGTTTATGAGCTTTCTATTTAATTTGAGTACAAAAATATCTAACACAATGTAGTTTATTGGTCTATGATATTCAATTTTCCTCCGATTGTTATCATTCAGCCCAGAAAATATGAAAGACCATAGCCTAGTACCTTCATAAGGCATAGCGGAGCATCAAATACATGAGTCCAGGCAATGGCGGCATAACAATTGAGGCCTTTAAAATAGGAGAGCCGGCTCTTCTTTCAGATGTTACAAACCTTTTCAACAGTATTATAAGAACAGGGACTTTACCTCACTCATTTTGTCACTCACTCATCATTCTTGAGACAAAAAAGTTTTTTATTAAAATAAAAGTAACTTTACCGAAACTACTTACAAACAATCAGATATTGTATATAAAAGTATTACCATCCTATTAGTCTAGTTTTACACCTGTACAAGGCTTTTATAAAAGTCATAGGGGACATGATATCAGGATGCCGCGATAAACATCTGCCGCCTGAACAGGCTGATTTCACCGCGGTCTCTCTACAACTGACCACCTCCGTTCCATAAACCAAGTTGTTAAAAAGCACTCTGAATTTCAGCTTCGCCTTTAAATAGCATTCTTAGATTATTCTAAAGCTTTTAATAGTATCTAGCTCAATTTTTGACGCTCTACTAAACCTCACATAAACCTTTTACAGAATATCTATAGAAACAGCACCGCAGCCATTAAAATCAACTCTAGAAAAGAACCATTTTATCGGATCGATAAAGGAGTTAAACAGGGTGATCCACTGTCTCAGAAATTATTCACAGCTGTACTGCAAGAAGTCTTCTAAAAGCTGGCAGCAAGCTGGGCTGTAAAGGGCGTTATGGTCGGCCACAGCAGATTGTCCAATCGCCAACGATATCGTTCTCTTCCTCGAAGACCTTAGGCCGGCAAGCCTTAAGGTCGGACTTCGAATGTATATTATGTCAAAGACCAAGTTTATGACTGACAGCGCGCATCACAGTCAGTCGAATCACAGTCAATCACAGGAGTAGGGAGGTTGAGTGCGTCGATGAATATCTCTATTTAGGCCAAATAGTCTCATTCCAACCAAGACAAAATAAAGAAATTGCAAGACGCACCGAAAGTGCCTGGAGGAGCTACTGGTCTATAAAAGACATTACGAAGGGTGATCTTCCTTTTTCCCTATAGAGTAGAGTCATCGGTGTATGCATCCTTCCCATTCTCATATGTGGTTCTCAAACATGGTCTTTGACAATTCAGCAGAGATCCACGCTCGAGGTTTGTCGAAGAGCTGTGGAGTGGAACGAAGTATTCTGGGGATTAAACTTACAGACCGAGTTAGGAATACTTTAATTCATTCCAGCACAAAAATCACTGACGTGACGTGGAAAACTGCCACGCTAAAATGTTACTGGGCTGGTCATATTTGTCGCATGTCAGATGATCAATGGCCCAAACTCACTACCCAGTGGGTGCCTCTGAATGGCAAGCGACATCGTGGTAGGTAGACGGAGATGACGGGATGAGTTGGACTCATTTAACGACTGGTCCTCAGCGTCTTTAGACAGAGAGAAGTGGAAGGAGAGTAGGCTTTTGCACTGCAGTGGGACAATACAGGCTTATAATAATAATAAAGTTATATTTACCGAAAGAACGACAAGTCACCCTGTTTTTTTGCATTTTTTCAGCACACTTAGTAGTCCGATCAAAGAATGCCTCAAAGGAGGGTATAGAGTGCGTGAGCAGGAACCTAAGCGATTTCTTTCAAATTCAAATCATTTATTTGCGAAATGTGGGTTTACAGGGTTCTTTAAAAAAAGTAAGATTTGCAGCTATCAGTGATTTTTAACCAAATTATTTTGAATTTGTATAATTTTTCTGTTATAATGTATGCACTCTGCTATCCAAAAAGTACTAGGGGAGAATAAGCTGGCTGGAGGTAGTCATAGAGATGGAAGAAATGAAATTAAAATACTACTGTTTAAGGAGGTTATGTAAATAAAATTAAACGTCTTTATTTCCTGTTATAATGTATGCACTCTGCTATCCAAAAAGTACTAGGGGAGCATAAACTGGCAGGAGTTCGTCATAGTTTTATTTATAATTTTTTTTTTGAGTTTTGTAAGAAATTCTCTAATATTATAAAAGCAGTTTTCTATCAGCTATTTGCGTATTTTTTTAGTCATAGGTGTCGTTGGCCCTTCCTTAAATACATTTGGAATGTTATTATAAAATTTGATGCACATGCCATAACAACTCTTTTGCAGTAATGAGGTATTAGGGAAAAAATTTAAATTTAATTAGATATAAATTAAATGTTACAGAAAATTATTTGGAATAATCCAAAATCTATATAATTATTTTGCGAACTGTACTTTTTTGCTTCTCAAATAGTGTAGTGAAGTGAACGGGCTCTGAGCCGTTGAGGAATATTTTGACAACCTAAACGACAGTTTCTGTTTTTTTCCTATTTTATTTTATGTATTTCTTAACTTGTAAGTTTAAAATTAAGTTTTATGTAAAAAATGTATATTGTTTCTGTAAATAAATCTATATAAGTAGGCGTTAATTAAAATCATCTTTTATAATTAAATCGTGAACTTATTTTATTTTTAATAGAAGGTATATACAACAGTTATTATGAATAATTATATTCTATGAGTATCAAATAAGTAATTGAAATATTTTCACAGACAGACACACAGACATGCATGTCATGTAAACTTTTTTCTCACAGTGCAAAATGTTCCTTTGTTTCTTGTTATATTTTTTCTTGTATTAAAGCCGGTTTCTTATGTGTGGTTCCAGGATTTCCTGAAGCTGTTCCTAATGTAACTGGCCCTTTTGTACGTCCATTCCCTATTCTTTTTCGGTATAAGAGCTGTAGCAGCCAGGACAGGAGCCAGGCAAATGGACATGAATAACAACCAGAAGATTAAATCGGCAAAAACTGAAAAAGAAATAAAAATATGTATGAATTTTTATCCTTCACTTCTCGCTGTCTATACGTTTAGATCTTCTAAACAACGCAACGATGTGGTTTTCACTATCATTTTGGGAATTTCGTCCGAAATATTTATTTATGTACAATACATGCATATTAAATATAATAGGAAAATCCTGTTCCTGTATATATACATATATATATCTACTTGGGTGCAAACAAGCATACCTGAGCCTCTAGACAAGTGGCATGAACGGTAGGCTAATCGAAAAGTCAAAAAAACAAATGTATGGGATTTGACGTAAGTCTACGATATAATGTCGTAAACTTACGTCAAATCCCATACATTTGCTTTTTTGGCTTTTCGATTCGACTATTTCTTGTGCCATTTGTCTAGAGGGGCTGATGTTAAGTAGTTACCGTAGCCTATGGACGCTTGCAGTACCAGAGGTATCACTTGTGTGTTGCCAACCCATTGTTTTACCGCTGTGTGTAGTTATTTGGCTGTGGTCTTTTGTAAGGTGGAGGTCCTTCCCCAGTCAGGCTTGCTCACTAGTATGGTGCCCTACCTCTCTACCTGAGTTGTATAAAATAACTTCTTATTCATCATACTTACTATTACTTTGTACGTTGATATCAAGTAGATGTCCAGTAGTCCGGGAGATTTCTCCATCTTGTCCCATCACCTTGACTGCTACGGTCCAAGGATTTAAGTCATTCAGATTAGGACTCCTTATGAATATGGAGCACAATGTGCTATTGGATGTGAATACTGTGTATTCGTTGGGTAAGTTGTCCATGGTGAAACCTGGTGAATAGAAAAAGTGTGAGAAAATATATTTATTTTGTACTAGATGTTGCCTGCATGAATAAAATTGTTATTGTGATAAAATACCCTGTAGAATCCAGGAATCTCCTTGCTAAATTTGATTTAGATCGGTTCAGCCCTTTAGTCGTTAAAAGATAACAGACAGACATAGTTACTTTCGTATTTATAATAATACTAGTTTCCGCCCGCGGCTTCGCCCGCACATACAATTCCATGGGAACAGTGTTTTTCAGTAGTATTTCAAACTACATTCTATCTCTGTGCCAAATTTCATCCAGTCCCTCTAGACATGTGGTATAAACGGTAGTCGAATCGAAAAGCAAATGTATAGGATTTGACGTAAGTTTACGAGAGTATATCGAAAACTTACGTTAAATTATTATAATATTACGATTAGACTACTGTTTATGCCACTTGTGTAGAGGGGCAGACCCTCTAGACAAATCAAAAAAACCAAATGTATGGGATTTGACGTAAGTTTACGACATTATATCGAAAACTTACGTCAAATGCCATTCATTTGCTTTTGACTTTTCAATTCGACTATCGCTTATGCCACTTGTCTAGAGGGGCCTTTTTGGCGTGATTGAGCAACAAACATGTATCCATCTAATATATCCCTATAAATGATAAAACTCACCCTGGCCATTAATTCTGACAAATCTGCAGTAGTCGATGGTATAAGGACGGTTGACAGTTGCTTCTACAATGGCTGCAGTCGCGTGCCACATAAGACGCACGTCCATTTGTGCTGAAGCAGAGTGTATCATGTGCATTAATTAGTTTGCTCTTAACTATACTTGTATTTGTAGGCTTGACGAATATTTCAACATGTTGAGCATAGGACGAGTCAATGGGAGGCATCGGCTAATTGTTTTGACCTACCTCCTTTCCTTATTAATAACTACACCAAAACCCTCCCACTTCTCTTTATTTAATTTAACTTTCTTTTCTGTCCGACCAAAGGTTGCCTGTAAAAAATGCTTTTAGCGATAAGGCCGCCCTGAGTATAAATAATGTTTTTGTCAAAATGTAATTGGTGTAGTAAGTAGTAAAAAAGAGTATTCTATTCTATTGGCTGCAAAAAGAATGAGTCTTCTGGGTCAAATATAACCCAAACTAGATGACTTTAGGCGCATCCCTATAATATATACCGCAGGTGATGCTAAGGAATCTAAGAATCTCAAAGAGAAACGCGCAAAAGTTCTTAAATAGTCGACTTCCTCTGGCCACAAGGACAGCTCCAACAGAATAAGATAACTATTCTTCTAGATGGAGTCCAAGAAACCTTACATAACTATGTATTTACCTCGAATTGATACACTGATAGATTGCCGTTGTTCAGGAGCCGTGGTGTCTTCGAGTCCTACGTGACAGCTCCAGATACCTGATTCACTGGCTGACAGGCTATTGAACCGAATCCCGCATTCGCCAGCATCCAAGCCTGATCCTACGTATCCAAAGTTCTCCGATGATGGCATGCCTGGTAAAAAACAAACGGATAATTATAATTTGGCAAATTTGCTGCGTTTGTTAAACGGTAAGCGATATTCTTCATTTAGAAAGAAATGATTCAAAGTGACTCTGACCTAAATAAAATTAATATATTTGGAAACTGATTCATATTTTTGATCTATTCTCTAGGACCATGGGGTCCAAGTGCCCATAAACTGTATCGTGAGATATTTAAGCATTTAGTCTAGTCATCTCACGATCCAAACGCTGGCCTTTACTTGGGTCAACCTATTAGCCTTGCAATCCAGCAATCCAGCGTGGAAATGCGTGCAAAAAAACTGCAACCTCAATCAGATATTTTATTTACCTTTAAATACAATATCTGATCGTTTGTAAGTAGTTAAGGTAAAGTAACTTTTATTTTAATAACTGTTCATGTAAATATTTTATGAAATATAATTTATGCGAACAACGTCAATGTCTTGGAGAAGGTCACACCCACCTCACGCTCGAATACTGTGAAATCCTTGGAGGAGGCCTATGTTCAGTGGACCTCTTTCGACTGAGCTGATGATGAAAGCAATTGAAAATAGTGTTGTAGGTGGAGATATGATTGGTGACCATTTGCCGCCATTTATGAATTACTATTTACATTTATTATGCTTACATAATAAATTATCTACCTTAAACCAAAGTACTTAACGTGCATGTTCCTTAAAACACGTAGGTACTTCAGTGTACAAGAAACAGTCATCTATCTATATATTTTAGTTAGCTAAATTCAGTTATGCCTAACCACAGTGTACATCAGGTTCCTGCTCATTATGAATGGCAATTAAATACATATTGATGACTGTAAATATATATTCTTACTAATATTATAAATGTGAAAGTTTGTGAGTATGGATGTATGGATGTTTGTTACTCTTTCACGTAAAAACTACTGAATGGATCTGGATGAAATTTGGCACAGAGATAGATTATAGTCTGAAATAGCATATAGGCAACTTTTTATCGCTATAACCGACATCTACGCGGGCGGGGCCGCGGGCAAAAACTCGTTTTTATTTATATATATACCTTTATCACTTATATATTTTGATATTTATTTACTTTATAATTATTATATATTCCTCTTTTTTGTATTATGATATTTGATTAGTATATAATAATTGCTTCTTTCTAGACCTCACACTAATATGCACCTACTATGTTTCATCTCTGCATCACCCTATAGGTTGACTGGTAGAGAATGCCTTTGACATTAAGTCCGCCTTTTTACATGTTCTATATATTAAGTTCTAAATAAATAAGTAGTACACAAATTAAACTATTTTTGTAAATGTGGCAGTGAGGAGCTAATTTGAAATCGCTATAATAGGTAGTAGGTGTTGCTTACCAGGGAATACATTGTAGACAGTTCCATTTCTAGCTCTGAAGTAGCAGTACTTAACATGGGTGGGTATGAAGCAGCTCATCACGACAGGCTCGTCCTCCAGGTATACTACTGCTTTATTCTCCGCCTCCAGAACTGGTTCTGAAACAAACAACTATGCACTCAGCGTGTCTCTGTCTCTGTTGTTTAATTGACTGACATTGCCTTGCCGAAGAATGTTCTAGATTCGATTCCCGTGAGAGACAAAACCTTGTGTGATCTATACATATTTTTTCCTTCCATAAATACTTAATACTTATATTTGTAAAGTTCCTCACGACGCAGGTCTTGTTACCAAGAGCGGGCTAATCTTGCTCAGTACACAAAGATTTTTAATGGGTGGGAATCGATCCTGTCCTTCGGCTTAGCAGCTAGGGTCACAAACCACTAGACTAACCAGACAATAATAATATAAATAATAATAGCAACTTCTCTATCAAGAGAGAGGGTTCAGGCCTTAATTCACACACGCTGGCCTAATGCGGGTTGGTGAATCAGACATGGCTTTAGAATTTCTTCTAAGATATGTTTTCCTTCACCGTTAGCAGATGGTGAATCATTTGAATAGTACATATAAACTCCACAAAGTGAAATTCACCTTGGTTACTGCCACCCAGGATCGAACTCGCACCTCTTGCGTGCAATTTGGTTACTTTCCCCCTCGGCCACCACCGCTTTTAATGTAATAATATGGTCAATAATAATATGTCACTTTTTTATACTACCACGATGTCAAACAAGATTACAGCCAGTCTGTCTGATGTAGTAGTAGACAGGGTTCAGCAAAAAAAAGTTCTTACCAGTAATAACAGAGGCGGCAACTTCAGGATCTTGCATAGTGAAAGGACACAAGACTGTAAGAAATCCGTAGAAGGTGCCAGAGGTGGTATCCATACCACAGCGCCAGAGACCCAAGTCTTGGGCTGTTGGATTAATGAGGCGCAGCGTGCAGTCGTTGTTACCAGCATTAGATTCATAACTGGAAAGGGCAGAAGCAGTCGGCCATTAAGCTAAATAGAATATCCTTTCTTTCTCTCATATCAAAAAATCCTGATGTTACAATTTTTAACAAGCATTCAAGAGATTCTTACAGGCTACGGATTACTGTAGCCTGTAATTTTTCTTTTTTATTAATAAAAGACAACTTCCGCACTAGAGAACAAGCTCTGTGTCGCGGGGGACTTTACAAACATACAATTAACGGACACAAATTACACCCAGACTCAGAACAACACTTTGTGAGTCACATAAAGTTTTGACCTGTGTGGGAATCAAACCCATAACCTCATGCACAGCAGGCGCATACTGCGGCCACTGGACCACCAAGGCAGTCATCTCTATAAGAGAGGGAGAGAGAGATATTAGCGTAGACAACTTGGCGAGATGAAGAAATCCACTAACCGAACAAAGGAGCCGTTGAATGCGTATCCGCCCTGTCCGACGCTGTGAGCGGCGATGAGGATGTTGTTCTGTGGGTCTCTGAACTTGCACGCGTTCACCTCGAACGTGGAGGGCAGGGAGCAGGTCAGCAGTACTGAGGGTTTGTTCGTCGCCACAGATGTTGTCACCACTGGCTTGTTACCTGAAATTTTGTACATTAGATTCTATAATAAGTAATTTACTTGAGGCGCCAGCAAGTCTCTAATGCTCATTTAGGGGAATTGTTTTTCTATAGCACAGTTAACTAAAACACAAAGCTTTCTTGTTACAAAATTTAGGTTAGGCAATGCACATGGCCATTCCAGCATCCTTGCTGCTGCTTCCTTGCACTACGGTGATTATCAAGCATAATGATGGTAAGGCTAGGTAAAGCTTTTTGCTACACATATAATATTTGACTGCCTTGGTGGTCCAGTGGCCGCAGTATGCGCCTGCTGTGCACGAGGTTGTGGGTTCGATTTCCATACAGGACAAAACTTTGTGTGACCCTCAAAGAGTTGTTCTGAGTCGGGGTGTAATTTATGTCCGTTAATTGTATGTTTGTAAAGTCCCCCGTGATATAGAGCTTGTTCTCTAGTGCGGAAGTTGATTCATTTTAATAAAAAAAAAAACAAAAAAATATAAATAGCAAAAATATGTTTTAAATTTAAATATGTACCTAGGTACTAATCATTTTTAAGAAACAAATACTTTCTTTAATCAGTACATCTTGTGATATCCTTTTATCACTCGAATGATGCTGATTTTTATTATCTCTATCAATATTATTTATGTCAAAACAGATAAATACATGATATTCAAAAAGTAAAACTCCAAAAACATTGAAAGGGATAGATAAATTATTTTCAGAAAAAGGTACTTTTCCGCGCGATACAAGGCTTGTTTTCCAAAGGTTGTCTCATGAAAATTAAATAATATTGAAATTACATAAATCTACACTTCAAGAAATATATTTTAGTACAATTTATTAAAAATCAGTAAATAAGAACCCTACACAAATTAAAATGACACTGCTTACCGTATTTATCTGTCATTCTGTCTATTGGCAATACTTATTCTTTAAGCAAAATATAAAACACATACCTATTTATTTTAAAGACAACTCCCGCACCAACGAACAACGTCTGCGCTACGCCGGGTTTACAAACATACAATTCTCGGACATAAAGTATATCCAGCTTTAAAATAAACCTTTGTGGATCGCACAAATTTTAGCCCGTATTCTAATATGGAATCTACAACACTCGATGCGATAACCACCTGGAGCTCAAGTGCAGTCCAGTCCAATCGAAATAGCACTTTATGTAAAGGTACTAAGATTTCTATCAGACAAATCATTAACCTTAAGAATATAGTTAGGGCAAGTATACATACCTCTTTCTAAAACTTCCACATAGAACGCGAAACTCTGTAGCTGCACAGTACCAGGTAGTCCAACATACATCTTCCACGTCCCCCTATGACTTACAGTCACTCTATCAATAACTATATGACACTGACCGAAGTTGTCGTACATTGTGTGTCCACTATTGTCTATAATCTTGCAGTAGACGGTGTCATTGGAACCCAGCGTGATATCAAGTGGTTGACCAACATTCCACATAAGATTATCTATGTAAATTGGTTGGGCAGCTGCATGTGAAAGAAAGATTTTATTTTAAGAAGAATAGTTTTCTTACATTATTGCAAACGCAGAACAAAGACTTGAATCTTTGTTCAGATTTGATAGAAGGAGAAGAATATTTATTTTTGTAACACCAGGTCAGCAAATTATTTACTATCTGCTTATGGTAAGGAAATTTACATGCCTTAGAAGAAATTTTAAATGTCTGTCATGTCTGTTCCATCAGCCCGCATTAGGCCAGCGTGAGTGGCTTATGGTCTAAACCCCTTCTCGCTCTCTCTTGATGGAGGAGAGAAGACCCGTGTCCAGCAGTGGAAAATATATGGGTTGCTATTATTATTACAAGATTTGCTAATTTAGAACGTTTGGAATCGAACCCAAAGGTTACAGTGATTTTATGTACATACGTATTTTGTATTCATTTTATTATTTAAATTTCGTACAATGACAACTTCAGGCTATATAAGTATAATAGTTTACATCTCATAAATTTTAAATTAAGATCGAAAATAAATAGCTATAAGGACGCCATAGCAAGGTCTTTTTTCTGATTTTAATATCATCGCTCAATCTGCATATATAAGAACTGTAGAGAAAGCTATAATAGGCAGCAATACTATTGTTTATACCAAGACTGAATATGAGGTTGACATGCGTCGTCAACTTGCATCGTCAATGATGCAAGTCGTGCAAGTGACATGGTATTGCACAGCTTGCAATTATCTATTAGATATTCCTATTCGGCTTCCACCGCTTCTAAACTTGATAGATTAGTGTAATTTGCGGTATATTTTATCTATTTAAATTAATCATGTTATCTTTAAACGTGATCCGATACATGTAAATGATTATAAATCTCATTATCGCTTACCTTCGACGCGAATCGTAAATGGTTGTCTTCTTTCTATAGGGGTGGATGATCTCATTGCCTTTGCTATAAGAACCCATTGCCCAATCATTTCGTAATGCCTTACATTAAGTATGACACCACATTCTACTCCATCTCCGTTTAAAATTTCTACCCCAGGAATGTTTAATCCATCTGAAAATGCGTGCTGCACCTCATCAGGGGTTATCAAATAACAACTTTCATTTTCAACAAATTCTTCTTTACTGATAACTATTTTGTGGGTGGTATCCATTGTAGTCTCTATAATTTGCTCTTGTAAAATTTCAATTGTTCTGGGTTCTTCAGTTGACCCTTCAGTTGGTTCGTCAGTAGGTTTATTAGTGTGTTCTTCAGTTGATCCTTCAGTTGGATTCTCAGTTGGTTCTACAGTTGTTTCCTCAGGTGGTTCCTCAGTTGGTTCCTTAGTAGGTTGTTCAGTTAATTCATCACTTGGTTCTTCGGTTGTGTAAGAGGTATCTAAAAGAATACAATGTTGACTAAATTTACAATATATAAGCGACAGCTGACAGTCAGCTTAATAGCACGACCGGTGTAACCTGGTCGACACATCAAGCAATGTAAATAATGTATGATAGTGGTAATACCCGTGGGATTACGATTACGTAGCTCGCAGAACCGATGACCGTTGGGGCATAAAGGTTCTAGAGAAGTGCCTACCAACTGGAAGACTCAGCGTGGGTAGGTCTTCATCCAGTTAGACCGACGAATTAGTGGAGTTTGGAGGTAGGTTCGAGGAATCGTTGGGGAAGACCCACCGTCAAGAAATAAATATCTTTCAGCTAAGATGACGATGATAAAAATAATAAAGGATATGTAGCAAAACTTACCATCGAGATTGAAAACCACTGGACGACGAAGTTCATTCTGACCATCTCTTGCAGAACGGAACAAGCCATAAATAACCCACCCGCCTAGCGTGTCGCTGTTGATATCAAATGCAAGGGCGCACAAAGATAGATTGTTTTCTTCAATTCTTGTAATATAAGGATATTGTACATCGTCTTTGATTACCAAATCTTCGCCGTCAGGAGTAACAGCATGGCAATGTAATAAGTTTCTATTCCTATCAGCAACATTTAAGTTTACAGTTTCTCCGATATTGACAATGTGGTGAGCTTGCGGGTGATTAGTCGAGAACCATCTTGTTGGTGGAAAATTGCTGTTATCTAGAAATAGATTCAAAGAACTTATTAATTAGGAGCACAGCACATTAGGGTACACACAGCAATATCCCTATTAAAATTGACAGCTCCCTTGTTAGCCTAGTACTTAGACATTGCGTGCCACTGCTGATTGGCAACCAAAAACTTTTATCATAAGGGTGTTATGTTATGGGTAGCCCTGGGAAAGGAATACGATTTACTAATAAACGCTTCTGCTTATTTGAGAACTGAAGAACTGTATTCTTTTTCGCATATGAATACAATGGCCTTTTATAAGGTGGAGGTCCGTTGCCAGTGGGTCTTGCTAGTTTAATTTACTCTCTTAAATGGCTCACAAATAAAAATTTATTGATTTGATCTAAAATTACAATTTTGATAGATAAATAAAAAACAGTAACTTTATTTGTCACAGTCTTGTGCAACGGGCAGCCATGTCGCTAAAAGCAATTCATAACGGTGAACCTTTGGATGGAAAAAAAGTTAAATGTAATAAAGTAACATCTACTTACGCCATTGAATATGAACAGGCTGACATCGTAGCTTGTCAGACTTGCCGCACAGCTTCCAGTCTCCTAACAGATTATTATTTATAGTACCAATAGTAATCCTGCATGAGACGAATATACTTTCTTTTTGGACCTTCACTCCTTCTATATCTAACAATTCAGATTGTATCATAGCACCATTGGGTGTTATTACATAGCAGGTCTCAGTAAAAGATTCCCTGTTTAGAGATATATCTATACTACTCTCATCGTTGGTGAAGTACTGAATTACGCTAAATAATTCATCTATATGGTAATCATTTAGTTCGTTATTCTTGTTTTCTTTATTTATTTGTCCATCGTATACACTTATATCGCTTACTGTTCCACAAACACCACCTAGAACAAAGAATCATTTTAAATATTTATTACCGTTTCATAAAAAAATATTTGAACTAAAAACAAAAAATGGAAGGCTGTGTTTTAGAGCGTCAAAGTATTCCTCAACATCACTGTCTATTGGCAACGTGTCCATAAAGCCAACGGCTTTAACACGTAGGCAGCGACGCATATTCTGTGTGACATGAAACATGCCAGCTTTCTGATCATGCAAAGCGTCGATCAGTCGTTTCGCTAGGTCTCTAAATGAAACGAGCACTCAGACCCTATGAGTCTACTGCAATCTGTATATTCTGTATGCAGGATACGTATATAGGACCGCCGGGAAAGCAATGGATGACCGTAACAAATGGAACACAAAAAGTAGAGCTAGTTATATAAAAAAATGGGTGTATAAGGATTGATGATGTGATGAATAAATGTAGGGTAAGTGGAACCTGGGTCCAAGGAGATGCTGAAATAGACTGAAATGTGATGCATTGCATTAACCTAGGTTGGATAGTTGATCAACAGAATATATACAGGTGTTCAACAGAAGAAGACATTAAAGGTCAAAAAGGCGACACTAATCCTTTACTAGTAATAAGGTTGCCACTGATCAAGGTCGAAAATATATCGCTATATGGACGTCATCTTATAGCCCCTGAGTGGTAGCGATCTCTAAGAAAAAAAGAGTTTCTTACACTCTATGTGCTTCAAAAGGCACTTTAAAATCGGTTCCGACTGTTAACAGTTGTTAAAATACGACAGAGGGATATATGGGAGGTGCGATCCGAACAATTCTATCACCAAGTAGGCCATTAACCAGTCAATAAAACACTGATGGCATATCTTTAGTATATCTTAGAATCTATAATAGTAATTAATATGTTTATATTCCAAAGCTCATCAGCTAATTAACATAAGGCCACACTTATCTGTGTGTTTGCAGTCCGCACGTATTCGATTATCTATATTATTTCATCAATACATTTTAATCCTGTAATAGGGTCCGGATATCAAAAAACTTTAAATTGTTATCGCTGCAGTTGAAATGGAGGACCTACATTGTGGAAATAATTTAATTATTATTTAGTTTTTATATTTATACTAGAGGACCTGGCAGACGTTGTCCTGACCTGAAAAGCTGACATACCGACAGCAGTGCCACCTGCCGGGTCCAATTGTGAATCTAAACCATCCGGGGCCCTACCCGAACACACACACGAAAAAAAAAATCTGCCGAGCCGTTTAGGAGGAGTTCAGTGACATACACACACAGAGTAAAGAAGAATTATATCAAAATAAAAATATATACAGTGCTAGGCTGTTGCCCCCTGCTCCGCTTGCGTGTATATCGGATGCCCTTCTCCAGGATATATTATTATATATCTCCTTGTCAAATTCATAACTTATTTATCATCTTATTTTATTGAAATGCTGCAATATCTATATCTCTCGAATACTTGGTAATACAAAGTTTCCTACCGTTACCGTTACTTTGTAACCATTAAAGAAAGAAAGAAGAGTGGGCCTGAAGATTTGTCATACAGGGCTAGAACCTAGTGCAGACTCCAGCTCTCTCAAAGGCACTCGAAATATTTTTAAGCACTACTGTAATACCTTTTGAGAGTAAAATAAATAAATATGTATATTATTATACCATCATAAAATCCATTCTTTTTTCTTTCGTTTTTTTTTTAAAAAAGACAACTCCCGAACTAGAGAACAAGCTCTGTGTCGCGGGGGACTTTACAAACATACAATTAACGGACACAAATGACACCCAGACTCAGAACAACTCTTTGTGGATCACACAAAGTTTTGTCCTGTGTGTTAATCGAACCTACAACCTCGTGAACAGAAGGCCCATACTGCGGTCACTGGGCCACCAGAGAACCACCGAAGGCAGTCGAATATGAATAAGTATAATATTATTCCCCCATCAGGAAAATCAAATTAAAACGCCCTCCTGCGCCCTGGATGTCCAGAGGTATCCAAATGGCAATGAGGCGGAGGGATAGGGCATTTCGAAAGTTTAGGAGGGAGCGTTCAGACGATAACTGGTCCCTCTTCAAAACTGCAAGGAATAGGTATAATCAGATGATACGTAACGCCAAACGCCGCCATATTTTTAACAACATTAATTCCTCTTCTCCCGCTAATATCTGGAAGTTCCTCGGGACGCTAGGTATTGGCAAACATCGACGTGCAGATCAGCGGTTGACAATTGGTTTGGATGACATCAACCGTCATTTCTCCACCTCTGGCAAACTTGATTACCAAACCAAGTGTCATACTGCGAACTACATAGCTAGTTTATCCTCTCCTAACATTGATCCTTTAAAGTTTTCTCCAGTAACAGCAGGCGAGATCAAAAAAATTATCCTTTCGATCAAGTCCAATGCGGTGGGTTACGATGGCATCAGTCGTCGTATGATTTTACCCATACTTGATCATCTGACTCCAGCATTATGCCATATCATTAACTTTTCCCTATATAGCAACACCTTTCCTTCCTTATGGCGTAAAGCTCTCCTATTTCATGATCTCGCCTGATACACTGGAATGGTTCTCAACATATCTTCAGGGGCGCCAGCAGTCGGTCCGCCTTGATGATTCTTCATCAAGTTGGTGCGAACTTGACTCTGGGGTTCCTTAGGGTGGCATTCTTTCTCCGTTACTTTTTTCAGTTTTTATTAATCTCCTAACCCAGAATCTTCAGTGTGCGTATCATCTTTATGCTGATTACTTGCAGTTGTACTCACAAGCAAGCACAACGAATTTATCTTCAGCAATTACCAATTTAAATAGCGACCTTGAAGAATTAAGGAATTGGTCTAACAGGTTTGGCTTAGCCGTTAATCCCGCTAAATGTCAAGCCATTATAGTGGGTAGCCACCGCATGATGAGCAGGTTATCCATCAGTACCCTGCCACCTCTCATCTATAATAATTCAATTATACCATTCAGTCCTGTGGTTAAGGATCTTGGATTGCTTGTCGATACCACTCTCAGTTGGCAGGCTCAGGTTACCAATGTGAGTCAAAGAGTTACTGGAGCTCTTCGGGCCTTTTATCGTCTGAAAAACTTTCTCCCTACTAGGACCAAGACAATGCTTGTGCAGACCTTAATCTTTCCCATAATTGACTTTGGTGATGTGTGCTACTATGACCTGAATGCAGATCTTCTCAACAAATATGACCGGCTTCTTAATAACTGCATTCGATTCATTTATAATCTTCGTAAGTATGACCATGTGTCTACCTTTCGCTCTGAATTGAAATGGTTACCTATTCGTCAACGCCGTAGTTTGCGTGCCCTCACTACTCTCTATTCTATTCTCAACTCCCCTTCTCCCCCTTCCTATTTAACAGTATTTGTGCTCTATTCACGATAGAAACCTTCGCTCGTCAAAGAACCTTCTCCTAGTCTGTCACTCCCATAAAACTGGATTTATTCATTTCTCGTTTGTAGCCCAGGCTATTCATCTCTGGAATGAGTTGCCTCTTGAAGTCAGGATGGCCACTAACCGTTTTGCATTCAAACTGAAAGTTAAGGCTCTCCTCTTGGAGAAATTGTTGGAATTATCTCGTTAACTATTTATTATGTTATTATTTTATATATTTATAACTGTATAAGTATCTATATGTAATTACATATACATATATATATATATATATACATACTTGTATTTTTATCTATGTAGCTTAGTATTTATTGCTTTGTCTTATTTGGTAATTATGTTTAACTTGTCTTTCTTGCTTCATTGACTGCACCTACTTCGATTATCTCTGCATCACCTGTGGTAGACTGGTAGAGAATGCTTATAGCATTAAGTCCGCCTATGTACCTATGTGCATGAAGTTTAATAAATAAAAAAAATAAAAATATTGAAAGAATTTTAAGTATTGAATGCGTGTTATAAGTGCAACCGTAAATTGTATTATTGTTAGCCTTAGCAATAAGTAATCTTAGTCCGGTAAAAACAGAAAATATTTCGTTGTATTATCAGATAATAGATAAATGCTTGCAACATTGTATGTATTTTAAATATATTATGTATTTACATTGATCCCATCTAAATACTGATATGATAACATGACATCTTATCTTGCTATTGTATCTGCTGATAAATTATTCTCTGGGCAAGCTGAAGACTTCTTTTGTTCTAGACCCCCACGGTAGACCGTTATCTACGTCATAACCTAGAGGTTATGACGTAGATAATGCATGCGCGTAAAAATGTAGGATCTATATGTATATATATAATTTTAACAAAAAAAAAAACCGACTTCAGTACGGTAAGTTGTAAAATTTCAAATAGCTTCAAACCCCTAGTCTAACATAGGTATTAAAACAGGATGAACTGTCATGCAAACTCTTATCTCATTTTTCCTCCCTTAAAGAAGGTTCTTCGTCGGGCAGAACACAGGTCCAGTAGGTATTAAAAAAAAATTTAATCTGTGCAATCCGCGCTCAATTCATTCACGTCATTATTGCTTATTAATAGTTGCTTAGCAACCATAATCGAAACTTATCTAATCGCCATCAGTAAAATACTTATTATTGAAAAGTTCAGATGGCCATCTGTGGTCTTCTTCATCAGTTTTACTTCACCAAATTACACTTTCTGAATGCAAATGTTTGATTAGTTGTTAGAAATATTAAAATTGCTATATGTGTGCCTATAACTTTTGAGGAGTGCCCTAAATTCCTCATCCATCATCAGAACTTTCTTCTTTCTGAGACAACAAAAGAATTTTTCAAATCGGTCCATAAATGACGGAGTTCTGCGGTAACAAACATAAAAAAACACACGACTTGATAACCTCCTCGTTTTTGAAGCCGGTTAAAAATGAATACCTATTTACCTTGGTTTACCTTGCCATAACTTGAGAACCACTTTATCGATTACTTCTTTTTTAAGCTTTCTGATACTTTGTAGAAGGTCTCACAAAAAATTGCACATAAAATAAAGCTATTTTTTGTGCAATTTTCTTTTCTTTCATAAAGTGGGGTGTATTGTAAACTAGTGGCCCACCCTGACTCCGCCCGGGTTAAGCAACCCGGGCGAAGTCAGGGTGAACAAGCAAACGGACTACCTGATGGTATGCAGTTATCGTTGCTTATGGACAAAGTCAAACTCATTTATTAATTTAGATCAAATACATGATACTTATGAACGTCATAAAAACAAATGCCAGCTACTTTTACCTACGGCCAATTCGCTAACTAGGGTTGGGCCTCAAGAAGAATTGGCAAGAAACTCAGGCCACTCTTTTTAATCGCCAGAGTATAACATTTACAATTGACATTGACAAACGCAACACGTGGTATATTATTTGCGAATTGCCGACCCAAAAGTTATTATTACTAGGTTTTTGAGATGAAATATCCCTGGAGAAGGAAAACGTTTCTTTAAAAACGCAACGACTTAATGAGCACTGGAAACCTACTCACGCAAAGAAACACAACTACATTACTGTGTCGCGCTCATAGACAGATGCACTCGCTGTACGGCGATCAGCGGGTTAAGCTAACCACTTATTGTTCGGTTAGTAACCAACGAACCCCTCTACACAAGTGGCTTAAAGGTAGTCGAATTGAATTGAATAGAAAGCTATTGTATGGGATTTAACGTAAGTGTATATTATAATGTCGTAAAGTTATATCAAAGCCCATACATTTGCTTTCTATTCTATTCGATTCGACTGCCGTTTATGCCTAGAGTGGAGACCGCAACTCGGTAAGCGTAAGGTAGTGCGGCCCCAGCTAGGTGGACCGACAACCTAAAAAAGGCGCACTGGATGCGGCAGACGGAGCACCGTGTGCTTTGGCGCGTGTTGAGAGAGGCCTATGTCCAGCAGTGGACTGCGATAGGCTGATTGATTGATTATGCCACTTGTCTAGAGGGGCTAGTGACGGAGTTATTTAGAACGCCTACATTTTAGGCTTTTGTGGTGTTGTACTTAACGACTTTTAACAGTCGGGACCGACTTATAACGTGCCTTCCAAAGCACGCAGACGCTCAGATGAATTACCACCTATAGGGTTACCGCGCCCTTGAAAGCTTAATCTTCTGATCGTTTAACAGAAAGTGCACATTATTTTTATTATACGTAACCCACACGATGCAAACGGAAGCTCGATTAACTTTTTGTAAGTATATACATGTTACACAAATTAATGCGAAATTTTGAATGGATGTATGTATGAATATTTATTACCCAAACACTTGCACAGAAGCACAGATTTTTTTTATTCTTCCTGGGTAGTAAACAAGCATACGCCCCGCCTGATGAAAAGCAGTTACCGACCCATTTTTTTACACTAGGGATACTACATCTTTTCATCATTAAAAAAGTGTTCCCTAAATGAGCTCTGGCGACCTGTACTCACACACAGAAACACAACTGCAATGCTGTGTGAAGTTATTTGGCTGTGGTCTTTTGTAAGGTGGAGGTCCGTTTCCTATTCGGGCTTGCTTGCTAGTATAGTTAAACTTTATCCCGGAAAAAAAACTCTGTTTCCGAGTAGTACACCTGGGTGAAACCGCGGTCGGAAACTAATTAAAAATAAACAATAAACTAAGTACCTGTGATTAAGATGGCGAATGTCAATCCGTAACACAACTTCATATCGCCGTGAATCCTCACTGACTATGAAATAAACCTTCAGCGATCGTAACATATTATTATCTATACTGATATAATAAAGCTGAAGAGTTTGTTTGTCTGACCGTGCTTATCTTTGGAACTTTGAAGAGAGATAGGGCACTATATAAGCGTGTAAGCCTGACTGGAAGGACCTTAACAGACCACTACTAAATAAAGATGAATACACATCTTCAGACCCTCTAGACAAGTGGCATAAACGGTAGTGAAATCGAAAAGTCAAAAAGCAAATGTATGGGATTTGACGTAAGTTTACGTTATAATGTCTCAAACTTACGTCAAGTTTCATACAATTTCATTTTTTGTCTTGTCTTGTCTACAGGGTCAGTGCTCATTTAGAAAAGTAACGTTTTACTATTGCAGGTATGAACCATCACTAATCCTGGTATTATTAATTTTAGAGTCGACAACACGTAGGTATTGCAAACTTCCATATGCTACGGTAACTGCTTGCCATCAGCGGGCTGTATGCTCGTTTGCCACTTACGTGGTATAAAAAAACGCTGGTGATACTGCAGGGAACAGTTAGTATTGGATATAATCCTTACTAATATTATAAATGTGAAAGTTTGTAAGAATGGATGGATGGATCTTTGTTACTCTTTCACGTAAAAACTACTGAACGGATCTGGATGAAATTGAAATGGCACACAGGTAGATAATGGTCTGGAATAACACATAGGCTACTTTTTACAGCGATAACCGACATCCACGCGGGCGGAGCCGCGGGCAACAGCTAGTCTATAATATTTGAAAGAGGAAATATTTATTTTTGTTTGTTTTTTACGATTTAACTCCAAAACTTCTCGACCAATTTAAAAAAATCTTACACCATTAGAAAGCTACATTATCAACGGGTAACATAGGCTATATTTAATTGAAAAAAAATATGGAATCCCTACGAAAACTAAATTTATAAATGTCTATTGATCAGTGCAAAGCCGGTACGTGCCGCTATATTGGATATGTTTGTGACAATCATCATACGTAACCGATAAGAGCTATGTAGATTGAGGTAACCTCTTTGTTGATTGACATTGAGTTGTTGTTGTTGAAACTTCTTATTTCGATACTGCATTTGGCTGCAAGAGTCAATGGATGATGGTCACCGAAATCGTGCATCGTGGCGAATGTTGAGCTTCTCTGGTATTTTAAGCGTTCATTGGCTACGGTAACTTAACATCAGGTATTTCGTATGCTTGTTTGCCACCCAACTAGTAAACTCAAATTCATAAACTCAAATGAACTGCCTTATTATGATAAGGCCTCATTGATGGTGACTTCTCAAGTAGTATTAGTAGACATTGAGGTAAACTCAATCTCTAATGAGCCCGATTGTATTGGTATCGCAGATATTTCCATTTTGGCTGTGAATTCTGCTGGTGGCCTTCTATCTCTAGGCCGCGACCGATGACTCTAACATAACTACTTCGATCTCACTGGCGATGGCTGCATTTTTCGCTTTAAAACAACGTCTTCAGAGGTCCTAAGGCTGGCTTCACAGCTGTCTGGGAGACTCCGATGGGCTGTCCAGAGCGGGCCTCTAGTGCTAAGGTCGCGTACAGACCAATCCGTGTCGCTGTAAATAGGTTATGGGTTCCAGAAGCCCATACGGATGGCTAAAGACTTCTTACTGCTTAAGGCTGACTTCACAGCTGTCCGGGAGACTCCCGAAGAGAGATTGCATCTAGGTATGAAGCAGCCAGCGGCACAGCGCTCAATATGCTCTTTATTTTGCAACTTAATTGCTTTTAATCTAAAGCTTCTATAGCCTACGGTAACTGCTTACCTTCGCAACACTTTTGCGTTTGCCAATTTAGCAAACTTTATAAAAATGATGGTTTTGTATTTTGTTACTTTGTCAACATAAATGATTAGGTATTGTAACATTGCTATAAGGGTACTAGTAGGGGTTATGCTAGATATTTGTCATAAAAATATTAATCAGAACACGGTAGATACAAGCAATACCTCAATTCGAGAAGCATACCAGGAGCACTACTTGCTCGTTGTCGACCCATCACCCATCATCTTAGTTTTAGTTTAGTTTAGTTTTAAAAAGACAACTCCCGCACTAGAGAACAAGCTCTGTGTCGCGGGGGACTTAACAAACATACAATTAACGGACTTGTTTTGGTGTTATGAATAACACCAAATCTTTGGTAACATGTAAATCATAATTTGATGACTGGTGGATAAAGTAACTGTACTGTGATAAAGTAACTGTAGTCTGTACAGAGTAACGCTAATCAAAAAAATAATTTCTCTATTCTCAGTGGCCGTACCATGATGTGTTTAACGAGAAACTTTTAAGCGAGAACAAGGGAAGGAGCTATTCACGCTTTAATAGTGTATAGATCCGTATTTTTTCTCGCTCGGCTGACTCACGCTTTAACACGTCTCTTTAATAAGTACCTAAATAGTTCGCCCTCCTTCTCTGGTATGGCCCCAGGAATTACCTACGCATTGATAAGCACTAGAGAGTGAGGGAGTAAACAGTTCTCATCGAGACAACATTGAGAGAGGATATCCTCTCTCTGTTTGTACCAGGGGTTAAAAGTGAGGGTTTAGCTCTGTTCATCTCACACTATTGTATCCATAGAACATATGTTTACAAATAAAATACTCTGATTCTGAAATATTTTTAGGAAGTCTAGAATAAAACAAGATAATATTTAAAATATATATTTTCAAACATAATCTTTTATCGTCTGTTTTTATACAGTGAAACAAATAGCAATATACAGAATGAGAAAATAAAAAACAGAAATTGTGTAGTACGGTGATTTGGCTATATTTATGTTTAAAATATTATGAATAGCACAGAAATCGGCACCGACAGATTACGTAGCTGGATCATGCAGCAAATCAGTGCTGGCTATAATTTAATATTTATGCACCATGATCAGAAATTCTTTTAACCTCCATGTCGATTTCTATCCTATATTCCTAGAAACTTTTCACATGTTAAGCCTTCTGTTGTTCTTCAGTAATCCCAACGGGTTTCTGTGGCATTTGGTTGTTCCATGTGTTTCCGTAGCTGTCGGTCACAGTGTTGTCCCTCGGGCACTTGCATTTGCAGTTCTTGTACCTTTTTGATACAAAAACGGCTCCACCGATGACAGGGAGCAGGCAAAGGATCGCAATAAACAGCCAGAAGAATACGTCACCAGCGGTGGCTAGAAACAGAAACAAATACATTTTCTAAATCTTGAACAATATAATTTGAGTATCAATGTGAATTTCACTCTGGAATTAATCCTTACTAATATTCTAAATGTGAAAGTTTGTAAGAATGGATGGATGGATGAATGTTTGTTACTCTTTCACGTAAAAACTACTAAACGGATCAAACGGATGAAATTTGGCACAGAGATAGATTATGGTCTACTAATTACTTTTTGCAGCGATAACCGACATCCACGCGGACGGAGCCGCGGGCAACAGCTAGAACGTACTAATACAAAGCTTTATCATATGCTAACTGTGAAGAAAACAAAGATTGTGAAGAAGAATCGTAATCCATACACGCTGCCATAATACGGGTTGGGAAATAAGACGTGCCATTAGAATTATTTTTATGGCGTGGGTTTCCTTACGATGTTGTTCTGTGCCGTTAATTTAACCACACCTGTTTGAGAACAGGAACACAAGTGTTCTTTTTTTTCTACTTCCTCCTCGATAACCTTTTATTTAAAATCGGGTTGACTCACTTTCTAGCGCCAAAATAAACGATCTTGAGTTGTCCCTTAAGGCAATTGGGCTTTCTTTCAGGAACAAAAGTAACGATCTATTTTTTCTTATTAAACTTACTGTTATTATTCTCAGCTTGTGGCGGCGGAGAGCCAGCGTGTCCAGTAGAGCCGAAGATTTCTCCATCTTGTCCCTCGAGCTTAATTGCAACGGTCCATGAATGAAGGTCCATAGAGGTGGGGTTTACTATGAGTACAGCGCACTCTGTGGCCGTGGACGAGTATTTAGTGTACCCATTAGGCAAGGTGTCCATGGTAAAACCTGAAAACGAAAGGTGAGATAAATCAGTCGTTTGTGTTTTAAGGTCCAGGACTTGAATAGGTTTGTAATCATAACCTGGATAATATGCTGAGGTTCATAGCCATGTGCACTAAAAGGATCAGTACAGGCTTTTGAATACATACGGTAAGCGCGCCCTTGGTAGCTACCAAGAACGCGTTTATTTCGGAGAGCACATTAAAAGTCGGTTCTAACTGTTAACAATAGTTAGATCATGGTAAAAACCTATATGGGATACTGAACAACCTTGTCACCATGTTATCTACTATACTAATATAATAAGTTGAGACATACACAAAAAGTAGATACTTGATTTTTCTGTCAAGAAATTCACAATAGATGCTCGAAGTTTGGAAATTAGCAGTGTTTATACCGAAAAGCAGGTAAATCCGTTGGTCCTACACCTGATCTCACTCCAGTCCTATCTGATTATTGTTCCATCGGGCTATGAAGGTGAGGGAATCAAGAGTGCATCTATGTATACGACAGACTGCTGCACTATAGCTCCAAAGTTCGGCTAAGAGGATAATTAA
The DNA here is from genome assembly GCA_947095525.1 of Trisateles emortualis. NCBI lineage: Eukaryota > Metazoa > Arthropoda > Insecta > Lepidoptera > Erebidae > Trisateles > Trisateles emortualis. The sequence goes on along the minus strand of OX352749.1, from coordinate 11,003,432 downwards.
TGCTTGCAATTGTAATTACTTACTGGGTCCACTCATGCTCATGAATCTGCAGTAGTCGATATTATGTGGGTAATTGACGAATGCTTCAATCAAAACTGATGAGCCGCGCCATAAAAGTCGCGCCGTCATTTGAGCTGGAAAAGAAAGTGTATTTTGCTTAACATTTTGCATAGATTTCAATTAGGTCTTTACAATCCAGCTAAATCTTTACCAATGTATAAGGAGTTAATGCAAGTCCTTATTGCAGAATCAGAATTAGCTAAGTCAACCCTTTTTTGCATGACATTGTAGTAACAGGCTACTTATTACCCACCGGGAAGTGGGTTAAATCTTTACTTTGTGATATTATAAATCTGAAGAGTTTGTTTGGTTGAACGCGCTAATCTCAGAAAGAATTGGTTCGATTAGAACAATTCTTTTTTTGTTGAATAGTGCATTTATCTAGGAAAGCTAGGCTATATAACATCACGCTTTGATCAAAAGGAGCGGAGCAGTAGTGAGATATGTTGCAAAATCGGGGAAAATATTCTAAACTACCACGCCGACGAAGTCGCGGGCGACCCCTATTTAAGTTATAAAATTTGATCACATGCTGCTTAAAGCCGGCTTTTGTTAAATTACAAAGAACTAAACAGTTGAAATGAAGTCAACAGTGAATTTAAACAGGCTTTATATATTCGTATATTTCATTGACAGGCGACTGACATACATAGAAACTTGGACGTTTTATCTCAATTGTCCACTGGGAAAAAAACTTATTATAAGTTTTGATCACCATGCTTTATAGACAGCGATATAGGTGAGGCTAAAAACTTGTAAACAGGCGTATATTCAAATATTTGATTGAGAATTGTAATCTTATTCGAATAATCATAAGGTAGAAATTGGCAAGTGACATTTCTTTCTCTTATTTTTTTTCGAGTACGAATTTGTAATTACAGTGCGTCTTTGACATGTTTTGGCGATTAGTTAATAAGTGCATTGTTATATTATCTATATCAATTAATCATGTTATCATTACGTGACCTGATACATGTGTATCTAATAATTAATCTAAATCTTATTATCATTAAATTTTGACGCGGTCAATGAATAGTTTTCTTATTGCGATAAATCTTGATTGATTCTAATAATATAATCAATCAACATTTACGAAATAGTTAGCTAAGTCCGTCCCCGCTACTGTGTCTATTATTGGAATTTGGAATTACATTTAAAATTACTATTGGAATTTCCTGTTACCGTGGGAACTTGGTTTTAAAAAGTATATAAATATTTAAAGTGGGGTGCAAAGCTAGTATGAAAGTTCTCTGATTTTCAAAGTTATTTAAACGAATCTTAATGCAATTGGGCAAGGAGATAGATGATATCCTGGGGAGGAAAATACTTTTTATCGTGGTAAATAACATCCACGCGGGTGGAGCCGCGGGCAACAGCTAGTGGTGTATAAGAGTTTCAGTCAATTCATTGTTTAGTTTTCGAGTTTTGAGGACAAAAACATACGGGAATTGTTTTTTTAGGTACTTAACTACTTATAATATTATATTTAACTTACCATTCCGCAGTTCTTCATTTAATTTTATCTGTGCATCGTTGATAGTTTCTTCTTCAGCTGTACCGTAGACACATCCTAGAACCAACAAAAACATATATTTTACTCTATATTATGGCTGACACGCTTAAGACGTTTTATTTAATTAAATAGTACTTTTACTTTTTTTTCTTATATATTTATATACTCTTTTAGAAATCGTATATCTTCTTATATATAAAAATAAATCCCTATTTCCCTTTGTCACGACATCACGCGTGAACGGCTGGACCGATTTCAGTAATTCTTTTTTTGTTGTGTTTGTTACTGTCAGGAGAAGGTTCTTATGTAAAAAAAAGAAAGTTGCGCTGAAAATAGTTTAACCCGGACGAAGTCGGGGCGAGCCGCTTGTCGTATATATCTATGAATAGACAAAGACAAAGAAAAACAGTTCAGTACATTTTTCTCCTTTTTTTGTCAACCAATTTTTTTTCTTTTGTTTGTTGAGTAGCTATTAACACGATTTAGCGTTATTTAATAAAGTAATATAAAAACCATTTTTTTTGTGAAAAATGGTTGTATTTCGACCATTGGGCGTTCTCGAGTGGTGACGTCAACGTAGTCGTAAGAGCTATAACTTGAATCTTAGTATTTAGGTTGATACAGAATACCTAGAATGCCATTATATACGGTAATTGCTTGCCATTAAGCGGGCTTTATAAAGGCTGCCTAGATAGTAGTAAAATTTATTTAAAATTAATGTTTAAAACGGATTAAGGATTTTATAATTTTAACAATTCTATCCTTAAATGCATAGCGTTCACAAGTTACAATAATTTGCGATTATTCACTTTAATCGTATTCGGACATTTTGGCTGGCGAAAATGATTTTTATCGCATAGTGTTCAACTAAAGATTTTGATGGATGTCCTAATGTAGATACCCGAGACAATGTTTTTTATAATGTCCAATCTACCGGTAGACGAGAGGTCAACAATATATTCAAAATCTCTGCAATTATCAATTATTAAGTTAGCATCAAACGCGTAACCAACTCTTCACAAACTCGTTGCAGACACGTTGCAAATAAAAACAAAAACAATAGACTACCTGTGAGTAGGAAGGCCGAAGCTAACGCGAACCACAACTTCATCATGACCCGAGTAATCACCGACTATGAATGATTACTTTAATTATCGTATTATATATGGACATTTTTATGATAGTCACTGCACGTAATCGATAAGAAATATTTAGATTCAATTAGCCTCTTTGTGGACATTGGTACAAACAAATCATAATAACGATTATAATCTCGCACTCCAGACTGATTTTCGGTCATGACGGATAATCTTTACCGAGACAAGTAAGTCAACTGCGTGGATTACATTTGTAGCGTATAAGTGAACACATAGTACGATGGGATGGCATCTCGACGCAACCGCAGAGAGATCAGGTACGGATAAACAAATTTATTTACTTACTAGGGGTCGCCCGCGACTTCGTCCGCGTGGTAATTTGAAATATTTTCCCCGATTTTGCAACACATTTCACTACTGCTCCGCTCCTATTGATTTATTATTGATGTTATATAGCCTATAGCATTCCTAGATAAATGCACTATTCAACAAAAAAGATTTATTCTAAACCGATCCAGTACTTTCTGAGATTAGCGCGTTCAACCAAACGAACAAACTCTTCAGCTTTATAATATTAAGTAGGTATAGATTTTTATTAAAACATCCTGCAAATAAATGGCACATGGCAGACTTAATGCCTGGTTCATTTTAGGGGCTACAGAGGGTGCGGTTTATAGAAGAACTGATTGACTATATGAAGAATGCACACGACAGATTAAAAGTATTCCTGTGAGTGAGTACAGGTTGCCAGCGCTCATTTAGGCATGCGTTTTAACTTTAACGAAATGTATTTCTATCCCAAGGATACTCCATCACAAAACACTGGTGTTATCATTTTTGGCTCTTGTAATATGCAAGTGATGGCTACGGCAATCATCAGGCGGGCCGTATACTTGTTTGCTTTGCCATCAGATTTAGTAGGTAGTAGTACTAACTTTCTGTGCTTTCTGAGATACAGACATTCTTTGTCACCTATGAACTTCAGATGCTTGCTTCATCATCATCATCTCAACTCATTAACGTCTCACTGCTGGGCACGGATTGGTATAGGGTTTTCTTTGGAGTTTTTCCTCTCTTCCGGTGGATATTGTCTGTTAGACTTACTCCCTTAGTCGAAGCTTGCTTAACTTCACAATTCTATCGATTTATGTGACTATTGCTTAGCTACGTGTTTCTGCAAAGTAATAAAAATAAAATCGACATATACATAATTATGTATTTTGTTTGACAAGTTTGATTTTCACAGCTTCAAGGGATTGCTGATCTGAGTTCTGATATAAATTTACACCTACTCGCATGCCGGAGAATAAGGCTTTTGATAGACAGACAGATGGAAAACAAAGTGTTTCTATAATTCCTTTTAAAGAACAAAGGAATACACTATTAAGAAAAACGGAGAAGAGGGAGTAAAATAAGCACACAAATTAATCCCGTGAAAGCCCGTTTATTACAAAATTAATTATAACATTAACTTACTTAACAGCTGCACACACACATACTAGTAGCTACTCACATATTATACCATACTGGAATAACATACATAAAAATTTAAAAAAAAACTACGTATGTAAACTACTCGTACGTAAGTACGGGCCACTTATTTGTGGAATGCATCCATTACCCGTACACAAAGGTTCAAAAAGAACTTATTCTATTTTTTTTTAAGAGTGGTAGGGCACCGTACTAGCGAGCAAGCCCGACTGGGGAAAGACCTCCACCTTACAGAAGACCACATCCAAATAACACAGTGGTGTAGTTGTGTTCCTATATGTGAGTACAGTTCTCCAGCGCTCATTTAGGGATGCGTTTTGAAAAAAAAACGTATTCCTATCCCAGGGTAAGTTCCATCATAAAGCCCTGGTGCAAAAAGCGTCATAGGCTACGGTAACTGCTTAACATCAGGCGGGCCGTATGCTTGTTTGCCACCTAAGTAGTATAAAAAAAGGAATTCTTCTTAGGTACCTACTATACAGTAGGTACCTAAGAAGAATTCCTTTTTTTTAATGATAATTTAATTATCATGTAATGACTTAATATTTGTAACTATACATATCCTTGTTATATCCGATACTATTTTTGGTAAATCAAATACCAAAACAACCCCAAATACGTTTTACAAGAAGAGTAAGAATAAAAGACAAAAGCTCACTATGTAAAAGCTGATTTCATTGTGGAGTTTTTCCAGCACGATTATGATAAGTAATAAAAAAAAGCTGAAAGTGCCACTTAGGCCGCGGTATTTTATTTAACAAATGCAAATGGTTTGTAAAATAAAATATGGCCCAATAAAATATGGTTGTCCCACTTTAAACAAATTTTATATATTATTGGGACAGATACAAAAAAAAAATAAAAATAAAAATTTTATTTCATCAAATATTTTACATTAGATGGTATTGAACCCTCTTTTAAGCAATATTTTGCTTGTATTAGGGGGCATATAACACGGATGTAACACGGTTTAAAAAATATTGTTCTTTGTTGTAGATTTCACCTGTACTTTGAATAGGGTTGTATTATGTTCTAAGGTATGTAAACGAGCTGGTTAAGGTTGCGGGCTACCGATGGACAAGGTCGGCTCAGGATCGAGAATTGTGGAATCCTTGGGGGAGGTTTATGTCCAGCAGTGGACGTCTTTTGGCTGAGATGATGATGTATGTTTGTTCTGTAGTCAAAGGTTTTGGTTACCTGTTTATTTATTTTCTGTTATATGATTACCGTAATGAACACCAAACTACTCACAATTTAAATGCTTAGCTTTTAGCGATAACGCTACTTTTTGTGTTAGGCACTGTTTCCATTTGTTATGTAAGCAATACTACTACTTCCTCGACCGATTTCGGCCATGGCGACCTCTTCAACTCCGTTCTGATTCATGGCGTTGATGTGCTCGAATATGACTAATGTAGCCTATCTTATTACTAAACGTACGCGCACATTGCGGGCAGGTGAGCACACCATTACAGAAATTATAAGTGATTGCACAGGGTGGACGTGCTTTCAGTTCATCGCGTCGAGCATCTAGTTCAGAGCAGCGATTGGCCTCAAAGTCATTGACTTTGGTTTTCACCAGAGACCTCCACTCAGGTTGTCGAGTAGCTAATTGCTCCCACTGTGAGGGCTCAATAGCGCACTTTTTCATGTGACGCTTTAGTACATCTTTATACCTGAGGAATTGTCCGCCATTCTTACGCTTGCCCTTCTCAAGTTCAGAGAAAAAGATGCACTTAGTCGTACGTTGATCCGACATTCGCGAAACATGTCCACACCAACGGAGTTGCCGCCGCATCAGGTAAGCCTCAATCCCCATGATATTGGCTCTGCGCAGCACTTCCGTATTCCGGACGCGATCAAACCAACGGATGTTTGATATTTTGCGAAGGCATTTGAGGTGGAAACGGTCCAACGTGCGTATATGGCGGCGATAAGCTGTCCATGACTCCGAAGAGTACAGTATGCTTGGTAACACCACCGCCTTATAAATATCTATTTTGGTAGCCAGCTTCAGGTCATGTGAACTAAAAACCTTGCGATCCAGTTTACCGAATACTGCAGCTGCAGCACCTAACCTACTGTTGATTTCGGCATCAAGGTCACAATTTGATGTTATCATACTCCCAAGGTACCGGAATGCATTAACCTGCTTAACAAAATCATCACCGAGCTTGATGGCCAGTGTCTCTTGACCATGGATATCAAGGGACATCACTTCCGTCTTTTTGACACTAATCTTCAGACCAAAACTACGGCAAGACTCGTGAAGGGTTGTCATAAGCTGCTGCAAACCGTCTGGGGAGTCAGTCACAAAGCAAAGATCATCTGCATAGACAATTTCCGTGATCAGTGCGTAGGACACTTTAGTTCGAGCCTTGAATCTGGCTAAGTTGAAAACACTTCCATCAGTACGAAAACGGATGCGGATACCTTCAGAAGTTGTCTGCAAGACTTCCCGGACTACAACTGCAAAGTATAATGCGAAGAGTGTGGGTGCGAGGACACATCCCTGTTTCACCCCACAGGTAACAGGGAAGAACGCTGACTGATCAGCATTTACAGCGACGCAGCTCTGCATGTCGTCATGCAAGAGTCTCAGAAGTCTAACAAACTTCTCCGTGCATCCAACTTTCTGTAACACTATCCAAAGGGCTTCACGTGGCACACTATCAAACGCTTTTTCAAGGTCAACAAAACAGAGATACATATTTCGACCCTGTTCTCTACTTTTTTCTCGCAATTGACACACTGAGAAAATTGCCTCACACGTACCACGATCAGGTCGGAAACCAAACTGGGATTCTGGCAAAATCTTTTCAGATAATTCTCTGAGGCGGTTTAACAGAACTCTGGCGAAGACTTTTCCAGGCACTGACAATAATGAAATACCACGGTAGGAATTGCAATCAGCGCGGTCACCTTTGCCTTTATAAAGGGCCCGAATAAGAGACACTTTAAAAGTGTTAGGGACTCGCTCCTGTTCCCACATATTGACAAAGAGTTCCCACATCGCTGAAAACAAGTCCTCACCGCCGTATTTCAATATTTCTCCCGGTATAGAGTCAACACCAACCGCACGTTTATTTTGCTGTTGTTTGATAGCACGAGCAACCTCATCAAATGAGATTGGCTCGTCAAGCTCGAGGGCATGAGTTTGTTGAGGTAGGGAGCGAACGTGGTCTAGGTCAACAGAATGATCTACGTTGAGCAAGCTGTCGAAATGCTCAGCCCAGCGCTCGAGTATTTCCTTCCTACTTTTAAGAAGCCCTTCGCCACTAGTCGGCCTAAGTGGCACTTTTGCCATTGAGGATGTGCCGAGTAAATTTCGTACTTCAGTATAAAACTCACCTAGCTGGTTGGTATCAGAGAGCCACTGTATATGATGAGCCTTCTCCTGCCACCATTTTTCCTTTGCGCTTCGTGCGAGTTTACGCAGCTCCAGGCCACTATGACGTATCTCCGTAACACTTCCAACACGACGTCGTCCGCTGTGCCGCCTCAGGAGCCGCCGGTGTTTATCAATAGCGTCCGTTAATACCCCATCATTCACATCAAACCAGTCCTCATGTTTTCGGACGCTCAGACCCAAAGTAGTTCTAGCAGTGTCAAGAATATGAGTACACAGGGATTCCCAGACAGTACTAAATCCACTAGATTTTAGATCGAGAGGCAGCAAAGCAGTGCTCAATGTTTCGGCATATTTTGCCCTCGTGTTTACATTTTGGAGTCGTTCAATGTTTAGACGCTCCAGTTTTGGTCTTATCGATCTACAAGGACGTCGAAGACGAATACATAACTTAGTAACTACAAGCCGGTGATCAGTCCAACAGTGAGCGCCACGCATGACACGAGTGACTTGAACTTGCCGAACATCTCTCTGACGCACGATTGCATAGTCAATAAGGTGCCAGTGTGTTGACCTTGGGTGCATCCACGTTGTCTTGTATTTGGCAGGCAATCTGAACATAGTGTTCGTAATTGCAAGGTCGAGTTGTGCACAAAGATTAAGCAACAGTAGTCCGTTGCTGTTCATATTACCAACACCATGTCTACCCAGAACTTTAGGCCAGGCTTCGAAATCACGTCCTACTCTGGCATTAAAATCACCCAAGAGTAGGATCTGTTCCCTCGGGCGGATACGATCTATGCACTGCGTCAGTTCTTCATAAAATTTATTCTTAATTTCATCAGACTTGTCTAGCGTAGGAGCATAGACACTGATAACATTTAGGAAGTTGTCATGTTCCATATGAAGGCGTAATGTGGTAATGCGGTCAGAAATGTGCACAGGACACTCCTGTAGCTGTCCAGTGAGCTTATTTTTGACAGCAAAGCCTACACCTGACCTTCGCGGCTCTGAGGAAGTGAGTCCTTTCCAAAAGAAAGTATACCCACCACCGTGTTCTACCAGCTCTCCTTCATCGGGTAGATGTGTTTCGCTGAGTGCAGCCACATCTACTTTATAGCGATGAAGTTCTCGAGATACAATGGCAGTCTTTCGCTCAGGGCAGGCATTTGCCTCGCGGTCAAGAAGTGTTCTAACATTCCACGCGCCAAACGTCATTGGTATTGAAGATTTATCTTTTATTTTCTTGTGGCGTCGACCGCGAATATTGGATGCAGAGGCAGCCGCGGTTGCTACCCTCCGTATGGGTTGGAGTGAGCATTTGTTTAGAGCACCTTTTCTAGCCCCTCCCCAGCTGAGTGAGGAAAGCAGCGCCTCCCTAAATAGGGCTGCTTTGTCACCCTGGGTGCTGCCGAGCCCGCTCCGTCACCCCGATGCAGAGCAGGAACGACCACGATGTAAATACTACACCCCCAAGGCCGCCTACGTGCAGGAGTCAGACAAAACCCAACGAGCATCACGTCAAGCCTCTCTACCTCCTCCCATCGCCGTAGGACTATGTTGACATCGGAGTCATTTATATGGAAGCGGTCAGTTGCGCAGGATATATTAGTGTGCACAAATGCGCGCGCAACACACAAGTGCACATACTCATCCTTGCCTTTCTGAGCCCAGTGGAACGGGGACCGTTACGACCGGAAAAAGACTTGGACTGTTGGAACAGTACATTGTGAAAAGTTACAAGCGGTCAGTACTTTTGCACACTCCCTTAATCGCCTTCTACGATACCCACGGGAAGATATGGGGTGGTAGATATGTAAGCAATATGTATTTTGGTGTACAATTAAGAGTTATCTACCTATCTAATCATAAAAATAAAAATATAGATAACTTGGTTCATAATAACAAACAAATCTTTGAATTTACAAACAATTTCCAAAGTCGGTTTTCCGAGCTTGATTTCTTTTTGAAATTAGAGCTCCGATTTAAGATTGATGACCTCAACTTAATAACACTAGTGGTTCATCCCTAACTCGAGATCCCCATGACCGATTTGGCTCATCTTCGTACTTAAAGATATTTATGTCTCATTAATAAAATTCGCCTATCAAATTTGACGGCATTCTTGTCAATGATACTCGAGTAATCGTCAAACAAACAATCATACAAACTCTGGATTGTTCCAATAGGCCCCATTAACGGTCGAACTCCGTTCAACCAGCAGCGCCTCTAGACAAGTGGCATTTGCTTCCTATTCTATTCGATTCACGCAACGAACGCTACACTTACTACATATACCTAGTGTGATATATTATCAATAAATGTAGTGCGCTAAGCACTGTGACATTTCTCTCTACCTAGTGGTACGCCAACAGCAAGGAGTTTGTACTTACACTATAAACTCCTTGGCTATATTGACCGATTATAATTATACTCTGTGGTGAGATATATCGGTGGCGGGAAAGGTCACGGTGCAATTGCTTACTGATTATATTATAGTTTTATTCAATGAAACCAACTTCTAAGTTGTGAACACCACACCTAGTGTAGCTGGTAAGTAAGATGCAGTAGTGACTTTGTTTATAGACTGCAGTATGGCGTTTTTTTCATGCACATCGAATTGTAACTAATAATTCTATAGTAACAGTACATAGCTGTTTACAAAAAAAACTTCTTTGGGACAGGGGTGTAAACACCACAAACTTTTTCGCCAAGCATTTTTCGGTCAAGAAACTTACAAAAGATACTGGAAGTTTATTGGTGAATTTTGTCCCCGCGGATCGGAGAGTATATTAAAACTGTTGGTCCTACACCTGATCTCTCTTCAGTCAGGGAATAAAGATTGCATCTGTATTTGCGCTCACACATGTGCACTATATATACATATTTCCCACGCAGAGGCAAGCTTATCTCCGTTCCTCGAATTTCATAATAATCAAGATTATGATTATTATGAAATTCGATGGGCCGTGGCAGTAGGTGTCTACTCTACCTATGTCTTATTTTTGCAACTTTAGTTATAACAAAACAGAATGATCTTAAAATGAGCGATGGTGTTTATACAATAATACGACATTAGAGACTTTAAAGTTGGAAGCTTAACAACTTTTTATTAATATTTTGCTCTCATTAACGAATCAATGATTGACCTTTAAATTAAAAATGTCGGGGAAGATAACAATATTTTGCGTTCGGTGTTTTGGTTGGTCAGTTTTACAGTCCTTATGCTTATAATTTTTACATACTTACGTCGGAAATTAAGCAAAGGGGGATTGAATTACAATTTTTTATATTTTTACAACAATTTTATTTAGATAAATGTATAAAAATAAAAATATTTGGGCATTATATAATTATATATTTAACTCATATAATGCAACATCGTTAACAAGACTAGAATAAAATAATCACTAGCCTTTATAATTTTGAAGCTGACGATTAGTGCACAGGGTTATTAATACTACATTCTTAATATTTATATACCTATATAAAAGTATTATTTCGGTAGATACAATGAATATTATTAAGGATCATAAGCTTTATATTTTTGTAAAAGTATTCTACCACCTGTCGGTACCATATATATATTTTTTTTAATTCTTTCGTTACTTATTTTATATTCATAAAGATTACCACGAATGAAAAAAGTGAAGAATTAAAAGATATTTATTTTTGAGTAAAATCTATGGCTGACAGGACTTTATTTGTGATATTAATGGAACCATAAAAACAAAGCCGTTAATGTGTAAATATTGATGTAGATATTGACAAAATAAAAAACAAAATATTTGTGTACAGTCAATTGCATATTATAAGTTGTTACAAAATTTACAAATTATGAAAAGCATAGAAATCGACATCGATTTTTTGATAATTAATAATGAAGCAAAAATAACATGAATAAAATAAATGTTCTTTTCAAGACCCATGCCGTTTTCTATACTTCTTTTTCATCTAATGTCTTCTCTTTTTGTCTGAATCTTTCCACCTCTTAAACTCTTGCTTGTGTTTCAGTTGTAGTGGGTTGCTTGTGGAATGTGTTGTCCCAAGAATTCCTGAAGCTGTTACCTAAGTTACTGGCCCTCTTTGCCGTCCATTTCCTGTTCTTTTTGGAAATAAAAGCCATTGCACAGAAAAGTGGGATTAAGCAAATCATTGCAATGAACAGCCAGAAGAACACATTCCGGCCGGCAGCTGAAACAAAATAAAACGCATGAATTTTCCAATGTTTGTAATATTTATTTTTATTCATTGTTGCTGGCTAAGGAGATGAGAGAGTTTAGATCTTAGTACACACCTACAGGCTCGACCAATGTGGGTTAAGTATGTACTTATCTTAGAATGGACAGTTAAAGGCAACATTGTGAAGAAACCCTCATGGGTTTCCTTAAGTCATTTTCTTGTTCATTTTAAGTCCTATTATTATCTGATAAAGGATCAACCTATCGACCTCTGTTAGTGTTAGATTTAGTCCAGGTCTGTCAAAAAGAAGAAGAGGATATTTTCTTTGGCTTATACAAATACTTTAACTAGCTTCCACCCGCGGCTTCGCCCGCCTATACAATCCCAGGGTAACTGAGCTTCTTTCTGGTATAAGATGTCGCCTAAGTGCTATTCCAGAGTATAACCTATCTCTATGCCAAATTGTCTGTTCTGAAGTGACTGAATATCAAACATCCATCTACCCAACAAAACCATCCCATTTATAATATGAAGTAGGATGAGAATGTTCTCTAGTGTTACAGAAGAAGAAAAGTTCTGCTTATTCCATAATCATACTTACAAGTGACAACATCTTCAGGTTGTGGTGCTCCTCCAAGAAGGTGTCCAGTACTGGCAGAGACTTCTCCATCTTGTCCCGTGAGCTTAACTGCCACGGCCCATGGATGTAAGTCAATGATGGTGGGGTTTCTTATAAGAATAGCGCACACGGTGTTCGTGGATGTGTGTACGGAGAAGGCATCAGGCAAGTTGTCCAAGGTGAAACCTGTGAAATGGATAGTAAAAATGTATTGCTTAAGACGTTGAACGCCACGCGGGTGACCGGTGATCAGGAAACAATAGATTTTCTTCTGGCTGGAGCAGTTAACGTGTTAAGTAGACCACGATTTGGTAACAGTGAGTGCCTCAAAATGGTTGCTGGGATTGGCTAGATGCGGATCAGCCTATAGACTTCTACTTCTGGACATAGGCTTTCCCTAGGGATTTCCACAGGATTCAGTATTGAGCTGACCTTCTCCAGCTGGCTGCAAGCTTAAAATATTTCGCTCTCGATATATTTATTTCTGGATGCGAGAGCTGAAGACTGTACCAAGTACCGTACACTTGGAGAGGCTTATGTCCAACAGTAGATTGCGATAGGCTGATGATGATGATGAAGATATATATTAGATATAGGTATTGAAACTCACCGTTGCCATTCATCATGACGAATCTGCAGTAGTCAATGGTATCAGGGCTGCTGACAGTTGCTTGCACAATAGCCTGAGTTCCGAGCCAGGTCATTTGCGCTGATAATTGAGCTAAAACAAAAAGTGTATTTCATGCATTACACTGAAGTAAGTAACCCACGTTGCAATTCTAGTTTGTGGTCACTCTAAAACCTTTCTGCCCCAATATCCATAAGTTCTGCGACCTATATTCCTCTATGTTCCACTACGGATCTTCTCGTTTCCAATTCGATAGCTCCGCATGGCTTAAGAAGACCGTAATACAAGAGATCAAGCTCGACTGAAGACCTCCACCTTACAGAAGACTAGAGCCAAATAACTACAAGGTGGTGTTCGTTTTAATAATAATCTGGTTTTTAAATAACTAGTGATTTATCCACAACACAAAACTCTAGAGTTACAAGATGTAGGGCCGACAATGCGCTATCCATAGGGTATGGTAATCATCAAACCGGCCGGCCGTACATTACGTACGTTACTGGCGTAGTAGAAAAAAATAAAAAAATTATGTACCTCTAACGTGTACACTGATAGACTGCCGTTGTTCAGGTTCACTGGTGTCTTCAAGTCCTACGTGACAGCTCCAGATTCCTGACTCACTGGCGGACATGCTTCTGAAACGAATTCCACACTCTCCAGCGTCCAAGCCTGATCCTACGTACTCGAAGTTGCCTGATGTTGACATGCCTGGAAGAAAATTTAAAATAGGAAGTGAATATCGAGATGATGGCCGGAGTTTATTTTGGGTTACTGTAGTCGTATATAATTGTTGAGTTAAGCTTAAATTTTGTATAAAAATAATCTTAAAGCTACTTTTTTTAAAATAGGATCGAAAATATATTGCTACAAGGAAGTCGCGCGTCGTGGTCCCCTGCCCTGTTTAATCTTTGCTTCATCACTTCGGCCAAAAGACGTCGACTGCTGAACATAGGCCTAAGATTTTCATCAGCATCCGGTGTTTGCTTATATGTACCAAAATGCTTTTTGTACCTTTTCAAACAAATTAATGCGTTTTTCAATTATTCGACATTATTGTGCGTCTATTTTGTCGCACTGAACCAACAAAAATTGACGAAATATCCTATCAAAATGGAGTTAACTTATTTATTTTTGCTTACCAGGGAAGACATTGAAGATACTTCCATTTCTAGCTCTGAAGTAGCAGTATTTGACATGAGCTGGTATGAAGCACCTCATTTCCACAGGCTGGCTCTCCAATTGTGCAACTTCAGTCCTCTCTGCTGCTAACACTGGCTCTGAAACAGACAACCATACATTTGTCAGAAATATAATAATAATTTTAGCTTTAAATAATGTATCATTTAATATTAAATTTAGCTTTAAATAATGTATCGCCGTGGTTTTCCCGAGAGACTATAGCATGGGGGTTCTTCAACAAAGTAGTTATTTATAATGTTTTTAAAGCGTCGGCAACGCGCGAGTGATACCCCTGGTGTTGCAAGCGTCCATAGGCTACGATAACTGCTTACCATCAGGCGGGCCGAATACTTGTTTGCCTTCTTAGTAGTAAAAAAAATGCATCGTAGTTTTATATTACTAAACGAATTATAAACTTGATAGAAAGTTAAATGATTAAATTAACAAACAATTTTTTTATTTCACTATAAATACATCGACATATTAGAAATCCATTTATTGTATAGGTGGTGAATGAATTTTATTGTAGTTACCATAACGATGAATAAATTTAGATTTACAGTAGGTACTTTGACTGTTGTGAAATGTGGGTACTTAGTTGTTTTCTCGATACCGATCATGATGTAAAATACTCAGTTAATAATTAAGACATGATAGTGAACAATGCTCTGTCCTCCGGTAATGACGAACTGAAAGGCTCTAAAGGCTGTATAGTCCTGACCATAACGTCTTTGTTTGCGTTTTATTATATATTTATTATTTATTTAAAATTTGTAAGATGTTAATCTTATTGATCATTATTAAAATTAAGATCGAAAATTAATTGCTAAAAGGACGTCATGGTACGGCCCCAGAACTGTAGTGTGAAGTGAAGTTATCACAATAAAGTGAAGTGTAGTGAATTATGAGGTATAGTGAGCTGAAGCCAAGTGTGCTGTTGCTGTGCTTCTAATAGAAGACTAATGACTTAGGTAAGAATTTAAATTTATATAAAAGGTACCAACGTTGCTACCAACGAAATTTTTCAAAGTGACGTAAAATAATTTCATGCATTTTGCCTTCCTATTTCGTGACGATAAAATGGTATTGTATCGTGTCATACTTGATTTTTCAAAGCACGATTCATTTCTATGAAATAGTGTTTTAACAAGAATGGAATGGATGAGCCTGGGTTTATATTAGCTAAGTAGTATTTAATAAAAAGAGTTTCTCACCAGTGATAACGGTGGCGGCAACTTCAGGGTCTCTCATGGTGAAAGGACACAAGACGAGCATGTATCCGTAGAAGGTGCCAGAAGCAGTATCCATGCCACAGCGCCAGAGACCCAAGTCGCGGGCTGTTGGGTTGAGGAGACGCAGTGTGCAGTCGTTGTTGCCAGCGCTAGACTCGTAGCTAGAAGTACAATGTTTGACCATAAATATCAAGAAGTAATTGTTTAACTGGGTTAATAATTTTCAAAACCCCTCCTTAGGTCATTTAAGAAACCCTTCTGCAAAATTTCCTGTGTAAAACCCAGCGATATAGGCTCTGCGTTGATGAATCAGTCATTCAGTCAGGATAAGTTATTTAAAAGTAAGTTAGTAACAGCTGTCATTTAGGCCAGTAAAGCAAAAAATACATGACATTTTCTTTGCAACATTTGTGCTGTAAGAGGTCGGGCACCATTCAACTGAGAAAGTTGTAGATGGACTTTTGCCTTACAGAAGACCACAGCTAAATTAATACATACGGTAGCGTAATTGTATTCCTGTGTGTTAGGAAATCGGCACGGGGCCAATTGCTCATTAAAGGGAAACGTTTAAAAAACGTTTTTCTTATCCTAGAGTTACTTATAACACAAAATTCTGTTGGTACAAGATATAAGGTCAATAACTTCCTACTATCAGAAAGACTAAGCTGTTTTGCTACTTTCGTTGTTTAAAAATTCCACTTACTCAACAAAGGAGCCATTGAATGCGTATCCGCCCTGTCCGACGCTGTGAGCGGCGATGAGGATGTTGTTCTGTGGGTCTCTGAACTTGCACGCGTTCACCTCGAACGTGGAGGGCAGGGAGCAGGTCAGCAGTACTGAGGGTTTGTTTGTCGCCACAGATGTGGTCACCACTGGCTTGTTACCTGAAATTTGGGACAACATTTTAAATGCTCACTTATTTGTAATCTACATTACTTTATTTATTTTCAGCCTGTATTTTCCCACTGCAGGGCAAAGGCCTCTCTTTCCTTTTTACACTTAACCCAATCTTGTGCTTAAATAGACCAGTCATTTCTGTACGCATCAAGCTTATCTCGCCATATGAGTCTGGGCCTATCACGATGCCGTTGGACATATTCTGGGACCCACATAGTAATAATTTTAGCAATCTACATTAATATAAAAGGTAAATTACTTTGATCTCCTAGTTAATCTGGGCAAGTAATGTGAATCTATTACTTGCCCAGTTTAACTAGGCTGGCAGTAGGGGTCTTCATTTTAGGCATTCTTATCTAACTGCCAGCATATCGTAAGGAAACTCATGAAATTCATATCTGATCTACCAGCCCGTCTTGGGTCATCGTGCGTGGATTAAGACGTTATTAAATTCACTTGAAACAACACCTCGTGTAAAGATACCAACGTTTCTATTAGAAACTTATCTGCTGTAATGATATTTTGGGGTAAGTAAACGTACCTCTCTCTAGAACTTCTACATTGAAGCCAACATTCTGCAGCTGCACGGTACCGGGTAGTCCAACAGACATTCTCCACGCTCCTCTATGAGCTACCGTCACTCTATCCAGAGCTATTCTGCATTTGCCGAAGTTTTCAAATACTGTACGTCCATTATTGTCATCAATCTTGCAGTAAACAGCGTCATCGGGACCCACAGCGATGTCTACTGGTTTGCCTACATTCCACATGAGATTGCTGATGGCTGTTGGCTGTGAGGCTACGTAGAAAAGAAAAAAATATATTACATAGAATTCCACCAGGATGACAGCTTTAGGTTCTTACTGAAGCTTGCGAAAAATAGCTTCCACCCGCGACTCAGCGATAATGAAGCTTTCAATATTTTTTTATATCAGATTTTAACTTTGTTAAGGACAAAGTAAAATCAAACTTATTTATTGCTTGGCACAAAACCAGAAATCACAGGTTTTAAAATACTGTATATGTATAAAATACTGCAGAATCACTTAAAATTAATATTATTATTTACTTAAAATTAATATTATTATTAAGCTACCAAGGGCGCGGTAACCCTATAGATGGGTGTCCGCATAGTGGTATTTCGTCTGGGCGTCTCCGTGCTTCGGAGGGCACGTTAAAAGTCGGTCCCGACTGTTATCAGTCGTTAGATCTTTACAGTGGCCTAAATATGGGCGATCTAAATAACTCTGTCACCAGGTTGACCACTAACCAAACGATAAGAAGAAGAAGTTAAAATTTGAGTTTTGTTTGGTTTGCCAATATAGATTTATAACTTTTAAAAACCATGGATTTTTACGACAGATGTGAGTATAAATATTTAGTTAGTTATCGTTAGAATGATTTTTTATCTAAGCGCCTTCATGCTTTAGAGAGCTAGTTCTCTACTGTCAGCCAAGATTGTTGACAGTAAAACAAAACAGTGAAACAAAACCTTGTAATATTTTAAGTTTGTCATACCTTTTTTCTTAGGTACCCAACGTTTCGGTCAAATTGTACCGATCGTGGTCACGATTGGACTGTCGTTAGTCGTTAGATCTCGACAGAAGCCTATTTGGGCCTATCTAATCAATTCTGCAACCACCAACCGCTTTTTATGAAGGCAGATAATTACCTAAGACATGAATATTGACGCTTCCTCTTCTCTGACCACCAACCACTGCGTACTCAATTATCCATTGGCCATCATGTCCAGAATTGACGCTTCTGATAATGAAGCCGCAGCTATTAGGGTGTAGTTCATCAGCTTCAGCTTGGAGTGTACGATCTTCTCCATCAGGACCATACAGTTTGCAAGACTCAGGTGAAGAAATGTCGTAGTTCAAATGTAGATGTACATCAGCGAATTGTCTGACGGTTATATCATCTTGTATTACGAAATTTGCTGAAAGAAAAGATAATATTTACATTAATAATGTGGCATGGCCATCTTAAGGCTTGGGATATCGCCAACGACCTTGAGCATTTGGGCGAAGCAAACACGACCTAATTCTCTAGGCGAGCGCGGAGATACAAACATATGTAGAAATTTTGTGTGTATATTTCAATGGGTTCCTAGATGGTTTAAAAACACAATTGGACTCGGTAGGTGGCGCTGCTGTCGGTATGTCAATGTGGTGCTGTTTAATCGCCGCGCCAGGTAGACATCTGCTGGTAATTCTGGTTCTGTTAGTATACTTATAAATTTCTAAAAAACTATCTAGATGTAATTTCTCTAATATATAACATTAGAAAATTCACACCTAGATACAGAACTAAGTATTCGTGCTCATGACACAAAGATTTGTTCTGTGTGCGTCTTGAACCCACGACCTCCGGCTTAGCATTCAGGGTCACTAACCACTAGACCATTAGGGTTACAACAAATAGGTATATAAATGTAGTTAATATCTACAAATCAATCATGTTATCTTTACGTGACCCGATAACTGTATAATTAATCTAAATCTCATTATCATTAATTTTGTGGATATTGTGAATTTCTTTACTTTGATATAGGTGCATATATATTACTAGGGGTCGCCTGCGACTTCGTCCGCGTGGTAATTTAGAATATTTTCCCCGATTTTGCAACATATCTCACTACTGCTTCGCTCCTATTGATCATAACGTGATTTTATATAATCTATAGGGTTCCTGGATAAATGCACTATTCAACAACAAAAGATTTTTACTAATTGAACCAGTACTTTCTGAGATTAGCACGTTCAACCAAACAAACAAACAAACTCTTCAGCTTTATAATATTAGTATAGATATATTACTTGGGTGGCAAACAAGCATACGGCCCGCCTGATGTTAAGCAATTATCGCAGCCTAAGGACGTTGCGATACCAGAGGAATCATTTGCGAGTTGCCAACCCATTTTTTTTACACCAAGGCTTTAAAATGCATTATCCCTGGCATAGGAAAACGTTTCTTTCAAAATATAGTAAATAATTATAATAAGTTTTTTTTTTAAATATTATGGTAATGTAAGTAATATTATTTCTACACTTACGTTTGCTTACTAAAATATTTATCAACTTACCATTACGCGGGTCGTTATTTACTTCTCCATCTTCAGCTGTCACAAATCCTAGAACAAAGAAAACATTTTTATTTCATAGTTCTATACTGAATCAAGAGTAGGTAATTCCTTTTATACTGCTTACTACCTTATTATGTCAGAATTTTGCATCTATGACAAATAGTAATGCTGTAATATCTGAGGGTCTTTGATAAACACGATAAATTTTACCATCAGGCTAAGGCCATACCATGACGCCCTTTAATTATAGCGATTTATATTGGAGCGATTTATATACGATTATTTACCTAGCTAACTAGGTAAATAATCTTTAAAAATGTAAAATTAAGATTAAAATGACATCGCTATAATGACGTCATGATACAACCTTTAGAAGTTTGCGGTCGTTGGGGCTAAGCCATCATTGATTTTGATTCTAATCAGCGAGTGCTTGTCCGTCAGATGACACATGGAGTGAGGAAAGAAAGGGTAAAGCTCCTGAACTGGAGACCTCGACCTGGACGATGAAGTGTGGCCAGGCAACCGGCAAGGTACACTGATGATTTGTACTATGAGTTGAAGAAATTGAGAAAAAAGTCAATTTTATTTAATGTGTCTATAGGTAGATCAAAGGCTTCAACAAAATGAATAATTGCATACAATAATCAATCAAAAGCTTATCAGAGTCATTAGTGACGGACAGGATAATATTTGTATACCTGCACGTACACCATTATCTATTAATCAAAACAATATGTAGCACTATTGCGTCACACATCAACCTGTTCCACTTTACAACTTTGGTGGAAATAGGCCTTAATTTCCTAGCTTAGCTGCATCGTAAATCACTTGTGGATAGTCTTACAAAACCGATCTAGATAAAAGGGTACTTGACTACTTTCTTTGATAGAAAACCAGCAAAGAAAATAGTCAAGCTCTTAACACGTTGAATGCCACCCCAGCAAACACACTAAAAACCATATGTAGTTTTTTTAATAAAACCGATGACCCGCGTGGCTTACAGAGTCTTAAATAAAATATAGACGCAAAATTGCGAATCAAATATTAAAACTACATCAAACATTTCAAAGTTACAAACATTTTAATACTGATAATTAGAAACTACACTCTACACTATTTAGTAATCTGTGACTCTACACTGCTGTTTTATGACGTCACAGTCCCGTAGTTGACAGTATGTCATACTATTTTTTGCGGCAAATAGACAACAATATCTCAATCGGCAAGCTTTAATCAACCATTGTGTTATTTCTTTCACTATGCGCCTCTCTGCCTACCCTAAATGCTATGTTATGTTTTGTTATAAAATTGCACATAATTACAATTACACTTTGTTTATTTAGCTTCATTAATCTCTAAATGATATAAATGTACTGTTTTGATGCATTATCATAGTTAGATAATATTGTACGTGCAGATATTTGCACAGATAATATCCTAATTGCTGTTAATTACCTACTTATTCCTTATTCCTTTACATATTATTATGATAGGTAGATTAATTGATTTAATTAATGACTAATTTATGTTTACGCGCCAATATTATAATCAAATTTAAAACTTGTCTAGGACTAATCGTGCTATTACCTACTATAAATGTAAATGTTTGTGAGAATGAACCTTACAAACTGTCACATTTATAATAAGTATTGTTTGATACTCTTTTACGCAAAAAAACTAGAGGGCGGATTTTGATGAAACTTTATATTGTTTTAGGTTATACGTCAAAATAGCACATAGGCATATTATTAAAAGAAACCAACATTCTAGCGGGTGAACCTGCCAGCATTAGCTAGCCAGATTTAACGTACAGGAATTAAATCTTATTTATGGTGAAAAGGGTAAACACAGTTTCCACTCGTATTTCGTTACTTCCATCCGATAAGACGGTAAATTGACGAAGAGATTTTAAGCTCATGGAACAGCTATACATAGGAGTCTAACACCGTCGTGTCTAAAGATTCCGTGCTACTACTAAGAAATTTCTAACAAAAATACAAATATTTGATTGATATTCTAGAGTAGAATTAAACCTCCTTGATAACCACATACATGATGATAGATGACTTTAAACATAAGCGCATACATATTACAATTTCTATTTCAATTTGAACATACTCATTTATAATAACCACTGACAAACACATGAAACGCATCGAAGTAGGTACTGTATTACTGCCAAATAAAAATATTTAATCCAATATGTAAATATTTCCAGCAGTAAAATCTGACTGCCGACCCCTTTGGGGAAACAAGCGTGAGTCTATGCATCTATGCATGAATTGACACAGGCTTATTAATTGATGCAAAAGCTTCATAGTTTGAAAATCCATCTCTACTTTTATGCAGCTTTGTGTCAAATTTGAAAGAAAAATATCCGCGTTTGATGCTTATTAAATTTTATTATTTAATAAACATCTAATGCGTTACCAACTTGTCTTGTCATCAACTCGTTGTAAACACGTTGCACACACAAACACACACTATAAATTAAATATAAACAGTTGTCTACCTGTGAGTAGGACGGTCAATGCTAACACGAAACACAACTTCATTTTGCCGTGAGTCGTCACCGACTATGAACGATACCTTCAGCGATCGTATTATATATATGTATTCGATATATTTGTGACAATCGCCGCACGTAACCGATAAGAACTATGTATGTAGATTTAAGTTCCTCTTTGTTCAAATTAGTGCTTGTATAGAAATCAAAATGATTAAACTAGAAGTGCCTTTGTCAGTGGAGGGCAGTCTATTTTTATCTATAAGTATACTAGGCGCCCGCCTCGGCTTCCCATGGGCGGTATTTCCCGGGGTCCCGTAATGATTTTGTCAATAATTATAGCATATGACACTTACAAAATATAACGTGGCTTCCTATAAGTAAAAGAATTTTCAAAATTGGTTAAGTAGATCCAGAGATAAACCCCTACAACGTCGCAAGCTCACAAACTTTACCTCTTTAAAATATAGTATACTCGTAGATAAATATGTATATAGTATAGATTAATATATGAAGATCCCTTTTAAAAATATTGAGCATACGGAGAAGTGTAAAATTAGGCATACCTAGTTATAGTCCACATGAAGAAGAATGCAGAAAGCAATTATTATGGCCTCACTTTGACCACCACTGCTAACGTTGAAGATCGAACTCGCATCTCATGCGTTACAAGTCTCCAGTTTTCCTAATCTAAGGATATTCCATCTAAAAACGCTGATGTAAAAAAATGGGTCGGCAACACGCAAATTATATTGATGCAGCCGCAGCCTATGGACGCTTGCAATAAGAGTCCATAGGCTGCGGTAATGGTTAACATCAGATGGGTCGTATGCTTGTTTGCCACCCAAGTAGTATTAAAATAAAAGTTTATCTTGGTGGTAATTTGCTTACAGTTTGCACTGTATTATTGTAGGTAGGTTCTCTTCCGTGAGATCTCGATACCGCTCACTGGATCATCTGCTAACATTACAAATAAAGCATATCGGATGGCATAGCACGGCGGCATTGAGATTTTCTCACGGCTTTAAAACTGCTTCCACTATTCATTTCTTTTTTTTAATGAATTATTACATAATACCGACATAACTACACGCTGTGGTGTAGTTGTGTTCCTGTGCGTGTGAGAATACTGGAGCTCTCCAGTGCTCATTTGTGGATGTATTTTTAGAGATTTGTCTTCCTATACTAGGGATACTTCATTATAAACCCCAGCAACTCTAGACAAGTGGCATAAACGGTAGTCGGCTCGAATAGAATATAAGAAAATTTATGGGATTTGACATAAGTTTACGATATACCTAATGTCGTAAACTTATGTCAAATCCCGTCCCATACATTTGCTTTCTATTCTATTCGATTAGACTACTGTTTATGCTACTTGTCTAGAGGGGCTGGTATCACATTTTTGGCTTGGCAACACGTAAGTGGTTACTCTGGTATTGAAAGCGCCTGAGGCTACGGTAACTACTTACCATCAGGCGTACCTACTGTAGGCTCGATTGTCAGCTAAGTAGTTAAAAAACAAGTAGCTAAAGAGACACCAATTCACCATGCTTTCAAATACATAGGCCAACATAAATGTAGGTACAAACCAATTCGCAAAAGCCACAATCCTAACTTATGTCGTTTCTATAGCATTGTTATTATAATTTCTATGGTACGGTCAATCTCTTACTTATCGTAGCAATTTAATCCGATTTCAGCACGATATCATTCAAATATTTAATTATACAAAAATATTAGCTTTAATGACAATGCACGGCGAGAGTAAAAGTTCCTAAAACTGCTTTTCTAGCATTAATCATTTGATTATTAAGCCTGTTATATGTGTATGTTAAGTAATACCTTTTTTATTTAATTACTAGCTTTCGCCCACGACTTCACCCGCGCGTAAAATCCCTCGGGAACAGAGTTTTTCTCCTGGATAAAAGTAGCCTATGTGTTATTCCAGACTATAATTTATCTCTATGCCAAATTTAATCCAGATCCGTTTCGTAGTTTATACGTGAAGGAGTAACAAACATAGATCTATACATTCTTACAAACTTTCGCTTAGGATTTAATGAAGAAATGGACTAAGTATACTTATTATTCAAGAATAATGTTAAACACGTATTTAAACTAACTTAACCTATGTTATCTCTAAAATAAAGTAAAGAAATACGGAAAATTTATTAAATAAAGGGATGGTTTAGGCGTATATGTATTTAGTTTTTTTTTACATAAATGTCATCACGCCCGTCTCTCATTGGAAGATAATGTTATGTCTAGATATATATGATATATCTATATTTGGGCTGCCTTGGTGGTCCAGTGGCCGCAGTATGCGCTTGTTGTGCTTGAGGTTCTGGATTCGATTCGTACACAGGACAAAACTTTGTGTGACCCACAAAGAGTTGTTCTGAGTCTGGCTGTAATTTGTATCTGTTAATTCTATATTTGTAAAGTCCTGCGCAACACAAAGCTTGGTATTTAGTGCGGGAGTTGTCTTTTTTAAGAAGAAAATAACTAGATTTTTTATTTTCTATTATTTATTATACTACTTAAGTGACAAACAAGCATACAGCCATCTTCATGGTTACCACAGCCTAAAGCAGCGCCGCTTACTATAGGTGCAGCATTTCATCAAAAATAAATTCATACATAAGCCCGGATACGTAATATTTTTAACAAAAAAAGCCGACTTGTTTTTTAACTCTAATCATTTCCAGCGAAAATGCATCTCATGGCCATTTAAAGAAGCCCAAACACGGCTAGATTACATTGTTTAATTATGGAGTACCATTGCCTACCTTACGGCTTCATCATCAGTTCAGTATAATTGTACCATCGCACCATCGTTGTAATTGCTATCCGGGAAATACTTATCATTTAGAAATTCAGATGGCCATCTGTGATAATTTTCATTAGTTTCATTTCCCCAAATTACATTTTCTGAATGCAAATATTTGATTTGTTGTAAAAAATATTGAAATTGCTATATGTGTGCCTAAAATCTTTGAGGAGTTCCTTCAATTCCTCATGTATCCCATTATTAGAACTTTCTTTTGATAAAAATGGGACCAAACTGAAAGTATGTCCTCTTAGACAAGAATAATTTTTGAAATCGATTCATAAATCTGAGAGTTCTGCGGTGACAAACATAAAAAAATACACACGAATTGATAACCTCCTCGTTTTTGAAGTCGTTTTAAAATACATATTGTCATTGTCAAACAGTAATAAATCGGCTGTTACCATGACTTCAACCCTTATATCACGGTAGAGCATTGCTAACTGGGTTGGGTGGACCACCGAGTGCACAGGGGAGTTTAAGTCGATAACCCGGCCGCCTACCACCGGCGGAGAGTCCGACATAACCGCCTCGCTTCTCCGGGCGGGACGGTATGCCTTAAGCATTTTCCCTCTACAAAAAAAGGCATTGTCAACATCGAATTGACTGCTTCGGTGGTCCAGTGGCCGCAGTATGCGCCTGCTGTGTACGAGGTTGTGGGTACGAGGTTGTGGGTTCGATTCCCAGACAGGACAAAACTTTGTGTGACCCACGAAGAAATGTTCAGAAGAGTCTGGATGTAATTTGTGTCCGTTAATTGTATGTTTGTAAAGTCCCCCGCGACACATAGCTCGTTCTCTAGTGCGGGAGTTGTCATAAAAAAAAATGCGGTTAGATAGAGTTACCCACCACTTACCATCAGTTAGGTCGCTTGCCACTAGGTTAGCACCTGTATTACAGATCACCAGGTCCCCACCCCATTTTTCTATAGTAAACAATTTTTAGTTTTATTTCGATATTTTGGAAAAAAAAGGAGCAATCAACTAAGTATGTGAAGAAACAAATTAAATTTGTTTTTATTATATATAATTAAAATTGTTCGTTGAGTGCAAGTTTTGTTTATAATTCATTATCGTTATCAGTGACCACGTAATGTGACGTAGAGAATATTTTGTGAATTTGTGATTATATTGCATTCTGTCTATCTGGCAGGCCTGTTGGTCTAGTGGTTGGTGACTCTGACTGCTACACCGGTGGTCGTGGGTTCAATTCACACCCAGGATAAATCTTTGTGTGATGAGCACGAATGTTTGCTCTGTGTCTGGGTGTAATTTAGAAATATATAAGTATGCTTATCAGTTGTCTGGTAACCATAGTAAAGGCTCTGCCTATTTTGTTATGGGATCAGAAAGCGATGTGTGAGTTGTCCCGAAAATATTATTCTATTAAATTCAATAATTTATTGAGTTCTTTGAGAGAACTCTTGTACAGTTTATTATTACAAAACACTTAGTCTATTTAATTTAATTAAAAAAAAAGAACAACGGGTTGCACTCCAGGAGTGCGGGCAGAAGTGAAAACTTGAACATTAACGTTCTGCATTTTTGAATATTTTAGAATGGTTAGGGAATAATTTTACACGAATTGCTTTATTTATCAATATAAAAGTACTATCATTTATGTGGTAAAATAAAATATACATCCATTTATGTATATTATATCTATCATTTGCATCTTCACGTCCACAGCTGGACATTAGCCGCAAGGATTACTACAGCATTCAGTGCTGACCTTATTCTTCGGTTATCCGCAACCATAGCAAAAATACGTAAGTGACGATGACGCAAGCGTTCGGTGACGATGACGCGAGTTCCATGATTTTGTTCACCCAAAAAGTGCTCAATGCGGCTAAAGAAGTTTTCACTTTAAAAGTATGACATGTTGTCCAACTGCTTACTTAGTTCTCTACTTATTTCTTTATACTAGCTCTTTCAAGTTTCAAAAACGTACTTTTTGAAACTTGAAAGAGCTCAACGAGCCCTACTTAAAGTTAGTTTGTTTCTTCCGTTTTTCCACCCTACTACAGATTTGTATCAACAGTGGGATGTTTTAACTGTTCGCCAACTTTTTATCTTTCATACTGTCATCAAACAACATTCACTCTTGCCATACGATCCCGACAAAAATAACAATAAACGCAGAAAACACATAGTTTGCACCAAACTCACTGTAAATACTAGTTTCTCCCAGCGTTTCTTTAGTTACCAGAGTTGTAATTTATATAACAAAATTAATAAAATATTATCCATTTATTCAATCCCCAAAGCAAAATGTAAGACAATGACTAGAAATTGGTTGCAAAAATTTGACTATATTAATACGGAAAATTTACTTAA
Source organism: Trisateles emortualis (assembly GCA_947095525.1). Taxonomy (NCBI): domain Eukaryota; kingdom Metazoa; phylum Arthropoda; class Insecta; order Lepidoptera; family Erebidae; genus Trisateles; species Trisateles emortualis. Next base: position 10,976,422 of record OX352749.1, on the reverse strand, counting down.
ATAAAATATGTTGATGCTAGTTCTACTACTACATACACACACACACACACACACCAAACTCACACACACACACACACACACATCAAACTCACATTACACTCACATACACATACACTTTATTTACACAACAAATCTCCCTGAATTTAATTTATACAGGTAGTACCTTCTATTTACAATCATTTAATTTGTTTCTTCACATACTTAGTTGATTGCTCCTTTTGTTTTCCAAAATATTGAAATAAAACTAAAAATTGTTTAATATGGAAAAATGGGGTGGGGACCTGGTGATCTGTAATACAGGTGCTAACCTACATCAGACACCAGCTCTTCATAAAACATATTTATAACCTAGTTATATTTCATTGTAATGTTGCTTTTAATTTAAATTGTTTGTTATCAATTTTTTTGTGAGGAGAAATAAACAAACATTATTATTATTATTATTATTATTACTATATGACATATGTTAACCCAAATATTTATCTATACTAATATTATAAAGCTGCAGAGTTTGTTTGTTTGGTTGGTTGAACGCGCTAATCTCAGAAAGTACTGGTTCGATTAGAAAAAAACTTTTTTTGTTGAATAGTGCATTTATCGAGGAAGGCTATAGGCTATATAACATCACGCTATGATCAATAGGAGCGGAGCAGTAGTGAGATAGTTGCAAAATCGGGGAAAATATTCCAAGTTAACACGCGGACGAAGTCGCGGGCGTCCCCTCTTTATTTATATTATCAGAACGAAAAAAAACATCAATTACACTGATTAAACAGAAAAAGAAAAATACCTTTCATTCTGTCATCTCACAAAACCTCATACATTCCGACAAAATCATCTTTGAAAGATGATTTTGTCGGAATAAAGAATGCCGCCTCATATGTGTATTTTAACCATATGTGATGCTAAACACATGTTCTTTAGGCGCTTTGAGCACTTTGACATATCTCATTCAACAAACCGCATTAGGCCAACGTGTGTGAAACGCTCTCTCTTTCTTTAAAGGAGAGGACGTGCTCATCAGTAGGTTATTATATGGTTTGCTATTATTATATACCCGTGTTAATAAAATAGTTGTAGACAAATTAAGGACACTAAAACAAGCTCCAGAACTTCCATAAGTTTAATTTGATTAAATAAACACCTCAGAGACAAGGGCTTAAGTTTTTCGTAACAGATAATTAAGTATCTTAGATCATTAGATATATTATCTATGATGCCTAATCTGTTACCAAATATCCCTAGCGGCCCTGCATAGGTACATATCTCCATTGCCGTGTGTATATACAATAATGTACATACTAAAACCAATATTACTTTTAAAATATTACTTAACTCGTGTGGGTACTGCGTCAGTGTCAGCGTGACGTACTGTGTCAGAGGTATTGCCTCCCGAAATTGCTCCCTGCCGAGGATTTCTCGAGTGCCTATAGCATGGGGTTATTCAAAGCGGTGCATCCATCAAATATATAATTAGTATTTGTACTTATATTTGATCGATGTCTTCGTACTTACATATTAAAGAGTGGTACAATACTAGTGAGTAATCATGACTGGGGAAGGACCTCCACCTTACAGAAGACCACAGCCAAATAACTACACACAGCGGTGTACTTGTGTTCCTGTGTGTGAGTACAGGTCTCCAGCGTTCATTTAAGGACGCGTTTTGAAATAAACGTATTTTTATCCAAGGGATACTCCCATCTTGGTGTAAAAAAATGGGTTGGCAACACGCAAGTGATACCCCTGGTATTAAAAGCGTCCATGCTACGGTAACTGCTTAACATCAGGCGAGCCGTATGCTTGTTTGCCACCCAAGTAGTGTAAAAAAATAATACATATTTACACTCAACAAATAAACGTGCTTATCATACAAAGACTTGTCTTATGTTAGAATCGAACGAACGTAGAATAAAAATAAAACTAATAGAACAACTTAGCAATTAGAGTAAGTAACCACAAGACCAACAGGCCGCTCTGAAGTGCATACTAATAACTACCCATATAGTATGCCCCACTACCAGGCACAGGTAGTAGACTAGCAAGAGTATTCCGTAATAAGCAAAAACCGAGCCACCGCAAAAACCGAGCAAAATCTGGCTGTCAGATTAAAAATCGATATTCCGTAAGAGCCCTTCTTGACGTTTAGTCAATAGATTGTGCCGTCACCGAGCAATCACAACTGTGAATTTTGCGATCACAACTGTCAGTTTGCCATCGCTGTTTCTTAGAGAATCAGCCGGCCGTACCTATAGTGTATTTCACATACCATGGGTGCTGTGACGTTTAACATTTTACGATGAATATGAAAGAAAATGATCGAATCAGTCTCTAACCAATAGGTTTATTGAATGATCTAGAGCCTAAAGTATTCAATCGATGAGTTTAATTTAATTATCTTTCATTTTTATTGATATTTATCTTCAAATGTCAAACGTCACAGTACCCATGCTATGTGAAATAGACTATATTAGTGGGACTCTTAATTTAATTGACTTCCTCGGTGGTCCAGTGGCCGCAGTATGCGCCTGCTGTGCACGAGGTTGTGGGTTCGACTCCCACACAGGACAAAACTTTGTGTGACCCACAAAGAATTGTTCTGTAACTTGATGTTATTTGTGTCCGTTAATTGTATGTTTGTAAAGTCCCCCGCAACACAGAGCTTGTTCTCTAGTGCGGGAGTTGTCTTTTTAAAATGAAAATTAAGCGAACTGAGATGTTTTGAGCCCCGCTGCGCTGGCCTTATTCGGGTTATTGGAATAGACATGCTTATATATAATAATAATAGCAAGCCATATATGTCCCACTGCTGGGCACGGGTCTCCTCTCCTCTATCAAGAGAGGGAGAGGGTTTAGGCCTTAATTCACACACGCTGGCCTAATGCGGGTTGGTGAATCAAACATGTCTTTAGAATTTCATCAAAAGCATGAGTTTCCTCACGATGTTTTCCTTTAAAATAAAACCTACATTGCTATTGCATCCTAGTCTCGAACGCATCATGTGTCAATAATTTTCCCACCTAACTACTACTTTCCTTTCCTAGTTCTTATCTATTTTAACATCGTCATTGTACTATGAACTTTATCCAGGTGATCAGCAGGATAGTTACAAATCTACAATCTCTACGTGGTCTAAGTAAATTATGTTTTGATGGAAATAATTCTCAGAGATAATCGTGTACGTGCAGACATTTTAGATAATATCCTGACTGGTAATATGTAATGCCCTTGATAATTATTATGTTTGATAGATTAGTCTACAGGGTGACCGATACTGAAGGTTATAAGAAATAGTTTATGGAAGGAATTTTAAAAGGTCGGCAACGCGTGAGTGACACCCCTGGTGTTGCAAACGTCCATAGGCTACGGTAACTGCTTACCACCAGCGGGCCGTATGCTTGTTTGCCACTTTGGTAGTATAAAAAAAAAAATAAGCCCTCTGTTTGCTTTTTTTTCCCTACTAAGACGGAAAACAACTTATGGCCCAACGGTTACCATAGCTTAGGGGTGCTTGCAATAGCAGAGGTATCACTTGCACGCTGCCGATCCAGAATTTTAACACAAAGATTCTGTGATAGAGTATCCATGATATAGGAATACGTTTAGTTTAATACTCATCCCTAAATGAGAGCTAGATACTTGTATTTCTAAATCCTCCGCTTCCATCTCAGCCACAAGACGTCCACTGCTGGACATAGGCCTCCCTCAAGGTGTTCCACATCATTCGTTCTTGAGCTGACCTTGTCCATCGGTTGCCCGCGACCTTTACCAGGTCGTCGGGCCACCTTGTTGGAGGCCTCCGTTTACTTCTGGTTAAATCCGTTGCGGATTCCAAGTACCTACACTCAGGGCAGGTTATTTGTGGGTTTGCAAAACTCTGATGAGCCAGATTATTTCTCATTATTGCTTCTGTTTCCGTCAATTTATCTAATCCAAATATCCTACTAAATATTAAATCTTTTTCCACATTGTTTTAATATTTAAGTATATTTGAGCTGATTCATCATCTCGACCCATAAACGTCCCACTGCTGGGCACGGGTCTCCTCCTTATAGTAGAAGGGATATTAGCCTACTATACCACGCTGGCCAGACGAGTTGGTACAAGGTTTGTTTCGAGTTTTCCTTCTCTTGCAGTGGTTTCTGCTTGACTTTCTCCCTTAGTCGACTTTTACGACACCCATGAGATGGAAGGGGGTGGTGACATTTGTATTCTTAGTCCGTCACCACACGGAATTTTTTTTTTGAGCTTATTGCATAGCAAAAATGCTAAAAATATTTAATATATCCTACTAATATTATAAATATGAAAGATTGTGAAGACTGTTACTATTAAGTATTCTGTGTTGAACATAGATGGATGTATGTATAGATCTTTGTTACTCTCTCACGCCTAATTTTTAACCGACATCCACGCGGGCGGAGCCGCGGGCAACAGCTAGTCTACTACTTGACTGCCTTCGTGGTCCAGTGGCCGCAGTATGCGCTTGCTGTGCACGAAGTTGTGGGTTCGATTCCCATACAGGACAAAACTGTGTGTGACCCACAAAGAGTTGTTCTGGTCTGGGTGTAATTTGTCCAAGCCAAGCCATTTGGCTAAGCATCACGTTTTGACTAAAATATAGAGTATGTGAAGTTAGGCTTGGTAAATTAAGGGCGCATAGATCAAGAATTTAGGCTTTACATGAGATCTGACCACTTATTCATAGATTTTAATTAAGGTGTAGTGTAGAGCTTGTAGGTTTCGAGCGTGTAGTCTTTAGAGCTTGACTTTATACGAGATCTGATAACTTTTTCACAGGGTAAGCTATGTAGACTTGTCTTGGCAACATTTTCCATGAAAATGTGTTTGGTGAAATTTCATTTATTTTTGTAAGTTGGTTAATGGACTTTTTTACTTTCGCCTTACCCTTCGTCTGGAATTTAGATGAACCAACCAGTAGGGGCCGGTCTGTTGATAGCGCATATCATAATACAGTCAGCGCCATCTAGTGACGTCGGCTGATGTCACCGTCACTATTATACCGTGTTTAAACTTTCATCCCATTTTTATAATATATAATTATATAAGAGTTAAGTGATGATTTTCAAAAAAGTATGACGTTCATATTTTTTTATTTTTTATACGTATTTTATAATTTTTTCATCTATCTCCACCTACTATTCCGAGGGGATAGGTTAGGTTAGTTTTGGCTTTTTAATTTTTTTGTTGTCTGTGTAGTAATATTAGCTTACATACCTTACTTCAGGAAGTACCTTAATATTTTTTTATTTTCGTGTCATCTGATAATAAAATTGATTTTTATTTACATTACTGTACATACCTATAAATCAAAGAACAAAATAACATTGAATTTCGTTCCAATACTGCCAACATGGCAAAATTTTGAGAATGATAGCACGGTAAGAAAAATTGGATTACGAGTATAACAAGTATTTTACAAAAATGTTATGCCAGATGGCTGGCAACGTAAAGAGTCACTATATTGAACCCTCCTTACACTGTGGTGGAACTTACAACTCACTAGTGACAGATCGATTGTTTGCTCACTAAGCTATCACCAACTCAATGTTGCGCCTGTTATAATACTAATAGCAATATATCAGATCGTCAAAAGAAGCTTAAGAAATTCGTCACTCTTTTACTCTTTAAAAAAATTAAAGATAGGTAGGTATTTTATACTGGTTTACGTAAAGGTACGCATATATATATTATGCCACTTAGTAATAGTGTGAGAATTATTAGCAAATTAAATACCAAGATAAATTTCTCGAAATTGGCAATTCGACTGCATTGCCTAAAATTTTACACAGACGCTTCTTATGCTTCATGAAATCTTATTTATTTATGAATAAACACTAACATCTATAATAAGCAACCCATATATGTCCCACTGCTGGGCACGTCTCCTCTACTCTATCAAGAGAGAGAGAGGGTTTGAGCCTTCATTCACACACGTGTGTGAATTAAGGTCTAGAGACCCTGCGGATAGGTAAATCAGACATGTCTTTAGAATTTCTTAAATCTAATGCGATTAATTAATAGTTTAGCCTTTAAAAATAGATTAAACCATATAACGGGGTAATAATAGGGGTGGCAAAATTGTGGTCTTGTTTAGTTTAAATACTTAGTAGGTACTCAAAGAGGAAGAATATATGTACATATCAACTAAATATTAACGTTAGCCCGCAATTACGTGCACGTACATTTTTTATGTTTAGGTGACCTATGTACTATTCTGATGTGAAATTTATATCATTGTAAAATTTCATCAAAATCTGTCCAGTACTTTTTGCACGAAGTAAGTAGTTACCTTCTAAAACCAGAAGGAAAAACATTTATACATCCTTACAAACTTTTGCAATTACTAGAATTATAATTATAACAAATGAACGCACTTAACATTTTTATATCGGCTTTCACAAGACATTGCAAATTCCAATGGAACCAAATATTCAATATAAACAATTAATTGCATTACTTAAAACTTAATAAAAATGCATAAAATGTTAAAATGAAAGTAGTAATCCTAAATCTTGTTACTTATCTCCTGAAGCCTGCATACGTTATTTTTACTATACTACTTAGGTAGCAAACGAGCATATTGCCTGGTTGATGGTAAGCAATTCCCGTAGCCTATACACGGCTGCAATAACCAGTACCAGAAGTATGATTTGCGTGTTGCTAATCCAAAAAAAATAACATAAAGTTGTATGATGAAGTATCTCAGTGAAAAGGTTTCGTTAAGAACGCATCCCTAAATAAGCGCTGGAAACCTGTTCTCACACACAGGAACACAATTACACCGCTATGTGTAGTTATTTGACTGTGGTCTTCTGTAAGGTAGAGGTATTTCCCCAGTCGGGCTTGCTCAATTGTATGGTACTCTCTTTTTTCGTACCATCCCATAAATTTACTTCTACATATTTGTTACATATTCTTCAAAACACTGCATAATATGTTATTAAGTAGGTAGTTTATTGCCAATGGTAATGGCTTTGGCATTTTTGATTGACCAAGATAAGTGTCACAGTGTAATCTATATGAATAAATGAATTTAATTTTGATTCTGCGAAATTAAATTCATTTATTCATTTATTGGCGATTGAAGAGTGGCATGAGTTTCTTGTTGGATCTTTCCTTAGGCGCTACTCCTGTCTGCCCAGTCAGCGAAAATAGCAGTAGGCAAATTAGCTGACGTCTCATTTGGCATTTTTGATTGACCAAGATAAGTGTCACAGTGTCAATCAAAAATGCCAAATGAGACGTCAGCTAATTTACCTACTGCTATTTTCGCTGACTGGACAGACAGGAGTAGAGCCTAAGGAAACAACCAACAAGAAACTCATGCCATTCTTTTCAATCACCGGATATACTCGTATAATTACAATTTGATTTTGAGACAGGTCTGATTTACCAACTCGTCCTTAGAACTCAATTCACACACGCTGGCATAATGCCAGCGTGAGTGAATTATGGTCTAAATTCTTTCTCGCTCTCTCTTGATAAAGAAGAGGAGACTCGTGCCCAGCAGTGGAACATATATTGCTATTACTATTATTGTAATCAACTTTGTTTAAATTTTGTTTCATAAACTTATATTTTTGTAACCGCATAGCAGTTTTTCGGCTGCAGAATAATGGGTTACACGTGTATTTTGTCACCGATAGAATATATGGACTTGTTTGGTTCACTGACTTATCGGAAGCCCACTGATTGAATTAACCCTCTGTTTAAATTTTTCACAGTCCTGGACCTCCCAAGATATTCCCCGATGTTATATGTACGGTGACCATTATTTGCTTGCTCTATTTCAAATCTATGCTACTACCACAGTATATGGAACTCTTTCATAAGGAATAAAGAGTTGTTTACACTGTGCTACTACTAGCGGATCCAAACCCAACAGACGTTGTCCTGCAGCGCTACCTATCAGGTCCAATGGTGAATCTAAATTATTCGGGCCATTCCCGAACATGCATTACACATCATTATTTATTATTTTATTATATACTAGCTGTTGCCCGCGGCTCCACCCGCGTGGATGACGATTATCGCTGCAAAAATGTGTTATTCCAGACCATCATCTATCTCTGTGCCAAATTTCATCCAGATCCGTTCAGTAGATTTTACGTGAAAGAGTAACAAATATCCATTCATCCTTCCATTATTACAAACTTTCACATTTATAATATTAGTAAAGATTCATAATTATATTTAATTAACTAACATTATACAAAAGAATTGGAGGGATAATATCCCTCCAATTGTATGGAGGAGACCCGTGCCCAGTAGTGGGACGTTTATGGGTTGAGATGATGATACAAAAGAAAGATTAAATTTTTGTTTCTTAGTTTGTTACGATTTAACTCAAAACTACTCGACTGATTTAAAAAAATCTTTCATCATTAGAAAGGTACATTATGAGCCGGTAATATAGGTTATAGGCTATTTTCATAGCATTATATCAAACAATCAACCTATCACAGTCCACTGCTGGACATAGGTCTCTCCTAACACAATAGAGTTATAGATATTTATGAATATAATGCATACCTTTATATATTGTTTATTGTATTTAAATAAAATAATGTATGTATACTAGTCTGTGTATATGTTATAACGTTCATAAGTACCTATCATGCATTTGATGTAAATGAATAAATGAGTACGCCAATTGCTTCGATCCAAATATACTTCCTTCGCCTCCTCTACATTCCTAAACCTCTTCATGCATGAACGTCGATTCTGGGTACTTTTAATTTGGGCTTTTTAGCGTACCGTAGTCTCTGCCTACCCCACCGGGAGACGGGCGAGATGATATGTATGTATGTATGTATGAATAAATGAGTTTGACTTTGACTTTGACAATGAACCAACACTTAGTTGTCCTAAATAAATAATAAAGTTGAATAGTTTGTTTGTTTTTCTTGTTAGATCGCTCAAATCTCTGGAAATACAAGTCGAGAGTAAAAAGTCCTTTTCGCATCTCATAGTCCATTTATTGTGAAAGGCTATATGATCACGCAACGACCGAAGAGAAGCATAGTAGTAACAATAAACGTAAAACAAGACTATAGTCTATTTCACATAGCATGGGTACTATGACGTTTGACATTTGGAGTTAAAAATCAATGAAAATGATATAAGATTATATTAAAACCTATTGATTGAAAACTCTAGGCTCTTCATTATTTATTTAGCCAATTGGTAGAGATTGATTCAATCATTTTCATTCATCTTTAGCTTCAAATGTCAAACGTCACAGTACCGATGCTATGTGAAATAGACTATACATCCTTGTCTATGTAAAAAGTTAAAATGGTCTCTCTTAACACACCCCACGGTAATAATGCACGCTATTCTTCGACTGCAATGCTAATTTAAAATACATTCTTTATATAACGGCCCCTGAACCTTAGGTAATTGTTTGCCTTTAAATAATTCATTATTTGCTAAACATGGAAATAAAGTTTACAAACCTACACAACAGAAAATATATTGATAATCGTCATTATGTGAAAGTCACTTCTAGAAAATGAAAATATTTTATTTTATTCGTAATAATATTATGTTTATACTTTTCTTGTTAAAATAATTAAGTGAACAATCATTCAGATGCGGTTCTTTTCGTATTTAATTACTTGTTGGTTGAGAAAACGCCAATTTTATAATATAGCTATTATTTCTATTCTTTAAACAATTCACCAGACATCTGAAAAAAAATACAAAAATTGATCAGGTCAATTTTTGTGTTCATTTTTTGGTTTTATAAGGCAAATCGAATTGCCGTCACTATGATAGTGAAGATATGTATGTAATTATTATTATCCCGACTTCATCCAAATCCTGGTAACTATAGTCTTCCACGCGAGCGAGCGTGTCGCGCATGCGTGACCACGTCTGCGTTCACGTGGAAAAGTATTTAGCGCAGTGGACCACATGTTCATCGGTACTAAGTCACCGAGTACACCCCCTTGTTTTCCCTTGCGTCGTACATTAGTTTCTACTTACAGGACTTTCTTAATAAACTGGATTTCTTTCTTTTTTATATACTAGCTGTTGCCCGCGGCTCCGCCCGCTTGGATGTCGGCAATCGCTGTAAAAAGTAGCCTATGTGTTATTCCAGACCATAATCTATCTCTGTGCTAAATTTTATCCAGATTCATTCTGTAGTTTTTACGTGAAAGAGTAACAAACATCCATCCATCCATCCATCCATTCTTACAAACTTTCACATTTATAATATTAGTAAGGATAATAGGATTATTAGCGTACGCCTTGATTGATGGTAAGCAGTTATTGTAGCCTATAGATGCGTGTAATATTAGGTACAGTACTCGCGTATTCGAGAAAGAGTTACGTGTAAAAAATATATTATTGTGAAATAGGCACTAGAGACTTGGGGAAGGGCTATGTCCAGTAGTAAACGTATATTGGCTGAGATAATGATAATGAGCAATAAAGACCTATACTCTAAAAACCTATACGTCTAGTAAAAATCTATACGTCTAGTAAAAACCTATACGTCTAGTAAAGACCTATACGTCTAGGAACTTTACTACTCCATCGTGTATTTGCTTGTAGTCTCTTGTAAAGTGCAGGTCTTTTCCCAGACGGCCTTGCTAGCTTTTATAGTGCCCTGTGTTTTTTATATCGTTCAGTATTGCTGAATTATTTTATTTCTTACGCCTTTTTTTATAAAGGATGCATTTGATTGGCCTGTTGTTCTAGTGTTTGGTGACCCTTCTAAGGCCGGAGGTCGTGGATTCGATGCCAATCCAAGTTTAATCTTTGTGTGATGAGCACGAATATTTGTCATTTGTGGGTTGTGTGTGTATAATCATTTTTTTTTTTTTGAAAAGACATCTCCCGCACTAGAGAACAAGCTCTGTGTCGCGGGGGACTTTACAAACATACAATTAACGGACACAAATTACATCCAGACTCAGAACAATTCTTTGTGAGTCACATAAAGTTTTGTCCTGTGTGGGAATCGAACCCACAACCTCGTGTACAGCAGGCGCATACTGCGGCCACTGGACCACCGAGGCAGTCATAAATTATATGTAGATTTTATGTATAAATTTAGCCGTGTATGTTTCCCCGAGATATTATTATTCAGACTTCAACATTATGACTTCAACACCTGTGTTACTAACAAGGATTCCACTATCAAGGTCTTGATAGGGGAATTCAAGCAAGGGTGTTTGTTGACCATAACAAACCCTTCATTGGGAAAAAACCACCAGACTATGACGACTTGTTAATGAATATAATCGTGCTAAATTACATGCTTCTACATTATAAGGGACGAGAGCTGAGTCACAAACTTTTTGACTTATCCGTGTTTCTATGTCCGTACAGTTAATGCTAATTTGAAAAACGGGATGTCATAAAATTGCGGCCGTGTGTGATATACATGTTATGGCGATTCCCGCACTAGATAACACGCTCTTTGTCGCAGAAGATTTGAAAAACCAACGTATAACGCAAATTAGACCAACACATCACCGTAAGAGGAATGAAGTGAAAATAATAGAGGTAAATGATTAAATAAATTTAATAGAACATAATATAAATAGACATGTTATTTGTTTGTGACAAAATGACATTATTCATTTTATTTCAGATAATTACTCAAAATAACTAATGTCATTTTAGGTTTAAATATATAGGTAAGTAGGTATAATTACTATTCTTCACAAATAGTGAAATTAAGATCATTTCAACACCCAAAAGTACGGAATTGTTGAAAAAGGTGTTAGAAATCGTAATCAAGTTTGGACAGCGTGAAAACCAATTTGTTCTGTCTAGTATTTGTATTTTTTTTTAAATATAAAGCAGCGTCTAGCTGTGGATTATTATTACTTTGAATTAAAAACTAGCTTCACACTTTCTTCACGGCGGATTTTTGCGTTTGGCTTGGTTAGACGTCTTATTATTTATTAAAATTATCGTTAAACTTGTAGCCAACTGCACCAGGTGATATTTTACATGGCAAACAAGAGTACGGTCTTCGGAATGGTAAGGGCGTATTAAACCAAAAGACGGTTGCAATCTTCGCTTTAATTTTTTTATAAATTACAATTATGTTTATATTTTTATACTACAGTGTTGGCCAACAATTACGCTTGCAATTCCTACACATTAAGTACTTGGTGTGTGGCTGATCTACAAATTATAACACCAGGGTTTTGTGATCTGGTGTATCACTGAGTTAGGAAAACGCAATCCTTAAAGAGTACTGGAGACCTGTCTATGTATTGATATCTGTGATGATTGTCTTAAAGAGATTATTGGGTTTGGCTAGATACATAATGCAGATGATTGGGACACAAATTGGGAGGCGCCAATATCTAGCACTAGTTTGAAACAGGCTACCTAATTACATTTTTAAATGAAAGAAGTTATTGCAGCTAGATATGCAATCAGTCGCTTTGATTATTTAACCATTCTTATTCCGAGTTAGATAGTCCGAATATCGCTTGGTGGCCTTTAATTATTACTTTCAACGGCGCTGCATCCGATTTAAACAAATTACGTGGCAATACAAACAAGTCGTCCGTTCGCCATGCCATGTCCTTTCGCCTTTTCTCTCGAGTCAAAGAAATGTGTGTACGACCATGGCATACACAATGTGCATATGGAATGAAACAGAAGAAGGAGAACTTCGTATTAGAACAATCAAAAATAAATACAAATGTTTGTAAAATAAGGTTGATATTTAGTAAACTGGTAATGTGGTAGTTATGTCTTTTTGGAGCACAAAAGAAGTCAACCGGCGCAGCTCACTGAACGTCATCAGTAAGGCCCCGAACCGCGTGGTGAACGCGCGCATCTTTTGTACTCCGAAGTTATTATCAAAATAACAAATATTAATAGTATCTATTATTTGTTGTCGACCGTGTTAATTATACTCTCAGTTGTGTTATTTATCCGTGTATCTACATTTACATTAGATTTTGTGTTTGTGTTATTTTATATTCCGAGGATTTCAGTTTTATACGTAAGTATATTGATTTTCGTCCTGGTTCGTGACAGGATATTAATACCATCAACTTTATTATTATCCTGTACAAGTTTGTTGCTAGAATTAAATATAATTATTACTTTATGATGTTTTTGGTTTTATATGTTATTAATGTGATGAGAAAGCACGTTGTGGCCGTAATTCCGTTACTTATGTGTTCTTTTGAACTTGCCTGACTGCTATAGTCAGTCAGCCATTTCTTTAACGTGTGCTTTACGAGTGAGAGTATCTAATTTCTATTTTTTATTAATATTATTTTTATTATATACGTTTTCTTGTTTGGCTATAGTTTTGTTTTCTATATTGGCATGAATAATGTTATTCATGTTTATTTGCCTATCATCCGTGAGGGCAGTGACTAACATGCGGTTAAGTTGTGTATAAGTAGGTGACATTAAAGGAATATCAATTACGGAACTTAATGCGTCTTATAAGGGATTGAACCAAGTTAATAATATGGTTGAGATGTAAGGTGACAAGCTGGGTTACTTGCGGTCGTACTATGACGATATAGCGATTAATTTTCGATTTTAATTAAAAATTTGACTCAGCTTTAAAGTGGAAAATAAATTGCAATATGGATGTCTTGTTACTGTCTCTGGTAGGAAGTCTTATTTTTGTATCTACCACCGCAATATCATTATTATTATCATTTTGTCGCTTAGAAGTAATGTACAACTTGACTGGAATGGTGGTGACCCTGACTACTAAACCAGAGGTCGTGGGTTCAATTCCCAAACGGGACTGGATGTTAGCCGAATCTGGATGTTATTTGTGTCCGTTAATTGTATGTTAGTTAAGACCCCCGCGTCATAGGGAGTTCCCAAGTGCAGGAGTTGTCTTTTTACTTAAAAAAAACTTGTGCACTGCTGCTTCCGATTTTTATGGATCTGAGACTTAAAAACAAATGTCCTAATTTTGGCGACTTAAATGAGCCTGGCCTGTTAATCGGTCTGTTTGTGTGATAAGCTCGATTTGTTCTGTCCCTCGGTTTAATTTAGAGGGCAAAAGTAACGACCCAGTAGGTCCCAAACACCATACTGCGGCCACGCATGTGATGGCGAGATGAGTTTGAGTCTAGAGAAGGAATTGGCTTTAATTAGCAAAAGATAGGCTATCATGGAAAAAGGAAGAGGAGGTCTTTGCCCTGCAGTGGGACAGGATAATAATAAAAATAATACGTATGTTTACCACTTGTCTGAATGCCATAGTATTGGAACCTATATAGTTTAGTCGTCTCAGATTACAATTTCAACTAATGCCACTGTTAATTCCAACATCTATAGGCTACGGTAACTGCTTACGATAAGGATTATCGTATCCTTATTTGCCAACGCATAATAAAAATCATTGACATGATTTTGAAACGTTTCAAGACTTAAAAATCAAGATACACGGAATACAAAAGACCGTTCTACGTCTTTAAAAGTTGAATTTATCTCCTTTAATGCATCTAATGTATTCAAGACATGAATAGAAGAAGATATAATTTTAGAGAGGTAGGGCACCATACTAGCGAGCAAGCCCGACTGGGGAAGGACCTCCACCTTACAGAAGACCACAGCCAAATGACTACACACAGCGGTATAGTCGTGTTCCTGTGTGTGAGTACAGGTCTCCAGCGCTCATTTAGGAATGCGTTTTGAAAGAAACGTATTCCTATCCCAGGGTTACTTCCATCTTAAAGCCCTGAGCCTCTAGACAAGTGGCATGAACGATAGTCGAATCGAAAAGTCAAAAAAACAAATGTATGGGATTTGACGTAAGTCTTCGATATAATGTCGTAAACTTACGACAAATCCCATACAGTTACTTTTTTGACTTTTCGATTCGACTATCGCTTGTGCCATTTGTCTAGAGGGGCTGGTGTAAAAAAATGGGTTGGCAACACGCAAGTGATACCTCTGGTAATGCAAGCGTCTATAGGCTACGGGTACTGCTTAACATCAGGCGGGCCGTATGCTTGTTTGCCACCCAAGTAGTACAAAAAAAAAAAAAAAAAAAATACAGTGAACTCAAACAACGGTACAGGAGAACAAAATTAACAACTACATACATGGCTTTAACAAAATAGGAGTCTTAAACGGTATATGCTAAGTAAATAAAAGAGTGTGAAATATTACAAATACTTATCTGAACAATATCTATTCTATGATAATGAGAAGTTTTGAGTGTATTATATTATACTAGCTTCCACCCGCGGCTTCGTCCGCGCGTTCAATCCCTCGGGACAAAAAGTGGCCTATGTGTTACTCCAGACTATAATCTATCTCTATGCCGAATTTCATCCAGATCCGTTCAGTAGTTTTTGCGTGAAAGAGTAAAAAACATGCATCCATTCATTCTTACAAACTTTCGCGTTTATAATATTAGTAGGATTATAATAATCATTTATTCATCAAAATAGGTACAAATTGATACTATAAGTCTTACAAAATAATAAATGTGCTCTACAAACTATATTGCCTGTACTAAGTAAAATTAGTATCATAGGCAGTATAATTATTTAATATGCTAAGTGTTTCAATCAGAACTAAATTTTTAAATGAATGTTTTTTAATCTCGCCAGAACGACTGAATGGACCTAGATGAAATTTGTCAGACAGATAGATTATAGTCTGAAATAGCGCATAGGCCAGTACTGTACTTTTGTACCCAAGTAAGTGACATTGTCTTTTTATGAAATGAACAAACTTCTCAAAACCTAAAAAAAAATGTTTCAGGAGAATGCCCCAGGGGACTATACTTGTTCCAGATTTAATAAAATTGATTGGAGGTCAATACGTTTATGTGATATTACATACACAAAGAGAAACATAAAGTTAAGTTACTATGTCTAATAATATACTCCATAAAACTGTTAAAAAAATTGCGGAACATCAAATGCAAGGCCTTCTAAGACATGTCTTTGAGCAGTCTGATTCATCTCGTACATACAACATGAAGATCAATCCATATGCATTACCCGTGTTGAATTTGGATTCGTCCCATATCACGTTTATTGTTACTGTGATGTGACTCTCCTTTGGTCATAGCGAGATGTTAAATAGCCTATAATTTTCCTCAAAAATTAAGCTATCATTCAAAATTTTCATCCGATTGTTAGTTTTAGAAATTAGCGCGTTTAAAATTTTCACCTTTTATATTAGTAGGTACTAGCTGTCAAGGGCTGCTTCGTGTCATGCTTGACCCAGCGAATAAAAAGTTTGATAGAAAATACAACCTCTTATTTCACCCTCTTAGGGGTGGAATTTCGAAAGCCCCTTTCTAAATGTATATCACACTTCAAATTTCACATCTCTAAGGCCAGCGTTGATTTATCAGTCAGTCAGATCACTTCCCTCATTCAAAGTTCAGATGGTTTTCATACCTTTTTGTTTCCCAACCTTTAAAATATTACGCGATTTAAACCCTGTCCCTTATAATTATAATATGTGTACAAATCGTGAAAGTTTAAAAGAATATAATATAGATAGATTCAGATGTTTAAACCATCTGGACTTTGAATGAGGGAAGTGATCTGTATTTAATCTTTCCGCATCCCGGGAAAGTTTATAGGTTAATCACATTGTTTTAAATAGCTGCAGTTTGTTTTCTGTTCAAACAATTCTTGAACATATTGAGGTTGACTTCAAGTCTAGTAAGATACTGTTATAATTAGAAAGATATATAGGGCACTATATAAGCGGTAAAGCCTGACTGAGGAAAGTCCTTACAGAAGATCTCAAATATACGCAGTGCGCGACTAAAACTCTTCAGTGCTCAACTGCTTTTTTGTACTACTTAGGTGGCAAACAAGCATACGGCCCGCCTGATGGTAAGCAGTTACCACGGTTTTGTGATGACTGTGGTCATTCCGTTTCCTTAAAAACGCATTTCAAAATGAATTTTATGTAGGAATATATCGCTTAACTAACAAAATGTTATGAAACACAATCTATGCAATAAGAACATTATTATTTATTATCTTTTGTTATGCAGAACGCTTCAATGTTAATTCGATATCGTCAATTGCAATAGTTTCAAAAAATTTGTCAGCAAAACAATGATTTAGTGGGTCAATGATACCTGAAGACGATATCGACTGAGGTGGTCGATCGATCCGCCTGATGGTAAGCAGTTACTGTAGTCGATTTACGCTTCAAATCGTCAAGGTCTTGTAGGGCGTCTTATCTATCTTTATAATATTATTGCTTGTCAAAACTGACTGACTGATTCTTTAACGCGCAGCTGATACTACAGGGGCTAGGACCATGAAAGTTTGCATGCCTGTTCGTTTTACACTGTCAGTGAGCACTAAAGAAGGTTTTTTGGAAATTCAACCTACGGTGGAGAAAAAGGGGGATAAATCTATAAATATTATAAATAAAAAGAGTTTGTTTGTTTGTTTTGTTGAACGCGCTAATCCCAGAAAGTACTGGTTCGATTTGAAAAATTCTTTTGTTGAATAGTAAATTTATCTAGGAAGGTTATAGGCTATATTACAATCACGCTATGATCAATAGGAGCGGAGCAGTAGTGAGATATGTTGTAAAATCGGGCATAATATTCCTAATTACCACGCGGACGAAGTCGGGGGCGACCCCTAGTGTTTGTATAAAAGTCCTTCATTCTTGAAGATATGAAAAAAGATACTTAAACGGGTAACAAAATAGTTTAACTCGGGCGAAGCCGAGGTGGGCTCCTAGTTAGTTAGTTAGTTTGTCGGGGCGTTATCCGCACTTGGCCGCTCAAGTGGGCCTTTGTACGTGTTTTCCTTTTGGCTATTCCATCCAGCCCAACCTCTTCCAGAAAGCCAGCAGGCGACCCAGGTGGCCGCAGGCTTCCGGCAGAGAGCCCGTTTTCTTTAGGGTCCGCACCCTATGGTCTTCTACGCTCCTACAGTCCAGAAGGACGTGGGCGGATGTCTCCTCGGCCTCCAAGCAGCCCCTGCAGAGCGGGCTGTCGGTCAGGCCTAGCCTGTGTAAGTGAGGTGGGCTCCTAGTTCTAAATTAAAAGACAATCAAACTACATTAAACTTTGCATAAAATGGCGGATATTTTTACAAAATCAAACGATCGAATTAATAAGAATGTTGTGTTATAAAATTTGTGCACGCATAAGCAAGCGAGCCTTACAATGGCATGGTATGTGTGACGTAAAAGACCATTGTCGAGAATACCAGACCCGCTGGCATTGACGTAAATGTCTGATAAACAATTAAAAACAGACTTTATCTTGAAGTATTAAAGTGTATTATATAAAAGTGTGATAGGCTGTTTTTTCTGTTAGGTGTGCGCCCCTTGTTCGATTACCAATATCGACGTTTTGTTATGTTCCTTTGTTAAATGGCAATGTTGTTTTCGTCCGCAAAATATCACTATTTATGATATTTTTGAGCAGATGGTACTTAAACGTACAAAATCAAGGTTTTTCGTTTAGTTTATGCTGACTAGCAGCATAAGTTTAAGCTTGCTTTTAGTTTGCTTTAAAGTCATAAACATTATTTGAAACTTTTCGATCTCTTAGGTCTAGTTGCTGTTAAGCCCAGTAAAGTCTTAAGTCTATTCCGTGAATGTCTAGATTTGGTACGTCCATTCCGTCGCCTAAAAATAATTATACTTATAAGTATATTTCTATTGAACAAATAATAATCCTGCTGACCAAATCATTTTGCAACCCAAATAATTAATTCTGCTGCCCAAACATTAATTATTGCGGATAATTTTTGATTTAGTTGCTGACCAGGTACTGCTGACAGTTTATTTTTACGGCTGACAAAACTATATAACGCTGACAAAATACCTTTTGAGCTGCTTTTTATTCCTGACCAAATAATTAAAATAAATAAGATATAATTAGGTACCTACCTACTTGCCATAAATATCAGAATAGATATTAATCGCTATAAGGACATCATGGTAAGGCCCTAGGACAATTTGGCCTGGATTTTGAATCAAAAGATTATGACCACTGTTGGTATAGGGTTTTGTTTCGAGATTTCCCATTCTTGCAGTGGATATTATCTTCCTGACTTACTCCCTTAGTCGACTCTTACGACACCCTCGGAATGGACCAGGATATTATAGTAGGCTAATATCCCTCCAACTGTATGAAGTAGACCCGTGCCCAGAAGTGGAACGTTTATGGCTTGAGAATAGAGATGATGAACCACCGTTATTTCAAACGCAAAAAATAATCAGCGCTGCAGCATACAAATGCCGCAGCCCAAAGCTGAGATTGGGACCTATTCTGACATCGCACAGGATAACAAAATTAGATATCTATAGTTATGTTGTAAATTTTATTTTTTATTTAATACCTATTTTGTACCTATTTTTTTCCCTCCATAATGTCCTGTGTATGTTCGAATAAACGTTTTTCTTTCTTACTTTCATTCTTTCTTTCTTATTTTTATAGATACCACTTATTCTACGCCTCGATTCAGGTAGGTATAGGTCTCAAAAACGAATCTGGCAACTCTAAATGTAGTATTGAGTTTCGTAATAATGTTTATTCACTCGTAATAGAACGTTTCCAAGTCCTATCTCGGTCGTACAATAATAAACTGGTGCAGTCTGGACCTGTGCCAGCCATTGCACTAACCAACTATTATAATAGATTGGTAACTGTTTACTTACGTATCGTATTATCTATTGTAAGAAATAAGGCTAATGAACCCCCTCGCGTCAGGGTCATTAAATTCTTAAGGCCCCTCTGTCAAAAAATGATGAAAAGGAGGTGTAAATGAAACCATTTTTTGTTGGCATTTATAGACAAATGACTGCCAAAATATACAGTATTAATCTACAAGATGTGTTTCATAATATGGTTATGTTATAAATGATATATTAATCCAAATAGTTTGTAAAAAAATCATCGAATCAGCACCAAATTATTGAGATGTAACCACTTTATGACTTCAATTTTTATCAAATAATACGAAAAAATATACCAATATTTGAAGGAAACATACACATATAATTTGGTAATGTTCTATTTAATAAGTTTGAATTTTAATTTATTAAAAATTAATAAGACGTCCTCAATTTTAAATTATTCCAAAGAGTACATCTGTTTGTATCCCCGCGCTCGCCTAGAGAATTAGTTTTATGTATCATTTAATTAATTAAATGCTCAAAGTCGTTGGCGATATCCCAAGCCTTAAAGTAAGTACTTAACGTGTTATAAAATTGTTACACTTGACGTTAATTTGAATTTAAAATAACGACTAAATTAAAACAGGTCTCTAGCGCTCATTTAAGGATATGTTTTGAATGAAACGTGTTCCTATCCCAGGGATACGCCATCTTAAAGCCCTGGTGTAAAAAATAGGTAAGCAACACGCAAGTAATATCTCTGATATTGCAAGCGCCCCTATACTACGGTAAATGCCTTGTTTGCCACTTAAACAAATCAAGTATAAAAAAATCAAGACAAGCAAAATATTGGATAACTAGCTGTTGCCCGCGGCTCCGTCCGCGTCGATGTCGGTTATCGCTGCAAAAAGTAGCCTATGTGTTATTCCAGACCATAATCTATCTGTGTGCCAAATTTCATCCAGATCCGTTCAGTAGTTTTTACGTGAAAGAGTAACAAACATCCATCCATCCATCCATTCTTACAAACTTTCACATTTATAATATTAGTAAGGATATAACAAAAAAAAAGACGAAAATATCTACATCAGTGAATAATGCTTGGCTTTCGGCACAACATCTCTCTATCCCCTTACATAAGTTATCGCTGGGGTAACCAGAAGACAATGCTAACGATTGTTCCCGCCATCACAGTGAGGGGTACAGTGTTTAGAATGCACTGTTTAGATGTTAAACACCACACTACGACTCTATTCTCACAACGCATCTGATGTTATATGCGGTTTGCAGATAGTTGTTCCAAGACCTTTATTGTTAGAACATGATAATCGAAACTGGTTCTTGTAGTGGCATTACGTAAGTATAGTTAAATAGATTTAAGTTAGTATTGGATAAAATTTAGAACTTATTAAATACCCAGCGCGTTAGCTACTCACTGGAGCAGCGAGCGAGCAAATTGAAACATTTTTATTTAATTTCACGGCTAACCACTAAATAAAATAAAATCTCAAACTCTCTGTTCTAAATGCAGTGTGTAATGCACTCCAGAAGAACTGATACCTTCAGGGTACCACTTCTTCTAACGTGGTCTATTGCCAAAAAGTAACTTAATGTACTTTTGCCTTTTTACAACTGTCCATAACAGTAAGCAGTCTTCGTACCTCTTCCCGCCACCAAATGGTCTAACCACAGAGTATACCTTATTTTATATTATATCGCCTATCGGTAACTATTGACCAAGGAGTTTATATGCTAACTACAAACTCCTTACTATTGGCAGTCTAGTGACGTACCATAGAAGTCTGCAAACGGCCTATTTACACTTGTCCTATCTATACTTATTTAGTCCATCTCTCAACCGTTCTTTCCACATATCAAATCAATGTATCTTAACATTCCTCTCTCGATCACCGTTTGCCTTAACCAGTCAACAAATATAATTTAGTTCTTTGTAGTCACTACAGAGATACTTACTAACACCCAATAATACCCACAGTTAATAAGGAAATGACAATAACGCTAACACCCGATCCTCTGTTCACATAGACGCAAGTATTATACATTAATTTAGTAGATCTATACAATAATTGCTTGTCGCTACTGTCTGTCTGACTGAGTCATCAATGCAGAGCCTAACCGCTGGGACTACAAACATAAACGTTTGTACAAATTGAGAGCAGTCAGAAACGAGGAGATCCGTAAAGAACCAAAGTGCCAATGGGCAGAGCACATAGCTCGCAGAACTGATGGCCGTTGGGGCAGAAAGGTTTTAAAGTGGCGAGCACGAACTGGCAAACGAAGTGTGAGCTGGCCTCGAACAAGGTGGACCGAAGACCTAGTAAGAGTTGCGAGCAACCGATGGACAAGGTCGGCTCAGGATTGAGTGTTGTGAAAAGCCTTGGGGGAGACCTATGCTCAGTAATGGACGTCTTTTGGCTGAGATAATGATGATGCGTAGTGAGAAAGAAGAGATTTTTAAGAAATTCATACGTAAACGGGTAAAAAAATGCGTAAACAGGCCGCTAGTAAATAATTATACATTAATTAACAATATTACTCGTTACTACTTGCCCTTTGCACTCTACACATGAACTTAGAACCACTTAGCTAACTTGAAGTGTAAACAATAAGTCTATCTTTATAGCCTTTTTATTTGAACTTCGAACAATGACAACTTCAAAGCTATTAGCTGGCTTATAGGGACTACAACGATTTAATATTTTAAACTTCTGCATCATTGGTAAACATATAATTAGATACGATACCTCTATGAAAGAAAGAAAGGGAGGCCTTTGCCCTGCAGTGAGACAACAATGACTAATAATAATAAATAAAGATTTTCATGATTAGAAATTCATTGCTTGAAAATAAAGCTAAAGCTTCTGGAGACCTGGTCTTCTGTAAGATAGAGAAGAGAGAAATCATTTCTTATATAGAGCTTTCTTCAAAGTAAGACATGTGAATAAAATTCACGCCGTCAATATAAAACAATTCTGTCGCCAAACTAAAACTGATCAAGTTTAATTAATGTTCAAGACATAACGCTGTTATTTTTAGTCATATGAGTCATTCTAATCTGAATTAGAAAGTCGTAACTTGGTTGTTTCTAAACTATTTAAAACTAGACTGTTTTTATAGATTACTATATTTTTTCCGCGGCTTCACCCGCGTGGATGTTTTACTACAAAAAAATGGGCCAGGAATCTTTGAACAACTTTTCAGAGTTTCATTGCAATTGGATGAATGGTTTCAGCTTGTGTAGATTATTTCTATGTTTATGCATATATGCTTGTCTATTCTGGTATATAAGCTATAACATTGTAAAGTTTAATCAAAACCTGTCCTGAGCCTCTAGACAAGTGGCATAAGCGATAGTCGAATCGAAAAGTCAAAAATGTATGGGATTTGACGTAAGTTTACGATATAATGTCGTAAAATATGTCAAATCTCATACATTTGCTTTCTGACTCACGTCAAATCCCATACATTTGCTTTTTTGACTTTTCGATTCGACTATCGCTTATGCCACTTGTTTAGAGGGGCAGTAGTTTTTGCGTTAAGACGTAACAAACATTCATAAATTCTTACAATCTTTCGCGTATATAATATTAGTATCTAGGATATTATGTGCATTTACATACAGAATACATGATACTCCATAGTAATATTAAAATGAGTAAATATTTGTTTGTTTTTCTTTCAAATCCAAACCGCTAAATGGACGTGTTGTTGTTTTATGGTGATAGCTTGTTTCTTAAAAAGGATCATGGCTTACAACATGCTAAAGCGAAGCAAGCCGTGAAAGTTTTTTTTTTGTAAAGTATAGATTGAAATCGTTATCGCCTTCTACGCTACCTACCAGCTGTACCATGCAGTCCCTGTTCCGATCTTTTTTCGTTCTAAGTTTGAATTTCGATCTATGACAACCTTAAAGATTAAGTAAAGCAGATTCTCATTTAGGGACGAAACGTTTTCCTATTCCACGGATACTCCATCACAAACACTGGTGTTGGATGAAGCTGACGTCACTCCAAGACGTAAAAAAGCGGTAGACAAATTTGAGCTCAGGAGTAGGAGCACAGATGGCATACACAATTGTTAGTGCGCTGAGCCGCCAACCGAGAGGCGCAGGTGCGAATCCTGCTCCGGGCTCGACTTTTTCCACATTGCTTTATATCCTTACTAATATTATAAATGTGAAAGTTTGTAAGAATGGATGGATGGATGGATGTTTGTTACTCTTTCACGTAAAACTACTGAACGGATCTGGATGAAATTTGGCACACAGATATACACACACAGTCTGGAATAACACTTTTTGCAGCGATAACCGAAATCCACGCGGGCGGAGCCGCGGGCAACAGCTAGTTAAAATATATTTAGGTATAGGCTGCTGTGTACAGATTTGTCATCGATCAGGCCGTATGCTTGTTTGCCGCCCAAGTAGTATAAAAAAAACGCTATATAAATCCCTCCGCACGTAACCTCATTATGATGCCCTATATTTCTTAAATTATATCATTAATATAATTTTATTATAATGTTGTAATTATTTTTTTAAATAACAAAACAGCCCTAATTAAATAAATCAACAAAGAATCTTTCTGTTCTTGATAAGCGCCAGTATTAACAAATTGATGTTAACACAAATAGTAGGTAGTTGTGAGCTGAAACAAATTCATGAGAATACTCTAGTGTGCGGGAGGCGGTTGCCATGGTAACGAGGGGTGAGCTATTTCCATCCGACGTACTTTGATCTTAGCAACATTCTTTGTTAGGGATGCCACGCGTGCGGACTGACAATTAGAAAATACTTTTTTTGTTTTCTCCTTCAGACGATCGCGGCTAAAAATGGCACAATACCATTATACTATGTTGGATAGGGTTTGAGATCGTATAGCGAGGACAGCAGGACGGATGTTGGGTCTTGTCTTCACTTGGGATTTATCTCAAATTCAGACTTTTTACGGTATTTTTCTACCCCTCTTTCTAGTCATATAAAACAATAGGTTTGTCACCTTCTAGAAACATTTTCAGAAGCTTTTTATTGCCAACGTAAAACCATTCGAAAGTTTTGAGAGAGAGAGAGAAACGTTTTCCTATTCCAGGGATATTTTGGGTTTGGAAAATTTTGTTCAGGACGCAAGTGATTCCCCAGGTATTACAAGCGTCTATAGACTAACTTCTTACCTTTCTTGTTTGCCATCTAAGTAGTAAATATGAAAAAAGCATTATCAACATTTGACGTAATATTAAAAATAGGTCGAATTTGAATGGTTTTTAGAAATCTAAATACTTAACATTTATACTCTAAGTCTGGCAACACTTGCGATGACATTAAAGTAGCTACCTCGTAAATACATTTTAATGTAACTGGTAACCCTAATCGCAAAAGTTTCGTTTCAACACACAGAGTAGTGTAGTACTTATCAGGTCACGACAGAGCTAAGCCAAATTCTTTATACGTTTTATATTGAGCCTGTTTTACAAGGACGTTGCTTTTTATATTATCTGTGAACGAATATACTAACAGTACCTTCTCACTGTTCATTTAGTTTTTAGTACAGGTGCATAAAAATATTTGATATTGTAAGAAAGGAGCACTACTATAGTGTATTTCATATAGCGTGGGTACTGTGACGTTCAACATTTTACAAAGAAAGTGAAAGAAAATTAATCTATCAGTAAAATAAGCAAAAATACGCAGTTTGCTAAGTGATAATTCTCAGCTATGAACTGATGCAGGTTTCAATTTCCAAGGTTTAATTATAGATATGTCGTTGATAAAGGTGCTAACTATGGTCAAAGTCTACTAACGTGGTTGGTTATTTTTTAAATAATTATTTTCCAACACATGAATTCGTAATGGCGCAATTCGGGGCATCGCAGACAGCATATTTTGAAGAATTGGTTATACCTATTACTTTAAAACATATATGTAAGTACTAAGCATATAGTCTACAAGTGATTTCTTATTGGCTAATGGAATGATCAAGAGCTCTAGGCTCTTGATCATTTAATCGATAGGTTTAAATGTAATCGTCTATGATTTTCATTGATATTTATCTTCAAATGTCAAACGTCACAATACCCATGCTATGTGAAATATACTATAATTTGATTATCGATAAGTAAGTATATAAGTAAATAGGCAAAAAAATAGTTTTTATTTTATTTTACTTGAACTGACAAGAAGTTTTAAATAACAGTAGGTACAACCAGCCAAACTTTGGATGTTGAAGAAACAAAAAGTAGGGAGGTGTATTTAGTAAATTTGTAATTCTGATGAAAATAATTCTAAGGGTGTGGCTGATTCTGACCACAGCCCAGAATCTCGAGGAAATAACAGAAGGTTTACTGTACCTACAAAAGTGCCCGTGTGGGTACGGATTAAGAATACAAATGTCACCACCCCGTTCCATCCCGAGGGTGTTTTAAGAGTCGACCAAGGGAGGAAATCAGGCAGACAATAAACACTGCAAGAGAGGAAAAACTCGAAAAAGAAACATAAACCAACCCGTCTGGCCAGCGTGGTATAGTGGCTAATATCTCTTCAAGTGTATGGAGGAGACCCGTGCCCAGCAGTTGAACGTTGATGTCTGTAGGAAGTCTTCAGCATTTTCCTTCGATTATATTTACACAACAGTTGGAGTAACTGTCCGTGTGGTGACGGATTAAGAATACTAATGTCACCACCCCCTTCTATCCCGAGGGTGTCGTAAGAGTCGACTAAGGGAGTAAGTCTAGCAGGCAATATCCACCGCAAGAGAGGCAAAACTCGAAACAAAACCCTATACCAACCCGTGGTATAGTAGGCTAATATCCCTCCAAATGTTTGGAGGAGACCCGTGCCCAGCAGTGGGACGTTTATGGGTTGAGATGATGAGTTGGAGTAACATCTTCACAATACCTAGAAACAGACTTGCTCAATATTATGCATCACAGTTTCCTCATAGCACTCTCAAGGAAAATATTATTACTATAAATAGTTACCTTAGGTAAGCATGTTTATTGTAATGTTCAATGAATAATTCAAAACATTTTTTTATGAATAATAGTTTATATTCTTGAAGAATTGTCCAATGATGTCATATATTTACTATTCTTAAGTATTATTAGAGTAGGTATATATGTCTAGAATAATATATTATTTTAATGTCTATAGTGGTTCTGATTTTATTATTATTATTAATACAAAATCCGTTCGCCCTCTTTTATAATAGGACCTGTGCGGAGCAAACATTGTTTTTTTTAATACTACCAAGGTGGCAAACATTGCAAACAAGCATACAGCCCGCCTGATTATAAGCAGTTACTTAGTCTATGGACGCTTGCAACGCCAGGTATGTCACTCGCGCGCTGACCCTTTAAAAATCTATATAAGGCCTAACTATGGTGTTAACTGTCCTACAAAGATTGATTGCCTTGGTGGTCCAGTGGCCGCAGTATGCGCCTGCTGTGCACGAGGTTGTGGGTTTGATATCCATACAGAACAAAACTTTGTGTGACCCGCAAAGAGTTGTTCAGAACAACTCTTTGCGGGTCTGGGTGTAATAATTTGTGTCTGTTAATTGTATGTTTGTAAAGTCCCCCGCGACACAGAGCTTGTTCTCAAGTGCGGAAGTTGTCATTTTTACAAAAAAAATGTGTCTGCCGAAGTTTTCTTAACTCTCGGGATAACCTCGGAAGGGAGCTCATTCCACAACGTAATGGTAGGAACCGTATAGTACGGTATGTATGCATATGCCTAATACTCACAAAATAACAATACTAATAGTAAAGTATCAGAAAATGCACCTAGCTCTGAGCGCATTATAAAATCAAATCTCCAAGCGCCTGGCTCTACGGAGATTCCCTAATACCTTAGTCGTTTCTTGCAATAAAGAAACAGCATTGTAAAACCATGTTACAAATAGTTTGTAATAAAGAATACGGGGCCAATTATTACCTAAACAATTTACCTATACAGCATATTCAATTTAAATTATGCGTGAACAAAGCCCATAACTTTTTATACCACCAAGCTATTACTATCACCCAACAATATATTACACAAGATACATAATAAAATGCAACGTTTTACGAAAGAAATGCTTACGGTTACAAATTATATTCATACCATATAAATATTATTATTGCTACACAAAAAAGGCCAAATTTAAAGTAGGTACTCAGAACCGAAGTTCATGCATAAAGAGGTTGATTAATCTAAAGGAAGCGAAAAAAGAAGATGTCTGGATCAAAGTAATTGGCGTACCATAATCTCTGTCTATTCCAATAGGAGACTGGCGTGATGATATTGCCTTTTTCGCATTATTTTTGTTTGATATAATAAGACTTTGCATCAGCAATTCTGCTGGTCGTTCATAATTTTATAATAACATTTTTAATCTATCTTTGTTTTGATATAACGATTCTACTCATAAAATAATACTCAATATATAGGTACATAACGCTATCGTGGACAATGACCTAGAATCCTAGACAGTAGGCGTATTTATTACGAGAGGCGTCGATGAACATACCTACTAAGTAATTAGAGATATAAACAGGAGATAATACAAGTCACTTCCCATAACAAAAAAAATAAGACACAAAGAATTTAAAATGCCTTAGGCCGTATTTACAATAATAACAACAACAATAAAAATCTAAAGCAACATTTTGCATTACTATAGCCAACTTGTTATTGCCCGAAGTTCCGCCCGCCTGGAAGTCGGTGAAATAAAAAGATCCCTATATTCTTCTCCAGCATACAATTTGCTCAGCGCCATCTTCTTGCCAAACTTCATTAAGATCCGCTCAGCGGTTTTGTCGTAAAAAGATAGGTAACAAACAGAGATTATAATATTAATGTGTGGATTGACATACAAATTCTTGGCAATTGTTTTTGCAATAAATGTCTCGAAATTAGTTCAATAAATGCTACAAGCCACTGACCGCCGAAAGGCCGGAGGCGAAGGTCCTCGGTCGCGTTCGTTTGAATTTGCTGTGAAATGACATCCATACTGGTAATTTACCATAATGTTGCTCGACTTTAGGTCTGTGCTTGACATGACTATGAGGTATAAGCCAAGCACAGACGCGTTTTACAAGGGTTTTTCACGAGCCAAACTGATCCTCAAACGGACGCTGACATCGAGTGAAAAGAGAAAGAGATGAGAGAAGTAAGAGTCTGTCTAAATTGTCTTAATTACTTAGGTTATTTCACCCGCAATACGTCAGTGGTTTGGTGGTTAGTCATTCTTCTTCAAAAGAGGTTAAAAGAGAGTGTAAACTTCTAGGTAGGCAGCGTCTTGGCTATGTCCCTATCAATGCCGAAGTCCATGAACAGCGGTTACCACTTACCATCTTAGTGGGCCAGTAACTCTTCTGCCATCATATTCTCAATAAAACAAAAATAAATATCCCCTGGTTCCGCCTGGTTACGTATGAATCTATCAATTACGTTTCTGGTGTATATTTTTGCAAATGGAAAAGCAAGTTTAAGGCTGCCTGTCTATTGAAGTTGAACGTGGCTTCGAAGCGGAGAAACTGAGAAATATTAACCAATAGGATTGCATACTGGAGCAGAGCGGCGATTTTATGCAATCCCTTTCCTTGTGGTTATTACCTATTTGGTTGTTATTTCTCCGTTTCACCGCTCCGTTTCAATGAAAAGACAGCTTTTAAACAGTGTTTAGTTCACGTGAGTACACGGATTTGCTTCATTCATTATTTATTTATCATTGTGCCGTATCATATCCCACGGTGGAGCGCGTTATCGTAGCGTTAAAAACAGAATTGTTGCCTCTAAATGTAGCGTGTTCAGCTAAATACCTACTCTTATTTATGTGTAGGTAGGTAGTTAGGTACATTTAGATAGAGATATCATCAACGTTACACTATTGCTAGTAACGATATAGGCGATAGAACTTGAATAACGTAGTAAATAAATAGAAGAATAAAAGTGACTGACTAAAGGATTGTCGATGCCAACTTAGGCAAAAAGGTGCACTTTTGGAATTAGCGGAATGAAAACCGGCCGGCTGATTCTCTAAGAAACAGCGATGGCAAACTGACAGTTGTGATCGCAAACTGACAGTTGTGATTGCTCGGTGACGGCACAATCAATTGACTAAACGTCAAAAAGGGCCCTTACGGAATACCGATTTTCAATCTGACAGCCAGATTTGGCTCATTTTTTGCGGTGGTTCGGTTTTTGCTTTTACGGAATACCCCTGCGGGATTAACTGACATATATGATCATATCTAATAGTAGGTATTGTAGTATTTGTGTCTATACCACAGAATACTTAATAGTACTAATATTATTGAACGAGAGAGCGAAGTTCTCCAAAGTTAATAGAAAATTTCGGCGTTTGTATGTATGTATAAATGTTTGTATGTTTGCGAAGATAACTCGAATATAATTGATTAAAACTTCGTGAAATTTTGTGGGCGAAATAATAAAACAAAAATATTTTTAAGTTCGAATTTAATCGGTCAAAGGAACTCGAGACAAACCACGAGACAATTCAGAGAGCCAATTTTATGAGTTTGTAATTTGAATGCATGTGGAGTGTAGTCTCTAAAACCACTGCAATTATTTGAAAAATTCTTATACCATTTAAAAGGTACGTTACTCCAGATAGACAGGCATTTTTTACAAATATAACACACGAACAAAGCCACGGGCAAAGTCTAGTTGTTCACAGATAGTAGACAGAAACAAGTCTTATAAGTCACTGAGTCAGTGTTTATGGATAACAAGAATCCTAAGATATGGCTATAGGTTGTAAAAGTCAACTTACAACATTTACGATCAGTAAATTTAGCTATTAAAAATATATTTACAAATTACAAGGCGTCCTAGAAAAAAATTATATATTATGATGTCTACGACAATAGGCATAAACGAGAGGTAGGGCACCATGCAAGCAAGTAAGCCAGCTGGCGAGGGCCCTTACAGAACACCACAGCCAAATAACTACACACAGCGGTTTAGTTTTGTTCCTACGTGTGAGTATAGGTCTTGTTTTGAATTTCCTATCCTATAGTGATACTTCTGGTATTGCAAGCGTCTTTAAGCTACCGTAACTGCTCATCAAGCGGGCCGTATGCTTATTTACCACTTAAGTTCCTAGTATAAAAAAGTATTATAGGCCGTATATATGTATTTGAAAAAAGAAGTGACTGATGACGTAAGACTGTTTACGCGGCTAATCTAAGGCATGCAGTGGCGACGACGGCGGTACAATGCATCGTTGCTTGACTCATATTGTTTGATAACGTAGGTAATACTTACTATATGACCTACATGCTAATGTCTTTAGACATACGACGTATCGGTCTTCAGCGTATGTTTCCAGTAGACGTCGATGTGGAGGCATTTTATGACGCTAATTGAAGCAGATTTATTGGTAGCTGGAGGATTATTTTTGTTCTATTTTCAAAATATATTTAAAAGAAAAAGAAAAAGAAATTGTAGTATAAAATAGTTTTATTATCTATAAGTATTTATGTTATAAATGAGAATCAAATTGATGGATGTATAGATTTGTTAATCAATCTCGCCAAAACGGCTAAACGGAATTGGATGGAATTTGACACTGAGATAGATTATAGTCTAGAACAGCACATAGGCTTTTTATCCCGGAAAAGTTACTGTTCCCGTGGAATTGTACGCGCGCACGAAGCCACGGGCGGAAGCTAGTAACATTATACTTCTTTATACAAGGCTCGGTGGTTATTGTTATGAAGTGTTGTCAAATGACAAGAAGTCATTAACAATACGTCATAATTGATGCTCAACAGTGCAACCGACTGATTGTTTACAAAACTAAATCACGATAATATTATCTATACAGTATTGTAACTCGGCCGTATCTTTGAAATAAATGCCTACAGCCGCGCGGTACGTGAACATGCGATATGGCCTCCCGCATTTAAATTACATTTGCCTACTTTTATTAATCCAGACATATTTTTTTCGGGAGATAAAGGGAAATACTTATCCATTAAAAAGACAGATTATGTTCCCTACCTACTACTAAGCAAACTACTAAGCTAACTACTAGTAAGCAAAATTATTTTATACCTTTCAGAGTTTCCAGGAAATCTTTAAATAGTTATCTCTTGATACGTTATTGACGAATTCATGCAACCAAAAACAGCACAATAAGTATATCCTACTCGTCATATTAAATATGTACTTGAACTTATTTTAGTGAAAAGAAAAAATCGTGCGGTTATTGTTAAATAAACAATACACCGTCCGTTTGTCACTCCGACACAGTCCCGACTGTCTGCATGCCAAGCGCATGCCATGATATTACCGTGACTAAATGAAGCAATTATTATCAAGTAACTTTGCAGATTGGAATTTGTAAACAATCTAGCATCAATCTCGTAAGAATTGCCAATGCTATTGACCATCAAAAGAGTTTCCTTGTAGTAATTTCAGTTGAGGAAATATAAAAAATACACTAAGAAGTATGCAATATGATGGTGTAATGATTTGAATTTTTTTGATGAATGTTCCATTCCGTTTTTAAAAGAATTTCGGAATATTTTTCTTAGCAGGCGTCTAAGAGAGGTAGAAAAAATAAAAAAATAAAATTTTTATTGACACATAAATTACAAGCATTGGTATTAAAGTATGCATAGTCTTTGGATATAGTTATAGTGCACCATACTACAATCTCGACTGGAAAAGGACCGCCACCTTACAGTAGACCACAACCAAATAATACACAGCGGTAGTTGTGTGTGTCCTGTATGTGAGTACAGGGCCTCAATTCTGCAATTTTTATTCTATGGAGAATACCAAAAATGAGATTTAATTGAGGTTCGATTGAAATTAGAAGAATTGGGGCCCAGGTCTCCATCTAAACACCTAACCGATGTGTTACAGACTGTTATCAACTTATCACTAAAGAACTCATTCACATAAGAGCTACTTAGACTGTCCTGTTATTATGATTGTCACTTTCTTTTCATAACAAAAACCTAAAACATCAAAAACAAAAGAACAGAGAGATGTATCACTGATAGAACAAAAAACCAGTCAATAAAAACCTTTTTTCCGCACAACTTCTAAGTGAATTTGAATAAAAAAGCCATGAACAGAATAAACATCGCAAAAGCAAAGACCTTTTAGATTTCATCTAGACAATTTGTTTTTGGTATCTTAATAATTTAATCTACGAACACTACTAACTGGTTATTAACCTTAGCTTTTTTATACTAAGCTTATACTTCTGATCTCATCTATCATGACGTAAGCCCCGGAAATCTCAATTAAATAACCATCAGTCTACGCCATTGAAGAAAACTATTGTTAGAATATCCATCTTTTGCGAAACACAACCGCGCTTGCGTGAACCATAATGTTTATAGTCTATACCAACGACAATCCCACAGATAATACCCTCTTTGCCATTGTTCGTGTGATTAATAATGCAATAGATTAGATAATCTATAATACCTAGGTATTTTGCCGCCATTTTTTGTAAACATTATTTTTCCGTGTTATGTTTTCTTATATTTAGTTTAGAAGTTTAGGTTTAGTTAATTATAATAATTATGAAAGACAATGGAATACTTTACCTAAGAAATTATAATAAGTATTGAATTATTATATCTATAATTCTATATTCTCTATTGTTATTATATAAAAGGCATAGAGTACCTACCTCCCTAAATACAAAACTATCTACTCTTTATAATATGCCTTCTTTACTCTAGTTCGTTAGCAAGATGACATAAATTCAATATGACAGTGATGTTAGTTGATGATAGTTTATTTATACCAGATTAGAGTTCGTCTAAATATATTTAAAGTTGAAAATAATATAGAAAATGATTAATTTGGCTACACTTAAAAGTTTATATCGCAAATAGTGACAAGGATTAGTTGTGACGATTTTGAAACTCGTCTAAACTAATGAAGAAAATATTTGTTTTTTTTTGTTTCAATTAATAAAATTTATTTCATAAGATATTTACATGAGTAGTTATTGAAATAAAAGTCAAATATTACATTTAAATGTATTAATTTACCAATAAATAAAATATCTAATTGAGGTCGCAGTTGCTGAGTCGCTGAGGAAAGGTGCCCAAAAGTTTGGATTGTTTGAAATGAATAAACCTAAAAACAACCGGAGCAATTTTCTCTGATATATATTTTAATTTAAAAAAGGGATAGGTACCTACGTAAAACTAAATCAATATCCACCGGTGTGAAGCTGAAAATTTACAAATAAAATGCTTAGTTTTCCTTCATAATGTCAGGGTGATCCCAATCGATATACCTAATCAGTAATCGAAGTCATATGGTAAGTGCCCGCATATTCAAATCGAAAGACCTCAGTTCATTATCAGACCAATACGAAATAATATGGGTGTTATATGAAACTAAACAGCTGTATTTAATTAAGTTGATAGAAATACTTTGTATTTTTGTGATACAGAAAATTTCTCATCACAAAAATACAAAGTACCTATTCAGATTTCTTTTTATCTAGGCACTAGACGATATGCTTGCTTAGTAGGTAGGTACTTAGATGATTAAATTATTGACCTTTATGGTAATATGTTATGTGTTTATGGTGCATTATCTACCCCCCTGAGCCTATCTGTGTTAATAGCTTTGAGGACACAAAAGACTTTTATCTTATGCAATGTAGATAGGGGAAATTTGTATAAAATGCCCACTAAGGGGATTTACAACACGCGTGTGCGGCAAATGCGCCGCGCCGTCTAATCTTAGTAAACGACATCCTTTTTACATAGATACCTACTTACGCTGACAAAATCATTGTTTGATCACGCTAATATACAGGTCTCCAGCGCTCATTTAGGGATGTGTTTTGAAAAAAAGTTTTCCTATCCCATAGATACTCTATCTTAAAGCCCTGGTATAAAATAGGTGGGCGTAAATAGGCTGCGGTAGCTGCTTAACACCAGGCGAGCCGTATGCTTGTTTGTCACCACAGGCAAAATTTAAAATTAATTCTGTATTTCATAGCCCAATTCTTGATTTACCACGTTATTCACGGTGCACCTTTATGCATGGCAGTAACAAAGAATGTAGGTAGTGGAGTTAAACTGCTAGGAACAGATGTGAATTGTGATTACATACTTAGAAGAAAACAATCCACAAAACTACGAGGAGAACAAAACATAACAATACTTTGATTAAGTCGCGACAGTATGACAGTTTTGCCTATATAAAAATAAACTTTTTCTATTTTGCAGAAAATATTGCAGAAATATCGGTAAATAGGTAATCGACTCGAAGGTTACCGCTCATTATTACACAATCAAATGCAATCTACAATGTCAAATGTCATTAGAAAATGCATTTACACAATCGACACTTTCTAATTTCATACTTATAAATTTATAATTGGAGGACAAATGATTCGCGTAAAATTATCGCGTTTGAAAGAATTTTGTATTTAGAAAACCAATAAAAAGATTCAGAGTTTCAGACTACTGTTAGGAATACACACTTTTGCAAAATCCGATCTGTCCCGACAAGACCCGAACGAAAAATGGCCGGCACATGACTAATAAATCAGCTGTGCCGCTGTTCCACAAGACGCAGGTGTTTCACCTCAACTCACACTTACGTGTGGTTTTTCATCCGAAGCAGCTAAATGCTGAGTAATGTTTGTATTTTTAGCTCACTTATAATGTTATATAGGTATATTTATAAAATAACCATCAACTGGGGAGAAATGAATTAAAATTGGTAGTGATGGGTACGGTAACAACTGTAGGCAATTCCACAGTGCTCGGCATTTTAACCCTCAGGTATTTTATTGTCCCCTGTCTCTACAACATTCATAAAAAATGCTTATATTTCTCTTTAACACGTTCACTGCGGGAGCTCAAAACCCGTCTCGAATTCGAGTGCGTTACGAGATACAATGCGCCCCGTTAAGTACTACTACATTGTGCGTTACGGGTATAAAAGTGCCCCGTATACCCTTATTGCTTTCTTTATCGATAACTAACTGAAATTTAACGTTTACTTTTATATTATTTTATAGTCTGATAGATTATGAAATGAGCTATGTTATAGTCTTTTCGCCAGTAGATTTGGCAAAAATTTACGAAAATAAAACGAAAACAAATTGTACGGGGTCTGGGAAACCCCGTACCGCACTTGATATAATAACATACGGGATTGTACTGCCCCGTAACGCACAGAACTCAATTATATCGATAAAATATAATATAGTGATGGGAAATAAAAGAAACGATAAATTTCTTCAATAAAAATATTTATTTCAGCTTAGGAACTTTATTTAGGAACTTAGGTTACACATTTTAAAGGTACATATCGATGGTCTAGAAGACAAATGTGCTAATTACAAAATTTTCATAATTTAATACATTTGGCATTAAAATATTAAATTATCTAAATTTTGTAACTAGCACAAAAAAAATTAACATATTCAAACCGAATAAAGTTGTATTAAGTTTATTTATTATTATTATAATGAAAATATGATCAAGGCACGAACATTGAGCAATTAACTTTCATCTATAGGTAGGTAACAACTTAGATGTGGTGTATTCAATGTTTTAAATTGTAGCACTCTAAACAGTATGCCTTATTGCACTTCCTACAAAATGATTTAATTTTTTTTACTTTATTATCTGCAAGTCGGCTGCTCATACTCTCTTAACTTTTTCATATTTGACAGTTCCAACATACGTCGCGACCGCTTCATTATCGATAATTAAACACTACGTCTTGTGCTAATTACAGCATTAATGCTAATGAGCTTAAGACCCCGTACGGGAACACAATAATTTATACGGGGTTTTTGGAACCCCGTATAGCACTAGAAGGTATTTTTTGCTCTCTGGTCGTAACGGGGTTTATAAGACCCCGTATGTTTTTAAAATATCAACTGTTTCTTTAATACGCGTACATGAAAAATATATATTTATCTCTCTCATACAGTTATTAATTTTATAGATACAGCTCCCGCACCAGCGAGTACACCCTATTTTTTCCGTCCGCACTGAACGGCAGCAGTGTACGAGGTTGAAACAACCCCGTAACGCAGTGAACGTGTTAACACAAACGTGACTATTTTGTTTTTGCAAAAAAAAGAATATCATGCCCATATAAAATAAATACATATTTAAAATGTAAGTAAATCTGTAATCTGACACGAGTTTACAGAACAAGCAATTTCAAATCTCAACCTTTTTCCCAAATACAAACGTTGAAAATTGAATGTAGGCTACACCCTCAGAATCTTTGACATTCAAAATGTTATCTGTGGTAGCATTGTCGTAATGGCTGAGGACGCTGAGGTCGCCGCGGGAGATAAGGGCGCGAACACGCCTCCGCAGCGCGGCGGCGTCATTTATAAATAAAATTAAATGTCCTCGCGCGCCGCGCCGAGTCCTGTTTACATCTGATGCAGATCTGACTCGTTGAACAGGAATACCTTTGGGCTATTAATGTAATACTTATTAATAATAATTAAGAGAGAATTAAAGAAAATTCTAAAATTGGAAAACAATCCCCTGTCTTCCTATAGGTATTATAAAAGCATGTAAATTGAAGGGTAAAGAGTCGATTAATTGCTTATTCAATGGAATGGTCGAAATTAGAAAAATCATAGTCATGGTTTCTTGATTTGAATTTGTCAAAAAATTTAATATTTATAGGTTCAAATTATTATTTATGCACATTAAACAACATATTATTTTAAACAAAACTTTTAAAAAACCTACTACGCCTGAGATGTTATCTAACCTAAAACCGTGTTTAACTAACCAAAAAGGTGCGAAAGCGTTAATCGATTAAACAAAACAAATCGGAATAAGGTCGCGACACGTTGTTCAATCGTGACGACTCTCGATTAGCCAACAATCGATTTTGTTAGGGACACCCAAACGATATAATTATGTAAATTTGAAGCGCTTTACACACTAGAATACGCATTATTGTGTTTTGGTATTGACAGAAAATCGTAATAAGTAGGTACCAACTAAGTACTTACTTGTAATCGGTACCCAGCCTATCGAACTTAGATGGCAATCCTATTTAAAAAACGGTCTATATTGCTATTATCTTAATACTCCTATATAAAAAATCAGGTTCCTTAAGTTTGTGGTCGTGTATCGAGAAGTAGTCAATAGATCGACTTGAATTTTTTTCAAGATAAGAGAAATGCAACATATCTATATAAAACTGTTTTTATAAGCTTTTTATACCGAAGTTCCTTAAGGGAGACTAAGTCACAGCGAAGCGTAGCCGGGGTTTGATAGTATTCTATGTTTGATTTTTAACAAAAGAGTTTAATACTACCATTCTTTTAACCTCCTCATCTTACAAGTAACCTGATCTCCCACCTCCAACCAGCTGGACAATTACAAAGCTTTCCCTTTCTCAGTAGCCATGGTGGTATGCTTCATTGACTCTGTTACACTTTCACTGGCAAATAACAATAAGTTAATACGAAAGGGCTACAATGGCCCGAATATTTGATTATAAGAACAAAATTACTTTGGTGAGGTGTAAAATAAGTAATCGATTAAAAAAACCTGCTGCTTTTCCTCACCTCTTTTTGTCTATTTTATAGACTGTGTAAATAAAATAAACAGACCCTAGTCGGTTTATTTTATTTTTATTTTGAACAATAATAAAACAATTTTAAATTAAGATTGAAAATAATTTGCTATAAGGTAGTCATGGTACAGCCCCTACTATTTTTGGATACCCATGTTAAAGGACAATATTATGGTTATCTATCTTTTCTTATTGTGGGGCTGTCATTTCGTCCAGAGCACTTTGTCCCTTGGGGTCTTTTGTGCATGCCCCTTCCTTACCGCTTATCCTACATCCTAGTTCCTGAAAGTCTCCTGCATGAGTTTCAGTACATCAATGATGGGGACGCGTCTATAGTGCTCTAGTTCGGGGAAATAATATCAAAAATCTTTTTATTAGCAAATAGGATAAAAAATTCTCTATCTACCTTTATGCATACATATTTCATGTCCTAAGTGTGTGTAGATAGTTCATCAATCACAAATTTCCAAATATCTTTATAGATACTGTCCATCTTTAATCTTTATCATCTTCCCTACGCATTTGAATAATCAAATACAAAAATTGGCGCCAAAATAATCAAATATGGCGTCGTAAATATGTTAAAAAATCAATCCTTTCTCTTTTTTACGTTATTAAAAGTGTTCACAAGGCAGTTATATTTAGATGCAGGTTGTATCTAGGCCACCATGTCGAATAGCATACGCTTAGCACCATTTCTCACGTGTTTAAAACTATAAAATGATATAAATAGCGATACGCACTTCTTTGCAAAGACTAGAATAATGTTCAATTAGTAAAGGTATTTGAAAAGAGGTCGTACCATGATGCTTATTATTACGACTTTCTTTAGATCTTGATTTGAAATTCGTAAGATGTCATATTATTTATGAAAAATGAATTAGAAAATTGACTTTGTTTAAAATTCCAATCGCTATAAAAACGCCCTAGAAAAGATTTGCAATAGGTAGGTACCCATAAGCATAAGATTAGGGGCTAACACCATGACGTCCTTATAGCAGTTTATTTTCGATCTTAATCAGAATTTCTAACAAAGACAGCCTTATTTTGTCTTACCTTTTCGTCTAGTAAATAAAGTTCTATATAGTAGGTATCGCCAACTCAAAAATTGCCCGCTTAGTCAGGTCTCGGTGTGAATCGACCATATTTAAAGAAGTAAATTAGTTAATTTTCTATTTACTATGTTTAAATTATTTGGGTTTATCTTGGCAAGTGTTAGTTACATACCCAGTCATTATCGATTTATACACATTTATAACTATTTAAAAGTCAAATCAGTTTAACCTGGATACATTCCGTATATAAATAGGCTTAGAAATGTATTTGTACATTTATTAAATCGGTGTTATTTTAAAATTATCCTGTCATTGCTGTCTGTTAATCTTTTCTTTATTTAAGTAGGTACCGGTAAGTGTTAATAAAAAAAATGCAGTATCCACAGAGTACATTTTATAGACTACGAGATCGTCTTTTGTTTATTGGAAGATGATCGACATGTTATATCAATTTCATTTTTTTATTATTACTTAATTACTTTGCATTGAATTCATGATTTTGTAGAACTTTATTTATTCTGTATTTAAATACGAGAAGAATAAACTTTTACCCCAGCACAGAGGAGTCTGAGATTTGGCACAGTTAGAGTTTATACGGAAAAGGACGAAGCATGTAATTACGGTCGAATTTCACGGGCGACCGTTTAAATAAAGAAGTAATATTTGTCAAAAAAACCACACACATTTGTCATCCTATTGCAATCATTTCTAAAAACGAAGCCACTTCTTTAAATGCGTGACTGAGTGCCTAAGATAGTGTATCTGCCGATTATCAGACATATTGTCAGTCACTATCTACCTTTCTTACCTTGTTCCTGACACGCGCGTAGTTAGAAGGATAACACGTCACAGACCAGTTTTAAGTGATATAATCTAGTGATACCTGCTTTGATCGAAGCTTAGATATATACATATGTGCATTGATGGTATCAAGCGCTCTTCACGAATTGACGTACAGACTCACTAGCTATCAGGAAAGTGGCATGCAGTGTTCTCAACGTTTATCCTATGAGAAGCCATATCATGTTTTTTTTTATATTACTTGGGTGGAAATCAGAAGTATTCCTCTTCCGGCACCAATTTTTTGAGCACCAATAGTTTCGGCACCTAAGCTATTCCACTTACAGCACCAATAGGTATATGGGCTTGGTGCTGAATCCAAGCCCATATACCTATTGGTGCTGTAAGTGGAATAGAATAAATCAAGCATGCGCCTATGTTAAGCAGTTGCCGTAACCTATGGACGCTTGCAATATTATACCAGAGGTATCATTTGCGTGTTGCCATTGCTTGGCTTCAAGGTGGAGTATCGCTGGGATAGGAAGACGTTTCTTTCTCAACGCATCCCTAAATGAGCGCTGGAGATTTTTACTCACACACAGGATCAGAACTACAACGCTGTGTGTAGTTATTTAGCTATGGTATACTTATATTTCTAAACTACATTCCCTCGGGTTTGGTTTTTTTCCGGGATAAATAGTAGCGTAAGTGTTATTCCATTCTAGACTATAATCTATCTCTATGCCAAATTAAATCCAGAATAGTTTTTGCGTGAAAGAGTAACAAACATCCATACATTCTTACAAACTTTCGCGTATAATATTAATAGGATACATACATACTTTGTAACTACATACTTTATTTATTATACATACTTTGTAAGATTAATTAATATTAATTTATCTCTAGGTCTAGGTAACATCTATACCTAATTACCATAAACAATTTAATGAATATGCAAAGTATGTGTATACTTTTTAACATCATAAGCAATTTTCTACATAACGAGTTATCAAACTTTTTCCATGTTTATAGACGAATATTTTGTAAGAAATATTTAAATCGCTATTTTTAAGAATATTTTTAACCTGTTTATTAAAAAAAATAATTACGTCACAGTGCTGAAATCAATCAAAAGTCAAGAAAGTCTTTTGAAATTAGGTTTACTTACTTAATAATAATAGCAACCCATATATGTCCTACTGCTGGGCACGGGTCTCCTCTCATCTTTCAAGAGAGAGAGAGGTTTCAGGTCTTAGTTTATTCACGCTGGCATAATGCGGGTTGGTGAATCAGACATGTCTTAAGAATTTCTTCTAAGCCTTTAGGGTTTCCTCTCACGATGTTTCCCTTCACCGTTAGCAGATGGCGAATCATTTGATTAGTAAATATAAACTCCACAAAGTGAAATTCACATTGGTACTGTTATGGATTTCGGGTGGCAGTAGGTAATGGGATTTACTTAATAATGGTTTATTTTGACTTCACAACTCAATTTACCGCAAATATAATCAATTAACCAGCTCAAGCCTACAACAGACGGAGCTATAATATATATTACAGCATAGCAAGCTACCACAGACGGTGGCTATCTGTACTAATATTATAAATATTTTTTTGTTGAATAGTGAATTTATCCAAGAAGGCTATATATAGACTATATAAAATCCCGCTATGATCAATAGGAGCAGAGCAGTAGTGAGATATGTTGCAAAATCAGAAAAAAAATATACGTTCCAAATTACCACGCGGACGAAGTCGTGGGCGACCCCTAGTGCTATCATATATAATATGTTTGCACTCATTAGCTCTGAGGCCAAAATATACCAAAATATATCGTGCTATATCTGTCGACAAATTTTGTTGACGTAATAAAAATACAAAAGTGATACCTCTGTTATTGCAAGCGTCTATAGGCTACGGTAACTGCTTACCATCAGGCGGATCGTATGCGTGTTTGCCACATTGGTAGTAAAAAACAAGTAAAGGGAAATTATAAGTCTAATAAAAGGTAAATTAAAATAAGGGTGAAAATTTTACCCCACAAGTTAAGCGTTAATATCTGAAGCGTTGTACGTAAGTAATTTAATAACGAGAATTCATGACGCGTACAGAATCTGTAGCCGGTTTTATTTATCAACAACCGGCCATTATGCTCATTATACCCATTATCACAGATTACCCATTATTTGCTGTCAGTTACGAAGAATCGGTCAGGATGGAGATATCATTTGAATGTTTGTAAACCGTCATCATTTTTGCGTTTCAATACAAAATCTTAATAATTGAATACTGTAGTGCCATATACCTTTAACGAAACGGGATAATCCGGCGATTAGGTTGGTTTTTTTATGAATGTGTTTTGAATGTTTTTGGTACAAAATTGGTACAAAAATTAATACTTTGTACCAAATTGGGTGATCGCGGATTTCTAAAGGTAGGTCTATATCTACTAAATCTCTGTAAGAATTTCGATATCACGGTTCATCCAGACTCGCGTAATCTGATCTCTGTCTTCTGTGTTGTTTATTCTTCTTGTAAAAACAAAATCTACTTTGTTTCTACAAGAAGAACTCTAGTTACCTACTTTGTTTTCTTCATTAAATAGTAGGAAAAGCTAAGGTACGATGTACGATCAGCCAAATTCGCTCTCGACCACTCATTAAAAAAAAGGTTTTTTTTAATGAGTTTTTATTCCATATAATAACAAAAAAATAAAAATGTTTTATTGTCTCAAGTATCCTACAGTACATGGGGGTAAAGCCCTAGATTCTAAGCTAGGAATCCTTGTGTTGCAGGATCTAGTCTCTTCCGTATATTTAGTTCTACTTTACATTTAACTTTACACTTATTTCTATTTACTTTACATTTCAAACGTTATTATTAAATAACATTTTGGGTAAAGGCCTCCTCCAGCTTTTCCCACAAATCCCTATCCTTGCCTGTATCTGTCCAGTCGTTTCATGATACCTGGATAATATCATCAGCCGACCTTCTTACAGGTCTACCAATATTCCTCTTTCCCTGTAGACCTTTCCATCTTTTTATTTCTATGATCCAGCTATTGTCAGTGTAACGTGCGATGTGTCCAGCCCACCTCCAAGTTTTGAGTAGTTAATTTTGTCTTTTGTCTGATAATATGTTTATTCTTTTGACTGCCTTGGTGGTCCAGTGGGTGCAGTATGCGCCTGCTGTGCACGAGGTTGTGGGTTCGATTCCCACACAGGGACAAAACTTTGTGTGACCCATAAAGAGTTGTTCTGAGTCTGGGTGTAATTTGTGTCCGTTTATTGTATGTTTGTAAAGTCCCCCGCAACACAGAGCTTGTTCTCTAGTGCGGGAGTTGTCTTTTTCAAATAATAATAATAATAATTCTTTACTTTGTCAATTTTCCTGAGCTTCAAAATGCTCCTTTCCATATCTGTTTAGGTACATTTAATTTTTTGTTTAACTTTATTGGTATAAACCACAGAATGTATATCGCTATCCAACTTTACCGTAGATAAAATTACTAAATAGCTAAACCAGTATTGATTAAATAACATCCATACATCAACCTATCTATCTACAATAGTATTGTTTTGGTATTTTTATGACAGTAGAATATATTTCAATGTTCCACTGACATAAGACTTTATAATGTCGTAGTTACGACGTACGACTTACGGCAACAACGTCGTAAATGTTTTATCTTAGTGTTACGAGATAGAAAAAACCGGTCGAACGTTCACAAGCGTGGATTCTTGGTGTACCGGTGTATAGCAGACTGGTTGCTATAAAAACTTGAAAGTATTTATAGCATATAGTGTTAAAAAGATAG
The DNA here is from genome assembly GCA_947095525.1 of Trisateles emortualis. Taxonomy (NCBI): domain Eukaryota; kingdom Metazoa; phylum Arthropoda; class Insecta; order Lepidoptera; family Erebidae; genus Trisateles; species Trisateles emortualis. Next base: position 10,932,570 of record OX352749.1, on the reverse strand, counting down.
GCACCATACAAGCGCACAAGCCCGACTGAGGTAAGACCTTACACAGAAGGCCACAGCCTAAATACTATACACAGTGGTGTACCTATGTTTCAGTGTCAATATTAAAGCTAGGTAATAAAGATGACATGTCAAGAATTTAATTTATTTATTTATTTTATTTATTTATTTGGTTCACCAACAACTGTTTACACAAACAGTACACAAAGAAACTTATGCAAAATACAAGTAAGAGTGTAACAGTTACTTAAAGGTAAACACCACATGAGCCTTTGAAAAATCTAATTTAAGCTACTTAACTTAAGTTTACATTAGACGAACTTATCGACTGTAAAAAGTGGAAAATAAGAATATCAAATTAAGATCGGAAATAAATTGCTATGACACGTACGGTCGGCCAATAGAGCGTTAAATATATAGAGGCGACCTCTAGCCAGCACTCGAAATGAGCTGTTTTAAAATGTTATTTTACGTGACTTTGTATCTTTACCTATTTCAATAGTTACACACAACACAGTGCAATTAGATAGCTGTTGTTATTTTGTATAAAATTTTAATAGGCCTAATTATATCTAATTTATAACAATATTAAATAAAGAGCTATAAAAACACACTAATTTAATAATCATTACTGTCTAAATAATTAAATAATGGATTTACAACAATTGGTCGACAATCATTAAATTTAGATATTAGTTCGGCAGTTTAACAAAATATTTTTATACTTTTATTACTCTCATTTGACAGTAAACAAACGACATACTTAGCTAATTGTTATCAGTGACATGTTCTTTCTTTGTTTCAGATGTTATCAAGGGAATCATGAGATCAATGGTATCGACAGAAGAGTAGTGACGTCATACAACGCGTTAACAACGAGCACAATCTTCAAATAGCAACATTCTATCAGTGTTTAGTCGATTATCGAACTGGTGGTTGTTAGCACATCACTAGAGCTTCCAAATTTAAAATTGGTGCCGCATTTAAGCGGACTAGTGCACTTGTAAGTAGGACTCGCGTGTGAAGTGGACATTAATATTAAAATGGCAAGCACCGGCAGTGAAATTTGGTTGCAATGGTTCGCGTGCTGCTACCAACCAGCCGCACAGGCGCAGCGCACGCGCCGGAGAATAGACAGATCTATGATTGGTGCGCCAACTAACTTTCAACATACAGGACATATAGGTAAGTTTGAGAAATGATGTTATGAAGAATTTTGAAGAAAAAGTTTATTTTCCTCCTGAACTTTACTTATATTATCTTTTATACTATTAGGTACGGTGGCAAACCGTCATACGCCCATATAGTGACTTCCCATGCTATGAAGAGCTTACCCTCACCAGTAAGGAGTCAGGAACATAACACTCGCTAGATTAGCATTAGACGAGCAATCCCCAGACATTATGAGGATAAACATTGTTGTATTAAAGTTAAGCGAAGCTTCCATATTTTGCAAGCAAGCAATAAGTGTATAAGTCTACCAGTTTTTCATCGACTATTATTACTATTATTTAGTTTTAGTTACGTAACTTTCTACGCTGTCACAAATTGTAACACATATTATATTGTTTTAAACTATATGACAATTGAGAAGACTGGTCAAAAGTTTATCGCATGTCCTTTCTTTAGGCTCTATCCTTGTCTGTTCAGTGAGTGAACCCTACCTACCCTGGTATTTTTCGACGACTTAGATAAGTGACGACGAGACCTATACAAATATGTAGATGATTTTAATTGTCTAAAATAAGTAATTTAGTATTAGCAATTTTATTTATCACGCATATTTACTTATACAAGTTATTTGGATATACAGAGGAATTAAAACTACGATAAGTGGCTTTGAGTCCTTGGGCATCCGCATATCTTACCGGGAATAAACAAACACCAACTTTTCCGATGAGAAGTCAGATTTTGTTTATTAAACACATATTAGTAGTAATTTCCCAGTATAGCTTGTTTGCTTGCTTGTTGTTACATCTCTTAAACGAACTTCCGTTCTCTAGCAAAAGTTAAAACTTTACCATTTACTACATTTTCATTGTTTTCGGCAATGTATCTTAATTAATGCAAGTTTTAGCTACTTACATTAACAATGACTCATGTTAACAACAACTCATGTTAACGAGTTCTGTTGAACGAAGAATTCTTAGAAATAACACAACGAGTAGCATTAACTAACCTACTGATAACTTGCGGTGTTGTATTTGTTATTTTATTACCTAAGCTTACTTTGGCCCATTGATTAAAACCGTCATTGTTTGTCTCATATTCATTACTAGCTGTTGCCTGTGGCTACAGACGCGTGGATGTCGGTAATCGCGATGAAATGTGCCATAATTTTATGTCCTGCCTCAGGATACCATTGATCTATTTCTTTACCAAATATTATAAAGATGTGTTTAGTCGTAAAAAGGCAACAGACAGACAGACTTACTGTCACATTTATCATAATACTAGGGAAGTAGAGCTAAGCTTACTTTGGACCCATAGATCATAACCAATTAAAACCGTCATTGTTCGCCTCACATTCATTATGAAGTAGTAGATCGGGTAACATTGTACACAGTGTAAAACGATCGGATATCTGCACTAACAACACAACTGCATGATACAAGTTGCACAAAAATTGCTTCTAAGGTTAAATAGATGGTAATAGAGTCGTTGTTAGCGTAACTTATGTATTGCTATAATATATAAAATCATCTTTCTTAGTAAACATGAATGACCACAATACAGGTTTATTTTTAAATTCTAGAATTTAGTGGAATTTTATAAATGGTTTACAGTTTTGAGAAGAACGAGTTTTCTATATATTTTTTTTATATATCTAACATCTAACGTAATTAATATCTTGTAAAGTTAATATCTTGGGTCTTATACACAGCTATCTAGTCACAAAGTAGCCATAGCCCATGATTTTCAATTTAGTTTGATTTATTCACAAACCATTTTCAGCGTCTAACCTATTAAGTTAATTTCAGACTACGCTATACTATTATGCTATATAGTATAGCGAAGAAAGACCATCACATAGTAAGTCCATAATATATAGTACAGTACAGTGTGAACGTGTCCATAACAATCTATGGTGCGCGATATTGTTGTGCTATGAGCTATAAATACTATATGCTATTATTATTATATAATAGCGTAGTCTGAAAGCCGCTTTACTTAAGAATTGCAAGCGTCTATGGGGTAGGTACATACGAGTAACTGCTTACCATCGGGCGAGCCGAATACTTTGTTTGCCACCCAAGTACCTACTAAGTAGGGTGCAAAATACAAATACATGGTATCGTCATCTAAAAAGTCACCATGAGGCTTATCCTTACTAATATTATAAATGTGAAAGTTTGTAAGAATGGATGGATGGATGGATGGATGTTTGTTACTCTTTCACGTAAAAACTACTGAACGGATCTGCATGAAATTTGCGCAGAGATAGATTATGGTCTGGAACTCTGGAATAACACATAGGCTACTTTTTACAGCGATAACCGACATCCACGCGGGCGGAGCCGCGGGCAACAGCTAGTATATTATATTAATTTAATAAAAAAGTGTAAAACATTTTTTTTTAAAGTACAGTACATACTAACACAGGAAAAAAGACTTCCATTTTATTATCTAAACCTAGTTGAGATGACAATTTTACATAGACAATCTTATCTATTCGAATTGGCACTCGAAGGCGATCATTGTAATCCTCAATATCGATAACTCGATAGCGAGAAGTCACTCAATCGATAACCGTAACCTTCTAAAGGCAAGGTTATCGACCCGTCATTCATACAACATGGAGTCTATAAACATGAATAATAATATTGTTATATCATTGGTTTCGTACACACAGATGTTCCTGCGCCGTATCATGACGTCTTTTAACGATCTTCATTTGAAATTTAATAATGTCAACTTTATTGCATAGGTTATTGTTTTTCGAAATTGAAATAAGAATCTAATATAGGTATAACATTCCCGTGTCACAGTTTTAGTTACCATAGTCGTCCGAAACGGCTCGACCGATTTTGATGAAATTCTATGTGTATTCAGTAGGTCTGAGAATTGGTTGTCAGCTATTTTTTTATACCCCTAGGTAATAAGGGTGGTCCATCCCAAATTCTTATTTTTAGGATTTTTTTTGGCATTAAAAAATACGTACAACCCTAATTTTTCACCCCTTTACCATCAACGCGTTATGCCACGTTTGCCGGGTCAGCTAGTAACACAAATACCTATAAAAAGGTATGTGTGTCACGTACTTAACTTACGTCCTCTTATTTTTTTATTCTACTTAGGTTAGATATCAAACCTAAATGTTTATAAATTACATTATCTGTGGTAGCGACTAATGTCTATAAAAAGCTGACTTATCCTGGTACTTAAAGTAAACTTTAGCGAGTAGTTAAATACTTTAACTAATATATAAATTAATTTCATATAAAGTTTTTGTTTTTTGAGTTTACAGATACTAAAATTTATTTATTAAATCATTATAATATATAGAATAATATTGAAAATAAAACAAGCTAATTATATTAGTTTATTTAAATTATGTACAACCTTTATCAGTATATTTACATTATTACATATAACCTTTTTGCTCGCATTTGTACAAATATTTATGAAAAACATTATAACCTTTAAAATTATTTATTATAAACTCAATTAACATATGTAATTTATAATTAACAGATAACATACAACATTATTTATATCGACATTATTAAAGACATGTCTGAGCCTCTAGACAAGTGGCATAAGCGATAGTCGAATCGAAAAGTCTAAAAATAAAATGTATGCAATTTGACATGAGTCTACGATTTAATGTCGTAAACTTACGTCAAATCCCATACATTTTATTTTTTGACTTTTCGATTCGACTATTGCTTATGCCACTTGTCTAGAGGCTCTGATTCACCAACTCGCATTAGGCCAGCGTAAGTGAACCTCTCTCTCTCTCTTGATAGAGGAGAGGAGACCCGTGCCCAGCAGTGGGACCTAATAATATGAGTTGCTATTTATTTTTATAGACAAGCCCTTCCCGAATATTTCTTTAACACTATAAAGTAATACAATATTTTGTCGATAACAACAAAACGTATAGTTTAGCCCAAATAATTAAAACTAAAATTAATTTGAATTTCGAACCCACAATACATCGCGCAGTGGACAATATCGAGGTGAGGACCAACTACTAAGCTACACGTGCAATCATAAAATACATAATCCTTTGTAAAAAAAGACACAAGAGACGGGCACTTTCTTCATAAAAAACCAACACATACTTATACAACACTGTCCTTACATAATTGACATAACTGCCATTTATATGTGTGCACTACATTGTTACATAAAAACCCCTTCACATTTTGTATTCCAAAGGACTCGTTCACTCCTAATTTGGTTACTATAGACTAGAGACAGTTTTGTACCTAATAAGGTATGCTATTCAACTATCAAGCGTTCATGCTATTCTGCACATCAGATAGCCATCTTTAAAAAAGGAAGACATGCATTCCATTTGTATATTTAAATCTATTATAGTTAACGAACTGTCTCTTATGTCAAAGTGACGTTTTTCTCGAGTTGCTAAGGCTAGTTGACTATTATAGGGCTGGCACTGCAATTTTAGGAACATTTTTATCTACTGCATGCAAATCAGTTAAGGTACCTCTATAAGGATTGATTTTTAGGATACTTTTAGGAGATTTGCTATATTATTAAATGAGTGTAATTGTTTAACCTAACAAAACTTCATCAAAATATATTTAGTATTTTCTGGAAAAAAATAATCCTTATAAAGCGGTCCTGTTAAAAAGTTTATTTAGTTCCCACTTTTTTAAGTGCGTTAAATTTTAATTTTAACATAAAAACCAAGATACTGTTATAAGTATTATTTTATTCATTTTTTCTTTAAATTAAACGTTCTGCCCCTTAATATCGTCAGATAATGTTTGACTTGACTAAGCTAAAAGAGTCGTTTGTTGTGTCATACAATTAAGCGAAACACCAAGTCCTAAAGCGACATTCGCGGATTTATACCAATGGCTCAGACTAATAAAAGAGACCAATGGTGCTTGGTCCTTGTGCAATGTATGTACATCGCGGCCGCTCGTGGCACAAAGAAGAACCCGTCAGAACACGTCGTCGTAACCCGGTTTTACGTTTACGTTATTCATAGTAATAATATTGTACAAATAAAGGATTTTACGTCTTCTTATTACTTCCTTTTGTATACTCGTAATAAGAAACCAAATGGAGATTTTTACATCGATATTCGGGGTTTTGAACTTTTTCATATTTTATTTATTTTTGAATACACAACATCATTTCAACAGTCAAAACAATAAAGCTTCTTACAAAAATGGTCAATCCTCCAAAGAGGTACAGTACCTAAATGCTTAATTTTCGATGCTTTTACGTGTTTTGGTGAAAATACCGCGGAATAAGGTGCCTTTACCTATAGCTAATATATATATATACAATGTTAAAATATAACATAAAGCAAAGTTTGTTGACATCAATTCTGATGTTAGAAACTGTTACTTTTTCTCACATTTCTCTATAAAACCAATTTTAAATGACGCTGCTCAGAAGGCTGTAATTAAAATGATTTCCTTTTCCCATACTTCACTGTCCTCACGGGCCACATTCTCTAACTACTATTAGATATAATTTTCTAGTTAGAGCATTGCGAGACTCGTCCAGCCAGTTTTCCTTTTTAGTCCTGTTTAATCCAGGCAGGTCTGGTTTAAGCAAGTCAAATTTAATTTATAGATATCTGTAAATATTATGTTTAAATTAATTACTTAACATTAATACTTTTATAGAAGAAATAGTGAAAAGATATTTATAATTCGCTAGCTTCTGAATGCTTTTTGCGTGGTGTGTTGGTCAAAGGTACTTGATGTCATTTGGGAATAGAACACATCAGTAAACTTTTTTTTCTAAAGAGATAAGTACGTCCTAAGACACAGACACACATTCTTAAATTTTATTATAAATTATTTTTATAACTGTTTTTAAAATTTATTGGTCCTAAACCTATAAATTTGAAAAATGGTAGGTAGTGGAACGCTAATTTTAGTCAAATGCAATTACTTCATGTCAAAGACTAAACAGGAAAATAAAATAAGCAGATTTATAATTTAACGCTTATTTATAAATTTGGTGACTAAGTTGGTACTTATTTTCATTCCGGTTCACTGAATTTTATTGGCATTAAGTAATTAAGTGTTTACAAAGTTTATCAAATTTTTTATGCTCCCTCCTTCAATGATTACTCTATTTGCTGTTTTTACGACATCTGTGCCCCAAGTATCTTGAAATTTATTATACCTAGTTACAATACAAAATTGTCTGACTTACAAACGGCTAATTTATGCATCTGAACTGGTAATTACTGCGCCAAACGCAACTTTTTTCACTGCAACGTCAGTGAATGGCAATAAGCACCAATTAGACAAAACTTTAGCGGATAAAATCTGTCTCATTTAATATTTATTAGTTCCGGCTCGTAAGCGCTGACGTGCTTTTGATAAAAAGTTTCTAGAAATTACCATCTATGTATTTATTTTCTAATAAAAATATCAGTATTATTTAATTAGGAGAAGAAAGTAAAACGTAGGTTTATTATTCTGGAAAATTATTATAGGCAATAAAAATCTTAGATAAAAATCCGTTAAAAGTCTTATTAGTTTTCGTTATGGTACGTTTATTTTACAGCTAAGTAACTTAACCTAACTTGCGTGGTGTTGAAGTATATCTGAAGAAAATTGCTTTACCTATCGAGAATATTTTAGGTAATATCTCGAATTAAGTGCAATAAGCCATTCTATGTTCGCTTCTACAAGACTGTACTGATTTTTATTGTTTTTTCTTCAATAATATGTACTTTAAGAAGGACTGTAGTATATACTACAGTACCTCATCCCTGCTATATAGCAGGGATGAGGGATGATTTTCTTCAGAGACTATAGCATGGGGTTCTTCAAGATAGGAGTTATAAGGTTTTCAAAGGGTCAGCAACGCGTTAGTGATACCCCTGTTGTTATAACTGCTTACTATCAGGCGGGCCGTATACTTGTTTGCCTCCATGGTAGTATAAAAAAAAACTATAGTATGTTTATATCCATAATATGTTTTTTGATAAAATAAATTTAAAATACAGAAAAATCAACAGATCGATATGTATTATTTCTTATTTTAAAAGTTGTCTGAAAATTGTAAAGAATAAATGATATAAGTTTAGTTAACTTTATACATCGTCTAATCCAAGGGCATCAGTTATCAGCGTGCCGAGTCACCGCGTCGTTCAATATGCGTGAACTTTAACGTATCTATTGAATACTAAGCACTCGTACCTATACGCCACAGCCGGTGTTGAATTAATTACATTACTTTTTAACATAACAGTGGTGTTTACGTCATAGAATTGTATAACTTTGCACGTTATACTTTGTAGGGTAGAGTATGCAAAGTGCTTAATAACAGTATTTCTTAAAGTGGGCGATAAGGCTCCCCTTATCGCCCACTTTGGGGCAGGCGTTGTAAGGGGTTTAAAATATATTTAACAACAGAAAAGAAATCCTATCGTCAAAGTAAAACAAAATTTGGGGGCGCTAGAAACATTGATTTTCAAAGTGGGTGGTAGACGAAATAAGTTTGAGAACTTCTAGTATAATAATATAACATCTAACTACGTTTTGCCAGTTCATCATCTCCGCCGAAAGACGTCCAGGGCTTTACAAAGACCTCTCTTAACGACTTCCCTAACATTTTTGTCTTAAGCTTACCTTGTCTATATAAACTGCCCGCAACCTTTACTGGAGCAGTCCACTTTGTTGGAAGTCTGCCTATGCTATACCTTCCAGTTAGTGATCGCCACTCCAGAACCTTTCTGCCCTCGACCATTAGTTCTTCGAGCTATGTTTCCTGACCATTGCTACTTAATAGTGGCAATTCAAGTTTCATTTAATAAGAGACGAGCCAATTTACAATTTATCTCAACTTGGGGATCTATTCCGGGACCTCACTACCGCGCCAAGCTTATAAGGAAAACATCGTCAGGAAATCCACATGTCTCAAAAGAAATTCGAAATGTCTGATTCACCAACTCACATTGGGTGTTGTGGATTACACTCTAAATCCTCTCATTTGTCTTGGTAGAGGAAATGTATCCGTGTCCGTGCTCCGCAGTGGGACATAATGTGTAGCTAAACAATAACAAAATAAACACAATGGTTCAATGTAAAGATAAATCCCAACTAATAGACAAAGAATATTAATAAAATGGCTTTACTACCATTGAAGCGTCATACAAACAGAAACGCGGCGGAATGTCGTTGCATTTTAAATTTAGAACATCCGAGATGGCTGTACGCGTATTATTTATTCGTAACTACGCGCAAGGATGCTAACCGAACGTCTACCTCAAACATAAATTATAATAATACTTATAATACAAGCTGTTGCCCGAGACTTAGTCCATGTAGATATTTTTGTGTTTATTAATATGCGCTAATTAGATATATAAACTATAAAATTGCAATATTTTGAAGTAAAAACTTATTTAGGCTCGTTGAGCACTTTTTGGGTAGTAAATAAAAATCATGGAAGTCACGTCATCGTCACCGAACACTTTCCATGAGCTATATGTATACTTTTTGGGTGAACAAAAAGCGTGAATCTCGCGTCATCGTTTTTGAGCAAAAGTTTAACAAACATCATACGCCCTAAAAAACTTTGGTTTAAAAATGGATTGAAAAATTGATGATGGGGAAAATCGCATCAAGATCCATTACTACGTATCAAAAGAGCTTTATCTGAAATTTAAATAAAGAGCACATGCGCCAGTCAACTATATTTATAGTGGCCAACCTGGTGACAGAGTTGTTAATAAAAATGATCGAACGACTGTTTATACTTAAGCTAATTTTCTTCGAAACATAACTTTAAGACGCTAAGATGACATACACTATCTTATCATAAATGTGGAACAGAATAGGCATAATTTTATTAATAATCTCTCATTCTGTCATCAGTAATTTGACATTCGAAAGAAAAGGACAAAGAATGGCGTAACTATTCACTTGCTATATCATGTTAATTAATAAAGCGGTGGGTCTATAGGGTAACAGCACCTTCGGTATTGTTATAACACTACTGTGCATAGGTAGGTACATAAAGTAATAAAAATCATTTGAATACTAATTATAAAATCGTTGTAATTTCCTTAAATAGCCTATAAATAAATACCAATAGTACCTGTCTACATAATATTAAACACATATAAGGTAAGGTAAATAAAAGCAATAATTAGAGTATGTGGTAAATATGTAATATGTATGTAATATAGGTGCATAATAAAATTTATCAACTTGTTGTCTGGAAGGCAACGCACAGCTCAAAGCAGTGGGTCTAGAACCATGGAATTTTGCATACAGACTCCTTTGTAATATACCTACGTCACCATAGGGTTTCCTGATAATCCACTCTTTAATCGCTGATTAATCAGTCTTGTGCCATAATTTTATATACCAAATAATGCTTTATAATAAATAAGTTTCTTTAGTATAAAATTTTCTCTTAATTTCCTTGGAATTTTAGATAAATTTTCATATCTATGTTAGTTGATTAACTAATTAAATAAAGAAAGTAATACTTGTACGACTTTATTTACAAATAAAGAAATTTAATCATCCATTTATAAAAAATAGTACTTACTTCAAATTTATGTTAAAGAAATATGATTACTTACTTAATAAGTTAAAAATCGCAAATTACTTTTATTTACGTAGGCATAACACTTAACATAAAACATTTTAAAAAAATGTGACAAAATAAATAACAAGACACCATACTTGGCAACCCTGAAGACAAGTTTAAAATAAACATAAAACAGTCGAGTTCGGCGGCCGAGTCGGCAAGCGAGTGACTCATCCTGATTCTAACGCTCGGTGTACACTCGCGCACACCGCGGAGTTTCTTATCGATACTTACTCATACTTGTAAGTACGAGTTATATATTAGAGTATATGACTGTACCTTGAATATTAATTTTGTTTAGTCGATTTGGAAAATAGTCTATTGAGTATAGTATAAAACTAGACAGAGCTTGTACTAAGGCAACCAGACATCTGGTAAACAGATAGTTGGTTTGATTCTAGAAATCTTTGTGTTAATATAATAATATTAGCTGTTGCCCGCGGCTCCGCCCGCGTGGATGTCGGTTATCGCTGTAAAAGGTAGCCTATGTGTTATTCCAGACCATAATCTATCTCTGTGCCAAATTTCATCCAGATCCGTTCAGAATTTTTTACTTGAAAGGGTAACAATCATCCATCCATCCATCCATTCATCTATCCATCCATAGTTACAAACTTTCGCGTTTATAATATTAGTAGGATAATTTGGCACACCAGTCGGCTTTGTTGAAGAATATAACTTAATTGTTGAAGGTTAGGGCTAAAGTTATTTTCAAACATCACACTACGACCCATAATATAATAGTATTTCTACCAGCTGTCTGGTTGCCATAGTACAGGCTCTGCCTTGGATCAGATGGCGGTGTGTGAGTTGGCCTAAGATATTATTTAACTACACAACAGTTGTGTATCATGTCACCCATTCATACAATTTATTCTAATTAGTGTAATAAACGACTAAACTACTTGGAAGGCCTCTATCCGTTTCGCTTAGTTGACTGTTAAGCACTTGACGCTTAAAACTTAAGCGAAATGATTGTATGTTTCATAGCCACAATAAAACCGAGTGTCTGGACTGTCTGGTTGTAATGTGAAATGTGCTGTATTTACTTTGGTGAGTCACTGTGGAACGTGTAGGTACATTAAATCTGTTCTGTTTTGTAAACATTGTGTGTCGTCTTGCTGTATGACAGAAAGGGGACTTTGGTATGACCTCCACTCTCCAGTATAAGAAAGACTATTCTTACTTTTACTATGACTCCACCTTACAGAAGACCACAGCTAAATAACTACACACAGCACAAAAGTGTAGTTGTGTTCCTATGTTAGGTTCCGACGCTCATTTAATAATGAGTTTTTCTATCCCAGCTTTAATTTCCCGTAACACTGTTATTGGCGTTTTTTGATGTATGTATTATCATATTTGTTTTGAAGCTGTAAGCTCCCCAAATAAAATTAAATAAAACACAAAACCCCGTTGTTGACACCATGAAATTGGCGCCCTCCATAGACTATGGTAACTGCTTACCCATCAAGCCATATGCTTGTCAAAAAACCATTTTATTCACAATATTATAGCCTCAAAGTTAGATTGTAGGTAGGTAAATATGAATAATGCATATTTAGTATTATTTGTTTACAAATGTTGTTAGTATGCATTATGCATGTTGTGTTGACAACCGAGTTGACTCGACCACATGAACAGGACAACTGTGGCCTATCTAGATAGATAGGTACAAAGCCACAATGTGAAAAATAAATAGACAATAATTATTGTATACATACTAATAAAATCATTGGCCCTGACTGACGATCAACACAGAGCCAAAACAATTTTTTTTGTACTATTTAGGTGGCAAACAAGCATACGGCCCACTTGATGGTAAGCAGTTACTGTAACCTATGGACGCTTGCAATACCAGAGGTATCGTTTGTGTGATGCCGACCCATTTTTTGCACCAGTGCTTTGAGATCCCTGGAATAGGTAAACGTTTAATTTGACACGCATTCCTAAATAAGCGCTGGAGACCGGTACTCCCACACAGGAACAGAACTACACCGCTGTGTGTAGTTGTGGCTGTGGTCTTCTGTAAGGTGGTAGTCCTTCTCCAGTCGGATGTTAGCTAGTATGGTGCCTCGCCTCTCTTTGGAACATGGGTTTATTTTATAATGATAGGATCCGCTAAGAATTCTTGCGAAGCGTGGAAGTCGAGAGTAGTATAATGTTAGGATAAGGTTGAATGAAACACATGATTAAGAGTACATAGGTTACTTAGATACTTATACATTACATTAGCTTAATTCGTAAAACATAAAAATATATGATTTAGATCTTCACAATTATCACTTTCTTCTTCTCGGTTGAAAGACGTTCACAGCTGGACCTCCCTCAAAAATTTCCACAGCATTCGGCCCTGAGTAGACCGAAATTGACCTGCAACCTATACCAGGTCGTCAGTCGACCTTGTTGCTTGCATGTCCACGCTGCGTCTTTCAGGTCGTGGTCGCCACTTCAGAACCTTTCTGCCCGACCATCAGTTTAAAATTATATAAGTAAATCCTTACTAATATTATAAAGGTGAAAGTTTTTAAGAATGGATGGATGGATGTTTGTTACTCTTTCACGTAAAAACTACTGAACGGATCTGGATGAAATTTGGCACAGAGATAGATTATGGTTTGGAATAACACATAGGCTACTTTTTACAGCGATAACCGATATCCACGCGGGCGGAGCCGCGGGCAACAGTTAGTAATTCATATATCCCTCGTGTGTATCTTGTGAGCGTTATTAAAATAGAAGTACATCAAAATGTTTATATTGTATATGACGTATCAAACTTTAATGACCATTCTCGCAAATGTCCATTCGCGCAAGTATTTTTCGGTTAAAAACGGTTTTTGTGCAAGTGTCATTCTTGTAAATATAATTCACGCAAGTGTGATGACACAAATAGACAACGACAATAAATACTTTTCACACATTTTATTATACTTAACTCCTGGTGTAGTGACCTCAATAAACCAAATATATTTAATACATCCAGCAGTTATTACGAAACCGCATTTCAGGCCACATGTGTTCAAAGTACTTTGTGATAATTACGAGTTAAATAACCACTTCATACGCCATTAGTTTAAATATGTAATTGACTTTTAAATATAATAATGTTTAATCTTTGGTCGTAAAGTTAATAACTAATATTATGTTAAGAAAATAATTGGGTTGTTAATACACTGTGTGAATTATTATAAGTAAATCTTACTACATCCTTATCCTTACTAATATTATAAATGTGAAAGTTTGTGAGTATGGATGGATGGATGTTTGTTACTCTTTCACGTAAAAACTACTAAACGGATCTAGATGATATTTGGCACAAAGATAGATTATGGTCTGGAATAACACATATGCTACTTTTTACATCGATAACCTACATCCACGCGGGCGGAGCCGCGGGCAACAGCTAGTAATATTATAAATGCGAAAATTTGAATGGATGGAGGGATGTTTGTTACTCAATTATGCAAAAACGGATCAACGAATGCAGATTAAATGTTGCACAGAGATAGATTATAGACTAGAATACATTTTATCTCGGGAAATCATCACTGTTCCCTTGAGATGCCTGCCTGCACACGCAGGCAGAAGCTAGCTACATTATATTATCTTCTTATCGTTTGGTTAGTGGCCAACCAGGTGACAGAGTTATTTAGATCGCCCATATTTAGGCCTCTGTCGTGATCTTACGACTGATAATAGTCGGGACCGACTTTTTACGTGCCCTCCGAAGCACGGAGACGCTCAGATGAAATACCACTATGCGGTCACCCATCTATAGGGTTACCACGACCTTGGTAGCTTAACCCGCTGATCGTTTACCAAACAGCGAGTGCACCTAGCTATGAGCGCCTCTATATTTTATTAATTATATTATAATTACACTTTACGCGATGACGGAGGCAATGGTAGGTACCAACGGTAAAGAGCAACATTACATTATGAGGAAACCCACATGTCCTGTAAGAATTATTAAAGACATGTCGTCACCAACCCATATTGATATAGGTTTGGTAGGATTTTTTATTCATATTTTGTCTCAAATATTGTTAGATTCGATCTTTTTGTACTTCGGAGGAGGCAAGCAAGCATACTATACACTATAGTAAGCAGTTACTGTAGCCACCAGGGGTATATTTTACTGACCCGTTGCGGACCCTGTAAAAGCAGTAGTTCATTTGAATTGGGTGTATTATTACAGGAGTACATCCTCACATCTTAGAACCTCTATCGTGCTGTACAGTACGGTTTCTTCCCACGTACGATTAGGTTATGGAATGAGCTTCTTGCCGAGGTTTTTTCCAAAGGACTATAGCATGGGGTTCTTCAAGAAAGGAGTTATAAGGTTTGGCAACGTGCGAATCATACTCCTGGTGTTGCAAACGTCCATAGGCTACGGTAACTGCTTACCATTAGGCGAGCCGTATGCTTGTTGCCTATTTAGTAGTATAAACGTAAATACAGTAAATAGAAGCCGAAGAGTTAAACAAACAAGTTTCTATAAATACCATACGTAATGATCGTGACGAACAGTTCTGCAAGCTTCACGTATTATTTGCGGACGTCCGCCAATCTCACCTCACCTTGACAGTTCTAAAGATGTGTACGCTATTATTTCTGGACGACTGAGACTTTTCCGTAAAGCGATGACGTCATATGTCATGTATTATTTGAGGATGTTTGTCATTGAAATTTTTACTCATGAAATCATTACAGAAGAACAAATAGCTACTTACAATGGTATTGTTGTTTGTGTGCCTAAGTAAAGGTTTGCGGTTCGCATGTAACCGGTCAGCTACCGGAAAACCTTACACAATAGAAGAACCATTTTTGCCAGCGGTGCTGTGTTTTAAGGGTAATAGGTTTTTAAAATGACGTTTTCTATACTAATAATAAAAAGTAAAGATTTGTATTTTTTTGTAATTAATAAACTCAAAAACTACTAGTCCGATTATAAAATATATAATAATAATAGCAACCCATATATGTCCCACTGCTGGGCACGGGTCTCCTCTCCTCTATCAAGAGAGAGAGAGGGTTTAGGCCTTAATTCACACACGCTGGCCTAATGCGGGTTGGTGAATCAGACATGTCTTTAGAATTTCTTCTAAGACATGTGGGTTTCCTCACGATGTTTTCCTTCACCGTTAGCAGATGGCGAATCATTTGATTAGTACATATAAATTCCACAAAGTGAGATTCACATTGGTACTGCCCGGGATCGAACTCGCACCTCTTGCGTGCAAGTCGGTTACTTTCCCACTCGGCCACCACCGCTTCCATTATAAAAATTACATCATTATTGGGAAGCTACGTTATCTGCGAGAAACATAGGACATATTATCGTATTTAAAAAAAACGCGCAAAGCCGAGACATACCGCTAGTCTTTAATAAAACCTGAAGACCTAAGGCCGTACTGTGAAGTCTTTATTTTTTAAATCTTATTTCTAGCAATGATTACCTTAAAGGACGTCATAGTACAGTAACGGCCGCACTCAGAGTCACCTAACGGCTACTTAAGGCGCTCTTTAGTAGAGATTTAAAAAAGCTCACTCTCAGAGTCAGCTAATGGTTCATTAACGTCCCTATTCGGCAATTATAGTTAAGTAGAGCAAAACCTTTACTTACATTCTTAATGATTGATTTTGAGTGACAGGTGAAAGTTATATTTAGCGGGAAAAAAATAAGTTCGTAATATTTTCTAACAAAAAGCTAAAATGGGTATGGAATTGGCAGGCGTTCCGAATTTTCGGAAATTTCGGATTATGCTAAAAGGAATAGATAAATAGAGGACCTTAGCGATCCTTACGTGATTACGCGGATCTTTTTTATTATAATAAGAGCCACATAAGAACAAAAAATACTATAAAAAGATGTTTTGGGTCTTCAAGTGGGGATGTGTATTAAGCTACATAAAATAGCTGCTGTGATACGTGCATGTGCAACACTTCACAACCAACAAATGGGGCCGTTCATGTGGCCAATAAAGTAGTTGATGTTGCACCGATAAATGAAAACCCTAATAGCAATGGTTTAAAGTGCGACAAGCATTAGTAGAAAGATTTTTTACTTAATGCGCACTGATTGCTTAAGAAATAAAAAACTATATTATATTAAACAAAGAATACTTTTATTTTATAATTTTAACAAAAAAAAAATGACTTCAATACGGCAAGTTGTACAGTTTTCAAACACCTTGAAATCCCAATTCTGAAGTAGGTACCTACTTAAGCAGGATGAATGTTCCTATAAGGTTTATTCCCATTTTACCCCGTCCGTGAATAAATTATCATTGAGAAGTTCAGGTGGCCATCTGTCGTGTTTTTATCAGTTTCACTTCACAAAATCACAATTTCTGCCTGTACGTCTATAATTTTCGAAGAGTTCCCTCGATTCCTAATGGATCCCATCATTGGAAGTGGCTTTTTAAAAGTTACTTATTTACATTACTGGAATATATAGGTACTATAAACTTTTATTTCATTCGCAATGAACACACGTAAAATCAAAACAATAATACCTAATATTGACATTAACAGTTTGACAGTAAGCACAACAAGTAATACCATTAGAATAAATTGTTATTCTTAAATAAATTAAAAAATATTTTATAATTTTTATAGATTGACTTGTTGATAAAAAAATTATATGGATATAACTGATTAAACTTAGATTTATGATATGCTTTAGATTTTTATGTATTTAAATAGATTTTTAAATACTTATTATTAACATTTTTACGTGTGGCCACACTGAAAATATATCGATATGCAATCGATAGTGTACGATTCACCCAAAGGTTCCTTAAAGCCGTCATTAACTAATGAACCGTTAAATACTGACTCTGAGATACACCGATATTTAGCGGATTTAATCCGTATTAGTTAAATACTCATTAGGACTAATTTAATGAATGTCTCTGAGTGCGGCCGTTAGTTTCTAAACTCATATACGCACAGGAACAAAACTACATACGAGTAATTATGAGTAGTTTTTTGGCAGTGGTGTTCTGTAAGGAGGTCTTTTTCAAGCCAGGATTGCTCGCTGTTGTTTTAAAACAGCAGAATTCTGACATATATTTTAAATTTCTTTAAAATTCGACCTAATACTTAAAAATAATCTAATATCTTTGGTAATAACTATAGGCCCATCTGTATGCAAATTTGTTCTTTATTTTTTATTTTATTACAACCTCTCACTGACCTCTAATTATCTGTGAATGCAATTATCACACTTTTATTATTAAAAGCAATTAAATGTATTGTTATTATTTTGTTTTTTAACCTTAAAGTCGCATCTCGACCTCGACATTTGATACGTCCTTTACTGAGTGTTTTTGTACTACATATGTGCTAAGGTGACACAAGCTTATGGCACGTCTGATGGTAAGCAGTTACCGTAGACTATGGAGGCTTGCAATATCATGCCATATACTCGTACCTGTAAAGTGTTTTATTTATCGTTATTAGAAATTCGTAAAATGACAATTTTGATACCTCTGTTCGAAATTCAAATTAAATTTAAAAAAAAAAACATAAAAACAGTTTTCAGAGGATCTTGCATTGTCGACATCTTGTAACACCAAAGTTTTGTAATTAAAAATCAAACACTCTGGTAATCATAAAACTTTGTTAAACCACAGATAAACGCACCTAATATTTTAAAAAAAGATTTATCCATAAGCTATGAAAACACAAGGTTATTAGGTACAAAGCATTACACTCAGTAACTGTTCTTAAATCCGTTTAAACTTTAGAGTCAAGAGATTAGTGTAAATATTACCTTTACTGTCTATATCTGATTCGTTCAAGGTCGAATTGAGGTTAAATATCGGCGTTAGACAAGTGTCATTCTTTGTTTGTTTCATTCACTGATTGATTTGTCAATTAGTTTGAAAGAGGCTTAACTACTCTTAAGTATTCTTATTCTTAGAGGTCAATCGGCTGATAATAATCCTAACGATTTATTAAATAGGAGTTAAATTTTTAAAGATGGACATACTGTCCTAGTTATTGAATAATCATAGCCGGTAAAGATATCCTACTTCCTACTAATATTATAAATGTGAAAGTTTGTGAGTATGGATGGATAGATGGATGGATGGATGTTTGTTACTCTTTCACGCAATAACTACTGAACGGATCTGGATGAAATTCAAGACAGATTATAGTCTGGAATAGCACTTATAATAAATTATTGTTATACCGCATGCCAGAAAAAAAAACTTGTTTGTTGCCAGCCTATAAAAAAAATGTAGGTACTGAACTGGTTGACATCATCTGATAGCCCTATAAACAGATGATCTTATTATCTCCAATGTTACTTGATAACAGTTGAGATGACACACCTAACGTTTGTGATTCATTTTCCTTGAATTTATCTGTTAATGTAATTGCGTGACAGAAGACTGCAGATTTATGGAGAGTGGTGTCTCCTAGGAAGAGTTCACTGCCAGTTAATTTGTTTTGTTCTTGTCTTTAGCCTACCTTTCTTTCTTGTTGTTTGCTTCATACTCAGAATGATTCCACTATCTCTCTAGTGCCTTGAAACCTTTTCTGAAATCTACGAAATAATCTGTACATAGAAGACCATAGTACAATGACGTAGGTACGTGTGTAGTCATTTGACTGTGGTCTTCTGTAAGTGTAAGTGGTCCGTTCGCCGGTGTATAGTTGTATTACTGTATTAGTCTCAAGTCACAGGTCTCCAGCACTCATTTTCATCACGAATGCGTTTTAAATGAAGAGATTTCCTATCCCAGAGACACTCAATTTACCATCAGGCGGGCCGTATGCTTGTTTGCCAAGTGGTATAAAAAAGGTAATGCTTTGATAGTAATGCCCTCATTCCGTCACTGCATTCATTTCTATAAGACATAATAAAAAGAGAGTTCTTTACAAATTGCGTTATGCGTTACGTACGTACAAACTGTCCCTTTAAATGGTAGTAGAATAGAATAGAATAAAAAACAATGTATGGAATTTGACGTAAGTTAACGACACTATGTCGTCAACTTATGTCAAATACATTTGCTTTCTTTTTTACTACCGTTAATGCCACTTGTTTAGTAGGGCTGTATGTCCTATCTCTATCAAAGCAAGGACTAGACTATACAGAGGAGTGTAAGATTTGGCGTAATTAAAGTGTATATGGAGAAGAAGTGCAGAAAGCAATTACGATCGAATTTTGACCACCAGTTGACCTCTAGTCTGTTAAAAAGCAATGGCTGTATCTATTTGACAGGTTCTGTCAAGGTCTATGTTAAAAACGATTGTCTGTGGTAGCAGTTAAAACTTTTAAAGGTCAGTTATTAGTAACAATGAGTTTGTTAGAATGGCCACTCACACGTTTAAGTTATACTTAAGTTATTGTATTGTCAGTAGTTGATTGTTTAGTAACACATAATGTCAGACAAAGTAGGTTATTAATTTATCTAGTTATATGTAGATAATAACTAGCTTAAACCTGCGGGTTTGTTTGCATTGGCATGGCTTGTATTTCGTGCATATTCCTGGACTAAAATTCTTTCATTTCTTTATTTGGTTTTATTTTTTAAACAACAAGCCCTGCCAGCCAACAATTCACGAAAACAAGTATTTATGGATCACACAACATTTTGTCCCGTGTGGAAATCGAACCCATTACCTCCGATTTAACAGTCAGAGTCACTAACTACTAGGCACCATCAGACCAGTAAGTTAGAAGTCCTTCCCCAGTCAGGCTTGCTCGCTTGTATATCGCCATACCTTTCTGTGTCATACCACAGATTACTAAATAGTTACTACGTAAGTCATACCATTATCTTTTTATTTTACAATGTCATGAACCTTCACACTAATGTCAACAATAACTAAGTACTTAAATAAAATATCAACTGACTAGCAAACAAACTGACTGAATAGTTTGTTTCTCTGTCTAAGCTGTCATAAGTGCTTAAGTATAAAACTGATTTATCTTCAGCACAATCCAATTTAGGCCCATTAATAAACAAAAAGATCATTTAGTATAGATTGTTATCCATAAATCTGCGTCGTTCGGCCGCTATGACCTTCGCGTGTTAATTAGATATATTGGTGAACTGACTAATGGACGTTAAATATTCATTTTTGTTGCGTGCAACTAAAATAAAAAAATATTTGTATCTTGAGAGTAGGTATAATTTTTTAACCGACTTCAAAAAGAGGAGGTTATCAATTCGTGTGTATTTTTTTTAAATCTTTGTTACCGCAGAACTCCCTCACTTCTCAATAATATGTAAGTATTATACGGATGGCGATTAAATAAGTTTCCATTATGGTTGCTAAGGTAGCTAAGCAACGGAACTTCATAATTAAACAATGTAATCTAGCTGTTTGTAAGGTTTTTGAAATTCTGCAACTTGCCGTAGGTACTGAAGTCGGTTTTATTTTGTTAAAATTATTTAGAGACCACTCCCGCATTCTTGAACTAACCCTATGTAACGAGTATTATATTATCTGTGGTAACGTGGAAGTATATAAACACCATTCACAGAGAGATAAAAAAGTAGGTTCACCTTAGCTGTGGTTGCCTGTAACTGAGAGAGCACCGGGCACGCACGCTTTCTGTTCTTCTTTTTTTATGATGTTTTATGTGTATTTTTTGTTGGCAATCCTAAATAAATAAATACTTGGACTTCTTTGGAGTCTGGCCTCCAAACAACCATTCGTGGATTAATTTGTCTCGTCTGGAAATTGAACTACACAGGGCGCGCTATTGCAGTGGTAAATGCCACTTAACCATCCATGCAGTCGATTGTTTTAAGTGTTTATATTAATGCTCTATTATTGTCTATGTTTTCAACTTACTATTATATTAAAGTAGCTACACCCCGTAACTATGCCGTAACTAATATTTATAAATCCCACGAACTATTTTTTCCATGAAGAAAATGTCCTTTAGAGAACCTGACTTTTTTAAAACCTTTTCTAATATAAATTTAGGACACTCGGCTTTTTGTGAGTGTCTTGTCTATGTTACCCACTAGCCACTCGAATCGTACATTTAAAATTGATATCTAACATTATGATATTGCACGTTCCAGGATCTACAGACGTGGACATTCCCTCGTCGTTGTTGCACTCCATGCAGAACCAGATGCAGAGTAAGGGTGGCTACGAGATGGCGTACGGTGTTAAGGTAACTATCCTTCATAATATTTTATTCATAGAATAACATAGCAAAGCAGCTTTTTGCTCCAAAGGTATAGGCAGAGGTTGCTAGTATGAAAAGAAATGAAACTCAGCGTTGAACGTTGCGTGACTTTTACTAAACGCTCCAGCAACTTAAATGCTTTTTTTATACTACTTAGGTGGCAAACAAGCATACGGCACGCCTGATGTTAAGCAGTAACCGTAGCCTATGGCCGCTTGTAAAACCAAAAGTATGACTTGCGTGTTGCCAACCCATTTTTTTTACACCAGGGCTTTATGTTGGGAGTATCCCTGGGATAGGAATACGTTTGTTTCAAAACGCATCCCTAAATGAGCGCTGGAGACCTGTACTCACACACAGGAACACTACACCATCATGTGTAGTTATTAGGCTGTGGTCTTTTGTAAGGTGAAGGTCCTTCCCCAGTCGGGCTTGCTTGCTAGTATGGTGCCTAACCTATCTTAAAATAAATCCGTTCCTTTTGCCATAAAATAAATGTCAATATAATTGATTTTATTTAAGTTTTTTTTTGTACCTCATAAATAGATTTTCTTTCTTCTTCTTCCTTTTGTTCTAGCTCATTACACGCGACTTTGCATTACTGCGTCAACGTCAGAAACCGTTGCAAAGGGCAATTTAATTTCTTTTAATCCAAATTAGTAACATATTGTATCTACTTATGTATTATATATTAACTTTTTAAAAAACAGTGTGATTTTGAACCTAAGGCCATTAAGACCGACTCCAATAGAGGTCAATGACATATGCACTCCGCACATTGAATATCATAACTTTTTTTGTGTAACTATTTATTAATATATATTTATTTTTACGTTTCAGGTTTATTGATGCTCGCCGGGCGCTTCCAAGGACGCTAGTGATAAAATATGAGTGAACGAATGTGTGAACATGATCTAAAAACGATATTTATTAATTATTACATTAAGTGCTAAGGTTTTGTTGTGTAAATAAGATAAAGAACCGAATTCAAAAAGTTTTTCGAGTTACCTAAATTTGCGTTAGTTTCTATTATTTTTATTTTGTGTATGAACAAATCATAGTTAAATAAATTGATGTGTCTAATATAGCTATTGTTCCTTTTTCTCCTTTTACTGTGAAACAATTTATGTAATTTTTTAGTAAACTTAATTGACAGAAGCCATTTGGACTGTTTATATTATACAATATATTTACAATATATAATATTTACTTCTATTCTAAAAGTGTCTCCTATGTGTTTTACTTAAACGAAATTGTATTTATATATCATTTTTAAAGGTACTTATCGAAATAACAATCGTCAATTAAACGCAAAATACTTTTCTAATTTCAAAAATATTCAAATCTGTCTGAAACAGAACAGATTAAAAAAATGTTTTGTATTTATTTTCGATTGCTCGATTACAGCTAGAGTCATTAGGCGATTTTTTGAATAAACTTAAAAAAAAAGGCACAATGCGAGCATGCCTATATCTCATGATTTTGAATGTGATAGGTCGAATTAAAAGTTTGTATTAAATACCTACCATTTATCATTTTATCTGCTAAAATTACGAGTGCATTTTTTTTAGTTTTCGCAACAAACAAATTTGTGACACTTACTTGCAAACCTATAACTATACTTCCATACACGGTCTCATACAACTTCCATGTAAGTAGAACTTATTACTTGTATAATTGCACCTACTTAGATACTTTTACGAGTAGGTACAGCAATAGCCAAAATGAGTTTTACTTTTGATTTTTCTACAAATAAATGCCTCAAGAATCTTCCAATAGGTAATTATTAAGTATGATATATTACATTATAGCCAAAATATATAATTTACAATAGAATAAATACATAATTATTGATACAATATACAATACACTAGACAATTTACCAAATTTAAAGTATATTTAGTCGAATACTGTCGCCATGAGTATAAAATAATTATAATTAAAATGTATACCTATTCCCTAAGATTACATACAGTTTGTATATAATGTAAGCCTATTCCTAAGTCCCACTTATTCCGTCGAAGTTGCCTTTTTAATATCTAATAAGAGGTTCTTATAAAGTTTGTATTGTAGTGTTTGTACCACAGAGTAGAAAAATATATTCTCTACTTCGATATTATAAACGTACCTATATGTATTTAAATGTTGTGAAAATATATTGTAGAAATTGTAGCACTATACACGTAGATAGGCTCTCTAACTCGTATGCAAGCAGAAAAGAAAAAATGCACCCATATACCTAACACATATAGGTACTCGTATTATACTTACTACAGGTAGGTACCTACTAACTCGATCGTGCATCTTTAGATTACTTGACGTTTCGGAAAGGTTTAACCGAAAAAACAAAAGAGTTGTGGCCACGGGCCGTGTAGCCTGGCCAAAATTTTTGTAATCCTTTATGGAAATTATGTGAATTAATGATGCATGATGATGATTAGAGATAACTAGCAAAATAGAGTGCGCAAGAAGCTGTATCTTACGCGTTGTGGGTTTTGAAGTGTACAGCGTAAGGCGCGAGCGGCGCGAGATTCAAATATAGTACGGAATAAAACTTTTCTACTTGGGTGGTTGTGTAATGGCGCGAAGCCCGTGCAAAATCGAGGTCCCGAGCGGTTGCCATGCTTGCTTTTCGTATATTGCAAATAGTTTGAGAGCCACAATACGATAAGTCAATTTTTACTGGTATACGAGCACCTATCATATAAGATACAACTGTGTGGTAAATATTTTTTGTATTATGTTATATGTGCCTAGGTATATAAGCGGCAAACATCTTGAACAAAAGAGGGCGCAGTTCGTACATGCAGTCGTGCTGCAAGGTGCATAGTTCGGACAGAATTCACGTCATTGGTTAATACAACCAATGACGTGAATCCTTCAATCCTGTGATTGGTTCATTGCCGCGTCCGTGCGAGCCCCGCACGCACCACCAAAAAAACTTAAAAAATATTTTAGCGCACAATTTGTCCAGATGTCTGCCAGCTATTATATATACCCAACATAGTAGGTACTCTATATATTTTATCTGTAGCATTATTTGATCTGTTTTAAACTCGATAACGCTGTATATCTGTCGATTTTCGAGATACTGTCTACATTACAAAATGTAGGTAGGTATACCCATACCTACCTATGATATTTTCACGTGCATTACTTCGCAATAAGAGTAACTGATTTATTAGAGATCGAATATTCGGATGCATATTGACCTAAAGTTATTTTTTGGCTTATGGAACATAATATAATATGGAAGCAGCTTCTAAAAATATTTTCATTCAAATAAAATTCTAATAGTAAGATGGATATTTACTCAATGTTACATTTTAACTCCCCGTTCAAAATGTATATGTATGAAAATGCAGGCAATTAGTGTGTTAAATAAAAAACCACCAAAGTTAATATTCTTAAATATTTTACTTCAACATTACGTTGTATCATGGCAACTGTTATTTGTGTCAAATCGGCCGGCTGATTCTCTAAGAAACAGCAATCGCAAACTGACAGTTGTGATTGCTAGGTGACGGCACACACGATTGCTAAACGTCAAAAGGTCGGTTTTCGCTCTTACGGAATACAGATTTTCAATTTGACAGCCAGATTGTGCTCCGATTTTCAATCTGACAGCCAGATTTTGCTACGTTTTCGCTCTAGAACTACACTAAAATTAGTTAATCCCGGAATTCTTCGATAACGAAAAGTGCTTTCCATAAAGTTCTGATGTTGGTTAATACCAACATCAGAACTTTAGGTAAATATGCATTCGAATATCCGATCTCTACTGACTATTCTTACAAAATATAGAACAACAGTATAAAGGAGAAAAGTGTCTTTAAGTATAATGTGACAAAATACATGTCGCATGTTAAATATAGTTTGACACCATTGGCTGCCTGTTTGGCTCTGTACCTACCTGCAATAGCTCGCTCTTCTTGCAAGATTTATTGCAAAATAAATTCAATATTGCAAGATATGGAAAAATCTTGCGAGAAAACATTTCTATATCGAAACTAATCCAACGCTAGACGAAGCGAGCAAGTTTACTTCTGCAATTTATTGTCAGAAGTTAGTAGTTATTGCAAATACTAACGCAGCCATACTTCTTGTTACTGCCACCAATGGTGTTGAACTTCTCTTAAGAAACTATCGAATTAATAAACTATTTCCTAAATATAAACTTGTAAACTATAATCTGTGTTGTTTGAAATGTCTCGTAGTTTATAAGTCTAATTAATTTATAGTAATTTTTCTAATCATTAGAAATTTAATGGTATGTCGTATATCGTCCCTTCTGACAATGTCTTCTTGCCCGAACGGTTTTGGGCAAACGAATGACTATATAACAATGTTTTCTGGAGACTGAAACTGATAACATAATATATATTTACAAATAATATACAATTTATATGTATATTTACATTAAAACCATTCAGTGTTGTATGAAGGCAAAATGGGTGGTGCCAGCCTCATGTTTATTATGTACTATTATTTGTAAGGGAAGGAATATATTGAACTGTTATTAGAATTACGGGTTCTATTTGAACCGTATTTATGGGGCAATTGCCCTGGTGGTCTAGCCTCTTTATAAATTTAAATTTTCCCTCGAATATACGTATTCTATCTATTAAAAAATGCATAACAACCAGGAGGACTGTTTCACCCATATACCAATGAATTTTGTCATTTTTTAGCTAAAACGACAAAGTTCTATTTAAAACATTTATAGTTATTCACACGTAGATATTTAATAACTTGTAATGTCCATTTAATAACTTGTTCTACATAAAATGAATTACGAAAGTGTTTATTCGTTTTATTTTGTTTTAATTTTTCCTACATTCCCATCTAGTGATTGTCTGAAACCAGGTTTGAGGCCAAAACTGTTCTGGTTTCGGCCTAAATTAAAACATAGGTAGATTTATTATTCTCTTGCAATAACGTATATATACATATATTAACCCTACATTGTTAATTGTTCTACAACATTTAGCCTAGCCTGAAAAACAATCTAATTTTTTCAGGAGCGCGAACTAATTCTGGCATTTTACTACTGAATCCCGTTATAATCAGATATTCTTTCGGTGCTAAGCTTAGACGGTTGTATGTACCACGTTGACCGCTCAATCTAGTATTGCCACCAATATTCCCTTGTACTTTTTAAACGGTGCCCCAATTGATAAGCACCACAATATCATTTTTATTGAACTTTACGTAGAATTTTAAGATATCATCGCCTATTCTATGAACAAAAAATTCGTAAGTATTGACTAGCTGGACAGACGAGCAAATACCTATGTCATGGTAATGTATACAAAATTAAATCAGAATTTACGGCAACTTTAAGTTAGAAGTTGCTAGTTGAAACTTAAAGGGCGCAGGCATTAGTTTCTTTGTCAAGGCAGTTGTATTAACTAGAGATGAATAAAATAACACAGTACAAAATATATAATACTATAAAGATACCTACCGAAATAAAATGTAAACAACGACAACATTTTATTACATACTAGTGGCCCGCCCCGACTTCCTCCGGGTTAAACTATTTTCAGCTCAACTTTCTTTACATAAGAACCTTCTCCTGATAATAACGAACATAGCAACAAAAGAATTAGCGAAATCGATTCAGCTGTCCTCGAGATTTGCGCTTAGCAAAGCAACACATTCAGCCAATCATTTTAATATTATAGATGTACTCTCTGAGGTAACAAACTAGTTTGTTAAAAAAATATTAATAAACTGTATTCATATTTACCGCCAATAACATAACCTTTAATCAAATCTACCTAGCCTACTCTATGAATCGATTGCTCTCCCTGTCTATAGATATACAAAGAGTGCGTGCGACAGTGACAGCAAAATATCGTTCCCCTCTGTAAAGACTTCGCAAGCGATAGGGAGAGCAATTTTATTAATTGTTATGTCAAATTCGTTACAAAGCACAAAGTTTTGTTTTTAACATGATTTGGGACTACACAAGTATGTTGGTCTGTGTTAATGAAACAATAAATTTGAAATTTAGACATCATACAAAATAAAGAGGGCAAACAAATACAGGTTAAAATACAACTGGCCGATTGTGTTACTTTTTAATCTATGCTATGCACATATTGCTTATTCAGCTGTCAAACAACTGTCATTGTCAAATACGTAAATATACGTACTGGGTGTGGGATTTATTTTCAATAAAATAACATTTTCTGCCCATTGATTTAGTGCCATAAATACTTTTGTGATCTTAGAGGTATTTAAGACAGTGTCGAATTACTAAAATACCTAGTCAAGCTGTAATAAGTTCATTAGATTCGTACAGTAAGTGACGAATACGGACTCAAAACATTGTTTTTAGTACCCACTTGGTAACAAACAAAACAACAATGATTATGCTAATTACAACAGTCATCAGTATAGTGATTGTATACAAGGTATATCAAAAGTTAAGTCTAAAAATGTATATAGCTGATGTTCAAATGAAAGATAAAGTAGTCATCGTAACCGGCTCCAACACTGGGATAGGTTACGCGACCGCTGAAGACTTAGCTAAACGCGGAGCCAAAGTAATTCTTGCTTGTAGAGACCCACAAAAAGGGTTAGCAGCAAGAGATAAGCTAATACAATCTACAGGCAATAAGAATATAGTTTTTAAACCACTGGATTTGACATTATTCTCGTCAGTTGAAGAATTTGCGGATGAAATTTTGAAAACTGAGACTAAACTCGATGTTTTAATCAATAACGCGGGTATTGGCAAACTTGACAACTCGTTAACTCGCGACAACTTGCCAATAGAAGCTCAAGTAAATCACTTTAGTCCGTTTTTACTCACAATGCTACTACTGCCTTTGTTAAAATCATCAGCGCCTAGCAGAATTATTAACGTATCATCGCTTATGCACAAATTTGGCACTATAGACTGGCTGGATAGACAAGCAAAGAACTCATGGCAGCATAGAAGAGTATATTCTAACACGAAACTAGCTAATGTACTTTTTACAAAGAAATTAAGTGAGAAATTGAAAGGTACGGGCGTTACTGTAAACTGCTTACACCCTGGCGCAGTAAGTACAGATATATTCAGGCACCAGTTCTATATAATCAGGTATCTGCTGAGCATCATATTCCTGACTCCTCAACAAGGTGCACAAACATCTATATTTTTGGCTGTAGCCCCCAGTCTAAGGACAGTAACCGGCAAATATTTCTCGAACTGTACAGATGTAGAACCTTCCGAAAAAGCCCAAGATGCTGCTGCTGCTGATCAACTGTGGAAGTTGTCGGAGAGTATTGTATTCCGCGACAAAAAAGCGACATAGTCAAATGTTAAAAATCATGATTAATTATAATAAAAATATAGTCCAATTCCAGGTCTTTGTTTATTTTAAATGTTACCTACTACCCCCTCATAATTAGTACTACAACATATTTAATATTTTTTTGAAGATGGCTGAATGTGAGTTATTTCAAAACAGAAGAAATAATATAGATATGATTTCAGGCTGTAATCTAATATTTGACACTCGCATTTCTCGAAAAGATAGCTAATACTTTACGTCACATCGATTATAATAAAAATGGTCACTAATTGGAAAATAACGACTTTAAAAATATTTCCGTCTACATTGCAGCATGACTCAAACGCAGGTCGAAGAACGTATAGGTACACGTATAACGTATTTCTACTTTGCCTACGGCCAGAGCCGTCGACTAAACAGCTAACATTTTGAGGTGGGACACTGCTTTTTCTTTATTTAATAGACACGTTTTATTGCTCGACTATTCTCTATTCGTTGTCGAAAAAAATGGTAGCACAACCAAAACTTTATGCAATAAGAACTTCGGACAAGAAATGTATTAAATAAATCTAAACAGAAAATAAAATGGACATCGATGGTCGCTGTATCGACAATGTTATATAGGCGGGTAAATGAATCAACAATGCCCCAAATCGATACTACGCTGCATCGACAGTAGGTATATATATCTTGGGACAAGTCATATCCATCTGATCCCAAACTTTAGGTACTATAACAACCAGACAACTGATAAACCTTCTTATATATTTTTAAATGCATACCAGTGATATATTAATTACACTCAGACATCTAAAATCATTGTCATAACATATACATTTGATAAATATTATTTGTCTGGGTGTTTTATCTATATTTTTTTATATTAACCTACTGTAGGTACTATCCTTGCTTAAAGCTAAAATAATAGAAAAAAAATTATCACAAGTGAAAGACGTATCAATCGTAAAGTAATTTCGATATATAAAAACATATAATCTGTTATAGCTACTATTTAAAAATGAATCCCTATTAATGGATTTAATTTATCTTTTTTTAAATGTTTTCTAGTACTTTAAAAAGGATTTTTACGAAAAAAATTTAAAAATTGCGAAGAAAACCCCGAGCGAAGTCGGAGCAGGCCGCTAGTAAGTATATAAAAATATCTACGGCTTTATTTATCAAATCATCGTAATCTGATAAATAAATGTATTACGTAGTTACATTATTTTCATAAAATTATATCCATTTATATTCAATACTTAGTGTCATACATACAGTGTAAAGTGTGCAGACATTATCGATTTATTGTAATACCTAGTAGAGAAAGTAAAGTAAAATTACAGTGAGTAATATAGTGTGGAAGAAAAACGGTCTCGTAAACAAAATCTGGTAGTTGTGCAGTTGATTCTTGATACAATGTCACTAAAACAGTGCAATTTTTTATACTACTTGGATGGCATACAACCATAAGTGAAGCAGATACCGTAGCCTATGGACGCTAGCAATGCCAGTGGTATCCGTGTTGCCGACCCATGTTTTACACAGAGGAAAACGAATCTTTCAAAACGCATCCTTAAATGAGCGCTGAAGACTGTACACAGAAACACCTGTGTGTAATTATTTAGCTGTGGTCTTCTGTAATGTGGAGGTCCTTCCTGAGTCGGGCTTGCTCGCTAGTATGGTGCCGTAGCTTTGTAGAGTAATAAAATTAGCAATAATTGTGAAAGTGTACCTACATTTTCACAATTATTGTTATATTTTTAATGTGAACAAAACTTATGCCTTTCCATTATTATGCGTAAGTAACAATCATTATGTAAATATGTATAGAAACAATAAAAACATAAAGGTGTACACCCCGCACATTGTATCAGGGAACATTAGCATTAATACCAGCTTTCAGTACGGGAACATGGTAGAAGGAAAACGCCTTCCATCATGTTCCCAAATTAATTTTTAACAACGATTACCATATTTCATGGTCTAGCCTGCTAACTGGCAAATAGTGATTGTTTTAAACATAATTAAATCATAAAATATTTCTCAAAATGTACAAATCTGATGTTAAAATGCAAGATAAAGTAGTGATCATCACGGGCTCCAACACTGGGATAGGTTACACGACCGCTGAAGACTTGGCTAAACGTGGCGCCAAAGTAATACTCGCTTGTCGAGACCCACAAAAGGGCATAGCGGCAAGAGATAATATAATTAAATCTACAGGCAATGAGAATGTAGTTTTCAAACCATTGGACTTGACTTCACTCAAGTCAGTTCGAGAATTTGCTGAAGATATTATAAAAACTGAGCCCAAACTTGATGTTTTAATTAATAATGCGGGTATTGCTAGCAGTGAAAATACATTAACTAGTGACAACTTGCCAATAGAAGCTCAAGTCAATCACTTTAGTCCATTTCTGCTAACCATGCTGCTACTGCCTTTATTAAAATCATCAGCGCCTAGCAGAATTGTTAACGTATCATCGGTTATGCATAAATTTGGAAATATTGACGAGCTGGACAAACAAGCAAAGGGTTCATGGCAACATATGAAAGTATATTCTAATACAAAGCTAGCTAATGTACTTTTTACGAAAACATTAAGTGAGAAGTTAAAAGGCACTGGTGTTACTGTAAACTCCTTACACCCTGGTGCAGTAAGTACAGACATATTCAGGCACCAGTTTTCTGCAGTAAGGTATATGGCAAGCATTATATTCAAGACTCCAGAAGAAGGAGCACAAACAACAATATATTTGGCTGTGGATCCCAAACTCAGCACAGTAACCGGCAAATACTTCTCGGATTGTAAGGAAGTAGAACCTGCCTCCAGAGCCAAAGATTCTGCAGCTGCTGAGAAATTGTGGCAGATGTCGGAAAGAGCTGTATTCGGTGAAGGAGATACAGTAAAGAAATAAATTTTAAATTTCTAAAATACAAAATATCTTCTTAATTTTTGAAACATCTGTTTTGCCCATTTTATTGTTAACCATATTAAAATAAAAAGGAAGATGACCTTAATTTTAATGACCTAAAGAAATATAATTTTATCTAAAGCGGAGCTGTTTTGTCCGAAACCGAAATTAAAGCCGAAACTTATTTAATTCAAAAGATTTGCGCTTAGCAACATATTCAGCGATTCATTTTTATATTATAGACAATTGGTAAAGGGAAAAAAAGAAGCTCGATTGAGGAAGGACTTTCATCTTACAGAAACACAGTCAAATAATTATACACAGTGTTGTAGTTGTGATCTTGTACGTGAATATAGCTTTTCAGCGCTCTTTAAAGGGAAATAGTATTTATAATAATATTTTACTTATCTTAGGATTACCTACATGTTATATAAAATTCGTTGTTACAAGATGTATGGGCGACAACACGCGAGTAATACTTCTTGATCCATAAATAAGAGTCCTCCGTAACACAGGGCTTGTTCCCTAGTGTGGGAGATCTTGAAAAAAGGTAGAATTACAAAATCATAATTACGGAAGAAACACGAAAAAATCGAAAATAGACTTGTTTTTTTATTGCATTATAACGCTGATAACAATATCACCATGACTCGCAGGATCAACAGTCAAGATTAAATATCTTTTGATAATTAATATAAACTACCTACATTAAATTCATAATTTAATACTTATAAAATTTTATGACATAATCATTATTCATGACCTTTATCAAGCGTTATCTAATTTTCCTTCACATAATTTTACTGGTTGAAAAGATTTTATGAAATCTGTTAATTTTCCTTTAAATATACGTCATTATAAATGATAATAATGGATAACGTGTTTTGAGTTGTTATATTATGAGATTTAATATCAAATATCATAGGAAGCATAGGTATCTTACACACATTGGCCGCGTTTAGTAGACCCGCACATTGTATCAGGAAGTATCAGCACTAACCAGTATAAGTTTACGGCATCATTGTGGAAGAGAACTAGTTGAGGGACACGGTGGTTTCACCGTGTCCCTCAACTAGTTTCACCATTACACCAAACCAAATAAAAAGGGTAGGGTGGCTTACGGACCCGGGCCCGCGGGCCCTAATGCCACTTTTAAATTTATTTC
The DNA here is from genome assembly GCA_947095525.1 of Trisateles emortualis. Lineage (NCBI taxonomy): Eukaryota > Metazoa > Arthropoda > Insecta > Lepidoptera > Erebidae > Trisateles > Trisateles emortualis. The sequence continues at coordinate 10,899,261 of OX352749.1, read as the reverse complement.
TAGTAGTCTTTCGGGCCCACAAATAAAAATAAAAAAGTATGTCTTAGGAAAGTACGGTCAACCAAAAAATTTGTATAAATAAAACTATGTCGAACTCCTGCCAGTCTATGCTCCCCTAGTAATTTTTGGATAGCAGAGTGCATACATTATAACAGGAAATACAAGACGTTTAGTTTTATTTACAAAACCTCCATAAAACAGTAGTGATTAAATTTCATTTCTTCCATCTCTATGACTACCTCCAGCCAGTTTATGCTCCCCTAGTACTTTTTGGATAGCAGAGTGCATACATTATAAAAGGAAATACAAGACGTATAATTTTATTTACATATCCTCCTGCTAGCTACTACTACCCTGGTATTTATAGGATAACAGGGCTTGTTTGTTATTTTAATTAGTATGTTTTATCATTTACCTAATAAAACTAGTTTTATTTATACAAATTCAAAAATTTTAGCTTGACCGTACTTTCTTAAGACATTCTTTTTTACTTTTATTCGTGGGCCCGAAAGACTACTAAAAATAAATAATTAACATCACAATGCCACTTTTAAATTTAATAATTTATTTACCCGGGTCCGTAAGCCACCCTACCCGATAAAACATTACTAAGTCTGCTCTTAAAACAACAGCCGTCAAAATAGTGATTGTTTATAATATATAATAAATCAAAAGGTTATTCTCAAAATGTACAAATCTGATGTTAAAATGCAAGATAAAGTAGTGATCATCACCGGCTCCAACACCGGGATAGGTTACACGACCGCTGAAGACTTGGCTAAACGTGGCGCCAAAGTGATACTCGCTTGTCGAGACCCACAAAAAGGCTTAGCGGCAAGAGATACTTTAATACAATCAACAGGCAATAATAACATAGTTTTTAAACCTTTGGATTTGACATCGTTTAAGTCAGTTCATGAATTTGCTGAAGATATTTTAAAAACAGAGCCCAAACTCGATGTTTTAATCAATAACGCAGGGACAGCAAAACTTGACAACTCACTAACCCGCGACAATTTGCCAATAGAAGCCCAAGTAAATCACTTTGGTCCATTTTTACTAACAATGCTACTACTGCCTTTGTTAAAATCATCAGCGCCTAGCAGAATTGTTAACGTATCATCGGTTATGCATAAATTTGGAAATATTGACGAGCTGGACAAACAAGCAAAGGGTTCATGGCAACATATGAAAGTATATTCTAATACAAAGCTAGCTAATGTACTTTTTACGAAGACATTAAGTGAGAAATTAAAAGGCACTGGTGTTACTGTAAACTCCTTACACCCTGGTGCAGTAAGTACAGACATATTCAGGCACCAGTTTTCTGCAGTAAGGTATATGGCAAGCATTATATTCAAGACTCCAGAAGAAGGAGCACAAACAACAATATATTTGGCAGTGGATCCCAAACTCAGCACAGTAACCGGCAAATACTTCTCGGACTGTAAGGAGGTAGAACCTGCCTCTAAAGCTCAAGATTCTGTTGCTGCTGAGAAATTGTGGAAGATGTCGGAAAGTGCCGTGTTTCCTGAAGGAAATAAAGTAAAATCTTAAAATATATAATTATATGTAGGTACTAGTTATCCTACCAAAACATAATGTTACTAAAATAAAATATTAGGCTTCGGTTTGAAACCAAAAATGAACTCGAACCCTCAGTAACAACTTTACTTAAGTAAATTTATAACATAATATATTTACCTATTTACTTATTTTCTTACATTTACATTAACGCACAAAAATATCATAATTATAAATATGAACTAAATTAAATAAGATTCGGCTTCTGTGTCAGTTTAGGCTAAAATCTAAAACATTGTATTCGATTGCTAGAAAATCACGTTTCGAGCGAACACTTATTATTTCTGCTTCCATACTTATTAAATTCACATCTTTATTCTTATTTTAGGAGATGGGTCAAAGATCCAAAAACGAACTTCAAGTTAAACCAACAAATCAGGTGCCAACAGGTCAACTTAGGTAGATACAGTCAACTTATGTAGGTAGATATACTCAATAACCTCTGCATTATAAATATCTTCTGTGTTATCTATCAATATCGAATTTTAAAAAACTTTTTTGAGATAATACTAAATTAATCGTTTAATTATTCTGAGACATCATTCTACAGAATAATACAAATTGAACTTTATTTGGCCTACATTAAGGTTCCATTTATTATTAAGCAATTAATCGTACGTATCACTAAGACTTGTTCGTGTATCGCTATTATCAGTTATTTACTCAATTGTGCTATTATTTTGCATTGTATTGTGAATTGTCAATCACGCCAACGCTGCAGCGATATACGAGAACGGTACTTCTTACGTCGCTTGAAATAGATATTGATACGATTTGTAGTGCTTTTATTCATTTTTTAATAGTTCAAATTAGTGTTAACAAAAGTGTTACAAATAGTACCAACAGGAAATCGATTTATTGCAGGGGCCGCATCAGGATGTCCTTGTAGCGATTTATTTTCAATCGTAATTTAAAATTCGTACGATATTAACTTTATTACCTAGCGTTAAGATTGTCATTGTTAGAAATTTAAATTAAGATCGAACATAAATCGCTGTAAGAACGTCAAGGTATGGCCCTTCGTCATGTTTGAATAAGTTTATTGGATTTGTGCAGTGAATAATTTTACGTGTGTAACATTTCCTGTCCTAGAAACTTTGTTCAAATAAACAATGATCCTGCTACTTATAATATCAGTCGTTAGTATATTTATTGTTTTTAAAATATATGAACTATTAAGACTCAAAATGTTTAAATCTGATGTTAAAATGAAAGATAAAGTAGTTATCATAACCGGCTCTAACACTGGGATAGGTTACGCGACCGCTGAAGACTTGGCTAAACGTGGCGCCAAAGTAATACTAGCTTGTCGAGACCCACAAAAGGGCTTAGCGGCAAGAGATAAGCTAATACAATCTACAGGCAATAATAATATAGTTTTCAAACAATTGGACTTGTCATCGTTCAAATCAGTTCGAGAATTTGCTGACGATATTATAAAAACTGAGCCTAAACTTGATGTTTTAATCAATAATGCTGGCGTTGCCGGCCATGAAAATGTGTTGTCTCGTGACAATTTGCCCGTAGAAGCTCAGGTCAATCACTTTAGTCCATTTTTGCTCACAATGCTACTACTGCCTTTGTTAAAATCGTCAGCGCCTAGCAGAATTGTTAACGTGTCATCGCTTATGCACAAATTTGGATCTATTAACTGGCTTGACAAACAACCAAAGAACTCATGGCAACATAGGATAGTGTATTGTAATACGAAGCTAGCTAATATACTTTTTACGAAGAAATTAAGTGAGAAGTTAAAAGGTACGGGCGTTACTGTAAACTGCTTACACCCAGGTGCAGTTAGCACAGAGATATCCCGGTACCAGAATTACATAATCAGGTTTTTGTTCAAAATATTGTTGTTGACACCAGAACAAGGAGCACAAACATCGGTTTACCTGGCTGTGGAACCTAATCTTAAGTTGGTAACCGGTAAATACTTCTCAAACTGTACGGCGGTAAAACCTTCCAACAAAGCCCAAGATCCTGCAGTTGCTGATAAATTGTGGAAGATGACGGAGAGTATTGTATACCGTGACAAGAAGGCATAGTCGAGTGGTAAAGGTACACGTTAATGTAATTAAAAGAAATCGTACATTCTAAATCTTGTTTTTTTTTATCCTGATTAACAAATAAAATTTCTTGTTTTCCAGTAGATCGGCGTTCTCATGATGATTTCAATGAGTCGTGTTACTCGTGTTTGCTGCATGTGTTTAAAACAAAAGGATTTTAAAAAATCTCAAATAGAAATCCATATATGTCCCACTGCTGGGCACGGGTCTCCTCTCCTCTATCAAGAGTGGGGGTTTAGGCCTTAATTCACACACGCTGGCTTAATGCGGGTTGGTGAATCTGACATGTCTTTAAAATTAGGTACTTCTAAGTCATGTAGGTTTCCTCACGATGTTTTCCTTCACCGTTAGCTGATGGTGAATCATTTGATTAGTATAAACTCCACAAAATTCACATTGGTACTGCCACCCGGGATCGAACTCGCACCTCTTGCGTGCAAGTCGGTTACTTTCCCACTCAGCAGCTTTAAAAATCACCTTTTGTTTCAATTCAATTCAATTCAATTCAATTCAATAGCATGTCTTAAATATTATAATTTAATTATATCTATTCATACAAAGGAATTAAAAAAATATAGAAAGAGGCCTTACAAGACTTTCCCAAAATATAAAATAATTTAAATCAGACTGTAGACTTATGTATATAGGTAGGTACCATTATTTTTTTTAGGTATATAGGTACTGTTTTTAAAAAAAGCTGAAATACCGACAGCAGCGCCATCTACCGGGTCCAATTGTGAATCCAAACCACCCAGGGCCCTACCCGAACACACACAAAATTTCATCAAAATCGGTCCAGCCGTCTTTGAGCATTATTTAGATCATACGAGTTTAATTGCGATTGCGGTCTGTTACTACTAATTTAAATAGGTGAAATAATGCAATCGGGTTTCGGCTTTAGTTAGGCCTACCCAGACCTATCTCTCGTTGTATGGTTAAGCTGTTTCATCATCATGAACAGGCCGCTTTAAAAGTACGCGTTTATCTACTTTTGTGTGTAAAAATGGGCAGTGGAAAGTATTTTTTTTTTTTTAAATGGACACGATGGATGGTTTGGCCATTCCTGTTTTTGATTTTGTAGTTATAGCTGGTTCATTCACCATTATACTTCTCTCCCAATACAATTGAGCCTTATAAATCAAATTACAAAAAGACTTTTCAGTGTATATTTTCGTTAACACCAACCGTTAAATCACTTCACACATTCAATCATCAAGAAATTAGAAAACATTTACAATTTGGTCCTTATACTGAACTACCTATTTGACTTGTGCGTTTTAACGACACGCTTGTTATTATTATGCTTATTGTTTTGTTCTAACTTTATATAATTTATAAAAGATACTGATACAACGATATCTATGTCACTGCTATCATCTTTTTCGGTGTCTATGCTCCGACCGTGCAGCGTTAGGTTTCGAAGTCTTCTCTTTATATCTGGGTTCTTCTGAAAAATGTATAATTAAATTTTGTTAAATAGTATTTTTTTAGATTTATTTTTGAATTGAAGTACAAGAACCCTTAGGACGACTTCGTCCACTTGTAGTCAACTTAGGAAAGAGGACGAAGTCGTCTCGGTGGGTTCGATCGTCGAGTTACCTCTGTCTTTGTGGCGGTGCCTGCGATCCTTTTCCCTGTCGCGTGAGTTGCGAGACTCTGGCGAGGAGCGGCGGCGCGGCGAGCGCATGGACTCGTTCCACCACCAGGGCGGCGGCGGGGCGGCGGCGTGCGGCGCGCGGCGCGGGGACGGGGCGCGCGCGTACCGCCCGCCGCCCGCCGCCGCCGCGCTCGCCACGCTGCCCACGCCGCTCACGCCGCCCATGCAGCCCATGCCGCCCATCGCGCCCATGCCGCCCACCATGCCCGGGTTCACCATCGGCGGGCCGCCCACCGACCCCGGAGTCTGCAATATCACATTTATCGACCCATTATACGGAGCAAACGACGCAACCAAAAAGTGCCTCGCACTGTAATGACAGGTGAAGCCGCAGGCTTGCTTTCAGCGAGACACGATAATAAAATAAAATATGTAGATTCCAAGATTACCGGTACCGGTGGGTAGGCAGGAGGCATTCGGTAGGGATGTAGGGACGCGGAACCTTCCCCCTCCGCGCACATCATCCCCGGCGCCGGCATTCGTGTGGGGCTCTCTGATGTCACCAACTGAAATTATCTGACAGGTTTATACCACCTAATTATATTTCGCATAGATTTTGTCAAGGTGTATCTGAGAAAACACTGGGGCAGTGAAAGCGCTCAGGCATAAAACTTTTATTTCTTTCTTCTTTATTGGTATTTCAAGATGCAGGGTCGACAACGCGACAATTGTCCTTCTAGTATTACAAGCATCCATAATTCCGTATGCTACGTCAACTGCTATCCATCAGGCTCGTCGTAAGCTTGCTTGTCATCGTCAAAGTATAAAAAGTAATTCATCAGTCAAAAGAGATCCGCTGCTGGACATAAGCAGGCAGGTTCATGTCCAGCAGTGGACGTCTTTCCACAGCATTAGTCTTGAGCTGACCTTGTCCATCGGCTGCCCGTAACCTTTACCAGGTCGTCGGTCCACCTTATTGGAGAAACAAATTAAAACAAATAAATTTTATGTATGAAGTTTTCAACAACAATAAATAGTAATATTTAGGTATGTACACACCGCAACCGGTGATATGTATACAGGGCCGCCATATGAAGATAAGTTTTTTTTTTAAACCATTGTAAATATTTCAGTGGAATTTGGTAACAGGGTACAATTAGACTAAACCTACAGATAAAAATATATATCACACAAACTCATACGTTGTTTTCCTTAAAAAACTAATCTTCATATAGCGGCCCTGTATACATATCTCCGTTGCCGTGTGTACCTACAGATCAAATATATTCAGTTACCTGTTGCTTGAGATTGTTGAAGTCGTTGCTAATGTCACGATACCGCTGTAGACACTCTTGCCACATGGTCGCCATCTCCGCCATCTCAGAGCGTTGCTTCTTGATCTCTTCCTGTTATATAACATAATAAAAATTATGTTATATCACAGAATACTTAATAGTACAGGTAGTTATATGCCTAAATCCTTTGAGATCTAAATGGCTGTTTCTCAAAATTAATTTTTATAATGGCCACTTAACAGATTGGTCATTACCATAATGACTTCCTACCACGTACGATTAGGTTGTCGAATGAGCTCCCACTTGAAATTCTTACGTGAGACTATAGCATGGGGTTCTTTAAGAAAGGAGTTATGTATAAGGTTTTTACAAGCGTCCATAGGCTACGGTAACTGCTTACCACTAGGCGGGCGGTATGCTTGTTTGCCTCCTTGGTAGTATAAAAGTAACTAAAGTATACTTCCTAGATTAATAACCCCAAATTAACAAACCCACCCTATCCTGGCAGAACTACGTCCCTTAATAGCTTTTCCTCGACGATGTATTTGCTTCACCTGTTGCCATTTCTATTGTGCGAAGGTAGATCTATAAAATAACTATAGCCAGAGGCGTTGAATAGTGGTTATTGTGGTTACTATGATCCTGGAAAGTACTTAGTCGCTTAGCAAATTCAAGGAGTTATTATTATGCAAGTAATTCTTCAATATATTCTATGATCTTTTCCCCGCGCGCATCGCTCCTCGGTTGCAACTGAAAACCAGCGTTAGGAGCTTTTGGCATAATAACATATGCCGAGCTGTGACCCTATTGGCACAGTTTAAGTACCTGTAATAACCATAATATTATGCTATAATGCCATTTTCTGTACTTACCTATTAAACAAAGATATTATGTATTATGGAAATAATATTCTTCTTATTATTACTACTTAAACTGTTGAATTAATATATTTTTTTCGATAGTAAAATAAATAATTTTTGGGGGATTTTGGTACAACAATGAGTTTGACTGTTAAAATTATCGGATTGCAGATGCATTCTATGTTGCGAATTTGTCAAAAGTTTGTCATCTTGCTCGCAAGAGCTATGGTTATAATAATGATTCCTACGGGGTGTATATAAAGTACATAGTTAAGTACCATAAGTCGAGCGTCCGTGTCACCCACGTCCTTGGCGACGTTCTCGTACCGGCGCATGCACTCCCACCACAAGCGCATCTGCTCGGCAGCTGACTCACGTACGTTTGCCGCAGACTCCTGCGCATACCAACATTATTTGTATGTTTTATTTTATGCACTCACTCGAAACGCATTACAATATAGGATGGTTCAAATTAAATGCATTTTAACTGGAAGTCATTGAAGAACAATGGATTTTATCTGGGAAATATATTACTTACTAGATTATTGACTGTTTTGTATCATAAGTAAGCTTTTGTAGGTTATGGCTCTAGTAAAATCACCTACTTAAAGATATTCTATTGTTCTTTTTTTTTGTTAAAAAGACAACTCTCGCACTAGGGTACAAGCTCTGTGTCGCGGGGGACTTTACAATCATTCAATTAACGGACACAAAGAAAGAACACCCAGACTCAGGACAATATCTATCTATATATAAGACTTGGCTAGGACTTTCTTGCTCTGTCGGCTAAATAGGACAACGAAAAACCACACACGGTAGCCAAGGAGTGATTTACTACGCAACCAAAGCGTGCCGTAAAAACAGAGCGCGAGCAAATCGCTTCATAAACCTTTATGAAGCAAAATTTGCGCGTGATTCTGTGGCCCGAGCAGTTGGCTTGGGTAGTTCTGACCACAGTCAAGCTCGACCCACCTCGGGTATGGTTTAGGAGAATCTTACTTGAACATTTTTATCCTGCACTTGAGACTGTGAAATTCCTTTGAAGCATCGCATCAATTCCTTCCACAGCTTCATCATCTTGTCCATTGCCTCGCGTTGCTCAGATATTTGCTGCTGCAATAATAAGGTGATAATTGATGTACCCACTGACACACACAGTCCCGACGACACTAAGGAAGGACCAAATGACAAGAAAACACATTATTTGCCTGTAGTTGGTGTTATTCTCTATAATTATTTTTAGAGTTGTTAAGTATTCCCTATAATTATTTTTTATATACTTAATTATATATTTATTATACGTAGTTTTTTGTTGACTTTGTGATATAGAAGACAACTAAAGCATATTTTCAGTGACACGCTAACTTACCTTGACCACTTTCAGGTAGTTACTCCTCCCGCTCACTGTACTTGTATCACCATCCACTACGCTCAACCCTGAATCTCGCTCTCTCTCCGAATACCTTTCCCTATCCCTATCATCATCCCGTGACGTCACAGAGTTCTTTTCAAACTTCTCAAAATTCCTCCTCCATCGCGGATCCTTGCTAGGAACATTATTACTTCGCTCACGAAAGTCTAAAGGTCTATCTAAAGGCCTTTCCTCATAATACTTCCCCAATTCCTCATATCGCTTATCTCTTTCCCCATATCTCCTATCTTTAGGATCGCTCCGTGCAGACTTCCGAAACCTCTCCTCATCATGATATTCCCTATGCAGGTCGAAGCTCCTACTAGTTTTCTGTTCGCAATATTTCCTTTTGTCATCATCGTAATGTCTAATTGCCATTTCTCGTTCGTAGTCCCGATAGTCCCTATCCGGTGGTCGCTTGTATGGGTCTATGCAGCTGCGCGTGGGTACGGCATGTAATTGTGGATAGTCCCGATACCTCTCGTCTTCGAAGTGACGGGTTCTAGACTTCGTCATATCCAGTTTGCTTGCATACTTGTAGCAATTACACTTTTCTTGATTACACTTCGTCATATCCAGCTTGCTTGCATACTTGTAGCAATTACATTTTTCCTGATTACACCTGTCTATTTCGTTTGGGACTGGCATTTTCTCTCTGCTTCGGACCCTGTTCGAACAATTAGTTTGACTGCGTGTTTTGACGGCGACTGTTTCTCTGGAGTGACTGTTTAACCTAACGGGTTGCCGATCAACGTCGCTAACTTCCTTTCTAGAGCTCGTTTCACATCGAAGAGATTTGTGGCTCTGAGTGCGCACCTAAAAAATAATTTGTTTGGTTTATTAAGTACAAAATGACAAAGATCTTAATTTTAAGACTTAGAAACTGCTTAGTGGGAGAAAATTGTTTAATTACTTCTTTCTGTCTTCTACGTGAAAGCTTATCTGTATAATATAGCATTAATTACCGCTGAAGGACTGGGATCGTTGCGGTGAGAATCTTTTTCCGTCATTTGCGCACATATCTTGGCAAACGTCTCAAGCAGCATCGTTTGGTCGATTGTTGGAGCGGGCGGCACATCTTTTGATTGTCTGCAACAGGTACCAACAATCTATCTGGCTGACAATGACAACACACAAAGAAGTGAGCTAGAAGTGTACAAGGTTTTACCAGAATTCTCACGCAACAATTGCTACGTAAAAACTAGTTGGATCTAGAAGATTTTGTACAGGGAGTTCCTTTGGTTTTTTACGTTACAGTATTACAAAATGTATCAGTTCATACAAGTACTCACACCTGATTCCCAGAAAATCTGTGTTTGCTGAAAATGTGTATACATATTATCATATTTGATAGATATTTTTATTTGAAAGTCATTTTGTCCTTTGATGCAGATTGTGTATCCGTCATTTGTGTATATGTAACGTAGATGACGATTTTTTTTTCATTTTCATTATGCTATCTACGTCAATATAGGAGACCATCGGTTACTAGATAGGAAATCTCATCTGCACACTTAATATATAATAGGAACCATTCACCACATTCAGAATACTAACTTTTCATATTCTCTGGAGGGTACGTCATTCTTGTGCCGGTGGTGATGACGATGACGCTCACGATCGCGGTCGCGGTCATCGTCGCGATCACGATCACGATCTTTACGATCGCGAGTGTGCGCAGATGAAGTCTCGCGCTCGTCGCTTCTGCGCCTCTCCGCGCGTCGCCGTCTGATAATCACGACGAATAAGGTAGAAGGTAAATCTTTCTGGCCTGACATTCATAATTTAGGACTAAATCCTTAGTAATGAATAAAATATTTTTCAGTTTGAGATGCACAGAACTGCTAATATATTTATAACAAATCAACCTTACTTCTTTTTATCCTTTTTGATAGCTTCCTCCAGAAATTGGTATATGAAAGAATCTTGGTCCCGTGGTATGGACTCTCCAACAACGTCCCCATCCTAGACCAAAACAACATTATTTGTAATCTAGACTTTTAGTAACAAAATAGCTATGTAAAGTGAACAAATATTCGAACTACCTGATGTGGTGAAATAGAGCGTGGAGTAGACACTAGTCCTGCTTTCAAAGCCAATGATATATCTTCTTTACTGAAAAACGACCTTAAAAAAAATCATTAGTTACAATCGTGATAGTCTCAAATGCTATAAAATCATGACAAATCATGATATAAATAATTATTCATGATGTTCCTAGTTCTGACGTGGCTCCTCAATCCAAACATTTAGATTGAGGAGCCACCTTTATGTTCATATAACTTTTGAAGTAGGTATTTTTACTACAAAATCAAAGGACTGATCCTACAAAATGTTTAAACTACTGAATAAGTATATTAATTTAATTAAGATACGAGAAGTGGCTCCTCAATCTATACGGACATTCTATTTTTAATACCTAAGTACTACTTAGGTGGCCAATAGTAGCCTATGGACATTTGCAACGCCTGAGGTATCAACAAAAATTGTACCACCTAAGTTCTGTGATTCCTGGGATAGGAAAACCCTTTAAAAACGGATCTTCTGTAAGGTTCATTCGTCACCCCAGCTGGAACAACATCTGGGAGAATTGATTACCGTATTAAACTTGTTGCGTTTCTGACAATTGGACTGACTTTCTTATTCGCCACTTATGAAGACGATAGATTCAGCCAACAGGTTTATTTGTCACCACTGACTTAAGTTTGCTTTTTTCATTCGTCACCAGTGGAAACACCTGCGATTTTACCACGTAGATTTTTGGTACTACTTAATGTCCTCTTAACCGAATTTCGGTCACGGCGGCTAATCTCAACGGAGATTATCTATCTGCGCGGGAGATATTATAGTGCACAAGTGTGTGCGTAAACACAAGTGCACTGCTTATTCCCTCACTCTCACCGACCGATAGGACGGTAATCCGACACGACCGGAGAGAGATCAGGCGTAGGACCAACGGCTTCACATGCTTTCCGAGGCACGCGGGTGTAAAAACCGCCAATTTCCAAACTCCGGGCATCTATTGTGAATTTCTTGACAGAAAAACCCAATATCAATTTTCGACCCGACTTTGGATTGAACCCGGGACCTTGTGATCACCACTGAGCCACCGAGGCAGTTTTGGTACCACTGGTTAGGTACATGATCACTGGTGCTAAAAAAGGATAAGATGTAGTACGTACGCGGATCGGTGATGTTTTCGCCGTGACTGTGGCCGCGACCGCGCAGAGCAATGCGTGTCTTCGGGCGACCGCGTTTGAGATGGACTACTGTCCCTGTCCCTGATTATACAAAAAAATATTTAAAACAATGACACATCATTTTAAATTAATATCTCTTAAATACTGATGTCAAAACTGGTAGTATTTAGCAATTTTTACCCAATAGGTACTGAGGATCGACATAACAGTTTTAAGTACGTATAAAGTTAATAAAATAAGCTTTTACTGCTGTTTATTTTGTTTTAATATTATTTTCTAAGAAATTAGGCCTTTTATACTTTTATGTCTCCCCAAAATGGATAGGCCATCTTTTAGGATCTACATGTGTCCTTGCTGTGCACGTCCATGTTGGGCCCGTCATTATCCTCCCGTCTTCCTCCTTTTACCTCTCTCTCGTGGGTACCATTCTGTACTTTTTGGTCAATTTATCCTCTTTCTATCTAATCATGTGTTTTTTTTGTTTTTTGCCGCTGGTATTTGCTCTGCATCAGTTGGTCTATCATATTCTCTTGCGGTTTGTTTAACCCGTAATCTGTAGCATTTTTAGTATTTCAAGTATTTTACCTGTAATTCCACCACCGTATTTCATACTAGGTATTCACTCATACTCATAATTCCTATCGACTCTGGTTTTGTTCCTTCATTGTTCCGCCAGTCCTTTCTATATATTTTTCATCGTAGTTAACCTTTTTGTTTTTTTGTTGTTGTGTTATTTCTTTACGTTCTTGTAGCAACTGTTTATAGTTGTATTGCCTCCCTCTTATTATTTGTGTTTCCTAGATAGTTTTTAGTAAATCTAGTTTTTTTTTTTGATGTTAATACTTTTTTCTCAGGATCCTCTAAACACAGCTGTAGATTGGTACCTTTATTTAGTATGGAATGTTCTTGTGTTCTTGGGACGTATTTCTCTCAATGTTGCCCGGATCATTCTATCGTTATTGATATATATCGTTATTGATTGATATTTTCTCAAAAAGTTTATTTGTAACGTTTCAATTTAATAAGCCAAATTTTTAATTAAGGAATTATAATTAACCTAAGGGTAATAATTGCTGCAAAAGCCCACAAAGTAGTGAATTAATTAATAAATTAAGTCGAGCCCATATACTTTACTTACTTTTACTTATTACTCCGTATACCTAGGTTAGGCTGATGGGACAACAAGATTGTATACGGAGAAAAGAAAAGATCTGACCTACGTGTACTAGGTAGGGCCTAATATGAGAGTGAAACACACACTCGACTCGTGCACTTACTATCTCCCGCGCAGTTGGCTACCCTCCGCCATAACAGAAATTTTATTATTTCCGAAATCATTAGGGAAGGTACCTACTTAAAATAAACAAAGGTACAATACCTTTTCGGTATGTGTTCATCCACTCGTGATGCTTGCGCCGAAGATATATCCGGCAAACTGGCTTTGTCTGAGGGAGCACGACAGCTCGTTTGGAGACAACCCTGTTATCATCAACTTTCGTTTATGTTGATTTCATTGATTTAAGAACCTAACATTGATGAGTTAAAAATATTTCAGAGTAGTGTCGGTAGATAGGTCAGTTACCTCAGAGGCGCAAAAATGTTTTAACGAGCTTTCGCATCCGTTGTGACTAGATACATAGGTAAGGACTTTTCAGTACAAGTGAGCTCACAGTAGGTATCGGGGCTTTACCATGAGTCCTTATCATTAATTTGAAGTTAGTAGATTGCCTAGCTAGCTTTCAGGTTGCATACTTGCACAGAACGAAATTAAAGTTATGATCAAAAATAATTCGCTATAACGACGTCAATACACGGCTTCTACTACCTACTATATATTATTTAATACCTAATAATAAATCTTTGTTTTCGGATAATGTTGTGTTGGTACCTACTTTGTTTATCTGGTATATTAGACGGACAAGTAAAATTGTTTTTATGGTCATAGCAGTAGGTATTCTTAAACGCTAATCCAGTTTTGCTAACCGTGCAGCTGCCATTGTCAAAATTTTGCCATGTTGGTTGCATTGGAAGAAAATTTAAATAATAACTAATCATTTTGATTAATAGGTATGTACAGTTTTTTTTTATACTTAGCAAGTACTTGGGTGGCAAACAAGCAATGTGAATTAAAACCAATTCATTATATTAAAGAGGGACATTGATACTCAAATAGGGCAGACGACACAAAAGTGCAGACCGTTCTGACAGGGACAGGCGCCAGCTACCTCCTCGGTAGAAAGGGAAGCGGGAGGGTAATTCAATCATCCCAACCTAACGAGTTTGACAGATACAACTGCACAGTTACAAAAATCGGTTATACCTAACGTTCTGTTAAACCATTGCGCTTTTCCGATTTCATCAGGCGACCATCAGGGCAGACAAAGTACTACTTTTATACTTGCAAACAATTATTATACTTACTGCAGTAGATTCGTCAGTAGCCACAGAGTTGGCATCATCGTATCCATCACGCTTCTTCTTCGAGCGCTTGCGTTGCGACGCATCAAATACTTTCGTCAATTTTTTGCTATCGCCCGATTGACACTCCATCTTATGTTATCAGATAGATCACCGGACCTCAGACATTAATAATCCTAAACTATAGATAACATCACTGTTTACAATGTGCAATTTCAAGCTTTTTCAACATAAAAACAAATAGAAAATTTTTATAAATATGTTTGGTGACCAAATGTAAAATTGTGTAAAAAGTCAAATAATTTAAGAATAATTTGTTAACACTCACTTTGACCTAAGAATTTATTTGAACTTTTGAATAAAAAATAAATTAACTTCAAAATCAGCAGATCTGTATGTGCCAGGAATATAGTATGAAGTTTAGAAAAAAAATACTTAACTCTATGGTTTGTATTTTGTAATTGGCGCGTAACGAGGTAAATAGATTTAATGAATTATACGTTCGCACAACTATTTTAAGTGGGTAGTTTATTAATTGTAGTGCTACTTATTAGAATTACTTATTTTGCACTCTTCATTTATATGTTGAATTTTCTAATTTTGTCTATTACCTTATACTAATTATTCCTACATAGAAAGTTGAGGCGCGCAACTAGTGTAAGTGACGACATCTCAGCGGTCAGTCACTGGTGACACCTAGACTGACTTTTGCTACAGCATGGCGCGCAGCGTTAGCAGGCATAACCAGAAGTAAGCATAAACCGTTTCCATCATGTCTGCTGCATTTTTTGCATATGTCTATGTGAAACAATTTCGCAAAAAGGTTGATACTAGTTTTTTGAACTAATTTTCAAAATGAAGCATGAGCTAATTTTGTTGTATCCTAACAGAGCTTCGCATAAAGCCAATGTTTTTTTTATTTGTTTTTTTTTTATTGATAACAATTTTTGCAGTAGTTTGCGTGGTCATTTAAAATCTCTCGCGTCTAATTCCAGTACGCGGCAATCTAAATTAAGCTTTAGCCTGCACTGAAGTCTCTCGATGGAATATTGACATTATGTATTTCTTTCACTTAGGAGAGAATCGCGTGTTTGCATCCTATTTGTATCACGTAGTGTGTGAAAGCTCTAACTCTGCTTGTACAGTGTGTCACATATTGGCTTTACACTGACGTATTTTGCGCTAACTACTATCAACATCATCACTTCAACCCATAAACGGCCCACTACTCGGCACGGGTCTCCTCCTTACAACTGGAGGGATATTAGCCTACTATGTACTCAACATAATAATAGCAAAAGAAATGTCAAAATAAGAATCGAGCGTTGTTGTATTGCTTTAAGTTATAATCAATTTAGCTTTGGTGAGGTAGATGAAATTATAAAATGCCAATTCATGAAAAAAAAAAAAATTCAGATTCAATTTCAATATATTATAGATTATTGTAATTCACATTAAACTTAATTAAACTTATAGCCCACATAAGCTCCTTTCACACTTCCACTACGTTTTCTCTTATAGACAAAGGCGCTAAAGGTACTTGGTATAAAATCTCCATCATAAAACCAATAAACAGATTCAAGTCCCATTTTATTATAAAAATCAAAATTACGTGTTATAATACATCTTTTTCACAATCGAACAATAGAAATCGATCATAGCACATTGACATTCTCGTTTGTAAATAAATCATCATGGACATAAATAACAAAATCGGATCGTACAGCCTAACACTCGAGACACCGGTACGGCGAGCTCGGACAGTCGAACGGAAGTCACGGCGCGTCCGGGCGCCACAATCACTATATGTACACGTCACTACCGACAGGTAAGCGGTTCATCAGTCGAGTCCATCAGTCACGGCACGGCACACGGCACGGCACTGCACAGCACTACTCGGCGAACGGCGCGTCCGCGTCCCGCGCCGGCTGGCTGCAGTGGAACAGCACGTCGGCCAGCTCGTGCGCCACCTTCTGGTCCAGGATCTGCGACATGACCAGCGACAGCAGGCGCCGCTCGTGGCGGCGGATGAGCGGCCGGTTCTCGGGGTGTTCCGCCAGGCGCAGCAGCGTGGCCGCGGCGCGCCGCAACATGTCCAGCGACGTGCCCATCGCGTCGGGGTTGTCGCGCAGCGCCGCCACGCCGTGCTGGTTGGCCACGCCCAGCGCCGTCTGCTCGGCGCGCTCGATGAAGGCCACGAGCTGCGCCACGGCGGGCGCGTGCAGGGCCACGTCCCGCGCCGCGCCGCCGCCCGCGCCCGCCAGGTAGTGCAGCAGGTTCACGGCGAACTCGCGCACCACGGGCCGCTCCGGCCGGCACAGGTCCCGCGCCAGCCCCGCGCACAGCGCGCCGATGCGGCCCCGCGGCGGCGTGGCCAGCACCAGGTCCACGTTAGCGTCCGTCACGCACAGCTTGCACAGCGCCTCCAGCGCCAGGCGGCGCGGCGACAGCGGCGAGGCGGCGCCGGCCGCGGGCGGCGCGTCGCCCGCCACGGCGGCCGGACACACGGACCAGTGCAGCAGCCCGTCCAGCAGCGGGCGCGCCACGGCCTCGGGCTGCCCCGACAGCTCGACGCCGCCCGCGATGTTGGCGCAGCACACGAGCGCGTCCTCGCGCAGCTGCGCCAGCGCGTCCCACCACCACTCGGCGCCGCCGCGCAGGCTCGAGCAGCACGCGGACGCGTCGTGCTCGTCCCGCGCCGCCCGCTCGTAGGCGCGCGCGCGGGCCGCCCGCGGCGCGTGCTCGTGGTGCAGCAGCAGCAGCTTGCCGGCCAGCGCCAGGAACGCGCCCGAGCGTGAGAACTCCGCCTCGTTGCCGGGCACGAACGTGAGCCCGCGCAGGATGTTGGACAGCGCGATGCAGCGGCGCGCCAGCGCGTCGCGCGACTCGTCCACGAGGTTGAGGCTGGGCTCGTCGCGCGTGTAGCACTCGTCTTCATGGTCCTCGAGGCGGCGCCGCTTGAGCACGCCGGCCGGGTCCCGCACGGCCAGCGCGGGCCGGCGCTCGGGCTCCAGCTCCATGGGCTCGGGCGCGAGGTTGTCGCGGTCGGAGTCGTCGGCGGGCGGCGGCGCGGTGGCGGGCGGCTCGGGCGGCGCGGCGTCGGGCTCGGGCTTGGGACGCGGCTCGGCTCCGGCGAGCGGCGACGGCGCCCGCGTACCGGGCATGACCCGCACAAAGGGGAGATGGAGGAACTCTCCGCGGAAGCACGGCACGACGTGCGCGGCTCCGCCGGAATCGCCGCCGAACTGCCAAGGTTCCAGCACATCTTCGACGTGCTCGTTGAATTGTACCTCATCCTCCGGCGCGAACAGCTCGTCGTCAGGTTTGAACACTACAGGATGTCTCCGACGGGACTCGAGCGTATAGTTTTCTCCGGACAGAAATCGCACTCGATCTGCGGGGTCGGGCGGCTCGCGGGGTTCTTTCTTTGTTTTCACGGGTTTAACTACAGGTTCGGGACTGGGCGGCGGCGCGTACCAGGGCCCCTCGTCGTTTGAAGGCGAGTCGAAAACGTCACTGAGACTCTTGTGGAAGTGCTCTAATAGTAAGTCGAGGAGGCCCGGCATATGCTGGAGCCCGAAGTAGCCTATACAATTGTCGTCGAAAAGTAGAATGTTGAGTATGTCTAGAGCCCAGCACGTCTCGGCCAGCAGGCCGGACTTGAGCGCCATCATAATGCGCCAGGCGTCCACGGGCGCCACGTCCGCCTTGGTCAGGCGCCGCCGCTTCTCGCCCGTGGGCACGGCCGCCTCCACGCACTCTGCTGGGAATGTCAGCTCGCGTTTCAACTGCCCCGCAGCATTTAACGTGGGCGCCGAATTCTGAAACGATACATATGCAGTTATAGAAAAGATCAAGATTTCTAGTAAATGATTATATTAAACATAATTATATTACTTTACGTATGTAAATACTGCATAACAAATTAACTTACAGGTGAGGATGCCGCAGAAGTGGAGTACGTGCCGTCTTGCGTCGGTGGTCGAGGCGCTCCACCCCACGTTGGTTGTCCGCCCGGCTGTAAGATTATATGAATAGTTCATCTTAAAAGATACAATGATAAATGAAAAATAAAGAATGGACGTCTCCAACGCTTTTAATCATTAGTCTTTTAAACAATTAAAAAATATTAAAGACTTCGTAATCAAATACTTGATTACGCGAGACAGCCTAAAATGGCGACATGATGTGTGACAAGGTACAATGTTCGTGTACGTACCGGCGGCTGGTAGGGCGGGTGCCACTGCTGCGGCGCTTGTGGCGGGGGCCGCCAGGGCGCGGCGGGCGCGGGGGCAGGAGGCGCGCGGGGGAACCCGCCAGTCCAAGCTCCGCCGAAGCGAGCCCCCGCGCTCCCGGCCGGCGCCGCGCCCGCCCCCGCGCCGGGCCCTGCAGCCCCCGCTCCCGCGGGACCGTACTGCCCCTCTCCTTTCGCAAAGTCGGGATGCCGTCTTGGCGCGCCGGCGTTGGCGCCCGCTCCTGCGACGAGCTGCTTGCCGCCGCCGTACTGTGGACGCGCGGGAGAGGCGGTCAGAGTGTAACACCGTCGTGGACCTCGCTCTCCGACACTCCCGGCGTTCGAGTCGGGCCGCCAGGAGTGTCGGACTCGATTTGACCGATCTGTCTGTCATTCACTTATCAGTTTAAGACCCAATAAAGTAGAATGCCTCGAAATTGAAACTTTTTAGGAAATAATAAACCAAATACAACGGATTGTTTATCCGGCCAACGTTTCTCTTTTTGGATGTCACAGACAAATAGGTCATAATACAGCGAGATCAAATATTACAGAAAGCGACATTTAAAGTAACTTTGTTACACTGGCCGTGCACCCAAATGTGTTGACTTAAAGATGATTATTTCTTACATAAGTCGATCGAACATATCGCGAATGTTGTCACAAAATGTACATGTTACACTCAATTAAACTAATAGGTATAAGTCGGATACATTCGATCGAGTAGTGCTGTAAATAACAAAGCTACAATACCGTTAACTTACAGCTAAGCTTACATGATTTGAGTGAATTGAATGCATGCAACAATGATTTAGTGACCAAAATTGTTCATATAAAGCCACCACCACACACTCTAAACCTTAACTTCCATGTTTTGATTACTTTTGTTAAATTTTGAAGGAGCTTAGCGGACGAGTTTGTTTTGTTCAGTCATCGCAGTCTCGCGACCGACGACGATGAAATCGGAAAAGCCAATTAATCACACCGCAAGCCAAAATTTTGTTAAACAAAAATAGAAGAAAATAATTAACAGTGATAGCTTAAAATTTTGTCAAACGAGTGGGTATTATTTGAAAAAAAAAAAAATTAAATGAAGCCAAAACCACGAATGAGATTTGCCCCTCACAGCGATAATCGTTTCCTAATCTAAATGTATTCTGGTCTAATATAACAATATTATACAATGAAAATCTGTTGTAGGAAGATGATATTACAAAGTTAACTGTTTGTTTTATTTATAAGCTATTTTATGACAATAGATATCTTTAAGATTTAACAAGATGTAGGTAGGTAAGTATATGAATTTTATGTTGTGCACATGACAAAGTTAAAAAATAAAATTAATTTATAGAAAGTACGACAATTCAAGGTGCACCTTATCCTGAACATATAATTGTGTAAAGTAAAGGACACTAGAAGAGGTGTAAAAACAAAAACAAGATGATGTAAACGAGAATCGCTGGAGGGCACGCGTGACCATTTCCGTGCGGGTGAGAATGAACCGGTCGCCAATCGATGGGAAGCGGTGTTGAGTGCGTGGTACAAACGGGGCGTCCGTACGTAGGGTCTGGGGCTGGGCGGCAGCGGCGCCACCAGCTGTCGCGCCAGCTGCGAGTTCAATAAGTTACCCACACTCGCCCCGGCGCCGCCCGACATCTACACCCAAACAGACAACCGTCTCACTCGACGCATGGCGCATAGCGGCGCGGGCCCTGACCTGATGAGCCCGTTTGACTGCGCTTACGGATATACTCGACCTTACTTGATAATAACGGCGAATGCGAATGCGTTCAAGACAGAAATACACACGAGCCTCCCATGTCTACACTATATACTTTAAATTGTCATACTTTCAATTTTTCTCTGTGAAAGTTGTATGACAAAATGTGTACGGTGTAAACAGCGCTTAGCTCAATCGCGTCCCTACCTGTTTTTAAGTTAATGTCATTAATTACAAGATAAATCAACATTTACATTATAAATTCAAGTTTTAATACAAAGCAATTGTGATATGGAACTTTTATCGTGTAAAATAATGTTATAATAATGCAGGCAGAAGAAATTTGTCGTTCGTAATTTTTCGTTACCTTACTAATATTATAAACGAAACAGTTTGGATAGATGGATGCATGGATATTTGTAACTCAATTACGCCAAAACGGCTAAAGAACTAAAGAGCAGAAATAGAATATAGTCTGGAATAGCACATAGGCGAAAAAAAAACACTGTTACCGTGGGATGGTGCACGCGGGCGAAACCGCGGTCGGAAACTAGTAAGTCTATAAATACTATACAATCTATAAAGGATACGAAATTATAGGTAGAGATTTCCCCACTAATCAACACGACATAATAGCTTTAGGAATGGCAATAACAGTAAGATTTACTGTTATTGCTTTACTTAGTATTAAAACACACCTATCAATAAATTATACTTATTACCAAGTAAATCCGTATAGTCAAATAAACTCATCAAGACAAGGGCCCTAATACTAATATGTCATATAACATAGGCAACGTTTTGTTGGTTATGTAATAAGACATAATAGCATTGTAGACCGTATCACAATGCGCTTGTGTTATGTACCTTAAAACATTATGGTGTACATGGGTGACAACATAATATTTAAAATTAAACTTAATTATAAACAAATTAATGAATATCGTCAGTAGGTCTAATACATTCGTACATCGTTTAAATATCCTAAATGCTATATTTACTGTGGATTTTGTTTAATTATACAAGGCTGGCGTCCCTGCAACAGTGACATGAGCTCGAAACAGTTTCTAGTTGCAGATTCGTTTAATAAACTTTTGGAACTAGAATATGCAGGAAAATACTTCCGCTTAAGGCGCTGATAACACCAATATAGTCTTAACTTAAAAGATTTTTTAGCAAAATCTGTTTTATTTATGACAACAAAATCATATACTATATTGTTATTTACAATATTTACTATAATATAGTTGTCTCCGATTTTTTTATTTTTCTTAAGTATATTGTTTTTATTTTCTCCGAAATACATTCACTTAATTATTATAATTTAAAAAAATATATACATAAAATAATGCAAAGTTATAGCATAAAATAATACCCCTTAAATATATTTATAGAAAATTATCTCGTTTATTTCTTAAATTTAATTGCTGATTACATGTTTAAAAATATTGCCGTTCAAAATTTTCAATTTTATTTAGTTAAGTAATTTTGTACTCAATTTCACCAGTGCGCCAGTTTGTATCATTTGCTTCTCTTTCATTCCTATGCAGATCGGACGTGACCAAATGACTATTTAGTTCTCAAAGTCGTTCGTTGGCAATTATCAGCGTCTTAAGTCGAATATCATGAGGATGATCGTGAATTCACTTGATAATTACTTAATATTTTTTATCACGATGCAGTTTTATGCTCAATATATTTGCCAATTACTGAATACGACTAATGTCAGTATAATAAAAACTTCAGGCCGGGCTCATGATGCATCGTATACAATGCAAGTTTACTTCTACCAAAGTTAAACCTATCATTAAATTGCACGACACTTGTCTTACACAACTAATGCTGGTGTAAATAGCCCTTAAAACATTAATAATAAACGTAAAGAGCTCGATGATTTACGTCGCAATTATAATAGTGTTGCTAAAATTTGATAGTGAGTAATAAAGGTATATAGTATAAGGTATAATTGAACATCAACCATAGTAGTAATATAGCAATAGGTGAGTACAGTATAACATCATGTGAAGGATAAAATAATAATATAATATTCCTTACATATACTAGCCATGCAGGACTATATTATAATTTATTTATTTTATATTATAATTTTCCAAATTACAATTACATTTAGAATGTACACAAAAAGATATGCCTATGATAATTTAAAAAAAACCTATGATAATTTAATTTATAGCTTTAGTTTTACACAAAGATTCATGGCACCTAAAATGTTTTGGAGCAACTTTTGACACGATAAATTTTATGGAAACGTAAATTACACTAAAGAGTACTGCTCTGGGGCCGTTCGATTACGTCCTATCGAATTATTTTCGATCTTAATTCAAAATTCGTAAGATGTCTTTGATCCTTATAAAAAAAAAGATCAAAAATAAATCGCCAACGACGTCATGGTTCGGCTCCTGCTAAGAAAAAACGACGTAACTGCATGATATGATATAAGCCACGGCAAAGATGCTTCTGAGCTATCTAATTTTGAAAATGTTTTGCCGAAACTTGTGTCCTGAAGTTGCGTGGTTCTTCGTTAGCAAGGATTACATTTATAAAAATATAGTTTATACATTTCATGTTTTAAAACTAGCAACACTTTTCGACCAATTTACTTAATTACTTCTTAGACCGTCAAGTAAAAAAGTAACGTCGTGAGAAATAAATTTAGAGTCGTCTGGCTCTTGTACTAAAACTTGAACAGGGGCATCTTTATATCTGGTTGATGACCAGTGCGCATCCCATATGAACAAGTGATTTCAAATTTAACTGTTTTATAATGTTATAAACTATTAGACTCGTCTACTTTACTAGAAACTAAAATCAGTCTGACCCCTCAATGATAAAATTTATTGTTGTATAGTCGACCATATAATTGCTTTACCACCTTTAGAGTAAATGTAAGTTGCATATCATAAAACTATAAGGTCCAATATCGTAAAACAAAAATGTAGTTAAAGCACGACGTTGCTTTGACATATCAGTTTTATAATATATAGTCAACGCGAGTCAACGTTATTGACTGTTACTAGAGCATATTTTCGGTAAAACGTTATATTCTAATGAATTTCTCTCTTTTTTCCTTATATGTCTATCTCTTTCATTTCTTGCATGACGTCATTGGCGCGTCTATTGTTTTTAAAATTTTTGTAGGTTTTAATAAAACACAATTCGTCGAATTATCAGTTTTTCTGAAATGACAAGTTAGTAATGTCACAAGTAACAAATTGACTTTAGTTTTTTATTATTTTATGGTTTTTCACATAAAAACTCTACAGATTAATATAGTGACATTTGTATAGTCTTAGTAGATATAATTATTTATTGTGTTGATATGAAAGCTTAAAATAAATTGCACTTTTAATCTAAGCATAGATTCGATTACGGTCAACCAATTATGTCAATCTCATGCATGAACATTAATAATGAATCTTATTGAATTTGAATTTTGATGGAATTTTTTGTCAAAAGTGGTAAAGCAATTATATGGTCGACTATACCTATTTATTATTCAAAAATACATTGTAAAAAAAGTTTTATATTTTGCATTTTATTTTAGACCTTGTTACACAAATAGCACCAATGGGTCGCGCACTGGTAAAAGCAATATATTCCAGTAGCCAGATATACCGCAATTCGATATTTAAAAAATACCATCGCAATAATTTTTCTAATCAAGAGAATTAATATCAGGGCCCGATGACCTAAATTTATTTTTCTCGTAAATGTTGCCGTCTTTCGTACTGCTACGGATAATTTACAAAAAACAATTAGGTCTAAAATGTTGCTTCGATCTCTTAATATCAAGTGAATGATTACAGTTAAATAGAACGTACACACCATAGATGGATAGATGAAGAAAGTGAGATAACATACCTCATGCGGCGGTTGCTGCGGCGAGATGGGCGGATGCGGCGGGTGTGAGGGGTGTGGCGGGTGCGGCGGGTGCGGCGCATGTTGCGGGGCGTGCGGCGCGTGCTGCGGGGCGTGCGGCGCGTGCTGCGGCGGGTGGGGCGCGTGCTGCGGCGGGTGCGGGGCGTGCTGCGGCGGGTGCGGGGCGTGCTGCGGCGGGTGCGGCGCGCGGTAGTACTCGGGGTAGGGCTGCGCGGGCGGCGGCGTGCCGGCGCCGGGCGCGCCGCCGCGGTAGGCGCCGCCGTACGCGCCGTACTGGTGGTACTCTCCGCCCGCGCCGCCGCGGTACCCCCTGGAATTGATACACATCCACGATTCATTAACACACGCTCTCACTGGTACACTCGCCGAATCAATTATCTGGCTAGACCACTCTAATTAATAATGATCAATTATTTTGTTGCATCTATCTATTACTTAAAGTTCTTCTAAATGAGGATTTCTTTTCCTTTTTATCTAAAAAAAAAGTACCAAACGCACCTTTCTCCTTCGGGGCCGTACGGTGGATAAACTGGCCTATTCGGCTGGTAAGGAGATCCGTATTCATACCCGTATCCTTGTTGGTAACCTGCTGATTAAATATTACTTTTTAATAACATTTCTATGGAATTTAACTACAGAGAACACTATACTGATATCATGCTTTTAATGTTAACAACACAAATAAATATAGAAAACATGCGATATATAATATATAATAATTATACAACAATAATAGCTATTGTACAAATTCCAAAAATCAATGCAAATGTATACAAATATAGCCTTAGCGAACTAAGAGTATAAAAACAGGAAAAAAACAATATCATACATTTGGATAGAATAGGAAATAATATTCGTCAAAGATCGTAATGAAATCAATAACAAATCTCTAAAATTAATGTTGAAATTAGATTGATAGTAAAATAATATTAGTGACAAATAATATGGGACCGTGCATTGGCAAAACGTAAGGACGCCCGCCGGCCATATGGACCCTCGACCGTAAGAAGATTGCTGGGTTAGACTTGATGCGAAAGTTAAATACCCGAGGTATTGTGGGCAAATGATAATGTAACATGACGATCTCTGACGAACGGACAAGGGTTAATTACGTGACATGACAGGTATGAGGAGATGTGCAGTGTTAAGTACCTGGGGGTCTCCTGGGCCCCGGCGGCTCGTCGAACGGGTTGGAGGCGGCAAGGTTGTCACCGCCCGGCCCGCCGCCTACAACCACACGTCTTTGTACCCACACGTACCCGAGAGGAAAACTAACCACCATACACATACGCTCTTTTACGTGAGAAGACTTTCCTAACTTATAGATACGATGAGAGATATGGTTCGTTGCTATTGGATAATCAAAGTCAGCGTTGATTGTAGCGCGCACGCAGTCATTTGCGTGCGCGTGTAAAACAAATTATTTACATAAAATTATGAATTAAAATTTGTAATAGTAACCATTTTACCATTTACTTTCTTGGTATTTTAATCCGTAAAGATTTACTTGTACTACAAAAAACTGTTTTCTTAAATTAAAGTTACATTATCCCGCCCTTTAGTTTATACACATATTCTAGCTGAAGCAAATTATTGCAACTTTTACATGATTTTACTTTACATCTCGTTCTGAAAGTCTCCTCAATAAAATAAGCCTTTATAGTAATGTGCCATAAGTGTCATAGTGGCTAACACCATGAAGTTATCCGACAAAGTAAAACATTCACACAATTAATATTTACAATAACAACCAAATTCACAATATAATTAAAAACACCATGTTAAATTCCTCACAGATACGACAGTTAGGGTTAGTGTTAAGCGTAGTATTATGAGCCGAATGATTTGTTAAGGGTGTCGGCACTCAGAAACGTTAGGTAGTTAGTTCGATTGCACAAATAGAGAAAACAAGCACCGTGGGGTGTTCTTGTCGCACGGTGCGAGCCCTGCGCCCGCGCACGTCACTGTGACGTCACTAGGACATTACTACGCGCCCGCTATCAACTACGTCTATCGATCTCATTCACAGCAATTAGTACTAACAGTGGGATTCATAATCGCTCGGCGAACACTCGATTCGCAATCGATATCTAGTATTTACATCGATTCCGATTCACTGTGAACAGTATTCGTGAGCTCCGTGTGCACGAACATGTGTTTAATCACGGTGCCACTACAGCCAGAACTATCGACTGTCTATTCATACTAGTGTTGCTAGATATCGACTAATACAAAATCGAATTATTTCATTACCAGAATTTTATGGACGTCAACTTTTATATATTTTTAATAAAAGCCGAGTATAAGCCATCGTAAGAAAAATCTCATCCTTTAAAAAAACCTCTTAAAAAATCTTCACTAATAAAAGCTTTGATATTCTTATAACCACTAAGGACAAAAAATACAATAATATTCTGGCAACTAAGACGTCTTATTGCAAACTTATACTCGAGTCTAGCAACACTAATTGACACTATAGTTTTGTAACAGGTGAAGCGACAAACAGTAGTGTGGTACACGATGGTGCTCGTACGTACCTTGTGAATGGTTGGGCTGCGGCGGGTACCCAGCGTACTGGCCGCCGTAGCCGTCCATAGGCGCACCACTAGCGGTACTCGCGCCACCGCCCGGGAATGACTCTTGGGAATTCGACGAACCTGCTGATTACAAACGGAATAATAACTATAGATCATGTCTAAATCAAGAATAACGAGTATTTTTGTAAAAATGTATTAAATAAGAAGTCATTCGCTTAATCTGTCTATTAATTCCTTCACTTAGTGTCAGTCAGTGTGAATCCCGGTCCAGAATCAAATTTTACTACATTTGTACGAACATTTATTTTACAAAATAAATAATCTTAGTATTACCCCATTGTCAACTAACAGGACTAGTATTGGTACCACTGGTATTATAAAATAAAACCGTTTACCCATAGCCTGTAAAGTTAAACAATAAGACTACTACAACCGTATTGTGTTCTGGTCAATAGCCAAGGAGAAGTATGTTATATAGGTTGATAACCAAAGAACTATATACTCACTTACGTCATATCTTTAACATAATACAATCTATTTTATTTCACATAACTTCAAGTTAATACTATATATATGTACGTAACGTGGGTTTACCTGCACTGGACGTACTATTGGACTTTCCACTCTTTTTCTTAGTCGAAGCTTCGACTTGATTGATGATGGGTTGTGGGTCAATGCCTCCGCGGTCGAAGTGGCACTCGTACGCTAACAGATTCTTCGTGTAATGTTTGCGGAGCGTGTAGGCCGCGGAGGACGACGCGCCGATACCCAACAGGCCCGCAATGTCCTTCCACGTCTTGTTCTTCGTAACCTGCACACATTCACGGTATAAGTAAAGTACGTACATACGGCGTAGAACGAAGCGCAATCACTTTGCAATTTTAAAGTAAACAAATGAACACGAGGCGACAGTTAACTAGAACATAAAGTATGAAGGTTTAGTGCTCAATGGAAAAGGCGATAACTCGCGCGTGTTAACGAGTGGAAACCTGACCATGGCGGCGCACGGCGCACGAGTGGGCCGCGACCGCAGCGCGCGCCGGCTCGCCAGCGTCTGAGCCCGCCGCCTGCCGCGTGCGTGCCGCGGGTCTCAGTGGACACTGAGACAGTGCGACCGGACTCGAACAACGTTTCAATGATAAAAATTTATTAACTATCGTTAAAGGCCCGTCGGGTTTATGGCGCCTATTCACATAAAGCGCACGGTACATACACTAACATAAATCCTGGCTGAAGTCTATTAGTCTCAGTTGCATCGAGCGCTGCGTCGTTTTACTAGCACATCCAAAGTGATACTCGAGAATACGAATGTTTACAAATGTTAACGTTTAAAACTGTAAAACTCAATTGAATTACACACACCGTTCGTCCTCTATACATTTATTTGCTTGACTTTTACAGCGGTTAGCAAAATAGAATGCAATTTGTAGTATAAATGCGAGATTTATGTTTATAGTGATTTTGAATAATAGAGGAAGAGAAGTATGTAAAGCGACGGTCGGTACAGTCAGAAGAGTAAATACAGTACTCTGATCAAAGTACGTACATACCCCGAAGTGACCATATCGGATAGTTCATTTTCTCGTTTATCAGAATGATAGTTCATTATGAGATGAGCATACATATTACAAAAAATAATTACTCATACTCAGTTGCATGAGTAATTATTTTTTGTACTCTTCTCTTTTACTCATACGCAGTACTTAGGGTTTCAAAATAATAAACGATTCACAAGATGTTTTACGAATTATAACTAGTATTACTACTATTTTTAGATTATCTTAGAAAAGCTAGCTGAAGCAGTGTTTCACATTTTTTTAATTTATAAATAAAATCGAATATATTTTAATTTTAATTTGTGTGAAGAATATTGTTAGATTTATTATTACCGTAATTAGTTCTACCATTTAATTTCTTCGAAGTAATTTCTGTCTCTCACCGGAAACATATAACATTCCCCTAGAAAAGGTATATAACTACATTTTATTTTACTTTCTTAGACTAGAAACGGATTTTAATTAAATCACAGATTGATGATAGTATTTTCTAGACTTAGAAACAATTAAAATACAAGTTCAGATTGATTTTATATATATATTTATGTCATATATTATACTATGTCACTGCTCTAAAAGGCTGGACCGATTATTATAAATGTTTTAGTGTGTGTTTGAGTGGATCCCTCGACAGTTTCCCTGACATGGAAAAAATATTGTCACACAAAGACTTGTCGTGGGTGAGAATCGAACCAACGACCTTCGTCTTAGCAGTCAGTGTCACCAAAAGGCCAGACGATTGATTGAGTAATGTATCGCAAAATGCATTTACATTTGCAACACACACGCAGTTGAGACAATCTCTCAGTAATCCAAGGGTTCAGCAGACATCGTAAAACATTAACGCGCTGTTAACGTCTTGGAAGCTGTCATTTGCTTGTAGATTTACACGGGACCTCTCTGTGAGCTCTTGTGTTGACCGCATGTTGATTTATTTTGAATTATGATAAAAATATATTCCTAGCTTTTACCTGCGGCTCCAAATCATTTTTTAAATTATTCACTTAATAATTAAAACCTTTCCCGTAGTTTTTTCGTGAAGGAGTAACAAACATTCATCTTTACAAACTCTCGCGCAGGTGGCGATGCGATATATTGACACGAAGTTAAAGTTTTTTTTATTTTTGAAGAACCGTTTCCTGAAGGACATGTTCGGACAGGGCAACGTTTGTCGAGACAACTTGTTTATATAAACCATTAGCTGTTGCCCGTGGCTCCACCCGCAAAAACAAAATTCATCCATACATCCATCCCTGCATCCAAATTTTCGCATTTATAATATTAGTATAGATTAGTTGTAGTCTCATACCGACTTTTAGAACTGGATTTAATTAGATTACTAGTCATTGCATTATAGAACTGATGAGGACATGATTTGTGGGCGTGATGAACGTATAATGCTACGTCACAAACGTAGGGAGCCTTTTTACGTAGTTTAAATACTTCTACATATTTTCAATTGAATGGCGAGAATAAAAAGCATGGTATTCTACTATACATGGTATTTTGATGTAACATAAATGAATGCTACTTAATACCACCAATATTTTCACTTAACTCACGCGAATTATCCCGAAAACGCACGCAGGCGCTAGAGAAAATCGCTCCATGAGTTCTAAGTTTAAGTGGATGTGTTATTTTTTAGGAGAATGTATATTTTTCAGTGAATGCATGAGAGTACTCAACTTTGGCCTAGAATGTGAGAAGAGGGTGGATTGTGAATACAGCTAATTCCAGGAAAGACAACTTTGCTTAGTAGCTATTGATGAGTTCTAGTGTTAATAATAATAAAAGTAACGATTTTATTGAATCTATTGTCGCCTTTTGACTACTGGGCGATAATAATAAATATGTATTCACCTCGACGAAGCCTCCACGATCGCGCACTAACAGATAAAGCCTGTACAGATCCAGCGGTTGCTTGGATATAGTGGGGCAGGCGGCGATGGGCGTCCGCCTCTCCTCCATGAAGGCGAGCAGCCTCTCCACCCACCCGCGACGCTCCGGCGCGTCGTCCATCTCGTACAGCTTGCCCAGCGAGTCCGACTTCTGGCACAGACATATCCCATCACACACCCGAAAACCGGCGGCTAGACGACCATCATGCTATATTTACGCTATATCGCTGAATTTTACTGATCATACGACTTATTTTCGTGAAAATGAATAGCAGATATTTTCTTTTTTATTACACTTTATGGTTAAGCAGACACAATATAAAAAGCATCGTGTATCTATGTTCCGCCGGCGCAACAGAAGTTGATTTGCTTTAAGTAATTTGAAGTTGATTTGATTTACACTTTTGTTTTGCTAAAGAAGAACAGTACAACTAGAAGACAAAGCTATGAGGAAAACACTCCTCAAGTATCTTTCTTTAGAATATGCGATTTGAACGTGCCTATCTTCTTTAGCAGGGCAATCTAGTAACATAAGCTACAGTTCTTTATTGTCTTGTTACAAAAGACAACTCGGAAACTTGTTACAGTTCTTTCTCAAGTGTAAATCATATTAAACCGCTCAGTGGTTGCAAAGTTATTGATTTCGACAATAATATAATAAATAAAACACGTAAATATCGCACAGTTTGATCGTCTGAAGCCTGAATAACTTTATAAGAAAACCAAGCACTTCTCTATATATCGTAATATTTGAACACTACAATAAAATATTTACAAAATAATTATCGTAAAAAGAAATCAAATCAAAAATGAATGCTTAGTTTTGTATGTATTGTCTAGCAAGATATCTAGGTTTGATTATGTCTTATGTTACGGTAGAGTATATATTGTATATGAAGTGAGCTATATTCACGGCAATAAAACAAGCGTTTAGACTGATAGTGTTGTGCTTTACCGGGCCTGACGAAGAATCTCCTATTCGTCGCCTTGAATTTTCAGCCTAGAATAAAAATTTCCACTTAAATAATAAACTTGTATCGATATTTCATTCAAACTACTTTCGTCAGCCCCGTTCGTTTTGAAAAAACTCCTTATAAAATATTTTTAAAGAAAAAAAGATAAAATAATGAAAATGAAATAAATGAAAAATGAAATGATATATTGTTTTTAAATAAGGAGTTTTTACGAAATTGCATTCCAATACAAATCCTTTTCAATAAACTACATAATACAAGCTGGTACATAGTTTATACGAAACGGGGACTTCGAGTATTTTCATGCAATTGATGCACAGTGCAGGTCAAATAATACTTATAGCCATCAAATATAGTCATGCTCTACATTATAATAAATACTGAAATACACATTGTCAACAACACTTCGATACACTGCGTGAGGAAATGCTACGTAAACGTGTAAAATATAACCACAACACCCTTTATTGTTTAACTTGAACATTTCAGAAAATTAAACACATTCCTCAGCGGAAGTTGAAAGTTCCTAAATTGTTTCTGGAAGCATCTCCACAACCATAAAGAAAAACAAATGTAGCAGAAGCGAAACAAAAGTGTATTTAACTAAAGGTATCTCAAAGCTTCAAGCTAAAAGTTTGTGTTTGAAGTTGGATCGTTATCAAATACAAGTATATACACAGATGCAATCAAATTATTATGCATTAAAAGGCAATGCATTTTGTATTATGCAGATAAGAGTTTCGACTAACATGCAAATTGTAACACGTTATTTAGTGAAAATATTAATCGTATCGAGCACTACACATGCTTATGATCTTTAACTTGATATAAACCTTTGATCTGTAGGACTCCGGCGGTATGTGACTGTTAAATACCTGAAATACATGATAAAATGCAATGCCTCCCTTTCACTCACACACACGGTATGTAAGGTGAGAAACAAGACAATCGAAATGTATGCGGTACAACCTATTATACATTTAAATGGCCGGTGATGAGGCACTTAATTGATTCTAAACAAAAAATAATGTTCAGTAGAGGGGCATGTATCATACTAAACTCACTAAGTACTCAGTAAGGTGTACTAGAAAGGTTTATAATATAGAACAATGCAAATACTTCATGGGTTTAGTGTGATCGACACCCGTGACAAGTGTGGTTCGTTATGGGTTTCCACATAAATGCAATATTTGAAAAGTAAAAATGTTACGTTTAAAAGAGATTTTATTTATATATGTAACTGTAACTACCTTTGTTTGTTATTTTTGTACTCATAGCTGTCCATGTTGAAACCAACGTTTACCTTAAAATTGTTCTGTTAATTCTTCTTCATCAAACTGAATTACAATAGGGCGCAGACTTAAGTCTCTGCATAAGGGGCACTTTAGAGAAGTCTTTTATAGAACATATCGTACCTTAGGTAAAGCATAAGATATTTCACATACATTCAGTGATTTTAATCTTGTGCTAATGAGTGTAACATCAGAAAAGACCAAATGTCATTTCTTCTCCTTTGCTTTTTTAACATATCGATAAGCGTGAGGAAAGTATGTAACGAGGAAGACTACAACGTAGACAGCTAGGAGAACAAGATTTGTGTGTATGTGTGTGTTGTTGAGAGCGTGTCACGTGGCGACGAGACTCACGGGACTAGAGGGCGGGCGCGGCCACGACGAGGGCGACGCGTCGTAGTCGTCGTGCAGCGACGAGTGCGAGCCGCCGCCCGGCGACGGGGACGGCGCCGCGCTGCCGGGCCCGTAGTCCTTGCGGGACCCGCCCTTGGAGGAGCCCGACCCGCCGCCGCACACTTCTTCGCCTGACGCTGCAACAATCGAATCAATTTACTACTTTTTCAGGTCAGAGAAAACAACACCAATTGTGGCGAGATTCATCTCGGATTCGATCTCCACATAGAAACATTTGTGTGACCCATAAATAGTTGATGGATTTGGGTGTAATGTCCTCCTAACCGAATTTCGGTCACGGCGGCTAATCTCAACGGAGACTCGCCATCTGCGCGGGAGATATTAAAGTGCACAAGTGTGTGCGCAAACACAAGTGCACTCTTTATTCCCTCACTCTCATAGTCCGATGGGACGGCAAATCCGACACGACCGGAGAGAGATCAGGCGTAGGACCAACGGCTTTACGTGCTTTCCGAGGCACGGAGGTGAAAACACCGCCAATTTCCAAACTCCGGGCATCTATTGTGAATTTCTTAACAGAAAAACCCAATATCAATTTTTGGCCCGACCCGGGAATCGAACCCGGGACCTCGTGATCAGCAGTCTCACACATCGACCACTGAACCACGGAGGCAGTTACGGGTGTACTTCGTGTCCGTGAATTCTATATTCACCAAGTCTCGCGCGGCATGTTCGATAGTATGTGTATTGTGTATGTGTTCCATAGGATGGGTCAAAGTTTAGTACATACCTGCTGAAGCGTTACTGAGTGTGCTCTGCTGACTGCCTTCGTCTAGCGGAGCACCATCAGGTCCGGTTGTGACAAGCGCCGTGGCGGGCGCGGCGGGGCCGTTGTCGTGAGACTCGGCCGGGGCTGTGGGCGGGGGCATCGCGCCCTCGGGCACGCCAGGGCCGCCGGGACCGCCTGGACCTGGCGGACCCATGTGTCGGGGTTGCTGCTGAAACATTAAATACGTTTGGTTAGGTAAACTTCTTAATTGAAACTAGCTCATGAGCTTAAGATCATTGAATCTTAGCAACTATACTCTTACTATAGACTGACATTACACAATGTCACGTCTCGGAAGGAGTATGGAGATGGTGTACACATAAATACATTTTACCAGCTATATGTGGTCTCAATAAGGGACAAGCTTTATTACCACATACTTTGCCCAGTTTCAGACTCCAGATTAATGCTTTGCAGTTCTCCACAAAAATCCCGAATTCTGTTAAGTGACCCGGGATGCGATTATGGAACCTTAGAACAGTAGTCCCATTAAGTGTTAAATCAGAACTTGAAAACAGATAGATACCTTGAGTGGCTGGTAATGCTGAGGTGGATGCGGAGGCGGCGGCGGACGATATCCGTAAGGGTACGGGTGATGGTTCCTCGGCGGGTAGCCGTAAGGCGGCTGCGGCGGCGGCGGGTAGTGCGGCGCTTTGTACGCGGGGTGGTGGCCGTAGGGCTGCGTCACCATCGCGCCGGGCGGCGGGCCAGCTCCGGGCGTCGGCGCCCCGGCCGCGCCGCCCGCGCCGGGACGCGCCGTCGGCCCGCTGCCGTCCGATAGTGACGACGACGTTCGCGGCGGCATCGCTACGTTCTGCGTGCCTGTAATACAAACGAACACTAATTAAACATCTACATACATATCAATCTTTCAATAAAAAATAGCAACCCAAACATGGCCCACTGCTGCACGGGTCTCCTCTCCTATTTCAAGTGAGCAGAGAGGGCTGAAACCCTCAAACGCTGGTCTAAAGCAGTTTGGCGCGTCATATAAATCTTCTTAATCAAAAATATAACAAAATATTAGACCATAGCCCAAATTTCGTACAAAGACATGATCTGCTGGCGCGGCGTAACTAGAAATTCAGTTCATATAGCAAGAGTCAAACTCAAGAAAGGTAGCGCAAGTCCACGCTTAATCTATCTTCATTTAGAAAAAAGCTAAGTTAAAAAGTATAGGGAAAAAGTTTTGTTTCTTTTAAAAACTAAGTAACTTTTCTTAATGTTTTCGGTGTTACTTGTTGTCTTGCCCGGATATCTAGTTCATAAATCTAAAACTATTTTTATAAACTTCAAAACTAGTAAGTGCGGTGTTGTTCTTCTGAACTGAAATGCCAATAGCAGTTAAATGTCAAGTGCATCAATTAAATCGTATACGAGAGTGCAAGTGGTAAACATTGGCTAGTATCAGTTTTGTGATCGATCAGGGTGGCCGGTGGCCGGCGGGACTCGCACACACACACAATTTGAATAATACAGTTAACGAGGGCTCGCCTAAGCCGGCCGATCATCAATCGAGGGCGGAGAGACGCATCCGATCACTTTCATTTTCAGCCGGCACGTGAGGAGAATACGCCGCTAGCTTGCGAATTCTCGCTGCACTTTATTGCATCCGTATATGTGCATACGACATGCACGCAACGCATTGACCGAGGCCGAGATACGAGCGGCAGTGATTTGCGACGACGAAAGTGGTATTGCAGCTTTTATGTAGGTCGATTTGGACTCTGTTATGTTAGTGTTACGTGAGAGCCTGACTGTTGCTCACTTAATGTTCACTGCAATTATGTCGGGTGGCGAAAATGTTTGCTACTATTAACTTGAAACTTTTTAATGTTTCGAATGCGCCCTTTAGATTGTTTTATATGTTTGTATAAAGATAAATACGTACGAGGGTCGTCACTTTAATCTCATCAGTGGGCTATTATCGGGCCATTATATTGTGTCGGTGCGATCAGACGGGTGGCAGACTGCGAGGCGCCGGTGAATCATAGATAACAACGTTGTGCCATACGCGCCCACCTATATATCTATTTGTTTACGGCGACCTTTAATGAGTGTAGCGCCACGGTAATGGGGTCGTCCCGGCTCGACTCACATCCGACCAGCGTCTCGTAAAAATAGCACGCGGCTCAATGTTGATGGATATTAAACATAGCATGCATTTGACGACATTGGCATTTACCCACATTACATCGCTCGGGTATTGATAGTAGAACATAACATATTTCCTGAAGGCATTTGTAATTTGCAATCAAAATGTGACAGCTATAAATGATTTTAATCTGATGACTTAAAAAACACTTTCAATAAAAACCAAATGTTTTATTAATCTTTAATATCTGGTAAACAGGCAATCTTAACTCTTTCAGCAATCTCGACTGGGTAAGGACCAAAATATACACAGTGATGTAGTTGTGTACCTGAGCGTGTGTACGGATCCCGTGTTCATTTGGGTACAAAATTGCAAGATAGGGATCATCTGAAATCTTGGTGTTACGATTTTTTGGATCGGCAACAAGCTAACGATTCTCTCAGGAATAGAGTGTGCTTGTGCGTTACCGAAAACTATTTAGTCTTAACTAGTATTTTACAACAGGTTTTCAATATCCAATTGCAATAAAAGAGATAACCGACCTAAGATTCATTATTATCCTAGTTAGGTGAAAGGATACATCTTGCCTGCTGGTTAACAAATACAATCGTCTGTGGACTCTTTATTATTCTAAAGCTATTTATCAGTTACGCGTGACAACCATTAAAAATTAAATATTGCCCGTCTTTGTGTGTACAGCCAGCCTAAGAAACAACGTTCTTTATTTCTGCCAGTACAGTGTCGCTACCTCAAGCTGTAAAAACCTTACTTATACCCATATAAACAGAGTGTTATTTATAACTACGGTCCTCTGCCATATTTTACTACATGCAGTGTATTATCAAAACCCTGATGGTTTAAATAACTTCAACAAGCGCGATCCTACCATATCATTCATACGATAAACAAAATAAACGTAATTCAAACATTTGTTGTGACATTACAGTTATCAGTAATAAGTGTCAATGCAGAAGTGTTATTGAGCAACGACGCCGGCTAGTTAGTGCATAACCAGCTCTGTCAAGGGCAGGCCCGTCACCACGAGGAGGCAAGGTGGCCGCGCGCCACAGCGGCATGCGTAACGCACCACCAACCGAGGTCTTTACTTTCCCATCCGACAATAATACCACGAATGCACGTTGCAAGGTCTTTTAAGGTGATACATTGAAAATAATATGGATATTATAATAAGTGTAATTCGCTAAGCATTTAAAATAGGAAGTTAAAATTTTAGCATACATTTTTTGATTCTATGATCTACCATATGGTAAGAGGAAAACGTGATTGGAAGAAATATCCTCGATAGAAAACAGCTGCGAAGTCCATTCTATTTTTTTCCCTTTTTCTGTATTATGTAATAAAACTTAAGATTTATTCAACGGGGTTTACTTTAAAACATAGAGGACAATCGTATCAAAGTTTTGCTAAGATTTTTTTTTTGATTTGATAATGTATTTTAGTAAAAAGTAGAAAATTCAATTTGGCACATACGTTATTTTATTCTGAGCGCATGCATCATTATAGCTCTCTCTTCTTTTGCCTTACAAAAGTATTTGCATCACTCTCACTCGCCACACTTTTAGTCGGCCGGTAGGCCTCACCAACGACGGACGTATGCTACTTTTTTGCAGATCGGTTCTCTCAGATTTTTGTAGTTTTAAATGTTATAATTTATTAAACAGGTCATTAACCAAATTAGTTATTCAATTCATCACAAATTCGTATTGAATGTACTACATTATAGTATATTTTTAAGATTTACTTTATAAAGTAAATGATAGCAAGAGATGCCCAATGTGTTTATGCCTGGCGGGCAAAATAATAAAACCCGATAATACCGACATTATATATTTTTGGTTCAGAATCAATTCCTAATTATCATCAGCTTTTGCATTCCTTTGTTGAACATAGAACTTCTCCAAGTTCACGCCACGATCACAGGGCAAAAATTAAATCGTGACTTTATGCCTTTGCGCATCCTTCGTTTCATTTCCCTTCATTGCGTTATTCACAAAGAATAACTAACAATAAGTGTCGAATGCGTCTCAAAGTGCAACTGAGCACATGGTATAACATTTTACAACTTACATAGAATTTCTTCGGGCATTTATAGACATTCTGCCAAATTTGCCTAAAATGCTCAGGCATTTTCCCAACTCTAGTGGAACTATTACCGAAAGTGACAGACTAATAACAAAAAGAGGGATGGAGTAGCACTTCAACTTTTTGTATTTAAAAAAATTGTAAATTTTCGAGATTATTTTTAGTATTTTTTGATGATATACGTAAGGTTCTATTAGTATAGTAGGTAGTAAAATATGATTAAGTACCTATGTCCTAATCAGAAATATTTTTAAGATTGGATTTTTATAATCCAATCTTAGTTTCCTTCAATGTGATAATAAATAAAATAATTTTAATAATAAGAAAAAATAAAAGTATTATAGATTTTCGTTTCACTTTTTT
Source organism: Trisateles emortualis (assembly GCA_947095525.1). NCBI lineage: Eukaryota > Metazoa > Arthropoda > Insecta > Lepidoptera > Erebidae > Trisateles > Trisateles emortualis. Next base: position 10,860,972 of record OX352749.1, on the reverse strand, counting down.
TATCATATTGTCATTTCATAGAATATCCAATACACGGAATATTTACTCTAAACAAATTCAACTCAAAATTTTTGTTAAAATTACTTTTTATTTTTCGATATTCTCATAGAAAATCAAATTAAATATTCTTTATCCTCATATTGTTTAGTTTATATAAAAGTTATTACCGAGAAAACGAGTTTACGATCTTTTTTTAAATACAAAGATTATTTAAAAAAGATAGAGAGATAAAGGGTTGCAAATTTCACTTCAGTCAAATATTTTACAGGTAAAGTATAATTTTGAATTAAAATAATAATGTTATATTTAAATAATAATGTAAATTATATATTCTCAGGCTGCGGTAAGTTTTTTTTATTTATGTAAAATTGTTTCTAGCAGGTCGCAGTTTTAACCTAACCTACTTGCTATTGTCATTTCTGGTATTAACAAAATTCTATGAATTTTCTGTCTGCAAATGATGGGAACGCCGTTTTTTTTATAATGAAGACAACGCCCTTCATTCACAGACAGAAATTTCATCGAATTTTGTTTCGCAGAAAATGTTTCATATAATATTTAAGCTACAGGGCCCAAATATTATATGAAACATTTTCTGCGAAACAGTATTTATATTTCGAATATTATTGTTTCAATGAACTTTAAAATGTCCATATTTCGAATATAATGGTTTCAATGGACAATTGACTTCAATTAAACATATTCGACATTGCAGAAACTTAATGAATTTAAAAATATTTGTTTTTGTTTAACAAAATAATCAAACAGTAGAATTTTTAACGCATGCTGTTTGATCGGTATATTTTTCCATGGTATTTTATTTCAATAAATATGTAGAAATAGATACATTACGTATATATACATAGATTTTATTAATTATTAACATTCTATGAAATTTCTGTCTTCAAATGAAGGAACACCATATTCAGTCAGATTAATTAAGCAGTATAATTGGAAATATTAGATTAAAACACCTAAATTAATTTGCTAACTGTAAAATACGTTAGACTACGTTAGAAATAGCTACTAGAAAATTATTTTAGTTAGGTTAGGTTGCAAACTGCGACTCCGTCAGATACGACTTGTTACCAGAAAATAAAATAGTTGGTTAGGTTATAACTGCGGAGCCGTCAGAAACAACTTGTTACAAGAAAATTAAAAATAAATCACCTCAGCCTGAGTAATTTTAAGAAAGATAGGGCACCATACTAGCGAGCAAGCCCGACTGGCGAAGGACCTCCACCTTACATAAGACCACAGCCAAATAACTACATACAGCGGTGTAGTTGTGTTCCTGTGTGTGAGTACAGGTATTCAGCGCTCATATTGTGTTTTAAATAAACGTATTCGTATCCTAGGGATACTCGCATCTTAAGCGCTGGTGTAAAAAAAATGGGTTGGCAACACGCAAGTGATACCTCTGGTATTGCAAGCGTCCATAGGCTACGGTACCTGCTTAACATCAGGCGAGCTCTATACTTGTTTGCCAACCAAGTATTATAAAATATATATATATATATATATATATTTACTAGCGGACCTGGCAGACGTCGTCCTACCCGGACATTTCCCGGGTAGGACGACGTCTGCCAGGTCCGATATACCGACAGCAGCGCCACCGGGTCCAATTGTGAATCTGAACCATCCGTGACCCTACAAAATTTCATTAAAATCGATCCTGCCGTTTAGGAGTTCAGCGACATACACACATACAGAAGAATTATAGATATTTATTTATTTACTTATAGTTGATTAAACACAATAACACAATCGTAGTTATATTATATAATAGTTATTACCAAGAAAAATATTTTATCGAGTGATATTTTCTGAACTTTTTAATTAAATATATATAACGAACGAGGTAACTCCGTAGTGTTTTTATAAAGTGTGACGTCAGCGTTGATGACGTCACTATTTGTTATCTTCATGAGGATGACTCACTTTTTGAAAAAAAACTTAATGTCTTAAAAAGCTTCGTTTATTCAACCGGCAGCGTTATGACATCTTATAAAGGTCCGTACTGTACGACGGCTCGAGTGTGAATGTTCGAACGCCGACAGTGCGACCGTATTTATACAGTGCACGTGTTGTCCAGTTTTTAGGTATTGAAATTGGAATAATGACATGCTGTTTAACGTTAATTTTACATCGTAATAATCACAAAGTGACAAACTGATGGTTTATGAAGTAATTTTAGAACAATCAAATGATTAAACTTAATTATTCTAGTTTTTTGTAGACGAACTGTTGAAGTCGCGCCGATATATATATTTATAAATATGTATCTATGTATTTTGCCAATGGTAAACATTTAATTTTATAAATAATTGTTCTATTTTTGTCTACTCCATGCCTCCTGTGCTAAAATTCCTAAAAACTCAATAAAATATTTCTAATCACTTATTTGACAACGTCACACGGACGAAGGCGACGCGTAGCGGCCAGCCGTGGAAGCTAAGCCACGCCCACAAAACCACAATTTATTTTCGAGGTATCGCCTTAATGATATACAGTTAACTTTATGAGCGGGATTTGGGTAATTTACTTTGAAGTAAGTTGACAGTTGGACGTGACGTCACACACGTAAACTGGACTTTAAAATATTTGTGTACTAGCTTCAGCCCGTACAATCCCGTAACATTATTTTTTCGGTTTAAGAAGTAGCCTATGTGCTATTCCCGACTATAAATCTATCTCCGTGCCAAATTTCATCTAAATTCATTCAGTGGTTTCGTCGTAATTGAGTAACAATCATCTATCCATCCAAAAGTTCACATTTATAATATTAAAAGGATAAAGAACTTCTATTACTTGAAAAGGTATATGAAAACATACTATTTAGCTATATCTTCACATTACAAAAAAAAAGTAAGCGTTCGTGTTGTGGTGCAAATTGAGATGTCCGTCCATAAACAGACTGAAGATTGAAGCGTCCTTTAGCTGCACCGAGGTGACAGAGCATATGAAAGTCAAGTGTCGAAAAGAGGGACAGGGATCCGCGACAATGTGCGGCGAGACAGTCACGACCTGTGATTGTCTGACCGAAACTCTAACCCAACGCATTCCGCGCATAAGATCAACGCCCACGCACTGTATATAGAACACAGAGACTCCGATCGGTATAATGTAGAAACAAGTTGCGTGTTTAACCTTCTCATTATCACAAAGAATCGTTGTCAGTCAATATGGGCGTACCCAGTATTAGGTTTTGGGGGCCTGGGACAAATCAAGAACTTATCTCCTGAAGAAAAGGAAATTTTATATTTCCTAATAGATATAAATGATTCTTTCGTAAAGAACAAGGAGAGGATTTTGATATGGTGAATTTTTTCAAAATTTAAGGCATATTATCCAGAGTAGAGTATTCAGTAGACTTGAATATAGCAAAATGTTGATTTAGTGTCCACGCAGTTGCGATGAGCCTGACAAGGTAAAGAATTCTCAACTGAAAAAGCTACCTACGCTGCATCGTAGGTAGCTTTTTCAGTTGAGAAAACGATTAGATAATCCTAACTGAAAGATTCTAGGTAATAATAAATATTTAAAAAAATGACTTTAATTGCAATTCACAGCCACTAAGACAGTGTTAAAGTGGAATGCATTATTTATTGCTCTTAGGTTAGTAAAAGCACGACTTAAGTTTGAGTTTTGTAATGACGATGACGCATTTTACTCGTAACGGAAACTTTTTTCAAGCACGATTGACACTGTGAATAAATTTGTATGGCGCAACTAATTTCCAAACTGAGAGGCGGAATCCTAAAAGTTGACAAAATTAGATGCGTTCCGTTCCAGTCCACTACAGACCCATGAATCACACTGAGCGATAAAAAGGAAAGTTGACGGTATGATATGACAAAAGCAGTTTATCCCGTTGTTTTAAAAGATTAACTTTATCAGCCAAACACAATGTTCAGGGTCACTAATTATGTTTACCCAACCGCGGCGAATTTGAAAAGGAATCCATAGATATATATTATTTTTCATCTTTATTTTAAATTCTAGGCTGTTTAGACTGAAAATAAATAAACAACACGGATCTGCCAATCTCAAGATTAACTATAAGCATTCTTTATTAGCAACCAAGGTTTAGATTTCTTTTTAGAAAGGAAGGGGATGACAGCGACATTTCTCGCTCAAATGAAGCAAGTTAACTGGGGAAGGGTATAGAAACAGAAGGCCGCAGAACTAATATTAAACTTGGGGAATGTTGTGTTTTACCTGGTGAATGAGCATGATTTCCTGTGAACCATTTTACTAACTAGGAGAATTCTTTACTCTTTAACTAGGCATTTTCTTTTTTACTGGCAACTGAAAAATATGTGTATTTTTGGCCCCAAGTACCTACAGCGTTTCTATGTTTTGGATGGCAGCGTGCAAGATGTAGAATAATAATAATAATAGTTTCAATTCAGACCACATTAAAACCCATACATTTTATTATTATAATTTTTTTACAATTATTTTGCCACATGTATATAGTCCTCGCCATTTGCCTTAATACAAGTCCATGCCATTTGCCATCTCGAGTGTTTTTTGTATTATCATTATGTACAATAATGTGAACAATTCTTTATTTGCTTAATGTGGAAAGGCATTTTTATTTTTATTTATTCAACTTCATATACAAAAAGTACATTGGCGGACTTAATGCCAAAGGCATTCTCTACCAGTCAACCATTAAGGGTGGTGCAGAGATAAATAAAAGCATTTTGTATTATAATATTTTCTTTATTGGTAAAGAAGGAGGGTGTTGTGGCGTGTAGTAGGAAGTCTACGTTCAGCAGTGGACTGAAACAGGCTGATTAATTGACAATCACCCAAAACAAACTTGTATTCAATAGGTAGTTGTAGCTTCAATACATAAAATTTAATAGCTCTGATTTATAATTATAATTAAATATTAAATCTAATTCATTAATTATATATATTAATGAAAAACAGTAATTAGTTACAAGTAGTACCTGCCAGTATTGTTATATCCATTAGTTAACAACTTAATCTTGCACAAAACACATTGTTCACACAAACATGGAGTCACTACAGGAGTCAATTAACAACATGAAGGAGATGTTCCACAAGCGGATGGCTGGCTTTGAGGCTGAACTCCCGAAGACTCAAGGCACTCCCTCATTGACAAATCTGGCTTCAGAATTTGCTTCGTTCAAAACATTTGTTCTGGAAGCAGTTACAAATCTCCAACAACAAATTGAACTGCTGACTCGTACTGTTGACACCATGGAGATGCGAAGTCGACGAAAAATTCTGTTACTGCATGGTGTGCCCGAGGAAAAAAAGGAAGAGACATCGCAAGTGGTTGTTAAAGTTGTCAAAGAGCAACTTGAACTGTCTGACCTAACCACTGCGGATATTCGTCGATGCCACAGAATGGGCCGCCCTTCAGCTGAACATAAACCGAGGCCCATAGTAGTCAAATTTAATAGCCTTATGATCCGTGACAGTGTATGGTTCAGTAAAACCAAGTTTAAGGGCTCTGGTATCACCACATCAGAGTTCTTGACTAAACAGCGCCACGAAATCTTTATGGCCGCGCGGCAGAAGTTTGGTGTAGCTCAGTGTTGGACCAGAGAAGGCATAATCCTGATCAATACATCAGATGGGGTGCGTCATCGCGTGATTACTATGGGTGATCTGAAGAAAATCGAGCAACAGGATTCGGCAAAGCCCCCGACGGTTGCAAAACCTGCTGTTAAAACCAAAAGAGCAGTGGCCCAAAGGAAATAGTGTTTTGTTATGCTAATACTCCGACAGTCCGGGTAGTAAGTACTTTAAACTATTTTTCTATTATCTTTCTAGTTTTGCCGGTATTAGCTAATAAAATTATTCTTATTTACATCAACTGTCAAAGTGTCAACATTGTGAACTGTCAAACTGTCATTACTTCTATTTCATAGTCTATGCTTTTTCTTGTCAAAGTTTCCTTTTAGCTTTGGGTACGAGTCTTTTGTATTAATCTGTCCATTTCATTTTCTGTGTATTTGTTTTTTTTTTTCTTATTCTTTTTAGTTTAATTTACTTTATTAATTAATTTACTATATATCTGTATTTATTTAATTCTTTCTTTTTCTATATTTACGGATTTTTTTTTTGATAAGTACCTACCCGGACTAAATAAGATAAAATATTACATTAAGATTATTTTTATAATATTTTTATTCTACATTTTTGTTACCACAACTGGCAGGTGGTAATATGTGCTGTAAGGTATTACAGTTTAAATTAGTTTTATAATATTGTATTAAGTATTTTTGTAATCTTACTTTGTATAGTATATTATTATATTTATTTTATTAGGTATATCTTATATTATATATTATATATGAGTGATATCGACTATGTCAGTGATTCGGATAGTTACTATTCAGTGAGTAGCTCTAATAATAGTTTTGTTAGTATACCTTCGCTATCAGATACTCTTAGTTCTTGGTTTTCTGATGTTCCTAAAAATTTCAATGTCGTTCATATCAATGCCCAAAGTATTCCGGCTCATTTCACTGATATGCTGGCAAATTTTGACTGTAAGAACATCCATGCTGTACTTGTCTCTGAGTCGTGGCTCAAGCCCTGCCTCCCATCCACATCTTATTCCCTTCCTGGTTTTCAACTTATCAGAAATGATCGTACGGTTGGAAACGGTGGCGATGTTGCCATATATTTGCGATCACAGATTCCATTTTCTATTGTCAACATGTCATCACAGCCGCCTCCGTCTAACGCTGGCGAACATTTGTTTCTGGAGGTTGAACTTAACCATTCAAAAGTCCTGCTCGGCGTATATTACTGTCCTTCATTGCGTATAGATTTCTTTTCCTCTTTTGAAACCATATTGGTCAATCTATTGCCCTCTTACAGTCACTGTATAATCATGGGTGATTTCAATACTTGTTTATTGAAGAATGACTTCCGCTCCTTGTCTCTTTATTCTGTCTCTAATTCTTGTAACCTGTCTATTCTTCCTTTAAATGCCACTCATAACTTTCCAAACTCTACTCCTTCTCTGCTCGACCTAATCATGATTTCCTCGAAAGATCATGTCGCAAAGCATGGGCAATGTCCAGCCGACATGTTTTCCTACCATGATTTACTCTTTTTATCTTATAAAATTCGCCCACCTAAGATCAAACCAAAAATCTTAATGCAGCGCAATTTTGGTGGCATGAATCTGAGTGATTTACGGGAGGATGTCAACAATATAGACTGGACACCGCTGGTTACTTCTGGATCGATCGATGAGCAAGTCGATGTTTTCTCTTCTAACCTTATAAGACTTTACGACAAGCATGCACCTATTCGTGCCGTAAAAATAAGACATGCGCCTTCACCATGGCTTACAGCTGATATAAAATCATTAATTGCGAAGAAAGCCGCAGCAAAGTTTAGGTATAAAATTAAGCCAGATGCCAACAATTATCAAAAGTATGTTCGGATTAGAAATCACTGCAATAAGGTGTGTAGGGACGCACAACGCCAACACATTCATAGCTCTGTAAGAAATGGAGACCCAGCCAAGGTCTGGAAATTTCTCAAAACTTTGGGGGTCGGAAAATCAAGACAAAACAACATTCCTAGTGGCCTTAATTTAGATTTACTCAATCAACATTTCTCTGCTTCGTCTAACTTTGATAGGACAATGAAAGAAAAAACAATAAACTATCTTTCGTCGCTTCCAATCCCCAGTTATTCACCATTTGTCTTTAATCTCTTTACCGCTTGTGATGTTAAGAAGAGCATCATGTCAATCACATCTAATGCAGTTGGATGCGACTGTGTCAGCCGTAATATGATCCTTCCCATCCTTGATGAAATCCTTCCTATCATTTGTTATATCTTTAATTACTCCTTATCTAGTGGTGTCTTTCCATCCTCGTGGAAAGATGCCCAAATAACTCCCTTACCTAAAACACATAAACCTTCGTCCTTTTCTGATTACCGTCCTATATCCATCCTACCGTTCCTCTCTAAGATCCTTGAGCGTCTTGTCCATAATCAAATCAGCGCATTCCTTTGTAAAAACAATCTCCTTAATCCCTTCCAATCTGGTTTCCGTCCTGGACATAGCACCACTACATCCTTAGTCAATATTACGGAGGACATCAGGTTTGGCATGGAACATGGAAAACTGTCTGTACTTGCTTTGTTAGATTTTTCCAATGCATTTAACACTGTGGACTTTGACATTGTACTATGTATTCTAAGCTCTATTAACATATCTCCAACGGTGATTGATTGGTTTCGTAGTTACCTGTGTGGTCGCCGACAACGTATTCGTACTGACGATTTAATATCAAATTGGTGTAATACTACTGTCGGTGTGCCCCAGGGTGGCGTTCTATCCCCGTTACTTTTCGCGATTTTTATAAATTCTATCTCAAATAAAATTCTTTCTTCCTATCACCTTTATGCAGATGATCTTCAGATATATACGCAGGCACCACTGGCACAGATATCGGAGGCCTTTGAAAATTTAAATAGGGATTTGGCACAGATAGGCACTTGGAGTGAATCCTATGGGTTGAAGGTAAATCCTTCAAAAACGCAGGTGGCTGTAGTCGGGAGCTCTAGACTAATATCCAGAATAGATTGGCTGCAGCTTCCGCCAATTGTCTTTGATGGAATTACGGTCCCGATTAGTGACAAAATTAAGAACTTAGGAGTATTAATTGATCGTAATTTCACATGGGGCCCGCAGTTACAGGAAGTAAGTCGCAAAATTTTTGCTTCTGCCGGATCACTCAGACGGCTAAGGAACTTCCTTCCGACTGCCACCAAAACTGCGCTAGCAAACACTCTACTACTACCAATACTTGATTATGCAGATGTCAGCTATCTAGATCTCGCCGAAAACCAATTAGATAAACTTGAGCGTCTTCAAAATGTCTGTATAAAGTTCATATTTGGTTTACGCAAATATGACCATGTCTCACAATTCAGAACACAGCTTAAGTGGTTATCAATACGCCATCGCCGGAATGCTCATATCCTTTCATTACTGTATAATGTATTATTTAATCCTACAGCACCATCCTATCTCAAGGAACGTTTCAAATTCCTTTATGACACGCACAATAGATGTTTAAGGTCGTCAGAAAATCTGGAATTAAAAATGCCACCACATTCCACAGGATTTTACGATAAATCCTTTACTGTGACTGCAACTCGCCTGTGGAATAATCTACCGGTGGAAATAAGACAAGCTCAAACAATATCCATTTTCAAAGCCAAAGTGAAGGATCATTACCTTACACTTTAATATTTTAATGTTACTCTTTCCTTAGTATACATCGTGTATAATATTATGTATTATATGTATGTAATAAATATGTATTTATATGTATTTTATATATATAATTTATACTTTATATATAGAAATTATTATTTATAAATATTGAGTACGCCATCAACTACCGCTAAATCCTACGCACATATCCATCCAAAGGTTGCCTGGTAGAAATCGCTGTTAGCGATAAGGCCGCCCATTGTACAGACTTATTTATAAAAAGTTTTTGTAAAGTTATTGTAAATGGTGTACAATAAAGTGTATAATAAATAAATAAATAAATATTCACTAACGTTATGTAACAAGATTACCGAAGTATCTCATGTGGTTGAATTTAGACTTGTCAGATATAAACTTATATTTTCTAGAACGCGAAGAATAAAAATATGTGTACGCTTCACGCCTACAATTTACACTGGGTATCTAAACTTAACGTGGATTTGTGTTCACAGCGTTTTACTTCAGTATTTACTCTATGAATTTAAAGTCACGTTGACACAAAATATTGCCAGTTATATAAGTAAGAATATTGTACAACAATTGAAATATTATTGCGAATACATTTTACATACAGTAACCCGGTATTTCAAAAGAGAATGTATGCTTTCCCAATTCAGACAGATAAACTGGAAATGTCAGGTATAAATTAATGTGAGTCAACTATACGATAGCCAGTGGTTTTATGACAACGTGTTTTTTACAGATTTTTTTAAGACCAATATCGTAAGGTTTGTAAAGTAATTTATATATTTGTTTACCGTCATACATAACACACGCGGTTGCTCAATAGAAACTCCGTTGAAGATAAAATTAGCACAGTATCTTGGACACGTTTAAACCGTGACTGTGTTAAAAGGTCTCTACATTTTGCACTCTTGTTAAAAAAAAGTAAGCCATAAGATGAACAACAGCGAGTAATTTTTTACTTTTATTTTAAGGTTTTTTTTCTACACCCCGAACACTATCTAATGCGAGTCTATACCTAGTTTATAAAATCAATACAGTGTGTTGAATATGTGTGGGTAACAAATAATATTATGTAACTAAAGTACAAGCAAGGAGTATAAACAGAACTAAGACAATAGCGTTAACAAGAGCGGCCTAGTTGAGACAAACGGTGGCGTCAGGGCGACGACGACACCAGCGGCTGTTTGTCGACCCATTTAAATTGATCACCGCTAACACGAGAGCCCCACATACAAATTGATATATACGCTTTCAAAATTGGCGTAACAAAAACCAATACAGTCAGAACAAACCGAGAAGAAATGCATATTTAATGTAATCTTGAGTCAAACCAAAAGGAAAACAAATAAGAAAATAATACATAACGTATTTTAAATTGTGTTCAACAATTTCATACGTATGGTTGAATAAATTTCATTTATTCAATATCGAGAGCCGAAACAAATTGTCACAATGAACAAACAAAACAAATCAAATGAAACCTTTTAAAAGTGTTTCATTGACAAATTAAATCTCGTTCTCCTTTTCAATCTTACAACAATCTGTGAGAGGGACGGAAGCGAGGGTGGTTGTAACGTTTGTGAGGTACATCTAGTAATCGGGTGTGGGGTGGTAGGTGGCTTCACTTGTATATTTAGTGAATGCGTATACTATACCGTAAGTAAACCAAGTCTGGCCGAGGTTAGGGAAAGAATGTCCGCACCATTAGCTGAGGGGGCAGACGGAACGGGGTGAATGGGCTGTCGAACCCTCCGACCTTGACTTGCTGAGATTTATCACTTTTCCGGGGTAATCTGAATACAATTAGGCGATGGGCAGCGGGTGGGACCGCAGACACGCAACAGGTTCCCGTTACAGGAGTCATATTCTTTTACAAATCTTTTTTTTTTGTGTGGCCCTCCGTTATTCGGTAGTATTCGGGGACCGCTATGTCCGAATCTTTGAACTGAATTACTTATACATTGAGATTCAGGTCGGCGATATTACACTGAGTATTCGGCTAAATGAAAACACCGTAGATATCCAATATTTGATCACTGAGAAGTCTTCAACAAATTTCCTACACTGGATTTCTGAACTATTATGAACGAAGCATGAAAATGTTTCTCACTTTGTAAACCAAGTACTATGAAAAGTAATAGTAAAGAACACCATGGGAACTCGATAACAATAATTCTACGAAATGTCATGAATATGAAAATAAATTGTTTTCACCGACAATGGGGAGTAGGTTGCACAGACCATCATAAATAATAATAACGACCACGTCGATCCTTGCACAAAAAAGCATTCAAAACAAACCACGAAGGATCGTTTACGTGAAAACGATCAAAACAAACATTATGCCAGGATCGGGGCAAAAAGCATTTTTGTTTTACCTTGCTTTTTTTACAATGTGAAGAGGTCGATGGCCTTGCCAAGGACGCGAAGGCACGTGGTCGCATAGAGGAATTTGAGTAAAGCGATAAACATTTGTACCCTCCTCATATTTATTAAGCATGTGTGCGAAGTTCGACACACACACACACACACACAAACGTAAACCGATACTTACACATGAACGTAGCTAACTTTGTAAAGAGTTAAGTGGGCAATAAAATATGATATAATAAAAACATAAATGCATTATGCAACCAGCACTAAGGCCGATAAGTGGTCTTTACGATTTCCCTATTACTTTCAAGCCAAACAATAGGAACTTAATTCATTGAAAAATTATGATTACCACTTTTTTTAATACTCTTATGACACAAAAGCATAAATGACATTTTTTAGCTGACTTTCACATCTGGACACAGTTTTTGTTGACATAAAATAGTTTAATTATATTGTATGTTATACCTATATCAAGCTATAAATAAGTATAAAGTAAATATAGGTTTCAAATGTCACGGAGAAACAGCGAGCGGCAGCGTTCGACTCAGTCCCAAGAGCCTGCCTTATCTTAGTTGATGGCATTCCACTGCTCGGCGGCCGATACGCACGACGGACGACTGCGAAACGCTTTTAGCGCCCGTATACTGAACAACCAAGTGGCTGCTAAAGAATTTTCGCCTAAAGCAGAAACAACACAAAGTCGAGAATACTACAGCAGTGTTAATAAGTACACTTCGCGCAAAAGAAACCTTATTGGTCGAAAATTAAAGTCGTTTTCGAAAGTCACGTTGTATGCGGGCGTCAAACAATACGCAATTCACCTTCGAACGCGTCGGGTTGCGGTATTGCGGCTTCATTGTGTTAAAATAACGATGGAACTTGGATTGGAAACGAGCACAATACGGTCGATAAACAGAAAAATATTTTATTTACAGATCGATAAAGAATATTATGATCAATCAATGGGATGGCTGTTACGATATAACATAACATCTACTTTTTATACAATAACAATCTATTAGACAACAATGACCCCTTTCCCTATCGCTCTCTTTGATAATGGATATTATATTCTTTGACGTTGGTGACCTACATGGGTAACGTAAAAAATGATTTGTTAAATTTCTCATGAACAAAATAATATGACAGACAAAAATAAAATTAGGTATCTATCTATAAACGTATTTATCCACACAAAATCTTTAAAGTTGCTGTAACAAATAAAGCAATGAGTCATAGACTTAGTTTATTCGTGCGCTGATACATAGTACATGAAGCAGCGTATTTTTCCTCAAACGTTTCGTCTATAATTTTCTAGCGCGAGACTTCACATATTCACTGGGTGTTTGTCGAGAGTCAAGAAGTCCGACGAGCCGAACAGTTGACGTCATACAGTCATGTTAACCTTCCACCACAGCACCAGCTCGTGACAATTTATACGCGCATGTAGAATACATCGCTGCGTGCATTCTGAGCGTCGATATCACCGAGGACTTCGAACGAGTAATGGACGTGCAACTTGATATGTTCGTTCGCAGCGCTGGAGGCACGTTGTGAGGGTGTATTGCGGTCATATAACCGGTATTCGAGTGGCGCGGCAGTTGCCGCTCGGCCGGTCTACAGCCCGATGTTTTGAGAAAGCCACGTTCGGCAATCGGCGACGTTAACAAAACACGATTGCTTTTGCGGTTGTCGTTCGTACAGCCGGTTTAGGCAAAATACCAAATTGTATTTTTATGTAGGTACCTTGCATTATATGTGCACAGTGTTTATTTTTAAATTCTTAAATACAGCACTCAACCGGGACAGTATAATAACAGTTTTATTCTGAATGCACTAAATATACCTTCAGGTTTTAATGTAAGAGATTACCCAATTAGCATTCTGAATAAAGTGGACCAAACAAATGAAATAAAACCATATTATCATGTGTTACCCCTTAATTATAATTGTCCTAACACCCAGATTTATCAGTGAAGATAAAATTTTATAAGTTTTATAGATATAAACGCCTCGTAAGACTTTATTCCATACATTGACATCGTTTATACGATGCCAGAAAATAGTGATACCCATTTAGTGTAGTGATTCTACAAAAAATAAGTCAATTTCCTCTTTTGGAAAAATATGATCAGTGTTGAAATAAAACTAGTCCATCCATTAAAACTGCTTAAATTACAATAGAGTGACTATAAGGGACCTAAAATTTGTGCAAGCTACACCAAAAACGTATGAATGAGTTTGGTTTCATCATATCATAAATACATTAAGATCCATTCAGCCGTTTGTTCGTAACAAAAAGCAACAGACAGAGTTATTTTCGCATTTATAATATTAGTAGGGATTGAATAACTGAACAAAATGTAAGAAAACTTGAACATAATCTCATACATTTTCCATAATGTAGGACTTAAAACACACTTATTAGGAAAAAATCAGCGTGAAATAAAACAATCGAATTTTAATGGTTTGGAATGGTCACCAATCGTAAGTTATTGAACATGCCTGAATACATTTACAACGCAATTTGCATTCCGAGTGTACTTGGAATAAGCGGGTGTATACCGTGCCCATATTTATTAACTTATAAACAGTAAAACTGTAAATATAGGACCTATGTATTTAAAAAACGTAATGTTAGACATGTATTTCAGTATTCTTATCTTATCATCTTGCAATTAGTTACTTGACTCATCGTCATCCATGATTTCCATAGTTCATATTTTATACTATAGGGGATGAGAAATAAGATACACCAGTAACAATATCTAGGTTGAAATCCTACTAATATTATAAACGCGAAAGTTTGTAAGTATGAATGGATGTTTGTTACTCTTTCACGTAAAAACTACTGAACGGATCGAATGAAATTTGGCACAGAGATAGATTATGGTCTGAAATAACACATAGGCTACTTTTTACAGCGATAACCGACATCCACGCGGGTGGAGCCGCGGGCAACAGCTAGTATTCATTTAATATTGCATACTGATGATCTTTATATATTTGGGCAGTTCAAGCAAACAATTGTCAAGAAATACCTAGGAACATATATACACTGACGGACTCATAAACTGCATCAAAGTAATAGACGACTTTGAAATAAATATTTTAACCAAGTAGTCAAACTTTCTATACAGATTTAAATTGAAACCTCTAGATTGGTTCGTGAACTTTAAAACAGTGTAGGGTCATATCCTTAAGTTTAAGTTTGTGTACTGGAAAGGACCTTAAGACTTTTTTTGAAGAAAAACAGAAATTTAAGGAAAATTGGTTTAATTAAAAAATTGGTTTTAACAATAGACACAAACTTTATGCAAGGGTTTATTTATGTTTTAATAAGGTGTATTACCTCCACGTGCCCTTATTACGGATTCTAATCTGTTCCGCATAGATTTTATTAGGGTTATTAAAAGATCTTGCGGAATATTGTCCCATTCTTCTGAAAGTGCTGTTCTTAGTGCTGCCACTGTCGTGGGCAAAGGGTTTCTCGCATATACAGCTCTTTTTAAATTGTTCCAAACATGCTCAATGGGATTAAGATCCGGGCTGCGTGCTGGCCAATTCATTGTACGTATCCCAACCTCTTCGCAATATTGTCGAACTTGTGCAGCAGCGTGCGGCCGGGCATTATCCTGCATTAAAGTAAAATTTTCGCCTATGAATCCCATGTAAGGCACCACGTGATCTTCTAAGATCTCTGTTATGTAGCGATGTGCAGTCAAACCCCCTCTATTACCGTTTTGACGGACCATGTCTATGAACACAAGTTCTGTTCGCCCGTTCATCGATATGCCACCCCAGACCATACACGAACCGCCTCCAAAAGGAACACGCTCCTCAATGCAACTTTGAGCATATCGCTCCCCACGTCGACGATAGACTCTTCTGCGACCATCTGCACCATATAAACATGTCCTACACTCGTCCGTGAACAATACGGAGGTCCATTGCTCTTCTGTCCAATTCAGGTGATCACGCGCAAATCTTAAGCGAGCTTGTCTGTGAGCTACAGACAACTTTGGACCATTTGCTGGTCTAAAAGGGGTGATATCCGCTTCCTTTAACCTTCTTCTTATTGTTCGTGCACTCACGTTTACTCCACGCACTTCATTAAGCTCTGTTTTGATGTTAACAGACGTGAGGAAACGATTTCGCAGGGAAGTTGTAACAATAAATCGGTCATCACGACCGGTGGTTGCTCGAGTCCTGCCTGTACCACGTCTCCTTCTGTAAGAATCTGTCTCCACAAACCTTCTGTATATTCTAGAAACCGTAGACTGGTTTAAATTTAAATTTCTACCAATCGTTCGTTGATCCAAGCCCTCCCGCACCAATGCTACAATTTGAGCCGCTTGTTCGGACGAAGTATCCATATTATGGTTCAAAAACTCTCGATGAGTTAAAAAACTAACCCAACAATTCTGCTGGTAACAATAATTCAATTGACAAAAGAATAAAAAATCAATGATAATCAATTTAAAACTTTGCTATAAATAACACGCAAATCTGATACTACGAGTAAATTTTCTTTTCCCGGCTATATTCATTTGTTTTACTGCAGTTCTATTTTTAAATTTTCCTTTTTTTTGAGATTAAGAGCCAGTCTTTCCATATTTATATAATTTAATCTAAAAAGTTATTATACTTATTAAAAAATCATTTTAAAAATAATCCTGAACTTTGATGCAGTTTATGAGTCCGTCAGTTTATATATATACTTCTTAGCTCATCCCATAGGTTGGCTATAGCTTTGGATCGTAGCTCTTATAATTACAAAGAATTTTGAACAGTTTCATGATGTAGGCCAACTTAATGCAGGAAAAAACGACAGGAAATTAACAGTTTAATTTTTTTACGACTTGCAAAACAGTTGAATGCCAAAACGATGGATCTGAGGACCGCATGAGTTCTGTGTTAGGACAATTAGGAATTGACGAAGACTAATAGCTGGTTTTACGAATTTCTTGGTGCTTGGATCAAATCCTTGACGACATACGCAACGAAGATCGTAGGCCAGCAGTGAAGATACAAGCACTTGATTATCTTAAAACTATCGTAAAGACAATTGCAACCGACGCACCATTCTTTATCAATACCTGTCCACACACTGCTCGGAGAACAAAAGAGTATTTGGAGTGTCATTACATAGAATTACTGGATCATATAGTTCAGTCTGAAACGAATACTGAATGATCTTGATACGTTACGGAAAACCAAAGATAGGTTGCGTGGCGTAGGCTAGGAGATGCAATTGACAGATGCAACAACTATGGAGTGGAATGATTTAAATTATGAAAATCACATACAAGAATATTTAAAAACAATGATGGTAAAACAATATATAGGCATACGTTTAACAAATTTTAGTTCAACCCGCATATCAATAGCACTAATAAAGACGATTCAGTAATAATAATACAGTACCCTAACAAAATAATAAGTATTAAAGATAATTATAATAGCATAGTAGTCAACTGTAGTAAAAGATAGTCAACAGTAAAATGAATTCAAATGTTATTATTATAAAGGTAATAACTGCCGGATTAGATAGCACTAAAGTTCATGATTATTCAACAATTCATGAATGGAGTAGTATTACTCGGAATCAGATGGAAAGGCAAAAGTAACTGTATAATATATACCTATGTATACGTACCGACATCAAACAAATCGTGACAGTGGGTAAGTATATAAGATGCGGCGTCCCCGGTGGGTGAACCCGTCAAGGTCATTTTGAGGGAAGCCTCACAAGGGTGTTTCTAAGAATCGCTTCATTTTAACTACATGTAAATTGGAATGTCAACATACACATTGAAATGAGATTCTAATTCAATTCATATACGGTTCGTCTAGTATTCGATACATAACAAGCCTGTTCGACCGATTGATTGATTGATTGATTCAGCGTATTCATCATTTAAGGCCATCAAAGCTTCAACGTTTTATTCGACGAATTGAATCTTTAAAATACAATGACATTTTAGAGCAAAAAATTAAATTTCGACTCGCTTTTTTGGTTGCTATGTAGGTAAAGGTTGTGTCAATGGTAGTCGGTGGCGATTCGGCACATAGGATCGCCTCGTGGGCCTCTGGGGTGGAAGGTCCTGTTTTGCGTGCTCGCCCCGACGGTCGGTGGGGGTAAGTTTTTCACGAGGCCCTATATACCGCGACCACCCCGACTCGTACATAAGGTGGGTGGGCTAGGGTGGTTCGCGCCCGCAAAAGGGGCAAAATACGGCGTACTCTGGGCGCCCGCTCTATGTGGGTCAATGTCGGGAAAGCCCGTGTCTACCGGTGACGGAGTATGCACAACGAATCTGATCAACACACCCGTGACAAAACAAAAGATACGACTAACCCTTCCACGGAGCTGCAAGTTCTTAATAGCTAGTAATAAGGTTCAAATTTGAAGGAGAAGTCGACAGAGTGCAGGCACCAAAATATCAGCTCTTAAAACCATTAACAGATGAGAACACTGTTAATAAGTGATTTGATTCTATAATTACATTTTACGTCTAATACTATCAATGAATCAATTTTGACTTTCAAAATATCGGACTTCCATAGAAGTTATTACACACTTTTGGGATTAAATTGCCAAAAATCCCTTTTTAGTGCTCATTTCCGTCATTTAAGGAACCTTTGCGCAACATTTCAAGAAAAGTGTAGCCCTAGTGGTTTAGGTTCTGTGTTGATAAATCATTCAGTCAGAACAAGTAATTACAGATGGTAGAAGATATAACTTACCAACAGCCGGTGACATGGAGCGAGAGCCGCTTGAGCCGGTTGGGCTTGGCGTCGGCCTCAGGTGCGGGGTGGTAGCGCGCCCCGCGCCACCGCTGCCGCCCGAGTCATTGCTGTTCTGACCGGTCAGATCCTGGAACAATACAATACAATTTTGAGTATTTGACTGTTTATATAGTCTTAAGAATTTTATTAAATATTCGGAAAAAGACCTAACAATATCACTGTAATGATGATGAGATGGGAAGACAGATACATTCATTTCCGATTTTTAATTCAATAAGAAAATCACATGGTGGTGGCGACATTCGACTATAATTTATTAACACGAAAGTAGGAAATGGTTTTTTTTATTTATAACAAAATTATGTCAATAGCCACTAAACAAAGAAAAGAAATTTGATTGACGAAATTTTTTTTGTATTGACGACTAAGTGTACCTTTTTGTTCTAATCTTTACCTAACAGAAATTCATTTTAACTCAAATTCACGATAGTTTCTTCGCAATCACGATTATGTTATGCTTTTTGTTATATCTTAAAGAGGTTCTCTATATTATTGACTTCCTTATGAGCCTGATTGAAGCCTATCATTTACTACGTTCAATTTCTCTTTTCCTTCATACTCAGTAACTACATGTTAAAAATGTATATCGATGAAGTCTTATACTAAGACGCCAACAACTGTTTTTTTTTTCATCTATCACTTTGTCAGATATTGCACATAAAGATTAAAATATTGCTTTATATATTATACTCTTTTTAAATCTTTCTCCAATGTTATAAGTCTCTGTCTCCTACGTCCTGCAAGCTGCTCAATCAATTAGTTCTTTTCTTGTCAGTTGTTGGTGTCATTGAAATTAGACAGACATGGTTCAAGATGTTACGTCAATATGAAAAACCAGTCTTGACTAGCAATTGAAGGATCCTTAGATAAATTACGTCAGCGTATTTCCCCTCAGTCAACATCTGTTTTGCATGAGATGAGATATTACTTGAGATGTCTATGAGATTCATTCTGAATAAGTGTTTCTTATTAAGATCATGTAGAAAACTCTATATTGTACACCACAACATTTATAATACATTGTACGTACTATATATTATTTCACACAGTTATGTACAATGAGCCTTATCGGTAAAAGCAATTAAACAAGGTAGAGATGTGATATAATTATTATCAAGAAATGTAGTGCACTAAACACTGACACTTCTCTCTACCTGTGTGGCACGCCAACAGCAAAGAATTTGTACTTACAATTTCTAATGTGGCATTTTGGACTGTAAGATTCATGACCTTTGCCACGATCCAGTTAACTTGATATTGTTTGTAGCCACCAAAGCCACATAGCAAACTCCTATTTATTGAGACTTCAATGAAGTCTTGATAAATGTATGCCAAGGTGTGATTAAAAAAAATACAAAATGAATAAAAAGAATACAAAAGTAAGTTTGACGACATAAAGTAACTTTATGTCAAGTAAATAAGATTCCACATTCAAATCGTATTATAAACAAAGATTTGAAACGCAATGTAACAAAACTGTTTGTGTACAAAAATATCTATTTAATCCATGTTACATAAATCAAAGGTTCATAAACAATCAAGTGCAGTAAAAGATCATAAGCAGATGTAAACTCAAGAGTAATGTTCATTAGCATAATCCTTGCAGCATAAGTGTGCATTCTTGTGCATGGGTGAGACGCCTTGACACTGCAGCCTCGCCGGATAGGAACAACAATAGCACGCCCGAGTCAATAGAGCACGGCCACTTGCGGTAATCGTGCAATAAAACAACGTACGGAATCTCCTCAAACAATGCGCCTCACACAGAACACCAAAATAAAAACAAACCGGCTCGAGTTAATATTAAAGTTCGAGCAGATGATCTTGTGCATACGGTAACTAAGCCAGTTATGTAACGTAATGCAACAGTCGTTAAAGCACAATGCACACAACGAGTTATGCATTATAATGAAAGTTCAAACGAACCAAAAAAGCTCAACCGACATTATTAACCCTATGCACACTTGACAATCATATGATAGTACGTACCGTTTCAAAGCAGTCGATGTTTTCCTCTCATAAATCAATCGGTAGTCCTTTTCTATAACAACATGCAACGGTAAACGCGATTAGAGCTGGACCAAAAGACGAGGAGAAAAAATCGACAAACGAATGCGTAAATGTGAAGCTTTACGAACTTAAAACTGAGACTCTGAAGCGTATTATAGAGAGCGGCACGACGGCGGTGCTCGGTGCAACGCGTTCACAACGTTCAAACGGGCTCATCGAGGCAACTCACGACCCCCCGCTGTCGAGGTTAGTTCGCCTGCGAGAGGCTCCGGCGTCGATCAGACGAGTCCGGCCCGTGGGGCGGGGCGCGGGGTAGTGGGGAGCGGAGCGCGATAACTGCGGCGATGTTTTTGCCGTGCTCCAGCTCGCTCGCTCGGCGCACCAGGCGCGTTCTTCATTTCGTACAGAGTCCATTATCTCTAAGGCCGTCCCTCTCGCACTCGTTGCTCGCTTCGTCGCGCCTCGCCGCACCGGCCGCTGTTTTATTGCCAGCCGACGATTTTAACGTGCGCTCGCAACGTCCGCCAGAGCACAAAAGTTTTTATGGAAATTTCATTCCGAATGCGCCTCGCTCGCTTGCTCACTCGGGAACGTCAATATAAAAGCACGATAACGAACGGACGAGTCAATTAATTATTATTGTTGGAAGCTGTCGGGACGTGCTGGGCGGCTCTATCTAGATACTGTATCTGTAGTGCTTTCAGTTGAATAACTAGTAAATTGGAAGCGAATTGATTTGACGTGACCTACGTAACTATGCTGGCAGAAGATAGTTGAACATAGCAACTAGAAATGTATGACATGACATGACATATAAAACTAAAAATGTAACTTAAATATTTTACAACCTATCTCCCTCACGTAGTATAATGATGTAAGCTTTTCTTGAATTTATATACGAGTAAGGTTGATAAATAAGTACATTGAGTGACGCTCGAAATGCTTTCAGGTGTATAATATTTGAGGAAGTTTTCCAGTCACCAATATTCGTACTGACAATTAAGGTCATACTCTCCTTTTTTTAGCTTTAGCGGTCATGGCAAAAGCACGTGCTCTGAAATAGTCAGTCACGGGCTGATTCGACTAATTGAAGTGTCTTAGTTTTTATATGATACAAGTACGTCTAACAAACACTTCAAGAAACAAAACTAAACGAATCACCAGAGATAATTAGTCATGTCATGTGGTAGTTAGCCGTCAGCGAATGTATTGCTCTAACAGAGCAGTGACGTAGACGACTAATAACAATCTCACAAAACAATGATCAGCTGTTTGGAGTGATTGGTATACGTCGATGAAATACGTCAGCCCCCGGCACGAATGAACGAGATCGGCTTAAATTGACCGACTGCACTTGGCCCAAATCCCGACGCAAATAAACACAAAATCGCTCTTGTTGGTATACGTCTACACAATGTGTGGAGGCTGCCAGCAACGCGGCACACCGCGGTAAATAGAGGGACTAGCGCTTGCAACCACACGCCGACTACTACCAAACAAGCTACATAGCTACCTAGGTACCTTATGTAGGTGAGGTGGTGTGGGAACGAGGCGACGACGATCATGAAACCCGCTATTGAGCCGGAGAGAAAGGCTCACGTGGGCCCGGTAACAATACGCGGTACTTATACAGGATTTGCTGTGGTACACAGACGCGTAACACTACTTTCCTCTTTGGCATATCAAATATGTACATGGTCCGGGAAGGCTTAAGTACCTACTTATAAGATAAAACATGACTGTTTGTTTTGAGTTTCGATAACGTTTTCTTCAGTAAACAGGTTTTTATAATAAAAAGGTTTTGGGTTGGCCACGCGCGAGTGATAGATACCCCTGTTTTCTGCTTACCATCAGGCGTATGCCCGTATGCTTGTTTTCCTCCTGAGTAGTAATAAAAAAAAAGTCTACAGTTTAGGGTTAAATGGAGCACTCTGAAAAAGACCTTTAAACAGAAGACTGCAGCTATTAAAGCACTACTTATGTGTGAGTAGGTTTAATAGGCTTTCGTGGCAGCCATTGACTCTTTAGGTGCGGGTGCAAAAAATATGCTCCTTTGATTCTAAGCGTCTATATATGTTGCGGTAACTGCTTATGATTAGATGTAGACGTGGCGTAAGTTTGTAAAAAACACGCTATTTCATTGATCTTTTCACTAAACGATAAAGCCTTGTTTTGGTTATGAAGCACTTATGAGAAACGATGACTCATATCAGCTAAACAAAACATCACAATCAGTTACATCGCTTTATTATTACGTTTATTACGATCCGTGCAGTGGCCACACACGATAGATAGTTAGATCTTTATATTAATATCTGGTAGGCTAGGTCAGTGGCACGAGAGCGTACCGGCGAGCTTCATAAATAGCATGTTGATGGGAGTTTATACTCGTCTAAATAACCGCAAATCCCCCTGCTTCGCAGTGCTTCTGTATCATCAAACGTACTCAGTAATACATGCTTCATTTTGCAACCTATTCATTACTATACGTCACGGTAGTCAGACAGTAGCATTCTCAATGTTACCTGTTATTAAGGTTGCCAGATTTATAGACCATAAATGGTTGACTTTTGCCGTGCGCCAATAGTTTTTATTTCGGAAAATGGTATTAGTACGAAATTTCAAGTCTTTTTAAAGTCCGGCCAACATGGTAGTCACAGTAACACTAGTCAAGTTTCTCAAATTCTAACATATTAGTACAAATGCCGACGGTTGGTAACACTAACTAATATGTGCTAAGAAAAATCGCAACGCCGAAATGAATGTTTGCAGGCAGTATTTCCAGTATTCATTATGAGATATGTCACAAATATATGATCAAACAACTGATAGAAGGAAAAAAATATACATAGTAAACTCATTTATTGATATTGAAGTAAAATATCAATGTCATATGAATGAGACATGTAGAGATTAATCGACTTAAATGCGTTTCAAGACCATTCAAGAGTTCGACGACCGGCGTGCGAAAATGTTGTCGTAAATAAATAATTCACAAGGCTAGTGTTCTCGGTTGGGGCACGTGGTGTCGGCCACGTGTAGTAGGTACGTAAACATTTACATTACATAACCGGCTCGTCATCGGCGACGGCGCGCTATTGAGAGCGAAATGCTGTGCAACTCTTACAAATCGTTGCACTATACTCCGAGTTACCCCGCGCCCATACCGCGCTCTACCGCCGCGTCTATTACTATGCAATCGTTGAACCATTGAGATTGCATATGCATTCATACGGGATTGGCTTATAACAGAAACTATAGATCGTATCCTAATTAAAATACATAATATATATTTTGGTTGATACGTCACCAAAGCAACCCACCCATCCTTCTTGAACTCCAACTAAAACTTTCAAAAGATACAATTCAAAAATTAACAGGACCTAATATCACAACATAAGAAATCAACAAGTCCTACTCCTTCATTAACTTGTATAGGACGAAGGGTGTGCAAATGAAAGGTAAACAAAGAGGGTGGGCCTATGATGTTTTGTGTCGGTCAGGGGTAGTGCCTACAGAATGCCTGGCCTACAATAATCTTACACAGCTCGTAGGTACAATTATGTAGTACCGAGCCACGTGTACGGGGGACAGTGAGAAGGTCGTGACCCGTTCCCACCCCAGCCACCTTTATTCGTTCAAAGTAAATTTGCATAGGTATGTCTACACTTCTACAGTTGCCGATGTACGTATATCTCACGCTTTACCAGATGAATCACGTTTATCTGTTTGCAATCATGATTAAAATGTATCTCTTATAGTTGTACACGGTTGCCAGTTAAAGAAGAATGTCTGAATGATAACAAAACTTTACATTTCTAAAATTAACAGACACAATCTAAGTTTCAATTAACGCTATGCCCACGAAGAATAGAACTTGATTCTTCGGATACTGTTCAAATAAAAGATTACAAATAAAGAATGTAAGGATCAGTAATTAAGAAAACCAGTTTTAGGTATAACCAAAATCTGTTTCAAACTTGTCAAAATCTGCGTTCATGACGTGAAACGGCAGCAAAAAAGTTTGGTAACTTTTGGTTAGTACCGGGTGTGCTTGTGTGAGTGTATTTGTGTAAAATAGACGGTTCCGCAACGAAGGCAAGTGGTACACACTTTATTGAATGTCTTTATAGGCCACCTGTTACTCGGGTCGGTGTCGGCGGAACAGCTGATCGGGCTCGAGCGAATTATTATTATTGTTGTCGGATGTCGGCTCTGGCTTATTTATTTGTGACGAAGGGGTGTGGGTGCTAAGGAGGGGGGGAAGCGCCGCCGAAGCTCAACTTTCGCCGCTAACTTCTACTATTGTTCGATTGTTACGTGATGACGTAGAACATCGAATTAATTAGGTAATACACCATAATAGGGTGTTCACGGAAATTCAAACTTAAAACAACACAAAGCAATAAACTCCATTGGAAATGCGAAACTTAACTTTACTTGAAGTGATGTCAGTGCTTGTTCACCATGAAACGTAATCTTATTTTAACGCACTACTTTGATGACTCTTTAGGAACAAGATAATACATTGAACACTTCAGAATGTAATGTGTAATCAGAATTACATTACACATACAATCGTACATAATTGGTAAGTAGCTCTTTTAATAGGATATCAGTCTACTAGCCATAGGCAGCATAAACCACGTCCATTTTAGGCTCCCCATTTTCTTTCAATTTTGTGTCTCTCCTGATTCGCCGCCTTCTGCATTAAAAAACTTCCGCAGGAAAAAGTAATTGAGCAATTACAATTACAATTACACGAAAATAATAAAGTTGTTTAAAAGAAACAATCAGTTACAATTTCTTCCGGGTTGACTCTAAAGATACATCATTACGTATGTCTCGTCAATATCCCAGTAAAAGAGGTAGGTACCTCTATATTATCAATGGTGAAATCATGTAACAGGTTTTAACATTAATTTGTTTTTTAAAACCACCGGTGTGTTACCAAGAAAATGTATCGAAACAAGAGTGTTTAATTAGGCTACCAAGAACTGAACACACAAAAACATTCATTGTTCTCTGTTAAAGTATTGAATTAAACACTTACATAAATAAAAACTAGTTTATCTGTCAGCTCATATCTTCCCTTTAGTGGGTAGCAGGCACCACTTGTTAATACAAATTTAAGATTAACTGGCTTCGAGTTATTATAGACAGATGAATTAGGGTCCGTTTGTCTATAGAGATTTTATCAAGTGATCATTTAGCGACTTAATCTCAAGCTCTGCCGTATGATACTGAATCGTACACTACAGTATTTTTAACCGACTTCAAAAAGAGGAGGTTATCAATTCGTGTGTATTTTTTTTTTTAAATGTTTGTTACCGCATAATTTTTAATGATTTCTGCGCTAGGGTATATAATCCCGGTATTGCGGCACTATCTTTTGTAGACCACACGTTGCGCTGTAGTAGATAGCAAGGACTAAAGTCAGTCAGTCTGTTTTCTAATGTTATAAAAAATAACTAACCTCCCCTTTTTGAAGTCGGATAAAAATATTACAAAGTAAATAGTCGTGATAATTTTAATTTGTTTAATTTCTTCATATTTTCATAGCAATACAGTATTTTAGTATATTTTTATGTCATGATTTCATGAATCATGGTGATAATTATTATAAGCTAAACGACTCAGTAACATGAGTCCAGCTTAAGCTTGCTTTAGTTTTGCAAAACTGCTGCCTCACTACACAATCCAAGGGATTAATGATTTTTGTTTGTAAAATTCCATCTCCATCTTAACCCATAAACGTCCCACTGCTGTGCAAGGGTCTCCTCCATACATTTGGAGGGATATTAGCCTACTACACCACCTATTTTCTTGTAAAATTACACAATTGATATTTGAGAGCCAGTCTCGGCTTTACTCGTTTTCTGGAACAAACTGGATATCCTAGTCTTTGTATTGCTCGCTGTCCTGTTCTGATAGATAAACCCACAAACATTCTCTAACAATAAACACAACATGCAATTATGCGGAATTCTCTGCGTTTAAAGGATTGCGACTGACACACATCAATTACATACAAATAATATGCTTCTATTTTTACGCTGAACGCAGTCGGCATTCGCAGCTATATTTTGTATGTAATAAAATGCGCCTATAACGCAGCGAATACCGCATATAGGAACAATGAGCTTCTCAATCAAATAAATTCTCCACAAACTAGTTTCAGCGTATGACGCTATGATAGATACGCAAAAACTGTCCACAACAAAACTGAACGACGAACAACTTGTATAAGTATACTAGCAACAAATGTAATCACGGTGTACGTCATGTTTTTTACCAAATGACATGGTATAGGTACGTATAATGACTGTTTACGTGTAAACCCCAATGGGGTATAGTTACAAGCCATTTTAAATTACACCGTGGACGGTAATGAGCTCGTGTGGTTTGTTTTGTATAGTTATCAATATTCGGAATAACATGAAGACTGTGGTTTCTTGAATTCATACAAATTTTACAGTGCCCTCTCTTTCTTTTCGGCAAAAAGACAGTGACTGCGACAGCTTTAGAATTACCTTTATAAATCTTGCATGGTGTAATGGCGCTTTCGTTGCGGCATCAAGACCGCATAGCCAGAAACCATAATTTTTTTTTTGATCACTCGCGGAAAACATTGCAAATATGCGCTTGATTTATTTTTGAAGCCCGTAACAACCCGGCTAGTTGCTTTGCCGTAGAGCTTAGCTTAAACAAGTAATAACTAAAACAGCTACTTTGAGAAGTCATTTGATCTGATTTAAATTCGTCTTTACATTGGAATTAAATAATTTCAGTAACGGCACGTATGCACATGCACCCTGAAATTTTGGTCGATTTAGAAACCTAGTCAAGGCTATTGTAATCAAGTATGCAACTATCAATTTGTGTACATATACATATGTCATTTTTAGGGTTTCGAAGTAAACAATGAACCCTTATAGTTTCGCTATGTCCGTCCGTCTGTCCGCAGCTCATCTCAGAAACTGTAATTTGGCACGAATATACATATTACTCATGCCGGCAAAGTAGTGAAATAAAATCTTAAAAAATATTTTTTTATGGTCTCTAATTATCTGTTTTTTTTTTCAACTGCCCTATGGTGTTAGGTATCGTTGAATGAAAATATGCAATGCAATAATATGCAATAATGCAAATTTTTGTTAGAAGCCAAGTGCTTACTACTTACTTGGCCGGTTTTTAACCTACTTTCGATGTGGAAACCCAATTAGTGGCAATCGGTAGTGTATTTGTTGATGTGACAAGTATTTACATACATACAAATCATCACGCCCGTCTCCCAGTGGGGTAAGCAGAGACCCTGGTACGCTAATTGCTTCGATCCAAACATACTTCTTTCGCCTCCTTTACATTCATCAACCTTTTCATGCATGAATATAGGACGATATTATTATTTTATTAAAATGATTGTAAATAAACTGATCATTTACCTTAAGTTTGCTCTAAAACACAATATGATAGCAGTTCATTGACTATAAAGTGATATTCTTGCGTATATTTTACCTGTCAGTTTAGTTCGTGACTAATTCAAAAAATACGATTAGGGTCAAGTTCTATACCCATGGTAGGTCTGTAAAACCCTAAAGAAAGGCCTATATATCTATTAGAAGAAAACAATAACTATTGCCGCAAACGCGCGGTAATGTAGTAAAATTTAAAGGCTTCTTTTTAGGTTGATACAACCAACAAAAATGGAAATGTGTTTACTATGCCAACGTCGGCAGCGGTCGGCCAAAGTGTGTGTGTAAGTAATTTTCACGGCTAGGGCGTACGACGTAAGCCGCACCCTGAGGCGTTTCACGTTCTGACGTTCACACTGGCCTGAATCTTGATTAGTTCCTAAACATTCTGACATATGAACTGGTAACCCTTATCCTGACATTTTCATTGCGGATACTTATAAAAAGATAATGGCTACTCAATATTAATGAAACAATTTTAAAACCATTCTCAACATACTAACATCACACAGGCTGACTGAAAACCTGAGCCACGATGGGAAAAACGAAAATGGTGCTCTATCTATATTTCCTCATCTTATAAGTCGGTTTCATACAAAGTGTATGAGTATAATACTGAATTCTGGCTATTATACAGCGAATAATCCATAGTGAGGACTGCGGAAATAAGAGTTAGGCATTTCTCTTGTTTGATCGACAAGAAAAAGGACCATTAAAAGGAGCTCTAAAGGTAAGGTGTAATTTTTTGTGTACCTAAGGGATATACAACCTTTACTTTAATAATATTTTGTCTATTTTTTTCGTATCCCTGCCTTTTTTATATTTTAAACAAATAAGATTAAAATGCGGCGCTACAGTCAAAGCAAATTTGGATCAGTATTAATTATGTCAGAATCTGAAATTTAAAATAGAGTCTATGCTTGTTTCTTTAGTTATCTTTTTTATGTAAAATAAGTAGTTAAAGCAAAGACAAACTAGTAAATGATAACAACATCCGTTGAAAAAAAAAAAGCTATCATATATATTTAGATATCACAACATTTTTTATCAACAAAATTCCCACATGTAAAAACACGTAACGAATTCTTGATAACTAACATCTAATAAATGGGTCAATGTCAAACAAAAATAAAAAAGGCGATTGCGAATGCATAAACAAATGTCATGAACAACAACTTCACGCTTTTATCAGCCATATCAATCAATACCACTATACAGAAAAAAAACAAGAGGGAACAATGTGAATGTCCAATTAAACGGAGCTCGTACACGTCATCGAAAGGTGTTTCCCGAAGAACGCACACACACACACATGGACGATCAGCTGACTGCTCCGATTTTAACCCACACCACTGAGTCGACTGTTAGAGAACATAAATAATGACGGCCCACCTACCTAGCTATACGTAACACACATCGTATAATTTGTATGAGCCACCGACAGAAGAGGAATGTGTGATACGCCGACGTTTTCTCCGCCATTATAGTTTTTACGACGAGATGAATAAAATCGACGATTGATTCGTCATATGTGTGTGGCACTTAGGACATTGCTCAACTGAACATGTCGAGCGTGAGATCGCATTAAATAATCAGAAACGCATACGAGCATTACGAACACATGCGCGATGATAACAATACTCTTTGGTAATCACATCGAGAGAAGACTGAAGAGCTTTTTGCGAACGTAAGTTATATGAAGAACAATATTATTTATTTTATTACAAGCACTCATTGTATTAAATATATTGAATGCTGCATTTGTTTGCCACCAGAATGTCCCTTAGGAGTAGATAGGGTTGTCAGAAAGTTCTGTAAGTTGATCGACTAATACAAAAAAAAAATATATTGCTTAGTCGCAAAATTGTGCGTCCTTATAATCACTCCACGATGAAATAAGATTCTTAAAAATATATTAATAAAAAGGAAAACTGTTTCGCTTATTTTTTTCGGTTTGTCAGCTGAATTTTAAATTTTATATTTAATATTTTTTTTTTAAATTTATTTACTGGCTAAAAAATTACACTGCTTATATTTTTTCCTGATTTCATGAATTACAGTCAATTTAAACCACTAAGCTACCTTGTTATACGTCCTAATTATATTTAAAAGATAATAAAAAACTAAACATATTGTTAAAGTCAAAAATCTTGGGGACTTGATTTCTATTATATATCAGAAGTAATCCTAATGTGTGATACCCTACTTAAACGCAAAATGGACAAAGCAACTTATAGCGCCACTCGACAGCTTTAAAGGCATGATGTAGACCTATAATAATATACCTGTTGTTATTTAAACAATTACATTTAATGTTGAGACAAATTAAGAGCGGTGGTAGTCGAATGGGAAAGTAACTTAACAGTACCAGGAAGTAACAAAGAAAATCTATTTACCTATTGCCAAAATTTCAAATACAGTACTCTTTTCCTTTCTTGAGTCGCCCACCTCTCTCTCCTATCTTGCTCACTATTTTCAGTACTTATGTAGTAACCACAACAGAAACCTCTAATTTTATTAACTTCTCTTTTCCTTCTTCTTATCGTTTGGTTAGTGGTCAACCTGGTGACAGAGTTATTTAGATCGCCCATATTTAAGCCTCTGTCGTGATCTAACGACTGTTCAATCTGTTCTTCTTTGGAACGCTGTTCCTCTCGAAATCAGGATGTCCACAAACCGTTACACGTTCAAATTAAAGGCTTTTTTTTAATAAATTGGCAGAATCTTCTCAATAATTGGTATAACTTATATATATATATTTAGATATATATATATTTAGATACTTATTGGATGTATGTTTATTCAGGTAGGATTTTGTATTATAATTATTTATGTATTGTGTTATAAGAACTTAGTTTTTTTTAATCTCTTAATCTTTACTTGCTTCAATTGCACCTACTTTGTATTTCTCTGCATCACCCTTACAGGTAGACTGGTAGAGAATGCCTCTCATGACATTAAGTCCGCCTATGTACTTTACGTATATAAAGTTTTAATAAATAAATAAATAATAGAATTTTTCATATTACATATCACAAAAGGCAGCAAAGTAGAGAGCGTGTAGCACAAGCCACAGAATTGTTAAACAATGGCACAGAACTCTTAAACCCGTCCGTTTACTTTACCATTTACGTCCGGTGGAACTTTAGTACTAATCAATTGATTCACAATCTGCTAACGGTGAAGAAAAATATCTAGACGAAACCTATGGCAACCGTGTGAGGATTAAAGCCCACAATATCTCTTGATAGAATAGAAAAGATTTGTGCCAATCAGTGGCTAATATATGGTTTGCTATTAATATAATATTTATTTATTTATTTATTTATTACCAACTTAAATTCAATATTGATACAAGATCGTACACAAAATATATGTAGGTAATGAAAATAAACATTTAAAAACAAAGGGGAAATACCCTAGTCATAAAGCAGCTGGCATAAACTGTCTTAATCGCGAACAATGAAGATAAAACTTCATAAAGTGATAAGGGACATAGAATGTCGGTATTGAATGAAATATATGGTTTCAAAGCAATAGAATCTGTAGAGATTTAACGAAAAAAAGAGGTAAATTGAAGATAACTTAAGAGGTCGTACGACGCACAAAGGCTAGGAATCCACATAAGACTGCCACCCAATACCGCACAAGGGGCCACCACTACCCCAGATTTTACAACCTCTATAACCAGCCCCTGATCATTGTATCTTATGTATTATGTTTGTAAAAATATTGTATTGAATCTGTTTATCTCCAGCATCAGTCATTACATATCTGGCTTTACAGTTTCTACTTTTATAGTTTGAATTGTACAAAGGAATCTATAGAATAATTAGTTTCTATCATCTAAAACTGAAGACCGTGCCAAGTACACACGGAGAGGCCAGTGGACTGCGATAGGCTGATGATAATAATGATCATCATTTCTTCTATACTGTATTAGTTTTTAGTTCTTTTAGCAAGTGACTTATTAGCAGCATGTGCTGATTATTATCACCACTTTTCCTTATGGCTATAACTTTTCATGTCTCCAACACAAAACAAAGGTTATTAACAGTCACATAACAGTTCTAAATTGTTTTTAGCTAACTGCAAATTACTTTCTATTATTAGAATCAAATAAATCATTATGCCATTACCGGTTTACAAATAGAAAAACGAATTGTTACTTAATTATTTCCACTAAATCTATTTCGGAATAATCTTTATTTATTTTGATATAAGATATATGTGAGAAATTTTATATAAATTCATAGTCATTAATATGGTTTGGGATAAGTAAAGAAACATGATTATTTAGGCCAGCGTGTGTGAATAAACGCCTTCAACTCTCTAGGTAAAGGACATTTATGGGTTGTTATTGTTATAAGGTAGGTTGAAGAATCTTATTAAATATGTTAGAGGATGATTCATCAAATAAATTTGAACTACATAAATACGTATACCTACAAGTATTTGATAAAATAACGCTATAACAGTAGATAGGAGTATCAGATAGAAGAGCGCCGTACAAATACGCCTACACCGTTGCCGACGGCAAACGAAAACCTTCCTGAATCAAGCGAGGAAATTTTATTAAACCGATTTAATTATTATATTGCAATTACATAGACAACTGGTTTATCTTATTAGTAAACAATATTACATTACTTATGTAATCCGAAATTACATTTAAATATTTCAACTTATAACATGGGTAGTCGTTATCACAGCCATTATAATTAGCGTTAACATCGGTTTGTCGATTACTTAAGTACTTGAATTCAAAGCAAGTTACAACAGTTGCCGGTCATATGATAATAAAAACAAACATCTAGCCGCTCCGCCACAAAATAGAACTGAGTATTGAGCCAACGCACACAGCGACACGAAGGCGGTCGGATGTCACGCACACACACAGGCAAACTTCGCATCGGCACACCCACACACATAAGTACTGAAGATAAGAATCGTCCCATTTTACATTGAGTCATGCGGCCGCTGCGATACTTACTGTGTTCGCAGGCAGCCTTATGATGACAGCCGTCTTGAATCCTTTTCTTGACTACACCGAAGCACAAATTAGGGCGAGCTGCGCACATGCACTTCTCACACACACACAACTGAATATTATTAATGTTGAAAAGGTGACAATTTGTCTTACAGCGAAACGTTCGGAATCATCGACCGGCACCGGTAATAGGAGCGGAGCCGGGGCGAAGGCGGCGGTGGAAGCTACCAGAGAGCGAGAGCCTCGTGTGGAATATTGTACGTTCGATTGCGCTAGCAGTGCGCGCGTTTCAGTTGGCGCACGGCGACTGGCGCAGGCAAGGCGTGCGGTGCGACGAAGCGGGCGGGCGAGCGATTTCACCGGGCTGATATTGCGACGGCACGCCGCTCGCTCCGACCCATATGTATAGCTACCAACGAGCGAGGGCACGCCAGCGAATGTCGAGCGGGGGGTCGCCGAGCGCCGAGCTGCACGCACTCAACCAAGTATCCAACTCAACCAGTTATTTGTTCGCCTTAGCCTTACTTTGTACCAAAGGCACGTAACAACTTTTTGTGAAACATTCAGTTATTATTTATTCACTCCGAGTCTTGGAAACCTATGAATTGTTCGAAAAGAATAATAAAATACTGATACACGAATCAGGTTCTATCAGAATTATTCAAAATAAAGGCACCAAACTTGTACGGTACACGAGGAATTATTAAAGGTTGCAGTTTACAAACACTTTAATGTTTTACAATGCGGCTCATTAAAATGTGTGCGTGTGTAGAATGTAAATAAATACAGACGTAAACTATCATCATTGTAATGTGAAATTGTTCACAGTTTCACACACATGCAATTTACACACACACACAAGTTTATTACTGTTGAGTAAATATGAGATCGTGGACTTATCATTGATAATGAACAGAATCGCATATTATCAGCTATTAACATAACAGCAGATAATACAAACCACATTGAACCACACCAAATCACAGGCGCGCGTGTATAGCACCTAATAACTAATTAGGAACTATTGATCGCAGTGTGCGAGCCAATAGTAATATTATCATTCATATAGCACATCTCATTACTGTCGCAGTGCAAACAGTGATGGCCTATTGGGAATGCGGGTCAATGCATATGCGCACTGTGTCCATTTCAGGTTATAGTATATCGTATTATACACATAAAATAATTGCGCTCTCTCTCTCTCTCACCCTCTCTCTCTCTTGCCCATCGATATTTGGCATGTCTATGATTAAAGTTACTTCAATCATACAGAGTAATGATTATGTCACTTCCAATAATACTGGTTCATTTATGGGTAAATGTGTGCCAACTTTGTTTAGCGCAACAGTTATGTGTGTGCTCAGCTTGAGTGAATCCATTAGCCTCGTCTACCGGCTTCGTGTACACGCAAAACTATATGTTCAATCAAGGAATCGGGAGAAAAAATTAATGGCTGTAGGCGGCGCCTCACTGTCGTCTCCTTGTGGCATAAAAGTGATGTAGGAAGACGTCTGACTGTCTGTGAGAATGCATCACGACGATCAGAAAATGTTATCAAAAACTTACGCTCTATCATTCATAAACGAAATGCATTAGATGACGATATTCTAAATAACACACTGACAATGATACATTTACTTTATCAAATATAATAAACAGTATCTAATATATCAATACCTAGTTTGGAAGCCAAAAACTATTGAAGTCGCCTAAAATCGGTATTCGGTATTAGTAGAGATAAAAAAAGAACTACATACTAAACAAAAACATAGCATATATTATTTAGAAATCTGAATGAAAATATGCGAGCACGTCCAAATAAAAATAAAAAAGTATGACAATACATAATGGAGTGTAACGCCAACAAGATCACGACTAAGCTTTGTTACTGTTAACATAAAGATGTAGGATTTTATCAAAAAAGCTTACGAATTGTAGATTTTGTTAGAAAAAAGGTCGAAATTTAAAAAAATGTGTATTTTAATTCGTTACATTTAGATAAAGCCTTTTATAGAGTGAATCCCGAATGCAAAACGTGTAAATATAATTTTGTGGTAATATAGGATTTCAATAGATTTGGCTATAGCCTTCTAGAGAATGAATCACTACCCAGAACTTATAAAAATGTCAATATTGTTTTTTGCTGAAGTTCAATAGCGTACAAACAGATACCTATATTTCAATAATATCGAGTCATTCTCGGGACTGAGGAAAATATGCAGCGAGGGTGAAGCGGTATGGCGGCACCTCCGAGGCGGATTTATCGTTAATTTCGATATAGGAACCTGTTCTGTAAAGTGGCGGGCCGACCGACTCGGGGCTGCGTAGTCAGCCCGCTTCGCAAAATAAAAGAAATATGTTTTAGTGGGTTAGCGAGCGTGTTTACGATCGGATTCCTCGGGCACGATTATACCGCCATTAGTTACATAAGCAGCCCAGGCCGCAGTGTAATTAGACAATTTGTCTTGTGGGCAATAATGTCATAAAAATATTTCACCAGGGATCTTTAGAATTAAATTATAATTGACGCAATCCTTTGGCTTACGTGCCTCCATAGTAGTCGTTTTTGCTTTTATAATAAAAAGTATGTAATGATTTTAATTTAGCTGAATGAAATCCTTTGATTTTATTTTTTGTCGATTTTGAATTCCATTGTGTGGTTCATTCTATTATTAAAAGTAATAGTCCTTATTAAAATATAGTTACTTCAGTTAATTCTGCAGTTTTGACTGTTATTCTTCTGTAGAACAGTGTACATGATACACAAGTAAGATACACGTGACGCCATCTGTCGGTCGTCGCGCGAGACGCGGACCGGATGCCCGACCAGTTTAGCAGTGACATCGAACACCTGCAGGCCCACCGCTCAACCGACACCACTGTCTGTTCTACCTACGTATTTTGTTTGATAAAACCATTGATATCGCAGTTGAACTAAGCTAAATATTTAACCTTATTGTATGTAACAATTGCATATTTTTGAATGATTACGTTACAATAATTGCCTTTTATAATATCTGTGTCTAAAACTAAAAGAACATAATATGCGCCTGCACGACAGTCTGACTTATCAGCAAGATAGATAGATCTCTTTATAAGACACTTGCAATATCCATAAAAGTTAAAAGTTGATCGCTTTAGTAGTTAGTTGGTCCAATATAGACGAATAGATCAGATAAAAACTTAGTCTGGGTTAAACAGTTAGGCGAAAACCTTACGAGAGGTCCAGGCGAGGATTAGCAGTAATAAGGTTATTATGTGATGATAATTAATTTTTGGTGAAGTAGAAAAATTCGACAATGAAATCGGCACTATCGTATATGTTATTTTTTTTATAAATCTAACAAAAACATCAAACAGGCATTATACCCGCTTGAGTAATTAGGGGTTATGGTAGCGTATAGACGCTTGGCATAGACTTCACATGCATCACTCACACGGTCATATTTTGTTCTTAAATCTCAATTGCCCCAGAATTTCCTTAGCAATATAATAATAATAATAATCATTTATTTCAGAAATACATAGATTACATAGTACAAAACAATACACGTAGCCTATATATTTCCATAGATATTGACTTTACAAACTATCATATATACATATAATATAAAACTTATCACTAAACACATTTGATCGGTGTCGTGTTACACCTTGCTGTGTTGTGTAATCGTCCGCGAAAACGTCGATACACGACACCCTTCGACCAAAACTCTTCCTCGAGGAATCTGTCGATACCATGAGTCGGCATCCGCATCACAAACGAATGGAAATTCGTGTTATGATATATACATATAATAAGTGGATTCCAAATTGCCCGGACTAAGTTTAGTTGGGCCGGATTTCTGTGCACCGGACCTTCGCTCACATGTGCAGTAATATATGCATAAACAACTCCACCTGTCTCCATTAAGTCCTAAAAATGCAATCAAACCGAAACATGTTATTGCACAATTTGCACACTAATACAAAAGCAGCAAAATTTTATGGTATTCAGGTATGGTACCCATCTAAACGGCCAAGCGGCCCTTGCAACCAAAAGAACAGACTCGCATGATGACTACAAGCAAACATTTCCGTACGATATGGACGCTTGCAGAATCAGCTGCTATTTTTGTTTTGAATATGCATTTCAAGTAAAAAATTACGTTGATGGAAAAAATACTGGAAAAGACTTTAGCTTCAAAACAACTGCTAGATAAAGATACTTGGAACGATGCTTAATTTGCATAGCAACGTCTCGCATGCGTGAGACATTATTTATTTTTCCGTTTTGTATGTATATGTATGCGTGGAGCATCCTTCGTGTCCTTGTTTGGCGAAACAATACACGGTTGTTACGTAAGTTTAAAAGACGCGTCAATGGCATCTCGACCCTGCCTCTGTTCTCGTCACTGACCCACATTACTCACTCGTTCCACGCAATAATAATAACGGTAAACTCATTCATTACATAATGCTGCAATGCTAGTGATTACACTGTAAGATGAATAAATTAAAATCAAATACAATAAAGAATAATTAATGAACATTATTTTGTTGACCATTTAGAATTTATAATTTGATGTATTGATTTTTGGTTTTTTGACCAAATAGATAGTGGTAATTAATTTAAGAGTGATCTTAAAAGTTAGGTTAGGAGTAGCTGGAAACAAAGAGGTAATCAAAAAGGAGGTCGCATTTTTTTTTGATTTCTTAATATCATTTGGAAGACCAGTCAGAACGCAGAAGAAGAAAAAGATTGCTATTTTTGACGCTTATTCCATACCTAGATAATTTAAATCTTAAGTAAAAGATGTCTTGTATTTGTAAGAACACTATACTTTTCAAAATAAGCTTCCTAAGATTTATCCTATTTCTATTTCTTCCACTACTACTTTTTTACAAAATATAAGTACAAAACGAGGTATCAAATTTTCCTGAAAATCTGTTTTATACAGACTTGTCTGTGTCTACAGGACCGCAATGAACTAGAAAGGTACATTCTAAATCTTCATTGTGCCATACACGTTAGTTCTTTATCATCCAAAATGTCCGGTATAAATTCTTTTTGAATTTACGTGCTGACAAGGGCGACGATTTATGGGAACAAAAGTGGTAGATATTCAATCCAACTGGCTCATCTGGGCTATGGGTGAAACATAACGATGTGAAAATGTTAGAGAGAGGTGAGAATGTTTTCCCCGATGCCAATGTTATAAAGAGAGTTCGTAAAGTAACACTGGTTTTTGCTAGTGTTTAAAATGCTTTTCAAAGGAATATGGATGGTTTGTTACAGTAAGAGATGAAAAGACAGAATAATAGTACATTTTTTTAACTCAGGTGGTAAACGAGCATACGGTCCGCCTGATCTTGCAATCTCACTCATATTACTTTTAAGTTTTAGAAGCATATTTTGGTGCTATCCATTTAAAGGTAAACGCTATACTTTACTAAGAGACAGTTTTTCCTACAACGGGAACAACGCATCCCCTAGGAGCTTAGGAAATCCTACTCACCAGCAGAAACATCACTTACTGTGCAGTGTTATTTTTAGCCGTGGTCTAGTTCGGAAGTACTTCCTTGGTCGGGATGTTTTAAATTTAGCGAGAGATCTCGTTAAGGATCGACAATGTCCAACGCAATAAACCGTGCATCGTTATCACGGTATACATGCGTAATGTTTACAAGCATATCCAATATACAAATGTATTTATAAATCGATAATTTGCAATGCACCAATAAGCATGGGGCGCAACTATGCTAACTTGTATGTCTTATGATAACAACCAACAATTTGGCTGTGACAAACATATTTGTGGTTTCTGTTGTGGCAATAATGCAAACCAATAAAATAGTTACTGACCTAATACACATTTAGCAACAGACGTGACCAAGACCTTCGCCGGTGTTGCCGTCTCCGTTACACAAAAGAGATAAACTTGGGTTTAAATAGCGCGCTACTAGATGAGTAAACACGTCACGCTTATTATTTATAGCGTTGAGAAGTACCGAAACATTGAATGAACTTTTCTTTTCGTGACGAGAGAAGTGGGCGTGTGTGCGTGTCCCGGTGTCGATGTAGGCCACTGCCAAGGTCGAATGTTTAATATAAAGTCTGGCGCCGGGACATTAAAATGGTCGGGCCCTCCCCGGACCCCCCTTATCCCCAGGCCGGCGGTCGCAATCGTTGCACTCGTTATTTATTATCTGGAGGCATCCCCCGCTCATGAACGCCTTCAGTCTTCGGTGGCTACACATTTGTATATGTATAGAAGGAGGTCGGTACCCGAGTGCGGTGTATCGACACGATAATGAATTTAATGAAACACCGATTGCGTAACGTGAGGGATCCCAGGAACAGCTGACGCTACTAAATTAGTGACACCCTGACCTTCGAGTTTCGTCACTCGGTTCAATATAATTGAGTGACGATATTCGCATCAGATTACTACGGATAAATGTAAATCGTAGGCGTGTTCGTTTGTGAAGGTCTTTTATCAGAACAGAGGAAAATCGTCATTCAACGTCATAATTACGTAGCTTGGGTAACGTAATAAATATACACAAGTCAATATTGATATACACAAACATTACACATAACATTGTTTTACATATGAATAAGTACGACGCGACATACGAAGGTAAAGGTAAGGTTTAATCTAATACATTGTTTTATGAATGGATTCACAATTGCTCGAAAGTTTTACATTCATGTTTGCATTGGGAACGATATTCGACAAGAGACTGTTTCTAAACAAAAAAAAAATAAACACAAGACATGTAAAACTTAAAGAGGTACCTATACGAATCTAGCATCTTGTCGAGTCGTCGACGTGAAGCGTTCTCCCTGGAAACTTGGAACTCTCGCTTTCGAACAAGAAACGCCTGGTTACTGTGGCTCGACAACTCTATAAACACACAAACAACTTACACAAAACATAGATGGGTGCAGCGTGACATTCACCTATATTACGAAATATGTAATGGAGCCCGTCTCTCAACATTGGAATATCTTGAATGAATGAATACAAATACAAACATGAGTAGACACATACATTAACCCACATAAAAGTCCATAATTATTAAATCGTCTGGTAAATGTTGGGGTATCCCCGTTGGATCGTTGCCAACAGGAAGGGGCCATCTTTAAATAAATTCAGAATAATAATGCGTTAACCGAGGTCGATCGGAGGCAGGTTGATTTTTGACATTCCAACGCTGTACAACTGTATTGTGTCACTTGTCAGTAGTCGGGGGTATGCAATACAGTATTCGTGAGAGGTGTAAAAACTGAAGATAGCAAGGCTTTGTGTGTTCGAGTGTTCAGCAAGAAGTGACGGTAGGTATGCACGAGTCGTTTAAAGTCTTGGTCACGAATCAGCAATAGAGGCCGTGCCGTGCCCGCCCATTGCAATCAGATGACATCATACTCTGGTATACTCCAATTCACTAGATGGCCACTTGATGCAACATCGCCTTTGCACACAATCAGTAGGTACTGGATTTTGTATCATCCAGTCATAAAAAAAAAATCAATGTGCAATCAGGTTATCATGAATATCGCTTTTCAATTCACGTGTCTTTATAAGCACGCAATTTATAAGCAAAAGGTACTTTTAACAATTAGTTATGCAGAAACACCGTGATACCAGCAAAAAAATAAATAGTCAAGCCATAAGTAAGCAAACATTCCTTTTATAGAGCGTATGTTCCACAAGGTTTAATCAAAGATGTAAAGCGATTTTCGTAAATATATGTTGTGCAAAGATGCGGGTCACGTTGGTTCAGACGGTGTGCGGTAGTCTGTAGCGGGTGGAGCGACTCGGAAAACGTCACAAAACAGCCGTGATTGATGGTTGCGGTGACAGTCGTTACGTCATAGGGTCGCGGGGTCAATGCCGTCACGATTACAATAACCAACGGCATATACCGGGATGTAACAATATCACACAGCTGAGACTTGTTTATCGTCAGTCTCTTTACCTACTGTTACTACTTGTTTGTACCTCCTTTGTGGCGGTAAATACAGGAACACGTTTGAGTCCGTCCCCAAAGTGTCATTTACACTATGCCAATTTTACAAAGCAAGTTTCATGTTGTAAATTTTTTTCTCATTTTTGGAAAAAAAAAAAAAAAATTGTTGAGAGTGTAAAAAGAGCTGACAAGAAACTGTTGCCAGCCAGTGAGAATTACCATGACTATGCTGTGAAGTCGCCGAAGAATATCTTTCGGTGAAATAACTGTATATGCAAAGTTTGTTAAAATTCATAAAACAAGGAGGGTGGTCGCAGGTTATGTTACATTACGACCACCCAGCACGGTGGCTGCTCGACCCCATTCTCAGGGCTGGGTCGGTACTATAAAACGACACGGTCGCTTTTACGACAAACATCTACAACACACATCCGCATATTGTAACGTAATAACGATCCGGTAAAGGTCTACGATACGATGCGAACTCAACTTATTCAAGTATTCTATTGACTGAGAACAAACCTATTGAATTACATTACGATCGGGAGAAAGAAAACTACACCCGCCTTACGTTTTCATACTCGGGATGATGTTATTTATATAGACATCTCAACTTGTATTACACATTGGCATGAATAACGAAAGCCTTCACAGCTTCTCCAATGTATTTCTTGTGTGTATGTATGTATATTTTATACTGCATACAAACTACGTAAGCACGGTCCACATGCTAGTAAGCAGATACCGAAGCCTATAGACGCTTGCAGTTCGCGTTACCAACAGACAAACTTTATAATGCTTGAAACTCCAGAACCGTATAGTTTTGTACAACCCTGTGAACGCATTTTTAAATGAGTACTAGAGACCTGTACAAATGCACAGAAACACAAATTCTTTGACTGTGGTCTTCTGTAAGGTAGCGATCCATCCTTGGTCAAGCTTGCTCACTTGCATGAAACTCTACCCCTTTTAAAAGCACTGAATATTAATAATAAATTAGACGTCTTCATTTCCAATTACGTTTGCAACTTTGTGTCGGCAAACGTTCGCAAATATGTCAACAAACAAAGTAGACTGAGTAGAGGGTTTCAAGCTCAAAGTAAACACATAACATTGTCTATTTACCTGTCCTGGTATTCTACAAACTGTTCGCAAAGAGTCTAAGAGAACGTGCACGAGCACTCTTTACAAATTAAATTATATTAGATTCTAAATTGCTTTGGAAGTGAAATTAGATTTTATGTAGTAGCTTCGTTACTTAGTAACTATAAACATATATTATAGCAACGGTTATTGCCCCACTGTTGGGCACGAATTTTCTCTTTCAATGAAAGTAAAAGCCAACATTTTGGCCAAATTTTTAGTGTTTGGTGGATCATACATGATTTTAGAAGATAGATATTACATGCGAGGAAACCCACACGTTTTCCTTCACTTTTAGCAAATGGCAAATCATTTGATAAGTTATTATTTAATATGAATTCCACGAAGTGCATTTCACAATTTGATGGTATTGTCGGCCAGGATCCAAATCACACCTCACGTGTGATCCAAATCACCTATACTCAAATCAAAACGGTATCATACTTGACACAATAAGACTTAACAGAACACTCATCACAACAGTTATTAAAGCATTTACTTGGATATTTATATGCAACTTGCATGGGAATGTTATGGTTTAGTGACGTAATTGTCGTATTAAATCCATTAAGATCTAATCGTTATTGGCAATATCGTGAGTTTATGATGATGAATAATGATGGAAGACGGTAAAAGTCTCCCTCATCAGGTATTAGAGTAGTAAAATATGTTAATATAAACAGTTTGGTAAGAACATAAAGTTGACAAAGTAACCGCAACAGCGGGCGCACGGCACGCAACCGACCGCATGAATACGGAACATTTTGCATTTAGTGGTCTACGGACTCACCCTAATATCGGTTAATACGTGCCTGTAGTTAACTAACACAACTACTCAGATTTACAGTCAGCGTTGCCAACCCTACTGCTTTAACAGTAGACTTAATGTACGTAGTAAGACGTAATATTTTTAACAAGGCATCATGTTTTCTGCATACTTTTGCTATTTTGTACTTTGGCGCCGCCGGCACCCATAATATTTATGTTTGCTTGCTTTTTGTAGAACCAACCCTGGGGTTTAACCCAAGAAAAAAAAAGTATAGACTGATTTGCTGTTCTTTAGTTGTTACTGTATGTTTTATAGTGCACAAATTCTCCTAAAAACATACTACAATAATACGTGCTAAGTCGTAAACTTTTGGTACCAATAAAGTGTACCTATTTAGGTGTACCCTTTCCGTCCAGTACGTCTTAAATATTTAAGTGATTCGTGTATCGGGGATCGACATGAGACTCGAGTACGCAAATCGCGCAGTGTTTTAGTGCACGGCTATCACGAAGCAGTTCGTTTGGTTATGGGACGCCGGTCCAGTTTACTGCCTCGTTACCGGCGATCCACCGTTTTTACAGCCCGATTAAAGCGCTTGCCCGACCTACGGACCCTGTAATTGGGGTAAATCTTTTTATTGTATACCCTTTAGATAGAACTCGTATTGTCTCGTAAACTCAAATAGATTTTCACATAGCGAAACTAAAAATTGAATCGAAAATAAATTACAGTATTCTCATTAATAATGTATGCGGTTCGTTCATCACGCCGACATGTGATAGATTACATACAATATGGAAACGTGTTTAAATTTCGCGTAATGCAAAATTGAAATAACACAGAAAGGCTTTATCTGTTCTGTGAGTCGAATAAATTATTAAAATGCAACAAAACGAGTGGCCGACCACATTTTGTTCACGACCGGCCTCGCGGCGCATTATCGAAATCGGACCGCAATAATTACATTCGAGCCGAATGCGGCCACTCCATCCATCTGTCCAAACGACTAAATAAAATATACGTCGGCGATAAAATGTTATCAATGAAAAATATATTATTCGGTGCCGAGAATAGCGAACATTTAATTAAACGTGGTTCAAATAAAACCGTTTCAATAAGTGATGTATATTAAATATGTAGAAGTACCTACTAAATGGTGAATTAATTTGGTCCGACGAGCAATCCAAGAGTTAAACAAGTGAAGTGAGAACAAGAAAGAGTGGCAAGACTCGAGAGAGGGAGGCAACAAAAACAAACAGAGACCTACGCGAATTTTGGTGCTCGAGGCGCACCATTGCCGGATTATGTAGCACCCTCGGCTTATTCAATTAAAAAGGAAACGTACCCACTCAGT
This sequence comes from Trisateles emortualis, assembly GCA_947095525.1. Lineage (NCBI taxonomy): Eukaryota > Metazoa > Arthropoda > Insecta > Lepidoptera > Erebidae > Trisateles > Trisateles emortualis. Next base: position 10,816,818 of record OX352749.1, on the reverse strand, counting down.
CGTGCACTCTGAATACTCGGAATTTCGATACAAGAGCCTGTTTGACAAATTAGATTTATCTAGGAACCCTACACTGATCCAAATTTAATTTAAAATGACCATCGCACCCTACTAAAAGCTTTGTTGATACATATTGTACATAATTAAATTTAATTAAGACATCATTTAATTATGTATAATATGTATTTCCTACAGTCGCAATGGCAGTAAAGCAAATTTTGTGTCTTATATGGGGAAATTTTAAGTGAAACTTATACGACGGGTTTTTAATAATGTCGGATTTACGAATATAGGTGGCAAATAAGCATACGGCCCGCCTGATGTTCAGCAGTTATCGTAGCCTATAGACGCTTGCAGTACCAAAGGTATTACTACATTTTGTACCAACTACTTCGTTATAACTAATTCGTACTCGTAACTCTGGCAAAAATGTACAAACAAAACATAATTCAAAATTCACTGCATAATGAAATTCTGAAAACTGTAGTGACAAACAGAAACGCTACACAAAGCTTGAAAAATATATTTTCTTTTTCAAAGCTAATGTGATAGAACACTAGTTGAATATAAAAGTCATTTATTAGGCATGGCTCGTCGTACTAGAGAAATTTCATCTGGAAATTTTCGGAGTAAAATGTATTTGCTTTGTTTTTACATGCGAACGCACGTCGCCTGTCGGCTGATTACGCTCCACGCTGTTACCGTCATTCATTTGAGTCTACAGTACACCGCCCCACTCAATCTCGTTTATTATGAACGTGCAGCGGGCGAGCAACCCTGCCTCTCGCTTTTTACATTTGAATATTTCGCTCCGTGCATTATTTTTACATTGTTACGAAAGACTTTTCTACAAGCTCATGATAGTGCACATGAGACCCGAGCGCTGTTCATTTGCTTGGAACTTGTTTAATTGACATTGTGCCATTTCATTTTTCAACACTCATTTACACTTCTCGGGGTATAATAAGGCACTTTACGAGAAGAAATGTGTTTACATTAAAATTATTAAGTAAGAAGTTATACCCTCTGTGAGCAGTGTGAGGCAACATTGCAGACAAAGCTGTCGGAATTTTGTTTACGTCATAACTAAACACACGACATAGGACTGCTAATATCTCAACTAAATTTTCTAGAGACAAACATCAAAAAATATAAGATTGTAAAGCTGACATTTGTAGATATTTAAAAGATTGAACACAATAATTTCAGGAACTATCATTCCAATTCGAAACGTTTTGTCAGTTTAAAAGTTACACAATTTTCGAGTTAACAGTAGGCCACTTGACAGGCCTCTAACTGAAGTATTTTTCAAAAAGCCATCATTTACTGTGTGTATTGTTACACAAATCGTCACTACATACATAATTAACATTTCGACAATATCAAATCACACTTCACGTCAAGGTAGGGAGCTTGGGCACAATGTATAGATTTGTAAAAGGACCTTTCTACAAAGCACTTTCTTTATTCGAGTCATGGGACCCGGACGGAGCACAGCGGTACATTTCTCCGGGACCGACATTCACAGTGCAAAATGTAAAGTTGCATAAATAAATAACTCGAATTAGAACCCTTCACGTAGCACGAAAACGCTGAATGCTCGCGACTCACTGTGAATAATTTCTTACTCGCCTTTGTGTTCAACATCTCAGTAAATGCTTGACATTTAACTGACAATTGATGAATTTTATAGGGAAATGTTTGTCGGGGAAATAAATATATATTGTACCTTAGAACGTGAATTCATTTTATAGTAGAAAATTGTGGCCTTTGAAATGTGTTCTTCTGTAAATTAGTTTTCTTGCTAAAATATGAATAGGAGTAGGTTTGCTTTGAAATAAACATTTTAATCATGTACTGAACTTTATAACATTTTTGGATATTTTCATAGAAGATAAGAATAATAACTTAAAATCCGCTGCTTCAATAGGTAAAAGGCTTTTTTTCTTGCATGACATGTTCTTGCCTTTCATAAAGAACACCTAATGAAGGAAATCTAAATACTAATACGGCTCAGATGGACAACCAGTTAGAGACCTATAAATGATGATACAGCTGATTTTTTCCGTGAATGGTACTGCAACCGTCGATATATTATTATAGACTACGGGTGTACGAGCAAGCCCGTAATTGTTTACCGTCATGTAAGCCGTATGTTTTATCACTTTCTTTGTTTAAAAAAATCTACACAAGAAAACTAACCCGTATATATAAGTATAACATAATAAGAATCCTTAAACCTTAAGCCCAATACATTCTGATTTTGACAAATCCCATTAAGCAAGTGGAACAGCTGATCCTTTGAAGACGAACAACAACAAAAAAGATCGCATCCATTATTATTTTAAAATTCCCTATTAAAAACATTTGACAATAAGAGCCGGGTGGCGGTAGGGCCGAGGCATGGGTTGTTACAATTGATAGGAGCGGCGAGTTTCGGCTTCCCCTCGTTTTCGGCCAGCTCACAGCACTCTGTACTTTCATTACAAAAAGCGTCACATCGCGGAACGGGCCCCGGTTTAATAATTTCACTCATTTGGGTTCCCCCGGGCAAGTCGGCGAGACAATGCGCGCCCGCCTAACGGTATCAATCAACATCAAACAACCCCGCTCAGCTCTATCTGTATACAGCTTTAGGGTTGTACATTTTGTGCATTATATTACTATATTGTTGACGCTATGCAAATGTACAATCCCATACAAGGGATGTAAGAGATGCATCTATAGTCATCATTTATAATAATAATTATTATATTACGTAACTGGGACCCGTAGCAATCTGCTTATTTAGTTTTATAGCTAACAACTTATACTACGTAATTTACAAGAAACTTAATATCTTACTACATTTTAGGTAATCGTAATACGGCCCAGCGCCGCAGCTGATTCATGATTACATTTCAATGTAAAGTATGACAACCCTAATGTGCTTTGAAGTCTGCAGTAAACGATTCTTTTTATCACACGGTCGTTATGTATGCAGGCCGACGGCGACGTCGATAAGCAACAAGCCTGCGGGATGTGTGCTCAATCCTCACAAACACATTAGTAATAGGGCACACACGTACATGATTCATCATCCCCCATCAAATAGCCGAATGATGTTCAAAACAAACATTACTCCCACGCAATTTCAGTGTTCACACAAATAAAAATAAAACTGAACTCGAATCGTAAACATGAAATTAATCATGAACGCTTGTCTATAAATAACAAATATTGTACAAGAGGCGCCTCTATTTCCTCCGTCTACTTTGTTATGACAGAGGAAATTGCTTTCATTTTTCAGTTGGAAACAAAGTATGTAAATCTTTTTACAATAACACCCACACGTACAAGGCGGCACTTGTTGGTTTTTCAGTGTTCGGTACGATCCAGACAAGTTTATTGTTGAGTGCCGGACGTGTTGCCGTCCGCCTAACTCTGAATATGGAGTGCCAGTCCACAAATAGAGGCTCGAGTTAGCCGAAGCTAACACGTTTTAGTGGGCCACATGTGCGCTAATGAACGTCTTCGTTTATCATTGTTTATTCACATCGCCTTCTGTTCTTATATTGTGATAACAGATTTCACGACACATGTTATCTAATGAATGAATTAAGTTTCCCAATAATAAGTCTACGATTACATGTGTTTTCTTGACGTATTTGTTTACAGCGACGACTATCGATTATAAATCTCGTCTATATGTGCCGGCGGTTTTTCATTACATCGTCAATTCATCAAGCCAGTCGAGCTCAGTCGATACTTAGTTTTCCATTAGTTCAAGTCTCGATTCCAGTCACCTATTTGCCTAACGGCAGATACCTGATGCAGGATAAATTCAATTTGATTCGATAATCACCATAATTTTTACAACCTTCTTTGCGAACTTAACAGCTCCTAGCCATTTCAGACTTAATTTGTAAAGAGTTGATACAAAATTACACGGTAATGTAGTAAAAATAAATGTTCTTGACAGTAGGTAGTAAGCGAGTACAGGCAGCTTCATTACGCGCGGAAACCGACATTGTACTTTGTTCTTTACGTGACCAGCTGCCTACATTATTCAGCCATTAGTGTACAACACACCAGAGTGTAACGTCGAACAGAACTGCGTCATTTAACGAGCCATACTTATATAAAAATAATATAGTATTTTGTATTTAAGTCTGGTAGACAAGCTATTGAAATTAGCTAAATATTTTGCTGTGAATCATGGACTCTGTCACTGTAAGTGCGTAATTTTAATAGTTGTCTGTACGGACACGTACTTCTCGTGAGTCTACTAGTTGAATGGTTCGCTTGATGAGTTTTTAATACGCGCCTCCTTGATTCATCGGGCGGGAGGAACGTTGATTGATTGTGTTGAGAAATTTCAACTCTCCCTACTAAAATTACCTTAGCTTTGAACTGTGAATGTTATTATTGTTTCTTAGTACATTTTAAAACTTACCGAATCTGGATCGTGTGCGTTTGGTGTGGACGGTTGCGCTGGCCTCGGTGGTGGTGGGTACCCCTGTAACACAAAATTAACGTGAATATAACTTTCACTTAATTTAAGTTCACATTTTCTTCTCTAGTAGCTAACTTTGCTTAAAATTATAAACTGAGACTAACTTCAAATTGTTGTTGCGTTGCCAGAGTAAGTAAACACCGATTGAAGTTACAAAGTAGCGGCTAGTAAATTCAGAGTACGTGCTTCATACATTTACATTGTCGACAATATAAGCGTCCACTATCAACGTTAACGATTACGGCGTCATTCTGTAATACACTTGCCGGACGTTTCTAATGTCGTTGCGATCTCAACTCACTACACAAGCAATGTATATGGATGAGTGCGTTGTATAATATCGGTCTTATGACTAGATCGACGCTCGGACGACGCCGGTCACGATACTGGACATCTAATTGAAACCGAGTCCGACTGGCGCCGGCTAAACTATCTCGTTCCAGTGCAATCCACTTGTGCCACATATATAAATAACTTTACAGTGATAACACAAACAAAAACAAAAAACTGCAGAGAGCCAAACACGAAGTGTTTAACACAGTCGGCGATACGAATTAAATCGCAATTTCAAACGAGCAACGCGACGATGACAAAAAGTTCAAAAGCTTAAGCCTAAAGTTAGTTTCGTGCGCTAGTGTAAGCTGAAGGCCAGACTTCGCTACTGAAAACTACGTCGTACTACAGCTACTAAAACACTTAATGTAAAAATGAAATAAAAAACAACTGTAGAGAGGATATGGCACTCCTTTTATCACATTTTTGTTTTAAATGTAATTTTAACAACCGCATTATTAAATGGAATTCATTTTTCTGATTCATACCATTCAATAATATTTATAGATGGCTGCATCAGATAAAATATTTGCAAAATAAATTAGTATTAGTGTTGAAAAATTGTTGTGTTGAAAAACAATTATATTGCCGCAAAACATTATGGAAGCGAACAATACCATAACACAACATGAACGGGAAACTTTGTTGTAATGTCAAATAAACATCTAATTCCATATTTTGTTCGAGTATCGCAAAGTTGTGGCGGACTCCGCAATTTCAAACACTCGTAACTTTATCTCGCAAAACACACTAATTGTTTTACCTTGTTGACATGATAAATGCGAATGTTGTGTAACGGCTGGATGCAAATACTTTACGTTAATCATTTCCAATTATTAATAAAACAACAAAACTATAAATAAATACATAAAACTCATTACCGTCTATATGTGATACTCCTGGATATTGTTTCAAGATCTAAATATTGAGAGTTATATTAATAACAGCTACTCCGGAACCGTCAATTCAATTTGAATCCGTTGACTTAAGAGACATCCGAAAAGAGGATTATTCCGATTAATATTTCCGGTGTTAAGTCCGAAGTGAGTGGAAATTAGTGAGTGCACGTCGACTGTAACCGAGGTTAAGTCTGTTCCAAAACTTATAATGAATCGCAAACAAGCTTGTGAAGCGTTGACGACATCATTATCTTTATCAGGCAGGACATGTTTGTAATAAGGTAGGGTGCCGTGTCCGACAACTCTGTTACGTACATTTTACTCATTAACTTGGTTATTACTTGTAAATGTGATTTTATAAAAAGGAAAATTTAATTAAACACTTGGTAATTAATAATTTTCTTATTTACTAAACTTTATAAAAAAATCCTTTATTTCGTTTCATGGTATGTCTTTAAAGTATTTTTATTGGTGCTTATCTGATACATAGCTTGAAATAGATAGCTTCTAATTTTTTAATATACATATGTACAAAACGGGCGTATTAGTTATATTCTAAGTTCATACATTATTTTGAGTTACGTAATATAACAAATGACCTGGTGGTACCCTTCCTCTAAGATTCATCTATGAGCGCCTCACCTACACCTAGAGACAGGTTTTCAATAAATCGTGCCATTCCTCTAGGCACAATCTGCACGGCCTTCGCTTAGGGTTGTCCATCCGACCACATTTAATAAAACGTTATCATAATAACGTCGCTTTAAGTAGATGCATCTCACAATAGACAAGACAAATGTCAGTTTCTCTTCTCTTTACAATTGAATTGCATTATTTTGCGGAGATTGCAAAAGGGGGGAGCGAGCGGCATAATTTATCCAAGTCGGCAATTCCCGACAGCCCTGCCACCGTGACTCCGCCGCAGGAGAGAGAATGTACGCCCCACCGTCAGCGCTTTAGAGGTTTCCAACGGCGAGCGGGGCCGCTACACTAAAGTTCGGAGAATCCGGAGCATTTTGCAGTTTGTTATTATGAGAGCGGAGTGCTGCCAGCGATAAGTTGCTCTTTATGTACAGGGAAAAACAAGGACACAGTGTAAAGTCGCTTCTTAGTTAATGTTGGAGTTGCGATAGTTACGCGAATAACTTACCTAGCTGAGAACATGGACTCTCACAGTAAGTTTAATTATGGGGAGAGCGATATTGCAGATTATAAGTGTAAATAGAATTTGCGTATCATTAGCTTTGTTACAGCAATCGACTGTGACGGTCATAAATGTGCTGTTAATTCAAACATGCATTAATGTCAAACAGATTCTTAAAAGAAAATCTCCGAACACCTCAGGCGTACTTGAGAAAAGTCAAGCAATTAATCGCACGGCCTTTGACAAATATATTTCCTTGACAATAAAGTATACTGAGTTTTTACTGGCGAAGGCGAACGGCGCGGCGGGCTAGAGAACGGGTAGAACTGTCTCGTGCAACCGGCGCGCCTACTGTGGGGGAATATTAAACGGACCGTACCCCGCCAGCTATGCCATTATTATTATCTTGCCATTCTGTCCTAGTTCCGGGATCCAATATCCACTACGCTACGCTATCAAGCGATGTGATTGCAAAGCAAACGTTGTGTATCATTATTATTCGACTATCGACGAAACGTTAACGATATTGCCTCTTGAAAATACAGAAATTAAGAACGCTTAATAATATCGAAAAAGTGTATGTAATGTTTGTACATCTCTAGAGTATTTAATGTTGCTTTAATACGAAAGTCCAGTAAAATATAATTAGTGATTCCTCATTACAGCGCGGCTGGCGTGGCCCCTCTGGACGTTCGTGCGTCTGCTGGCTTATGGTTATTAATAACGCTGGCCGCCCGCTCACCCCCCCTCGCTCCATGCCGCGCCCCCCCTCAAGCCCCCACGCTTGCCCGCGCTGCCGCTGCCGCACGTCTGACATTTTAATTCCGGAGCGGCGGGTATGAGTCCACTGCATAATTTTTTATCGACAACTTTGTCGACATTCTAAAGGCACTTCTCTATTTATACTGCTTGATAATGGAGCATGAAATAACAACGTTACGAGGCAGTACGGAATGACAAACTTGAGTTTTTTAACATTAACATTTTCGTATATTTATTGTCATAATCCCAATATTTTAGAAAACCTTTATCTGGCTTTCATAAACATTCCTTAGTAATAAAGACAACAGATTTGCATTCCAAATATACCTAATAAATTCCTATAGAATACTGCTGTGGGGTAAACTGTTGAATATCGGTAGTCATCACTGAAATATCAGAACCTAAATTTCATGTACGGGCGATAAAGTACCCTCTAGTAATATTGCGAGTAGTCAGAGGCACGCGTACAATAATATCGAGTGAGTCAGTGAACATCACTAGCCACGAATGCTACAATGGCGGTCGGGCGAGCGCAGGTCGAGCGCAACATGGCTGCCTGGTAGGCGGTTCGAGAGAAAGGGACGGAGCAACCATCGACTGTCGCCCTCCCTATCGCACTCGCACGCAATGCTCGCATCGATCTCCACTCTCTGTGCTCGCCCCCAGCACCAGAAAGGCGGAACTAACAAAATTACAAAGCGCTTTCGAGCCGCTAATCATAAAATAAGATACGACGTTTCATTTCGACCGTACGACTCTCGAGCGATCACGATGCTGGAATGGCCCTTGACTCTCAAAATTCTCTACTGACATCGTGGAGTATTAACCGAGCGTCGCTCGACGAGAATTTAGTAAAGCCTCAAACTGATTTATATTGTTTGTTAGAACTGTTGTAGCAGTCCGTAGGTGGAACGCTTTATAGCTCCGTAAACAAGTAAATAGACATCTACAATAGTTCACGTTTCTTTAGGCCGAGGATTTGGAAAGACGAAACATTGTTAATTATTATAACGTTAAGTTTGATTGTAAGTAAATACCTTTCAGAGCAGGACAAGCGTTGTCTAGGAGCGGAATGGGGCTAAAGGCATAAAGCTTTACATCTCTGCGGAACTGGCGCCGGTGCCGGCCGGGTTTATGTTAGCATAAATTGTAGCCTGAGCCTGGCGGGCGTTTAGTTTCCAGCGCTGTGTATAAAATCGACACAAGACGCTCGCTCTGAATTTCTGCTCCGTCGATTATAATGATATCTGACTGACGTTTAATTTGTGCACCACTCGTTTTTCGCCAAGATAAGATTTCAGAGATGAAGGTGTCCTCGTAAATGTTATATTTATCGCGTATCAGTTCTTTTGTGAGATTCGAGATAAAAGTAGAAATGTAATTGGACTGCTTGACGTCTGTCGACGTTAATATGACGTAATATTAGATGTGTGTAAACAATTTATGCCAACTAGTTATGGGTAACTAACTCCATGTTGTGCTAGTAACACTTGAAAATCGGTGCGGTGATAAACGATCAACTTTTATTGTCAATAAAACGAGTAAAGAAGTGAGTAAGCAGTCGGGAATGCGAGGCGAAGTTTTTTAAAGAGAAACTTGCAACTTGTTTGAGCGTTAGGCACGTTAGCATGCAAAGCTGCCAACATGTGCTACATCTCCATTATATCGTGGAGAACCGTCGCTAGGCCGGCCACGTGCGAACCATACGACCGGCCGAGTAGGGACATAGAAATATGTAAATCGCACTACGAGCCAGAAACACCCGGCTCACGTTCCACGATGAATGCCGATGCCGCGCTATGACGAACCGATCATCCGTTGATCCACGAGTCATGCACATCATGACACGAATTATACATCTAACAAATATTTCCTTTTTCGTGTATCCTTTTTTAAATTTTTTGTATTATTAAGATTCATTTTCTCACGTCTAGCAAATCGAGACGAACAATTCACTTATCTTGTTTGCAAAAAAATACTGAAGATGTGCAATAAATTCAAAAGGATAAACTATTTTGATTGATTTTATTTTGAACAATTTTATAGGTACGTACCTAATACAATATACCTACGTAAAGTAAGAAGTACGTTAAGTAAATATAAGTCCATAATCGAAGTTATCGACCGAGTTAAGTCCTTATAAGTTCTAGTTAAGACACCTCTGGGGACTAGGTTTTGAGACGGACTCGAGAGTACAATAAAGAGGCGCTGAAACTGAATACAAACCAATTCAAAAGTTATACAATATACTTATTCTTATAAAAACATTATATTACATACACAACGGCGTATACACAAAGATATTATTGTTAATGGTGTATGTAAGAAAAACAAATCTATATTCCACAACGACGGTTATTATACGTAAAATAAAAGAGATGTAGGAATAACGAAACAGGAAAACAAACATAACGAAAGTAAAAGTCGTCCATTAGGTGGGGTATTGTATGACCATAGACGGTTTATTGAAATAGTTATGGTTAATTTTTAAAAATTGCTAACAACGAGGGGTTCCGTACATTCGGCAGCAGTTTGATGTGCAACGATAACAGTAAAGTTCATAGCCAAAGTTCCATCCACCGAGTTCCCTGGATTACTATACTTTCCATATAGAGTGGGTTCAATTTCGTTAAAGCTATACAGATTCGTATCGTGCTGACACCAACTACAGCTGTGAGTGTAAGAAAACATTACAAATGAAAATATATATTTATTTGTCTAGTAACTGCTTCTTCACACGATATGTATGTAAGAGTATTTCTTCGTTGTTTAGCACCCAGGTTGAATTGTAAATATATTTTGGTTTTATTTATCAATTCTAACCTAGCATCGACTAAGCCAACGCAATTTAGATTTGACAACACATCACATAAAATCACATCATATTAAAGCTATAAATACAATTAGATATGGCATTGCGCATTACGGAAAAACAACACGTAATTTATGTGAACAAACTCTGAAGAGTTTTTATAAATCCGATTGATTTGTGTTAAGTAATAGCTTGAGATGAAAAAACGTTCAGTGGTTCGTGTTCGATTAGCAACAAATCGTTTATCTTGTTCGGTAGGTATCTTGAAGCGTTAGTAGCTGGCAATATAGCCGCGGCCAAAATTATCGAAAATTTGCGCCAACGACGCTCGCACGATATCGGCGCGATAAACGAAATGCAAACATGACGACGCCGACGCGCCACCGCGCCGCCTTGACGACCGCCATATTTTACTTATTAAACTTCCAGAATGATACTATTAAATAGTGCGGATCGTTTATAAGGTAGACTTTATATCTCTTGGATCACATAACCATTAATGCTCATTATCCTGGATTCTCCCTCCCGCCTTCATACCGTTTTACATCAGATCGTGCTTTACACTTATTCTAGCCAAAATATGGTATTTTTAATTTCACAACTTTGAATTCCAAAAACAGCATTTGAAAGCTATAATAAAACTGGTTAGTAATAAACACGTAAATAGCAATATTTTCTATAAAATACTAGACAAAATGTAGACAGTCGGTCGATAAATTAATTGGTTATTGAACACCTGTTCTGTATAAATTTCCACCATTAGTTTGCGAAACATACTCAAATAAATTCTGCACAGAATGATTTACTGTTCAGAAAAACTTTTAAATGGTTAAACACGCTGAAAGATATAATGTTGTTTGTATTTGTACTTAGTAAAATTGTAGGGGTTCCCCGACTCGAATTTTACAGTCGGTATTGAGTGAATTTGCAATTCAGAGTCGGCACAAACGCAGTACGTTAAATGCTCGTGAACTAGCTACTAGACGGAATTACCTTTGCAGTTCAAACGTAGCTACTTTATGCAAGCTAGTATGAGGAAATGGGATGAATTTTCACTACGTTACGGAGCTGATTAGTAGTACGGTATTTCTAATCACTTAAACTAGTTTTAGGTCTGGTAAAATACGGTCAAAGAGGAGTGTTCATGAAGATAGCCTTGATGGTAAATAATGCTAGAAAGGAGATGAGATAGTAATTTAATTTGGATAATTTTAAACTTTTGCGTGTAGAATGTTGTTTCCGCAATCCAAGTATCAAGCTCATAAATCAAGACGCTTGGGTAAAAATCACCACTAATGATTCAAATTATAACAGTTGTTTTTGGTGCTCGTAAGTATATGACATCTAGATAAAATGCGACAACCACTTTTAGTTTTACTTGTCCTACAAAATGTCTTGCATCTATCTCTTTTTGCTTTTTCAAATCCAATTAAGCACTAACTAAATTTTAATGTTGAAGTACCCTTGAGCAAACAAAATAGGTCTGAAGATACAAAATGTATATAATTAATATACATTTTGTAATAGGTTAGCCCTATATTACATAGGACCTAATATAGAAGACGAAATGTGGTCTTACACCTCAGCCTTATCCTTCGGAGGTAAAGTCTAATTAAGAAGATGCTATGTAAATGAAGCATATAAGATTGCAAGAATTATTTCCATGTGTTATTTTATAAGAAATAAATCACAAAATCCACACAGACATGGCGAAAAACAAAATGTTATAATGTTTGTCAAACATCAACCGAAAGCCGGTTATTCAGTAGTGTGTGACTCATGCTTTTATTTATGATCGACATCAATTTTAAGTTATGTATTATTTAACAATATTTGTACAAAATAGTGATAAAAACACAAGGAATGACTTGTAATTAATATGTTTCGACGATTGGTAGCATCTGATGGTAAGCAGTTACCATCAATCAATCACTCGCGAGTTGTCGAAGTGTGAGCTTTTGTATACTTTTGTAACATCATAGATTATAAGATTTTTTTTAGTACTGAAGATCCGTAGTAATGTAAAAGAATACATCCACAACACTGTGTGTTGTTTAGCTGTGGTGTTCTGTTAAGCGGCGGTCTTTCGTCGTACCTACTTGCTCGCTGGTATGGTGTCCGAAATAACCATCATTTGTCTCATGGGCGGATGAAAGTAAAAAGTAACAACCAAATAAAAAAACACAATTGATTCAAAACACAAGTCACGACGTGGTTCATCAAATCTCAAGAAGCCAATACATTGTTATCTTTGTTGTTCTTGTTTGTTTTAATTACTTCCGATATTCGTATTTGCAAAAACTGATGTCAATAATTAATTAATTACATTTTTTTAGTTCCCGTGAATCATCATGTATGGGGCAAATAACCAATCGAGGATAGTAGGTACAGCAAAAGCTGCTTATACACGGTTCTTGTATTAACACTTTTCGCGGGTTAAATTTTCTTAATTTGTGGATCTAGTTTGAAAGAACAGGTGCCCTATACATATTTACGGGTTCTTCCAAGAAATGCTGTCTTAGCGGCTTCCTACATTGTAAACGAATTGCCGCTAAGACAGTAAACGAATTGATGCACAACCTTTAAAATATTCTACAACATTCCAAACGTCGTTCTGCAGATTGTTTTTTTATTGTACACCAAATTCTGCCCAATTAACCTCGTCTATAAAAATAAAAATGTTTTTTTTTTGTCGCGGACATTACTTTTATATATTTAGAGATTTTGAGTACAATAAATAAATCGGCGCAAGCAATGGTAGCCGAGTGGAGTAACCGGACTCTTACACAAATGTGAGTATAATCCTAGATGGCAGTACCAATGTGATATTCTGTTCCATTTGCTAGCGGAGAAAGCATCTTGAGCACACCCATCATGTCTAAGAAGAAACGCTAAAGGCATGTCTGATGTACCAACCCGCATTAGGCCAGCGTGTGTGAATTTAGGCCTAAAGCCTCCCAGCTCTCTTGATGGACGAGGGGAGTAACGTGTCCAGCTGTGGGACATATATGGATGGCCATTATTTATATAAATAACTCAGTGGTAATACTAGTACAGCGTACGAAGCGTTTAATCAGAATGACAGGTTATCTATCTATTCAATTACATGAGAGGTCACGTTTGGTCGTTCTACTAACAAAAAAGTTTGATATAAATCATGCATAACAAACTTTGGTTCAAACTTCAATCTCAAGGCTAATGTGTGGAAGTTTTTGTTACAAGGTATATACCTAAGTTTGAACTGTTACTTGGCTATTAATAAGTTTAGCTTGTTAATATGGAAGGTTTTGTTTGTCTTTATAGTTGGATACGATTGATATTTTAATACTCCTTTTGCTGGAATATGTATAATATAAGTATGGTTTAGTTATTTACAATTGACATTAGTTTACCTGTTGGTTTACGTATCTCAAGGGATATTAGTTTTTAATAAAAGTATTTTGTTTTGTTAACAATTTACATACGTGCCAATATTTGACTTTATTATATCAGGTACCTATTTAGGAACAAAAACCCTAAACAATTTTTAAGGACTGTTACAAATAAGGGAAATCGGTTTTTTTTTTACTTAACATAATCTTATAATGTAGAGGTGCAGACGGTGCATGTGGTTTGTCTGCTCTTAAGCTGTCACTGGAGTCCGTAGCCTATAGAAGACGTTTGCAACACCAAAGGTTTTTAGCACGTTGTAAATAAAACGATTGAAGCAACACATCTAGAGTTAAGTCAGAGATCACACATAGATCTTCGTAAGCCTTAGTGTAAGCTTGCCAAATATACAATGTGTTTATGTGTCTCTATTCAGATACTATGAGCAATATCGATATAAATTTAGACGTTGCGATCTCAGCTGAGAATAGAAAACCCATCATTTCCGTGGGAGTAGTAATGCTATAAAGGAATTGAATTATTGATGGAAATAAACGATAGGCCGCAGTGTTTGTAAGCACGGCGATCTTTGTAAGAAATCAATGTTCAGGTCAATGAAAGATTTTATGGATAATAAATACACTAACGAAGGCCATCGTTATTTCTAACAATCACACGCGACGTTTAACCATAGTAAAGAAATTTTGTAGTCGTTGGCAAGAAATCTCATAAAACTGAATCCTATTCAAAATAATACATTAACTGTTTTGTTTATAGACACAAAATAAGACAACATAACAGTGAGTCTGATTTGAACGGGGAAATAACAGCATTTGTAGTCAATTTTACAAGTTCACTGGTCTAGCCCGGGCCAGGTGCCAAGCCGTTAATTTTGCATACAGATTGTTTTTATATTATCGTATCGCTAGAAACATCGAGATTTCCTACTATACAAACATCCATGTTAGCAGTCTCCTGTTGGTTATATTATTTTTCAAAAGGCGCCATATGTAGGTACTTTAGGGTTGTAGAAACAAGTATTAATTTCACGCTAGTCAATCTCAACGGAGAATAGCCAACTGCGCGGAAGATAATATTATACATAGCGCAAGCGCACAAGAGTATGTGGACACGTAGGTGGCTATATTCTCTATTCACTCACTTTATGTCATGTAGTCTGATGGAAGGGCAATCTGCCACGTCGAAGAGAGAACAGGTGAAGGGCCAACGGGATTACAGGCATTCCGAGGCACGGAGAGGTATCGATGTATTTTTTTTAGAAGATGGTCGTCCATTCACGCGGACTGACTACGGCAAGCGTAACTTAATATTGCATATCTTTTGATCCACGGCACAGAATACTTAATAGTACAGGTACAGAAGGTTCACTTCGCTAAATCATTTAAACAAATATCAACTTTGCTCGCACACAATAGAGCGCAATTCAGCTCCCCAGCACAAAACTTACCTACTCGTTTATTCACCTACAAATTGGCTCCCTTTGTATTGCGTATTTCTGGACATTATGGTTGTCACTTAGAGATCAATTTTGATCTGAAGTACCTGTTAGGTTTAGGTAGGTACTTACTATACTTTTGTAAACGAGTGACTTTTTAAATAAATCTGGACATGTGGGGACATATTCAATGTAGGTACTTAGTAATTAAATTATAAGAACGAGCAGTGTGTGTCCACATCACAGGACTGGTCAAACCACTAAAGAACAAATTATAATAAAAGGTACTAGCTGTTGCCCGCGGCTCCGCCCATGATTATGTATATGATTAAATTAAAAATAGGTATTAGAGTTTGTCATTGCTTTGTTTGGAGCCATTTGTCCAGTTGAAATTTAAAACTATTGAGTGATAGGCGGCTATAATATATTTTCCCAATTAAATAAGTACCTACTTAATTGGTTGGACAAATAAATAATACGTCTCTACAAAAACTGTGCTGTACCTATAGTCTACATATCAAAATCTTGCTACAAATAGGTACCTACAAATTATGTTTTTCTAAATGATAACGTGTTTCTTTACTTTGCAATATCCTTTGGAATATTGAAAAACGAGAGGTTAGGATCCTTATCACTATTTAAGCAGCCGAATACTGTGGAATATTTTTATGCCTTTATTTTCTTTAAAATATTTAAAAGCGAAAACGAATCGGTGACAATTACGGCTTCGTGTGCGTTTCGTAGGTAAACTTACGTCGAACCGACGACGCGACCGGCGCGATGCGCGCGCGCGACACTCGACTAAATAATCCCCCTGGAAATGTTGCGGCCGGGTACTTGTAGATTCATACCTAAACAGCGGAGTGAACCAGGCCTGTCCACGGTTATTATATTGTTGGGGCTGACTTAATTGCCAGAGCACTTCGACCCTTTATGATCTTTTGAGCTGTCGCTTTTATGTTGCTTATCCTTCACCTAGATTTATTAATATCTTTCTTACTATCGTATCTTTTTTTGTGCCCTACCACTTAATACTATGTGCTGCCAGTGATGACTAAGGGTGTCGACTTAAAAAATATATCGATATTTATATTCGATGTAAAATATCGGATCCCAGCATCGATGTTTATCGATATTTCACTATCGAATACTTTCCACTAAAGTTTAATATTACCTTTTTCCAGTGAAACGCGCAAAGTTTGTGGTCCTTGATTTTGTAAGTGTGAATGTAGAATTAAGAAAGAAAAAATATTTATTTTGTCTTTACATCTTACTACAGTAATCTAAAAAATATGGTTACAAGACAAAACAGGACCTAGCTCAGCGATTGCTAGGACCCCATAGGGAAGGTATTAGAGACCAGAGTAACATAGCTAAATTAGTAGTGTAATAATAGTGATTTTCTATGAGCGTTATTTGAATAGAATTGTACTACTAAGATAGTGCACAGAAAAACGATTGACTTGAACCAAGTAAATTGGAAAGAAGACACCACCACTGTGTAACTAAATATAAGGAATGAACCTATAAAATCAAGAGTGAAGGGTCGATCGATCTCTCAACATAAATTTATCCGATATATCGTACGGAAAACATCGAATAGTTTCGATATATCGATGTTGAGTGAATATCCCTACTGATAACACCATAGCAAAATTCTAGACTAATACAATTAAAATTCTCAACGTATCATCGCCACGAAAAAGTATCTTATGTTTGAGTTAGATTTCTTAAGTTTTTATTCCGCACAGAGGCCAAAACAAGCAATATCGTATCACAGAATATCAAGACCTGATACTTTTATGACTAAACGTACGTACGATAGTTGAGTATTGTTTTGTCAACTTTTATGGATTTAATGACAAAAGCACGTCGATTTTGAAACGTGATTATAACACGTTGTCGTGAACATTATTGTGCTGCAGTCAAGACCACCCATGTCGATTCCCATGAGTATTACCAGACGCTACTAATGGAATTGTAGGGAGAAGTTACTTAAAAAAACAGATTACTCTATACAGAATGATTGCCTATAGAAACGCGATGATATGAGGGTTATTAATTTAACTACCGGATTTCATTTTAAACCATCATTGCAACAGAGGAATGGGTTTATTTCTACAACCTGTTATGTAGAATCATTGTAAGCATTAAATCTTTATAATCTCTACTATATAATATATAACTAACCAAACGATAAGAAGAAGAAAGTGAAGGTTATTGCATCACTCTAAATCCCAGTAGCAAGGCAAAAACGATAACGTGACACGTTTTAACACAAATAACCACACTACACTAGTCACTACAACACTACATTCTATTCACAACAGGTTTTTCATACAAATCGAACAATAACTAAACAGTTGAACTTTTTTTTTTGTTTGCAACCTGTTCTCACAACAAACAAGTGCCGTTCTCCCCTAGGACTTATTATTATTATTGTTATCTATGAGGGTCGTTGACACCCTGATTTGTGAAATCTGTTTTGGCGTAAGTAATTGGAGCTTCCCTAAATGTCACAGATATTGGTTAAAATATTTAGCTAATGAAAACTTAAACAAATGTTTTTGGGATTAGGGAGATGAGTTCAGATTGTAATTCGATATTCTAAACACAATACGTTTATCCATGACCATACATTAAGAGGTTGATTAATTTATAGGAAACAAAACAAGTACATCTGTATCAATGCAATTTGTGTACTGAAAATCTTGTTTACCTTAATGGGAGACCGGCATTAAGTGTGTTGATCAAATTAAAAGTTTAAACCATTGATAATGAACGGCGCGGCGTTCAGTTTTGTTAGTAAGTATAAAAAGGGACGTGTGATAGCTAAAAGAAAAGATAGCTATTACTTGGCTAAAATTAAATGACTACAATTAGCGCTTTTGGTCAACAACAATTTCCACGCGATATTTACATCTTTCTATAATGCTATTGCTGTAGCCTTATAGGTGGCTAATAAACATATACATACCTGATGTGGTGGTTGTGCTCCGTGTGGCGGCATATGTGGAGGGTGCTGCGAGTCCTGTGTTGGCGACATAGCGCCGGGCGCGCTCTGACCAGCACCGGGGCTGGGCGCGCCCTGCGGGTGCGTCGGCGGCTGAGGTGAACCGCCTCTCTCATAACCCTGTACCAAGTGAAATATTTATTTTAGGAACATGTATATGAATTGTCATACGGATACTGATCCGTAATAGTAAAATATGGTAGCAAACAAAACAATGTAACCCAGACATCACTTTAGTATGGTCAAAAGTCAAGTCTGACTAACTACTTGCAGTCGTTTACTTGTGTGTGCGTAGGGGTATAGGTTTCCAGTGCTTATTTTAGGGAAACGTTTTTCTTATCTCGTGGTTGGTTACCACTAAACTCTGGTATTACAGGATGATTCTTAAAGTGAGAACTTATGAGCCTCCTGCATACATAACAGGCCCGACCTAAAAAAATGTGATTTCTTTTTAAAACTTAGGAATCAATTACGCGGTTAATATTTTTTATCACCGAGACTGTCCGAAGTGTAAGAAAATCATATTTCCGAGAAGGCACCACGGAGAAGCGAAATAAATGTTTTCAATATTGGTTAGCAATGACAAATATGGTTGACAGAAAACGTGACAAATAAAGATCTACCTAGACTAATTATAAATTAATCAAAAATTTTAAAGCAAAATGTGTGTAATATGGCTGTAAATTAGTATATTTTTGTTTAATGTACATAGAAGGTATTATGTGCATGCCTGCAGGAAAGCAATTACACGGCGACAGATCCGACTCCTCGTAAATTTGCCGGCGGCTGATAACTGACGTAAAGGATAAGCTTAAATTACAATTACGGTGTTTAAATGGGATCAGCAGTAATGACAAGTTGACAAATTGAATCATATATGAAGAAATTAAATACAGTATCCATTTATAACCCACAGTTGTGCGGGGAGTTATTTTTACTTGTGCGTTACTGGGCCTAAAACTTATAATACTAAGGGAACTCTGGACTCTGGGATAACAAAATGTTGCTTAAAAAAATGATTGCCTTAATTAAGCAATGAAGACCTTTTCTCAACTCGTCTATTAATCCCTACTTATATTATAAATGAGAAGTCTGTTGCCTTTTCACGACTAAACACCTGCAAGAACTGAATGAGTCTTAATGATTTTTGTCAAGAAAATTGATGGTGTCTTGGTAAAGCCATATTTATGGTACTTTTTATCGCCATAATCGACATACATGCTAAACCGCTAGCTACATCTTGTAGTCTATATTACCGTAAATGTTTCACAAGTATAACATCAAGCAGTAAACAAACAGACTTAAATGGAAAATTTGAGACCAGAATTGTTGTGAACTTTATTATTTAACAGGTTTCGCAGCTATTCTTTACGTTAACAAGGTTGACAAAATATAAATACTGTAAAAAAAGAACCGGAAATTGTTGTGGAAATTCTTTGGGGGAGGCCTATGTCCAGCAGTCGACGTCTTTTGGCTGAGATGATGAAAAGAACCGATTTCGACATTAGAAATCATGTACTGAGGCTGTGTAGAAACCTATTTTATGTCACAATGCTGGGCACGGATCTCCATATCTTGATCAAGAGGGTAAATTTTATAATTTTTACCGACTTTACTATCTCACGGGCATAGCCGAAGTCTATAAGCGAAGTGTCTTGTTGGTTTGTCTAACACAAAAAAATAAATGACAATAGCTGGTTGGTACATTGGACATGTCTAAAAATATCTCCTAAGATATTTGGGATTCCTCACGACGTTTTCTTTACCGTTAAGAAGTATTTACAAAGATGATATGATAACATACCATTGGGTACATGGACATGTTTGTGAAGAATTTAAACTGTATTTGTTTCCTTTATTCTACCTAAATATCTGTAGATAGATAACACAATACGTGTACAATCTTAATATATGTGGTGCATTGATATTTGGCAAGACGACCACTTGCCCAAGGCAAGAGGATACTTAAAACATAATGTCTCATAACAAATTATTACATCGGGCGGGCCACACGCGGTCTATCGTGCAAAATGTAACAAGCGTTGTAATAATGAATCGAGTACCAATTGAAACGGGCACACTCAATTAATCACAGCCAACAAAGCTCTGTGTCCTTGGCCGTGACTCAGAATCGCGGCCACGCTCACCCTAATTACCTACCTTTTTGTTATACACTCACCAACTTCTTAGGTACATAAAGCTTCAGGTTATTAAGCTAATAGTCTTTTTGACCGGTTAACAAATAAAATTAATGTAAACTACAGTTGAGATTATTATCGTTGTGAAGTAGAGTCGTTTGCTTGAAGAAAGTAATTTTTTACACTACTTTGGTCTTTTGATCTAAGACTTCGGTAGTTAATTTTAGTGTAGTAGGTACATAAACGACAGGTATTAACGCGATCCTGTATTATTTACTTTTATAGATTGTTTGAATCGACCAGGTTAGACAGGCCGTGGTCACAAATTGACTGGTCAAACGATGTCATATCTTACCCTACTGTGCGCCTCTGTGTCATTTTCTTTTCAAATATAATTTATAATACTTAGATATTAGTTCCGAAAGTGGTCTTTAACTTATTTCTACTGTTTAGAATAATACGTCATAATTGAATTACAAGAACCTGTATCGATTGAATAACGAGAATACGGAACCTTGTTTGAAATCTCACCAGTTTCAACAAAAGGTCAATTCTCTCTATTGTAACAAAACAAGTTCCACCAAACGTCCCTATAAGCTATTCAGGCACGCTAAAATGACTATTAATGACGTTCACACACACACACGCACATTAAACATAGTTGTTATAAAGCAATCGGGCACGTGCAAGAGCAGGGTCGCCGACCACTGGCGGCCTTGACCGCGCATCTATTATGCACACCCGTTTACTTGCAAACGAGTGCACCGCAACGCATCTACGCCTACTAGCCTATGTAAATCTGTATGTATAATAAACCAGCACGAAAGAGCTCCGCTACTATCAGATGACGTAACATGATTGGCTGTGCCGCCGGTATTGTTCAACGTTTCTAGTTGTGCCGGGGGTTTTGATGCAATGCACACGTTCTTTAATTAATTGAACGTTTTGTAGGGAAAACGTGTGGCAATAGCATCGTAAAAACAACGATTAAGTGGTATTATGTAGTTGTAAATGTTTAGATAGTTGGAGTATAATGTTTCTAATGGTGTGTGAAATGTATGTGCAGGTTACAGATAAAAGAAGTGAACAAAATTACATAATTATCAGAAAAAATATTCAAACAAAAATTGAACTCCGATTCTCGATGAAACGTAGTATATACAGACTAGTTAATAAGTGTTTAAGTGAATAACAAATGGAGGATGCAACGAGTCGAGAGTGCATCTTACATTTTCAATTTACCACCTAAATGAAAAATCGATATCATCTGCCTCGACACAGATGTTGAACGATGAAGCAGACATTCATTGCATCAGTCAATCGTCGCACAATGCTTTCACTCGGCAGTTAGCAGTCAGTTTCCGCGTCACGTTTCAAGGCTGCAGATAAGCTCGGCCTGATATTTACTAATCCAGGTCAAGAGGAGTCATTCACTTTTTATGTTTCCCCCTACCGGCTGGCGATAATTGAATAATAATAATGACGTCAACAGTTCATGGCCTCCTGTTACGTGTTATTTATTGTTCTTGATAACGAAACAATATGTATGTAATTATAGCGCATGTGACGTTGCGTTGTAATTGGACTGCCAAACTAAAGCAGGTTACGCTAAGTTGATCAAAAGTTTCAATAACAGAGCCGACAACTGACTTCTACTAAAATAATAAAGAGTTTTTCAAAGTAAAAATTTGCACGTCACAGTTATTTTCAGCTCAAGCTACGTGGCATAGAAATTTGATTCAAAATACCAATGTTCTAATCAGCTTAACGTGGCTCTTGCGTAATGGGCGCCGACTAAAAGGACGTTTGCTATAGCGTAATTGGATATGCTGCGCACATTTACCAGCAAAGCCGAAACCTATTCAATACCTGGCTATTGTCATTCCCGTAAGCATCAAAGGGACAAGAGACAGATTTGTGACACACTTATTAGCATTGTTCAATTAGCATCGAGCACCAAATGTAAGCCCACGTAGACATGTACAGAGCACATGTATTTATTTACAAAACAAAAATATTTGTAGATTACAACACTTCGTCATTGAACTGGGTAAGTTTAAGGCGGCAAGGGTGGGTCGGGTGGTAGGTCGTCTGCAACCAAAACAAAATACAAAAAATTGTTACAACTTTCACTGAATAATAATTTCGCGGTAAAAGTTTGCCGAACAGAGCATAGCAGGAAATCGAGACTAATGCCTGGCAACCGAGTTTGGCTGAGTTTCAGTCGAACATCCGCGCCAGTCGCCAACCAATCCATCAAAGGAGGGTGACTGGATCGGGTGTGGGGTACACACCCCCGTACCCACATAAATATTGCGGGTAGGTGAGTACAAACCCTTTGACCGAGTTCTGTTTACTTTCGTTTTCGCTCAGCTGACGGGGCCGCCACCCCGCCCGTATACCTCCACTATTATTATGATAATTAGAGAGCTATCAACGTTATATTAACTACGTGCTCTAATTGTAGCATTAAGTACCTAACGACAAGCCGGCGGGCGTGACCGATGCCACTCTGCCTATCAGTCAATAACAATATTGGTACAGTTAAAATTACGTAACTGTTTACAAAACATTTTTTGTTGTTTATGAGTTATGACAGAAATAAAGTAATGTTTGAGTTTCTAAAACTTTTTACGAGGGTCCATCAGTGTTGCGGTCGTCAAGTTTTTTTGAAAGCCTCACCCTCAGGTGTGAATGGGGTTGTCCCAGAGAGCACTCAAGGTTGCAACGAGTGCGGACGCGGTAGACAGGGCGTAGACGTGCATTATTAGGTGGGTGCCGGAACACCCGCGGGAGCCGTGTTGGGGGCGGAGGGGTGCGCGTACGTCATCACCTGAGGCGCGCCCTTGAAACCGTCGTCGCATTCATTGCACCCGGATGCGGGCCGTATCTCCGAGCCCGCAATACTGGCACTCAAGACACCATCTACCTATCTTATAGTATCTAAAACACACCCCTAACACTGCTTTATATACAGCTGAACTTTACAACTTACAAGATACAACTACACTGATAGGTTGTTTGACGAAATAACCCACACCACATGTCTACATTTTATTTCCAAATTTCTAACATGATTATGTGGTAAAGTCGAAAAGGTACTAACTATCAAAAGTCTTCAAATATAAACTAGATGTAGTAGATAGGTATAAGCTAAACAAACTTTGTAAGTTGAAAAGTGTTAACGATCTATTTCGTATTTCTTTTTTAAGAAATGGACTTTAGTACCTATAGACAAAAAATGGAGACGAAAATCTTGACCAGCCTTAAGTTAATTGTCAGTAGTCTATTTTAAAACTTAATTGTAGTCGTCCTTGTAGTTTTTATGTAAATCTTTAACTGTCATTGTTTATTTGGTTTTTAACATTTAATGTAATTTCTAGCAGGCAACGCGAAGTAGTACTATTTTCGGCTCACAAAATATTTACTTAAAATATCATATAAAAGGGTAAAGTTCATTTAAGGAAATCTCGTACCCGGTACCTAGTAAGTAAATGTTATGTAGATTTGGTAATAATGACATCAAATGAGATAGCGAATACCTTCAAAGTCTAAGAGTTACTTTATTTATTTATTCATAGCTGAGATCACAAGAGGGTCTCCAACCCGAATAGTAAACGAGACCATTACGGCAATATACCCTTAGAAATGATCATTGAAGTCCTAACGTCAATATTTTAGGGTAAAAAGACGTAAATACGAGTGAAATACTGAAATATTTTCAATAAAACGTAATAGTATAAATTGTAAACAGTATTGAAATATCTTTGTGGGTTTGTGGCGTTGATAAAATTGTCTAGTGAGGCACCTTTTCAAAAATACACAGCTGAATTATACTGAACGCAAACTGACAAGTATTATATTTTTGCTCTAAGCTCCTTGAGATGGCGCTGAGCCTGCAACTGAGGGCATATCTGACTGCCCAAACATACGTATCTATTATTGGTATTTGATTTTTCAGTCAATAAATTACCAATAGACGCCCGAAATTTGAATATTGGCTGTTTACACCCCCATGCCTCGAAAAGCATAGCTGTTGATTCTACGCCTGATCTCTCTCCGGTCCGATCCGATTGCTGTCATATCATACTAAGAGTGGATAGGGAATAGGGTGTGCAAATTACCCGTAAAATAACTTATCATCATCAGCCAAAAATAAATCCTGGACATAGGGCATCGTCTCCATCGACATTATTATTATTGCAAGCGTCCATAGGCGATTAGAATAACATTATTTTAAATATAATGATTACATAACACTATAATCTTATAACATAAACATTACGTATCTAAATTAGCATAATAAAAAGTTTATATTATAATCAAAGCATAAAAACTAATTGTTTGTTCAGTTGTACTGATTGCAATGGATTTTAAGTTATGAGCATTACATTTAAATATAAGCCAAGAAAGATCTGTCAATTGGCGTACCGTAGTCTCTGCCTTCTCCAATGGGATGGAAATGGGCGTGATGATATGTATGTATGAAGAACCGTCGCGTCGGCCTAACGTGCTTTGCTAAGCACGGGGACGTAACACAGCCAACTTTGTAAATAGGTGCTCGTATTAAGAGTTTTCACTTAAAATCGAACCCTCGTGGACGGTAGTTTCAGCTAATTCTATCTGCTAATTTAATTTGGTGTCGGAGATTCTGTGGCCACTAAATACGATATTCCATATCATATATTTTGAACTTTTTTCGCCTAGATTAGAGGCGTAAGGCGGACGACGGGGATGTTTGTAGCACAAATTAGGGAGAGACTTTCGTCCCGCAGTGGACTGAAACAAGCTGATCGATTGATTTAAACTTCCTTCGCAGTCTGGTATAAGGAATCCAATTATGATATCTTATCTGGTCCGAATATTTTAAATTATATATAACCCGTCTGGGCTAGTAAACATTTATCAGTACCTAAGGTTGTGTCTATCAGACGGATTACAAAAGTCAATGATTGCGGTTTCACCCGGAAAAATGCTAGCGTACAAATAATTACAGTTTACGCTGCTTATCTGGCAATAAAATGACTAATCATAAGGATTAAACCATCTCGGCTATTTTGATAGGGGAGAAGAGACCCGTGCCCAGTAGATAGCACATCATTATGATCGCTATTATTTTTATAAACCTATTTAATAATCATTATGTCTTTGTGCGATGACCCTGCCATAAGACAGATATAGTTAGTGTTAGTTCTAAACAATATTTTTCCGACTAAATGAATAATTTAGTCGGAAAAACTAGATCTAACTCTTTAACTATAGATCTACAGTTAGATACTGCTAAGTCGGAGTTGATGGTTTTAATTCAGGACAAATATTTGTGTGATGAGTACGATAATTGTTCGCAGTGCACAAATATCTGAACAAAATAAGGAGCACTCTCTATTCCTTCATTCTCATAGTCCGATAAGACTGCTAGCGGACACTACCGTAGGGAGATTAGGCGCAGGACCAACAACTTTACGTGTAATCCGAAGCAAAAGGATTCGCTGTTTTCAGAAAATGGTTACCCATCTACGGATTGACTGCGATGAGCTTGCTTGGCTGAGTTGGCTGTTACATAGCTACAAGTGCGTAAAGAGAATTTACTGAAGAGCTTAATTGGCAATTAATTAGATAATATAAACTTTAACGACTCGTGTTTTAAAGTGTCAATTATAAAGAGGTAATTAAATGCAGTGCGTGACAACTACCCACAAACAGATGTAATTACTATAAAGTACAAATAATAATGTTTTTATCTCTATATCTATAAATAAATATTGTGATAAAACAACAGAAATAGGTTTCGGCCTCCAGGTTAACAAATTAATTTGCAGATAAAGTAGAGGACGTAACTGAGAGATTGTTTATCCATTTACTAGAGAGAGCTCTTTTCGTCGGAGATCACTTCGTGGAATATTGACTACAAATATTTACAATAAATTACGTTTTGTTAATCATCTCTACGTATATATCCTGTATAGGAAGACCATTAATAACTGTATTCATATGTTATGTAATGTACTTAATTGCCACCTGCAAATTTGCCTGTGTTTGTACTTATAAGGCAGATCAACTGCAAACCTAGGACGGGCTTGGGTTTTTTTTTATAACAAATTTCATCTTGTTTAGCAGTGAAAATAAAACATACAGCTGCTTTAGTAAAAAAAATATGTTATAAAAATAAAATAGTAGCAACCTGTTCTCCTGCTGGATACAGGTTCCTCTTTTATCTTCAGGTTCTTCTTTATCAAGAGAGCTAAATTCATCTAAAATAGTTTTTATTAAGAGCTTATAATAATTCTCTGAACAGAATTTAAATCTATTTAAATTATCACGTCTTAAAAACTTGATTTAAAGTTATGATAATAATAAGAATCATTATCTTATTATGTCACTTAATTGCACCATTCAACAATACGTCTACAACTAACAAGTTCATTCAATCATTAGCACATACCAGAAAGTATCTTTCTGTATTCTATGCTAATAGTATCAAAAAGTTATACAACAAAGTTGCCTACAAATAATATTATCAAACTAACATGTATGTACGAAGAAATAAACATTGGATGTGCCTGAATAACCGGATTGTGAAGACTAATATGTAGTATTTATAAAGACAAGATTACACATCTATCGTACCTTCATACACTGTACATACGACGTACAAGCAAGCTTTGAAAACGGCCTTGTTCATAGAGGAATCATTTCTTAACATCGATTTCTACACGAGTTCGCTCCAAGAGCCCTGCTTCAAACGTACCTCTGGCTCCGTTGCACAACGAGCTTACGTCAGCGAGCGCGCGGAGCGGCTTACGTCATTCGAGCGTATCTTGAGCCTTGCAAGCTAAGTTAGAACTTACGCCTATACCTTTTAGAGTGGTGTTCGTGCGAAGACTGCTTAAGTATGATAGAACGTTTATGTTCACGTGAGTGGATGAGGCTCCGACGCGCCGCCGCCGGCTCAACGATTCTGAGAAACGTTCGAGTCGGCTCTCTAGTTTCGGACTTGAATATGAATCCAACACGACGAGCAAGCATAAACATATTTCTTAGAAGACCACGTCGTCAGAATCATTTAGAGATAATTTCTTCTGCGTTGCTTTTTATTAAAGCTGTGATAGAAGACTCGAGAGAACTGTCCAGTTAAGTTACAGAGCTGTATGCTACCAAGTGATCATTAATATTGATTTATTTATTTATAGGTTTGCCTACAATTGTTACACATTTCTTACAGGTAATACATGCATAATATATAAGGTATAGGTGTACAATATCAATCGGCAAACACAACATTCATGAATAATATTCGGATTTATACAAATATAACAAACAGTAATATAGACAGTTTATGCTTAATAATAATCACAGTCCAATTTAATTTGGTAACAATAGTGCTTTGTTGCTGTGAACCTGACTCTTAAATCTATACAGGCTGGTATTGAACATATCAATTTGTTTATCACATTTAAAGTCTACTTAGTCTTGGTATTGGAGAGTTGAAGCCAAGGACTGTTTTACGTGATGTTGGGTATAGTAGATTGATAGGATTTCTGGGACACTTATGAGGGACATTTAAATTTATTCTGGACAATAATTGAGGGCAGTCGTTTAAATTATTTAACAGTTTGTATAAAAAGATTAGGTCGAGTGATGATCTACGTGTTTCGAGTGATATGACATTAAAGATTTGTAATCGCTCAGTGTAACTTCGCGTCCTTTTTGCGATACCAGTGGAATAAGCTAGATGATTTAAAAACCTTTTTTGAATTCGTTCTATTCTAAGAATATGTGTAGCATAGTGTGGACGCCAAACGACCGAGCAGTATTCGAGAATGCTGCGAACAAAACAGTTGTACAGTAAGATTTTAGTTTTGGGTTTATGGAACGGTTTACCGTTGCGAATTACAAAACCAAGCGCTTTTGAAGCCTTCTTAATTGATATATCAATATGAGGTATAAAAGTCAGTTTTCTATCCAGAATAACACCCAGATCTTTTATAACCTCACTTCTGCTCAAATATGAACCGTGCATGTGATTTGGGATCAGATAGCGATGTGTGAGTTGTCCCGAAAATATTATTATTATTATATTATTAATCTTTATCTATACAGTGCAGTTTTCGAGTAAAAGTAATTTGGCTGCATTTTTTTATGTTGAATTGCATCTTATTTCTAGTACACCAATCTAAAAGATTATTTATATCTTCCTGAAGTAATGCTGCATCCAAATCTGATTCTATTACTTTGACTATTTTTAGATCATCCGCGAATAAGAATGGCACTGAGTTTTTTAGACAGTCTGATAAATCATTTATAAAAATAATGAACAATAATGGACCTAAGTGAGAACCCTGAGGTATACCGGAAGTTAATTTATATGTGTTAGATTTATATCCATGGGCTACAACGTAAAAAGATCTATCAGCTAAGTATGACGAAAGCCATTTTAGAAAAGTCCCAGCAAAGCCGTATGCAGCTTACTTACCAATTAAGATCTCAGAGGTACTTTGTCAAATGCCTTGCAAATGTCGGTGTAAATTGCGTCGATTGATTATATGTTATAGTGTGTATATCTATATTTTCTACTAATATAATAAATCTGAAAGTTTGTCAGGATCGATGATGTATGTACGGATTTTTGTTACTCTTTCACGTAAAAACTACTGAACAGATCTGGATGACATTTGGCATAGAGATTATAGTCTGAAACTTTTTATCGCTATAACGACATCCACGCGGGCGAAGCCGCAGGTGACATATAGTGTTTGTATATAAAGTAAACACTGACTCACATAAATGACTCTTAGATAGACCTTTCGAATTCAATTTTTAGAGTGAGAAAATGTAATTCAGAAAAGTTGATTCCAAATTCTTGAATGATATCTTTCAAGAAATACCAAATAATGATGTAGATAGTGCCAACAAATATCTTGGTTCCCGTAACTTTATAAAAGAAAATTCAAATATCTTGTAACAAATCTTTAGTCTCCTTTCACTCAGTTTGATTATGCGTAAGGAAACCTCGTGATTAACTGTTATTGGAATTTATTTATTATATTACGTACTTATGTATATACTTATAATTTTATACGCATCTTTATATACCTACCTATTTAGTAAAATTATTGTTAACATAAAATGACTACCGAATACATCTACGAATTTTTTTCTTAGCATTATGCAAAGGTTGACTGGTAGAGAACGCACTTATTTTGTGCAATAAGTTTAAAATTTATTTGAAATTGTTAAAATTGTCGTCACGAGATATTTAAAAAGACAATTTCTGGTTTCGCGTAAGTTTAAATGTAAAAAAAAATCGATTGTGTTTAATCCTTTAAAGCAGTAAAATCATTTACCTAAATGGAACAGGTTTGTTAATGTGGATTGCAGGCAAGTTCAGGCAACGGGTTAGTAGCCGGATACGACTCTCATTATTGCTATGTGCCACTACCGGTGTTACACTCCTTACACTGATACGTCTTGGTTACATCCCGTAATAAAAGAATAGCTTATATTATTAATGTTAGCAATACTAAAACGGTTGTATATCCTGTTTAAAATGCAACATCTCATTAAGACAATAATTTGGATGGATACTTGAATATTTTAATTCAGTTTGTTGGTAAAAAAATCTGTTTAAGGGAGGTAGGACATCGTAAAAGCGAGAAAGCCCGTCTGGATAGGGATTTTTCCTTGCAGAAGACCACAGCCAAAACACTACACACAATGGAGTAGTAATGTTCCTGAACGTAAGTTCAGGTCTGCAGTGCGCTTTCAAATTATTTTCTAATCCCAGAGATCTTGAAACTTTGGTGTTTAAAAATTTGTTGTCAAATACCCCATTACAAAAAACGGTCTAAACTTCCACAATCAGATGATTGTTTCTAGTCTATATTACAAACGATCAACTTTAAAATAAAATAAGACATACCTACTTGTAAGAAATATGTACTATAATAGTTGCTACGTCGTTTTTTAATAAGTAAACAAACCCTCGTTTGTTTTTTAACCCTTGTAATTTTCTTAATGAGTACATATTTATTGGAGCAATAATTGGCGAAGGATATCCAATTAGGCGGTGGGAAACCTAACCGCAGGGGTATTCCGTAAGAGCGAAAACCGAGCGACCGCGAAAACGGAGCAAAATCTGGCTATAAGATTGAAAATCGAAGCAAAATTTGGCTGTCAAATTGAAAATCGGTATTCCGTAAGAGCGAAAACCGAGCCTTTTTGACGTTAAGCAATCGTGTGTGCCGTCACCGAGAAATCACAACTCAGTCAGTTTGCGATCGCTGTTTCTTATAGAATCAGCCGGCCGGTCTACTTCCGATAAAATAAAATAAAAATCGCCTACGATGGTACACGCCGTACATAGATGATTTGATATAATATAATAATAGCAACCCATATATGTCATCCCATCTTACCCACTGCTGGGCAGGGGTCTCGCGGGTTTAGGTTTAAGTTAAGAGAGGGTAAGGTTATCATTTAGATGCGTCGGATAAATACATACTAATATTAAGTGTCTCGTCTATTCGCCTGTCGCGCTTTCACAGCAAAATCGCTAAATACATGTAGATAAAATTTGATATGGTGATAATTCAAAGTATTGAGAAAGGCCAACTGCTTTTCACATAGCATACCGCGGACGCTATGAATTAAGAATAGTTTTAAAAATGATGTCGATTTTCTAATATTATATATTTTTTAATCAAGATCGTATCATGTGAAATTCCGTAGCCTCTGCCCACCCCTCTGGGCAACAGGCGTCAGAGTTAAAAAATGTTTTTCCTATACTAAAATAATAAAAATCTGAATTATCTAAGATTTAGATAAATCTACTTCTTTGTAATCTACTGTTTAGATGCGATAAATAAAAAAAAACATTTATTTAAGAGAAATATTTATCTGAAAGAGGAATTATATATAATGTAATAAATACTTCTCAATCCACAAAATGGGCAGACGAATCGGCATTCCCGTTTATGAAAGAAAAAAACCACATCAAAGTCACAACTTCCAGACATTGTGACAATTTACCTTGTCAAATGACAATTACTATTCCGACCTGACTTACCTATAACAGTTACCAATATACATACATATATGACAAAGGGATTCAATCCCAAGCCGTAACACGCAAATCAAACAATGTCTTGAGGACAATAACCCCTGTGGTGCACACACGTACGATCGTCCAAGCTGGCCAAGTTGGCTCTTAATTACTCATAGAATGTTTACTTGTTAATTAAATACAATAATATATGGTATACTTACTCAAGGTTAAACATTAAATGAAGATACAAAAAATATTTTGGACAAGCAAGGCGACGGCACGGTAAGTAGTGTAACCTTGCCATTTACCGCTGCGCAGCGTGTTGTGGGTTCGATCCCCACACGGGACACAAAATTGTGTGATCCATAAATGATTGTTCCGAGTCTGGGTGTACTTTGTGTCCTTTAATTGTATGTTTATAGTTCCCCGCGACATAGGGCTTGTTTCCCTCTGGCAGGAATTATGTTCGCTATAAAAATATTAGGATGTGTTCGAGCACCAACTTGGCCGATTGTACTTGTACATATAACAACTGTCATCAATCACTATTAATCTGCGGCATGTATTGCACGGATACCTGCATGTATAATGAATCAGCAGTGCCATTTTTACGATGTGTAATTGATTGCCGGTTATACATAATTTATGTGGATGGGTCGTCAAAAACAATAACAATTTAATACTTGATGATTAACTAGATGTATATTTATTATTAAAAACAAACACAAGCGAGCAAGCCCGTCTGGAGAAGAATCCCATCTGACAGAAGACCACAGCCAAATAACTATACACAGTGGTGTAGTTGTTTCTGTGTGTGACTACGGGTCCATAATCCATCTTAAAGCCCTGGTGCAAGAAAATGGGTCGGCAACACGCAAGTGATACCTCTAGTATTGCAAGCGTCTATCGGCTAGGGTAACTGCTTAACATCGGGTGTGCCGTATGGTTGTTTATCACCCAAGTAGTACATTTTTTTTTACCGTAGCCCTCATGCAAGTCAATGTCCACAAATTTCTAGTAGTACACCTTTTAAGTACATATTTGGGTATTAGTGCAGTTGCTTACTATTCTCTGTTTCTGTTTTTAAAAACACAACTCCCGCACTAGAGAACAAGCTGTGTCGCGGGGGACTTTACAAACATACAATAAACGGACACAAATTACACCCAGACTTAGAACAATTCTTTGTGGCTCACACAAAGTTTTATCCTGTGTGGGAATCGAATCCACAACCTCGTGCACAGCAGGTGCATATTGCGGCCACTGGACCACCGAGGCAGTCATTCTCCGCAACAAACCAGGCTCCAATGCTCATTTAGAATAGCGTTTTGTTTAAAGAACGGTTTTCTTATCCCAAGGATACCTCATACCAAAATTCTGGTAAAAACTTATGGATCGGCAGCACCCAATTACGCCTATGAATGCTTAAAATACATGGTAACTGCTGGTCATCTAGGGTATTGTAAATGTCGTGGTAAGTACCGCTCAGGTCATCGACAGTGTTAAGGGCACAGTGAACTAGCTGACTTATTAAAAAAAAAAGCTTTTTACCGTGATTAGAAAATTCCTCCAAGTTCAGTGAAAATTTCAAAAAATATTTTTAAAATTTACCGACGTCACGAACACCTATTCTTATTTTTAAAATACAACAAGTAAAAAATAATGGCTGATAAGAGCAATATTAAAGTTAATGTATGTGTATTACAAACCTGGTGTGGCGAGAACGGTGGCCTTGAATTAGGTGCGCCGGGCGGGCCAGGCGGTGGCGGATACCGCTGAGGATACGAGCCTGGTGGGCCGTACGCACCTGGGGGCTGCTGTGGACCGCCTGGAGCTCCCGCATATGGGGGCCCTCCGTAGCCCCGAGGCGGCTGAAATAACACAACTGAGTTACCAAAAGCATCCTTTAGTGAACAGTATCCATACTTGGTTAAAAATATTAGTACTGTTGGAAAATATCACAATATGGAAGATAATATTTCCTGTGATACGATTTCTATTAAAAATCCGTAATACAATAATGTTGAGCTCAGCAATCATTTACCGTAATATAATAATAATACTAAGTATTAATACTCCAAATAAACGTGATCCAGTTTCTCTAGCATTTTACTAATAACTTTCACCCATAATTTTATCCTATTTTTTTGTCTGTCAAAACAACTTCTAATGACAGTGGATCCGATTAAACCTTAAAATTTATTTTACATTTGTTTTCACTAATAATAATTGCATGCAATTAATCCCACTTATATTATTAACGCGAAAGTTTGTAAGAATGTATGGATGTATGTTAGTTTGTTATTCTATCACGCAAAAACTACTGAACGAATCTGGATTAAATTTGGCATAGAGATTTTTATTTATTTACTTCTTGCACAAAATACGTGTACAATAATGCCAAAGGCATTCTCTACCAGTCAACCTCTGGGTTTGGGTAGAGATTATAGTCTCGAAAAATACAAAGGCTGCTATTTATTCCGGAAAAAATCTCTGTTCCCGAGGGATTGTACGCGCGGGCAAAGCCGCATGCGGTAGCTAGTATAGTAATATTTTGCACTGCTAGGACTGGTATTTCCCTCTCCCCTATCAAGAGAGCCAAAAGACCTTAATCCACACACGCTGATCAAATGAAGATTGGTGTTATTGTTTCTATTATACAACAATATTGAAAGTAATCTTACATAGGTAGTTGGTCGTAATCTACTGTTAGCTTTTATAAGTTTATATTTCGTTATCAACACAATTCTATAAAATTTATAAAAGTAACATAAAAAAACAGATAAATAAAACAGCTTATAAAAGACTAGTACAACATTACCCTTATGAATTACTCTATTTAGCAACACATCAGCTGTCTATAATGCTTTTATTACTAGCAATTTTTTCAATTCAATGTAATGAATCCCTAATTATTTATCCCTTGGTCACGCAATAACTTGAGAACGACTTTACCGATTTATTAAATCTTTTATTTTTAAGTTGAAAGAAGAAGAGAACGAGAACGGCGTAGAAATAGCTATGTAAAACAACAGTTTACAAGGAGGTCCAAGAACTGCCGTATGATTAAGAAGCTTTGACGATGCTGCAACAACCAGAGCAATGCTCTCAAGGGACGCGTTCCGTGTAACGTTTATTGTTACTGCCATGCTTCCCTTGGGTGGTAGCGTAATGGTAAATAGCCTTTTTGAAAAAGTTTTCAGCTTATTAGCATAGATGCCAATCCTAAACTTCTTCGACTACATAATCTAGTTTATAGACCAGGGTCATTAATTTTTGATACCAAAAAAAATTATAGCAGGATGAAACCCATTGGAACAGGAAGAGAATATAACAAAAATTAAAGAAAAAAAATATTTACGGGCGATCTAAGGTCGAGAAGGGGAAGGGGGTGAGTTTTAAGGGTAAAAAACAGTTTATCTCGATTGCCGGCAAAACTACAAGTCCTATGGAAAAACGTTAAATGGCAAAGTTGTAGGTAATAAAAAGATCTACAATTTTAGTATTCACACTTTTTTCACATAACCTCAAAATGTATGTGTAGTAAAAAGTATTAAATGTATTTTTGTTTTGTTAAAATCTCTAACTTTTTGATGGTGTAAAAAAATATATACATAACTATTGTAATTTTTTTTTTTAAGAAAATGCAAAAATCGAATATTTAATTACAACCAAATAACTTAATAAAGTTAATATTTAATAAGAGATCTAATTTATTTTGAGAAAGTTGTTGAATCTTCTTTAAATTATTTGCGTAGTAATAAATAATGCCTATTTATTGCTACTAGAGGTCACTTATTGTTCGAAATTCGACCGCAATACTTTAAAAAAGTGAGTACAACTTAATTTTATGGTATCGACGGTGATGTTTATAAACGTATAATAAATTTAAAAAGAATATCAGAATATCTTCACATTTCGTAGTATGCATTGAAAATCATGAGTCAAATAATACATATTTCGACAAGAGACAGTGTCAATAAAACAACGAGATTAAATAAAAACACGACCCAATTCGTTGTTATTTTGGAGCTATTTTTATAAACTCATTCATACCTTTAATTCTTTACCACTTCACGAGGTTATTTAATAGATTAGAAATGGAATTACAGAGCCGACTATGTTCCACGATTCGTTATGCGCACTATAAACGTGTTTTGTTTGCAAAACAATTTTTTGAAACATTAATTTAATTTTACATGTGCCATGTATACAATATGCAAACGAACATGGACAACAACCAATATTAATTGATTTGTTTCATGATTTTATGTTTTATTTATAACCCTGGGATACTGTACTATCATTTTATTGAGTCCTCCATAACATAAGCTAAGCATACAAGTGCCCACGCAGGACTGGCTTACAGATTCTAATTATTATCGTCTCTATCTATAGAGCAAAACTCTCCTTTAGTTTCATTATACCATAAAAACCTTTTCGTCTAAAGGTATAAAGTATAACGTGTTCATAAAATTAATGCGCTTTTACTGTTATATCAATTTTCCGACAGATACCGTGACTAAATAATTGACGTCCGAAATAATTCGCTGTGCCAACAAAGTCGCCCGCTTCAGTTTTCAGCTCTCATTTTGTTCTATGATGGAAATTCAATTATTCGTACGGGCCCCTCTCCGACGAGGCAAACGAGCGAGCGAGTCGGGATCTGTATTACTCTTTGATCAATGTTTTACGTCTCTGAACTAAGGCCTTGTCCTGAAGGCTTCCGGATGTAGTTTGACTAGGAGATATGAGACTTGTGTTCGCCAATTAGAGTTACATTTTTACGAACATTGGGGTGTTTTATGGCGGATTCAATGATTTATGGGGGCGGTGTGCCGGGGTGCGGCGTTAGCGGGGTGAGGTGAGGGTTGCGCAGGGCGCGGGGCGGAGGGCGGCTGCACGCCATTGGCCGACTCGGCATCGATCGCGCGACGAGCTCACAGCGGCCCGCCCGCGCCAGCCAGCCTCCACCTACGTTAATAAGTAATCATCCGACCCCGTGATACCTCAGCGAGTTTTCCGGACAGAGCTGGAGCCTCCGAGACGGGCCTCGTATCTCCAGTCGGCTGGAACAAAGAGCCACCGCATAGGGCGACATCCGTATTGATTTATGCAGTAATTGACCCGCGGGTAGGTGCGCAGCCCGCTCACCGCCACTACCCGCTACGCACCTATTCTACTTGTTTTCATACGCATTCATACCTATGTGAATTAACAATACAAATATTTATAAAAACATTCAAAAACAAAAACCCAACAGTAGAAAATTACTGAAACCCAATGTAGCAAAGATAAATCAAAACTCCATCTAACAATAGCTAATAAAACATGTAACAGAAATTGATACAAAACCTTAGTGACCTATTGCCTTAAAGCCGCATCGAAAACTCTTCTAAAGAGTTCATTTAAAGATATGAAAGGAGGCTTTTTGTATTCTCGAGTGACTACAGGGATCGGTGAATACCGCAAGTCGGAAAAGCAAAACAGACAAAACCGCTCTGTAATCGTTAAGGTTGCGGGCTGAATATACGGGAGAGACTAACGTAAACCACAACCAAACGTAACGTAAAAGGTATTTTCGCATCCGGCGCGGAAAGCAGTCGAGCTGAGGAAAACAGTTTCGAGATGAAATATAACTGTAGCTTTTAAGTGAATTTATCTTAGCACATAGGCAGTATTCGTACTAATTTTAAAGCCCTTTAAGGATTGTGGTATTGAGATTGTTTCCTTAAGCACTGTCAATGTGCACGAAGAAACTTGTTAGGATTGTAGTTACTGCGCTTAATTATGCCAAATGTTTATAACAACGGTATCTCTTAACTACTTTCTCGGTATAATTTTATATTTTTCCAAGAATGTTTTGAAAGCTCTAGATACTGCACGCAGTTAATGTCTAAAGTTTATTGTAATACATATATTCGAACTGGAATAATAATACAAACTTTAGCCATACTCTTATTTCATATAGTTAATTTGCATTACAAAGAATATTCCATTCCGAGAAGCTCAAGTTTATATTTTCAAAAGCAATTTTACGAAGGGAAGTCTAAGTATATAAAACAACATTTGCGTACGCGGTCACCAAAACAGACACTCACAATATACAAACACAACAATGTAAATTGTGCGTGAAGTAGTAAACTCAGCTGTTAAGTGTCATTGCGACTTAAATGTAAAACACCTTTTACGAATAAGGATTGTTGACGTAATATTTTATTAACCTAACGAAACCGTTTTACGCTATGAATAATATTAATGTATATTACGTTTGTCGTGTTATATCTCGTACTCGGCACTAAAATAGAGATCTAAAATTGTGGTCGCAGCACTAAATATAAACATAACATACATACAAGATAGAAACCTCGATATCTAGGTAAACCGCACTATCTAAACAGAGGACTAGTTATAGTATGAGACAGCGTGGTGCGAAATGCAGTGTGCCTAGTTAATTGGCACAATTTAATGATATAATATGGTAGATATTACGGCGCGAGCGAAGTGCATCAAACGCGACAGTGCAAGTGTGTAATGCCGTTAGGAATGTGACCGGATTCCGATCCAGCTCGTCGACACGACCACATTCACCCACTTACATCGCTATTATGTCATTACCAC
Source organism: Trisateles emortualis (assembly GCA_947095525.1). NCBI lineage: Eukaryota > Metazoa > Arthropoda > Insecta > Lepidoptera > Erebidae > Trisateles > Trisateles emortualis. Next base: position 10,778,732 of record OX352749.1, on the reverse strand, counting down.
CAGCCTAAACATTAACCTTATTACGAATAATGAATAACTTTGCTTTCTTTTTTGCAGGTAGCTGACAAAAAATAAGTTGATTACCCACTTTCATAACACGTTCAGAGAACTCAGTTTAAACTGCACTTTTACGTGGAAATAACTAAACTGATTGCTTTCGCACGAACGCAGTCAGTTTATTGAGTGAATATTCAACTTCCCACGGACGCACTGGCGGGAAGTTAAGTGTAAACCCTTAAGGTTTGTTTGATGCTAGAGCACCGCTTAATATACTAGGTGGAATCATAACACTAAAACATAGTATAATGATGTTAAGTTGTCTGTATAAGTGAGAGTATCTCTGTCTTCTTCTTATCGTTTGGTTAGTGGCCAACTTGGTGACAGAGTTATTGAGATCGCCCATATTTAGGCCTCTGTCGTGATCTAACGACTGTTAACAGCCGGGGCCGACTTTTAACGTGCCCTCCGAAGCACGGAGCGATGAAATACCACTAGTATCTCTGTATAAGTAACCGATCAGATTCAGAAAATTCTTTCATTATTCACGAATCACTTACCATGCGAGTGAAGTTAATATATATTTTTATTTGTTTGTAAATAATAATACCACATTGGTTTAAAAAAAAAAAAACAAGAAATACTGAGTTTAATGGTCATTTCGAAAGGGTAAACTCAATCAGGACATCTAATCAGTTCAAACATTCCATAGTGCTGTTTTATGCACCTGACTAAGGTTTATCAAGTTAATTTTGAAGTAAGTTTTTAATTATTGATAGTCATTATTTTATTGTTCTCATTTTACTAATCAGTTAAGTAAATTTAACTTAATAAAAAAATAGTATACGTCTCCTTCTTTACATTTTAGTATTAATATTATTCATGTGATACTAATTTTATGTCTCATTGTTATATAATGTGTATAATATAAATATTATTTTTCTATTATATATTATGTTCTAATTTGAACATGTGGTGGTGTTAACCTAATAAATAAATTACATATCTGGGTAATCTATTTTTTTATACTACAGCTTAGTACAGTGGCAGAGATAATGAGTCAAAATGAGAAACAGGCTATGGACAGTCTCACGCTCAGAATAAATATTAATAAGCGGCCAACGTGTCTATAGATTGACCGGTCCTAGAATTCTAGTTGATCGATTACCGACTCGAGGACGTTTAATCGAATTAAGTTCTAGCTGGCCGTGCCTAGTAATTGGGTTTGCATCTAATGATGTTATTGCTCTTAGCCAATAACCTTTACAAAAGCTTTATAAAGCAAAATCGAATAAAACTGATCCGATTGACTTGATTTTATTTACTATCGAATAACTCAGACTCGGAGTGTACAATAATAAAACATGAAAGGTTAACAATTTCTTTAAATAAAGGGATTATTTTTGTATCTAAATTTCACAGATAACATAAATGTCTTTGGCTACTTTATCCATTCAATAGAGCTCTGAGGCAAATTAGTAGTTATGGGAGAGGTAGGGCACCATACTAGCGAGCAAGCCCGACTGGGGAAGGACCTCCACCTTACAGAAGACCACAGCCAAATGACTACACACAGCGGTGTAGTTGTGTTCCTGTGTGTGAGTACAGGTCTCCAGCGCTCATTTAGGAATGCGTTTTGAAAGAAACGTATTCCTATCCCAGGGTTACTTCCATCTTAAAGCCCTGGTGTAAAAAAAATGGGTTGGCAACACGCAAGTGATACCTCTGGTAATGCAAGCGTCTATAGGCTACGGATACTGCTTAACATCAGGCGGGCCGTATGCTTGTTTGCCACCCAAGTAGTATAAAAAAAAAAAAAAAAAAAAAAAAAAAAAAATTACAAATAGAAAAAGCTAAGATTACGGAGAAATATAGTCACAGAACGTAAAAGCTCGATTTCCGGACTCCAGTGAAGAAAATAAAACGAATTGATGTTAAAAACGGTGCTGTTATGTTAAAAGATGTCGTTCTAGTTCAGGTTATTTAATTAAAGTATGTTTATGATATTATTGGGCACAAATGAATATAAAAAAATGCATAATAATACAAGGTAACATTATTCAAATGAGGACTTTGTATAGCAGTGGACTGAAACAGGCTGATTGATTGATTTAAATGTTTGACCAAAAGTTCTATGTGATTTTTTTCGGTTACATAAAAAAAATATTTCGATGGTTGCGATTTATATTAGTAGATCACTAATTTTGAAACTGCACTAAATTCGAAAACCAGTTTTTATACTGTCAACATTCCTGTACAAATCGGCGAGATAGTAACACCATTCTCAGACCGCTTTATAGAGCGTAACGAATTGTTGAAAACGTCAAGGAAACAATATTATTATGTATAAAAAGTAAACACCGTTTAACGGTGATGTTAATGACCTATGACTAATACAAGAGGCCTGTAATGTATAACATTGGCATTCGTACAAACAGTAGCAGTCGGTGTGCGCCGAGTGCCGACGGATACGAGCAAACATTACATAACTTTGATTGTGTTTGTAAAAAGTTGGGGATTCCCTCCACTACAAGCGCATCTTGCTTACACAGACACGGACGCAGATGTGTGAGTGTAACCTTGCCTTCCTTTACATATTAAACGCCGACGGGCTATCCCTTTGCGTACCCACACAAAAAAGCTTAGCCATAACTATATTGTTAACAGAAAAAGAGAAAATGAATGAGTTGGACTGTTACCGCTATTATTATTATCTCTTTCATTTCATCGTGCTCCTGTGAGAAACGATAAAGGCCCACTGACCGGTTCACTTTTTATACGTGTCGTGTATCAACAATGGCACGTAAACCATATTCATCGAATCATCTGTTTCCACTTCCGACCACACGTGCTTTGAATAACAGTTATAGGAATGTTGCGATTCCATAACACGCATATGCTAAATGTTTACATTACACATTCAAATAATAGATTCTTTTCCACTAATCGAATAATGGAACGAGTTATATGACATTTCACCTATTTACCTTCCAAGAACCGTGTCAAGTTCAACATGTTAAAAACGCATTTTTATTACAGATCGAGTTGAAGCTCTCGACTTGGCAACGCTTTCCTTTACGAGGTTGTAAAGTAAACAAAGTACAAGTCGTTGCATTAGCGGTTAAACCGAACGATAACGTGGACGTTTACGTCAGCATCTATGGCGTCACGGACTAGCGGAAGGCAAATACGAATGTCTGTGTATTTAATTATAAGTCTCTATAAATAGAAAGAGCATTACGTCGTGTTATGCGGTCGGTTAAAGCTATTTCGGTCTGCGCCGTCACGAGCCCCCGTGAATGTCAAGCTCGCGGTAACTCTAACTAGGTGCCACTGTACCGCGGCGGTTAGGCAACAGGTGGCTTGCACTACGATCTTAAACTACAACTAAACATTTGCATACACTCAAGAATGCAATTGCATCTATAAAATATATTCGATCGTAAACATACGAGAACGACACTAACATACCAACGCTATACTTTGATCAAATTTAACTACGGTCGTCGTGGTAAATGATAGCGAATAACAAGCATTATATTATACCCATTTGTCCCTCATCATCTTCAAGTGAAGAATGGGTGTTAAACTTAGTTCAAAGTTAGCAAAACGGAGTCGGGTAGCAACTAACGAAGTATTATTTAAATATCATACCAAAATTAAGACGAATATACGTCAAATTACAAACAAATTAATCACAAGAGACGTAAACAAACAAACTGTGTTACTGACCTAATAAGGCGACCCCTTTCGCCACCAAGATTGTTCAATAAAGAACTCCCTTTAGGTACGTAGTATCTGGAGTAGGTACATGAGAGTGGCGGTCGTGACCTTTTAATGTAGATATATACCTACAATGTATAGACACGCTCCCCGTTTCACTTAACTACCTACTTACGAACACTGCAAAGAAATTTACACCCCCGCGATGTATAGGGCATCTGTCACACTTTATGGAGATTGAAAGTTGTATAAACTGTTTTTTTCGTGTTTAACGGTATAGCAGTTAAGATTATACATACACCATACCGGGACTTTCAGAGTAGCAAAAATTAAAGTGTGTTTCGGTCTGGTTTTAAAAGGCTAAGAAAGCGGCAAACGGACGATTGGAACAAATATTCTTGCAAATTTACTTGTAAGTTGTACCAACACAAAAATAAATGTCTAAAATATACACAAAGTGTGAAAAGTAAGACAGGGGTGTAAATTTCTTATGTCATCTTTCCACTATCTGAACACTAACACCGCATTCATTTGAACAAGCTCGAAACGATCTCGTCTAGCACTATTCACATCCTAGCCTTACAAAAGTTTTAAAGTGAGGTTTACACAATAAAGGTGGATTTTGTTTTGTAGCTACTAGAAGCCACCTGCAGCGGGTTAAAATGGCAAAAAATGTGCTTACTAAATAGTTTGCCTATACACAAACATTATTATTGAAATGTTGCAAGCAATAGCAGAATTTTACAGTTCGAGAGCAACACCGGTTCTTTGGTGTTATACCTATTATGTGTAGCTCGGTTATGTGAGAGTAATAGTCCAGTATAAGAAGACCTCTCTTTGCTATATGTAGAAGTGCTTACCAACTGCAGTTGAACTGAACATTTTGTACTTTGTTACTTGGTTTGACGGTCAAGAATAATTACTCACTAATGAGCTAGGAGACAGCTTCACTTTCAAATACGTAGGTTGTATACCTACCTTACAACAAATCATCATCATTTAGCCATAATAATACATATACATCTGCGAATCTATTTTAGCCGAACCCACTGGGTGATCAGCAGACGTACTCAACTTCTAGACCAACGAGTCAGTAACGCAGTACTGGATAAACGTTCACGAATTCAGCTTATGCTTAAAGGTGTAGTAAGCGAGACATCGTATACGTAACAACAGCTATCCACATAAAAGCACCTGCTGTAGTTTTATATGGAAAACATTCTAGCAACTCCTTTACTTTTATGTTCAGTTTGATATCGTCAAAGTTTATTGCTCTCAATGTTTCTAAAGTACACGCTTAGGGAATTTAACTTCGAAAACAATAAACATAAAAAGTAGAACAATAACATCTTATGGACTTCGAAATGGGCAAACGTTCTTGTTGATGGTAATGATACTACTACTATAATAATAAATGTTAATAAATACTTGCGTATTTGCACAATATAAATCGCGTGCAATATCTAAACTTTCATTACCAGATTATCCATGTACATATAGGTATGGGAGTCATTTACCTTTCCGGCTTCGCTCAGAACGAAGTCCTTGGCAATGGCCCCTTTCACATACGAACAAGTATACACATTTATCGATGTTACGTAACATTGTTTGCATCATTAATGTTGGCTAACGTTCAGTTTATAAAATTTTGCTCGTAAATACTGTTATACGAGAATTGAATTCGTAGCTCGTGTACGTGAGCTTGATGATTGTGGATTAATTACTACATGCTATTAAAAACACGTAATGAATGAATTAGATAACAAATTTATGAAAGCAATTATGGCAAAAGTAAGTCAATATGTGATGATGTCTACCGATCGAGTGGTGTTGTAATTAGTGTGTGCGTCACTCGTTGTCACGCATACCCAGACAAAGTGATAATGTGCTTGACCTACACAGACCTCCCTCGTTATTAATCCGACGTTTTGATTTCAACCGACGACCGGCGAAGGGAGCTGGCAATTACGTGACGTCATCACGGTTTAACGACCCCATTACAACATTCAACATATTGTATGAATGAATGCAAGCCGCGTGACGGGTGGTGGTGACGTTTTTGCTCGCCAATCTTTATCCGCTAGCTCAAGAGTATGCGGTTGCAACTTCAATGAAATAAACTACTATTTCAGTTTCGTGTTTATCGATCGCGTCTTGTAGTTTAGATTTGTTACGTGATATATGTATAAACGAATCTATCGTCATCCAATCATTGTTGCCAATTGATACCGTGATAACATATCAATGTTAGCACATTAGGTAGTACGTCATCATCAATTTACTATTTAATTAAAGCAAATCATTGAGGTCATCATAACATTTGAATCAGAATTGGCACTAGCCAAAGTAAAATTTTAATAGGTGCTATTGAGCGATCAATGAACTTATGCATTAAGCGATCAAGGCCGTGCCTATTATCCAAGCACAACACGATGACACGATTATTGGTCGGCACTCGGCATAGGTCTGAGATTGCTAGCATTGATTTTATGAAATCCACATCACGGACTTAGAATGAACGGTCTCCGTCGGCCCATTCATCTCGTTTTCATGTACACACCACCGCTATTGCGATACGAAAGTGAGAGCGAAATTTACTCGGCCTGCAACTACGCACAGAACTCGGCATGTACTGCCCTAAATACGACGATAGAATAGATATCGGTCATTTGCCAATTTGATTGAATAGCTTTTGAACTTCAACAAATATATTTTGGGGATGAATATTTGAATTTGATACAAGCTCAAATTACTTATAATACCTATATTGATGGTCCTTTTAGATGCGTAAACATGCATTGTCATGCGGTATGTCTTACAATTTTTCTTTTTATCATATTAGGTACATCTTCTTCTATAAGAATATTTACGCGAGTTTTATAAAGAACTCGATGTATACCAAGTGCATCATCGACAGCTTCAGACATTCCTCAAACGCGTTCATGCTACCGGAGTGCATCGAAGGTGTACTATCGCTTTAACATTCACGATAGAATAATTCTATTGTATAGAAGGACGGATACCAGATGCAAGACAATTGTGAATGTAGACAAACACACACATATCCACATCACACACAGCTAAATCTAAATATAGCGGGCGCCGATATCAGCGGCTCGCCCTTGAACCAGTCGCACGGAAACATTTTATTATTATTACCGAGCTGTCGGCGAGCACGAGTATGTCGGGTCGTCGACCCCGCAACCACGTGTCTCCTTATCGACAACTATCTAACACGATTGTGGGTAAACAACATGCCGAGATAAATGACTAATTCCACAATGCTTGCCTATTTGTGCCATTCATAATAATCAGCGTAACGTCATACCAATTTAGTAGACAATGGCCATCTGCGATTCAAAGTATCATGTTGAATTTTCAATGAGCCACCACAGCCCACGTTTAATCAAGCGAATTGTATTCCGGTTTCAATGTTAACCCGTGTGCTTGAAACTTTCTGAGAAATTACATCGATTTAACTCCAAGAATCATGAAATATTCCGAAGTAAACACAATTACCCTCCGTAGAAATGAATGGCGATATTATAAATGGGGTGACAAGAAATCAATATGCAGCAGACAGAAGTCGCAGTCAAGGAAAGTCAATGCAACGGGTTCATAAATAATAAATCATCTAATTGTAAAAGGCCGTGACGGACGGAAGAACGTGCATATCGTGGGAAGTGGGACATTGTTACGTAACCGGTATTTGTTCAATGGCCAGCCTACACGGGTACATCCTTACAAATGCGTACGACCTTGAATGTGAACTCGAAAGTGTAAACAGGCACGTGCTCGATGCATTGTTTTATGGCCGCCGGTTGTGAAATACCACAAACAACACAACGTTATATACAATCTGATACATTCTCATAGAAAACTAAGGTGGTTGCCTTAATCAGCTATGATTAGTGTTTACGATTCTTAGATCTGTCAATATCTTTGTTGGCCAGAGAAATGCTTATGAGACAGTGAAACAATCACATTCAGCCGACAACAACACTCAGTCAACACTAAACGCTCTGTGTAGAACAACAGCCGAAATAACATCAACATTCACTGAAGCAAAGCAATCTATTCCATTCACAAATATTTCAAAAAGAAACAAAAGAGACCAATTTATTGACTAAAAATTTTTTTTTACATTAAAAGCGTAGAAAATTCTAAACGTATAGAGCCAATAGAGAAACGGAAAGCCTTTCAAACTTCACATTAAGGCAGATAGATACACGTGTCACACGTCAGGTTCCATTCACGTTGATTCCGTCAAACACACGTCCCGCCGCCATTGCCTATACATAATGTATCTATCTACAGGGGAGACGGTCGTAGAGCCGGTAAAGCCTCGCGTTTCACTACCCTTTAGCTCGTTTTGGAACTGAGCGGCGAACGCACAAATCTCCGCCTGGAAGCGAGTAATATTTGCCTACACATCAAACTTTCACTATCGCCGTGCGCTTTCGTTTTTATATCTACTAACAGCGGCGGGTCCGCTTTGTTATTTCTGCGTACTTTTTTCTTTTTGCGTCTGACAACCGACGCGATGCTTACGGCAACCAACGGGCAATAGATCGTCGGCCTTTGTAGTTTACTTTAATGGTTATAAACGAAAGCCTCATCATTGTTTCATAGCATTTACAACATCATTTTGGTAGAATGAACATGAAATACTTGTTCTGATATCGTGAAGTGGCACAAATTTACTACTTTAGTGAAAGTGGCCCTTGGAACATAATTATAACGCAATTAAGTACGTAAGTCTTTCGTACATCAAATATCATCATTGCTGCTAAAATGCTGGTCATATTAAACAATTTCAGAAAAACTTATAGGCCTTTACGCCACTAATTACGAATATGCGTTGTTCAATTACTAGTACTATCAGTCATCTACTGATAGATCTCTTACTTATCAATGTGCACTACAGGACCTTATTTCAGCCGAAGAATAGCTCGAAAAAAATGTAGATTTTTTTTTTATAATAAAAATATACGTACCAAGCAATCTCATGCCTTATTTACATAACAAAAACAGTTTAACATGACGTTAGATAAACTTGCGAGGTGAAATTAAATCCATAAATTGCGTGTTTTTGGTCCAAGATTCTATTGTTATAAAAGTGTAAAGGAGTTCAGTAACTTATTCATGATTGTCATAATTTTGCGATACTTTCGATGACTTTAGAAAGTAAAATTAATGAATTTTAGCCCTCTCAAAAACTTATTTCCACGACGATGGAATCTCTTAAGCTAATTCAGAGACTAAGTTTTCATTATTATTGACCCATCACCAAAACTTTAGTGAAACTTCTAATGGTTCTAGAAGCTTCTAACTTCCAAGTAGAACATGAAGTAGGTATGCTGTTTAAAACTTCATCGCAATGTTTGATACCTAACTAAACATTATAAAGTTAGTGGCGACGAAACATCTGTGATGAAAACTTAACGACTTAACCTTCTCTGAACTTAATAATATTATTTTAATGTTAGTTCCAAAACATGTACGGAAATGGTTAGAAAACCACTTGTACGTTTTCTGTTAGTACTGTAAACATAACAACAAAAGGAACTATTTTCCGAGACAGCATGGAGTTTGTCAGGTACACGCAAGTGATCCTATTGTTCAAACCGTCTCTAGGCTTCATGCTGGATGAATGGCTGAATTGGAAATGGCTTTCTTGAATAAATACTTCATCCAACTCCAATGATTATATTATTTGACCGTAATTATTATGGTAAAATAATATAATAATAATATTTTCGGGAGAACTTACATACCGCTATCTGATCTAAAACTAGGCAGAGCATGTACTGTAGTAACCAGAAAACTGATAAACATACTTATATATTTCTAAATACATTAGAATATGAAAAATAACACCCAGGCACAGAACAAACATTCGTGCTCATCACACAAAGATTTGTCCTGGTTGGGAATCGAACCCACGACCACCGGTGTAGCAGAGTCAGCAACCACTAGACCAACAGGCCTGTCATATAATCACATCAAATCTTTCAATCAGGTCAATTGAACAAAGTAGGTAAATGGAAATAGGCGTGCTAGGTAATTCAGCAACTTTCAATAAAAATAGGTATTTATCAGATCGATGCCGAACGCTCCCTAAACACTCCTCTAAATGAATGCGAGAGATAATTTCAGCTCAGGTTGGTCAGGTTAATTTCGCCTTTTTTACATAGCGATTAATATAATACGAAATTATAATTTTATATTACTCTATTTCTCATTCCAAAACTGGATCGGAATGGAATATAAAAATAATAAAATTACGTAAAAGGAATATTAATGTTGAAGGATAAAAGAGTTCTCTCCTTCTTGTCCTGTGCCTCTTTTCCCATATCTTTTATCATTTCCTCCCGGTGATTATGACATATCTGAAGTTAAGTCCCATTGTCTCCATCTAGATGAGTTATAAAAAATATAATTTCACCTTTTTTCACGCATGTTAATAATTTGGTGTTTTGCATTTTTACAAAAGGAATGCGTCCGAATCGAGCGTCGTATCTTATACAATTTAGATAAAAAATATTTATGAATATTTGGGATAACGAAAAAAAGGATTTTGACTTCTTACAATGCTAAGAGCAGCATCACTTTCTCATTGCCTATACCTATTCTATATACGTATACCCAGCAATAATAAAACACTATTGTATGGCATATAATATTATGGATTTTTAATATATTTTATTTATTTTAAGGTTGAGTTTTAATTTATTTTCATAGAGATACAGCAAATTATTTTATTCTTGTATCAAATAGTATCCAAGATAGTCTAGTCAGCCACGACCTCTCTGCGACAACCATCTAAAGTGATGTACGGTGCACGGATGTCCTGGCTAACTAGTTTACAAGGGTTTCAAATTTTTTACTAAAAAAACTCCTGAGAAAAAATTAAACTTTTAATATTTAATTCGTTATATTGTGATTTAAGCGTCGTCGGGTCGATTTATTTTTGTTGCATTCCAGTATTGAATCCCATTTTAATATTTTTGGCGTTGGATCCCAAAAAAAATATTATGTATTTCTGTAGGATCCCAAATTTTTAAAATGCGCGTGATTTTGGTTTTATTGTCGTTGAATCCCAAAAACTATTTTAGTTGGATCCCAAATGGAAAAAAAACTGATTATGGGTACTTTCAACAACAAAATAAGGGTATAACAACAAGTAATAAAAAAAAAATCTCTGTATGACTATGTTTGGAAACGCTTTGAATTTTGTGTAAATTTTTGACCTAACTCGTCAGTTTGGTTGTGTGCAAGTAATGTATAAATTAATTCATTTTTCCAATGTATTAAATCATTTAGTCATTTTAATGTTTGATAAAGTTAAAACAGTTTTCTTCTAAGAAGTACACATGTTGTCATAACATTGGATTCACTGGAAATAGCAAATGGGATCCATCGTTAATAGCTAAAAAAAATGGGATCTAAAACTGGGATCCATCGATAAAAAATCGTCCCGTGAGAGGGCCGCTATTTGTATTTTATATTTTATCATTTTAGCAGTCCCCCGATGACGACGATTAAGTAATTAAATATTTAATTTTATTATTTACTTTTTATTGTTAGGTTCGTTGTTAGGGTAGTGGCAGTGTTTAAATTTTTTTATTTAATACTTTTTAATTTACTGGGAATTTGACGGATTTTTTATGCATTAGAGTTGACTTAATAAGCAACTACTCATTAAGGCAACTCTAATGAGGCCAAATAGGCTGCTGTAAATTGCTGAGGCGTAAGGTATCCCGCAGACTACTTGATGCTGCAGCATCAGCTCAAGGTTACCATGTCATATAACATGCCATAACAGTAAACCAATGCAATAGGATTCAAATTACTGAATTTTAAACTACTCAAAAATAATAGGTAAAAACCATCTCAATTTTGTCAGTGTTCAAACAAAACATGTTGCATCGCAAAATCCATTCATTCATCTGGGAGCTATGATGCCCCAGACAGACACACATAGATGTTAAACTTATAACACCCCTTTTAGGTTGGGGGTTACAAATATAGCAAAAAAACAAAATAGAACTTGAATAATATATACATATTTTTAAGACGAAGACAACTCCTGCACTAGGGCACAAGCAGAGTTGCATGGGACTTCACAAACATACAATTCACGGACACAAATTACAACCAAACACGGAACAAACATTTATGAATCACACAAAGTTTGGTCCTGCGTGCGAACCCACCTGGTTCGAACCTGGACCTTCCGCTTAGCAGTCAGGGTCACTAACCACTAGACCAACAGGCCAGTCAATATAGCTTACCTTATTATTATTTAAAAATGGTCTAGTAGTTTTTGAGTATTACAAACAAAAATATAAAAGCATTCTAAAACACTAATCTTATCTCAGGATTTCTAGTTATAATAATTAAATTAGCCCTGAAACTGTAGTTTGTACAATTCCTAGGCTAAGTCAATTAATATTTAATTATAGACCTCAATCTAACTAATATTATAAAGAGGACAGATTTGATATTTTTTTTGTTTGTTATGATTTAACTTAAAAACTACTTAATCAATTTTAAAATTCTTTCACCATTAGATAGCTACATTATCAGCGGGTAACATAGGCTATATTTTGAAACTTAATAAATGTCCACCCCTGTGAAGCCAGGTTGTTCCACTAGTGTACCATATATTGAGAAATAAATATTATTATTATTTAAATTGGCTATTATGAGAATGTCTTGTTTAAAAATAATAAAATTCTATATTAGAAATATTATTTATTATTATAATATGAAGTCCACTCCCACACTAGGGAACAAGCCCTGTGATGCAGAGAACTTTGAAAACAGACAAATTACAGGCAGAAATATTTTTATAAAGTATTTTTGTGTTATTTCTTCATAGCTAAACTACTGAACGGATCTCAACATTCACAAGCCGCTTATAGGTTATTTTAACATGCTTACCATGTAGGCTTAGCTACAGGTGAAGATAGTTAGCCTATAACTTTTGTTTGATGAATGTACAAGAAATTGAAGAAATATGCCTGAATCTAAATAATAATTGGTGTACTTAGTCTCTGTGCCTATCCGAGACTAGCATGATGATGTTCGTATGTACTAATAACTTTTGTCCAATTTAATACATTATTTAATTAACAGGGCGATGAAGGTAAGCTGATATTTAAAATTAAATAGTTGACAGACCAAAACCAGGCACAATTTTTTTTTTAAAGATAATTTTTTTAAAGATTTACAATTTATCACAAAGTACAACAGAGGGAATAACCATTAGGATTACACAAATTTTGACTTGTTTTGCATCAAACATCAACATGCCGCTCAGTGGTAATCGACATAACCACTTGAATCAAAAAATGTGGGTATAATATAAGTCTGCCTACCCCTCTCCCCCCATAAGGCTAAAAGGTGTAATGTTATACTATGTAAACTCATTTTTGTAATATCATACATGTTGCATAATAGTAACGATGCAACATGTTATTATAATGTATGTAAATTAATTTGAATTAAGTTAATTACTTCTTTGTATATTTGTTTACTTCTTAGCAGTAGTAGTATTTTCAAATAAATCATAAAAATAATCTTAATTGAAGAAAGAAATATTAGTAAAATATTTTATCATTTTTTTAATAATAGAGCTTTTACTAAGGGTAAGGGTAAAAATAAATAAGGGTGTTTACATTGGATTTAATTGGTTCCTTGCTGAGATTGGTTATACCCAAGAATTTATTAAATCAAAATATGGGGTGAGGACCTAGATGCATATTAGAAAGATTGCTGGTATAAGGCAATCAAAAGACAGGATGGAAGGTTAATCAGAGACGCCTTTGGTTTGAAGTGGGACAGTTTAAGCTAAAAATAATTGATGTCAATCACAATATATTATTATTTACTTATTTTTATTTTGAGTCCATCTGTTGCATTATACTGATTCTACCAACACCAGGGTGCAGAGAGAGAGCTAATAAAAACTGACTGGCCAGTCTCTGTAACTATGGTTCCTTTTGTGGGAATCCTATTCTACACTCTCATCTGTCTTAATTTCAAGTTCACCATAATGGTAAAGATAATGAAGATACTAGTTTTTGATAAGGTAACAATGATCCATGGACTATTCAAGTGATGAATAATAAAAATTGTAATAGCTAGAGCCTTCTGACAACAAAAGTGACATACAAAATTACAGCTATATATATGCAATACCTACCCTGGGCTATTGGTATTTTGATTTCGAGATACTCTTTTTCTTAATATTGATTAAATATATTTTATAGTTATAATAAAAAAGTTACAAATGAAAATTAATTTCTCATTTAATATTCGCCATATTTTAATGATGAATGACAGTATGTGCTTTTTCTTTTTCTTAAAGTATTATTACGGAGCTATGTGTAATCAACAGGTATAATAGAATAGAACGTGTAGGAATTGCTGTTTTAGCATGTTTTCTAAATTAAATTAGAAGACTACCCCAGTGAACAAACGCTGTATCATAGGATAGTTTACAAACATACAGTTCATAGACAAACTATTTATAGACCAAACAAAGTTTTGAACCCATAACACCCTATAAAGTGGAAAATGCCGAGATAACCACTTATAAGCCACTGAACCAACCATGCAGACAATTAGGAGACACTTATGACCAGTAGTGGACTGTAGGTGCCTCCTAGTATATTCTTTTAGAGGTCTTAATAACCTGAACAATTTCTATCTGGACATTTTTAGCGATATATATACAAATAAATAATAATGCTTCCTAGTAATTAGTTAGTTTAGTTTATAAATAAGTATCGTAGCAACTTATATGATTTTAACAGCAAATTAATAAGAATGTATATAGGTATTCACTAATTATGCAAGAAGTTATTTATTTATTGTTAGTATGTTAATAAATTTCAATATAATAAGATAAACCAATGAAAAATAAATGTAGAATGGAACCCAGCAAGAAATGCAGTATGTGAAAAAGTTAAATGACCCTTTCAAATATGAATGAAAATTTTGTTCATTAATCAAACATAAACAACTTACTGTTTGGTCTTCCTACATGATTATCAATCATTTATATGATTAGAATTGATATTCCTATATAGATAAGATTCAGAGTAAGTATAGTATAAGTATTCCCACCAAAAGTTAGAAGAAAAAATATTTTTCTGTTTCAAGACAGTGTAATTATAAAAAAACTTACCGTAGAATTTCTATATGGACTTTGAGGGTTATAAGGCGCCATAGGCCTGTGCTGCGGCCAGCCGGGCGCTGGGCCGTAGCCCGCTGGCGGCTGTTCATAACTATTTGGATAACGGTGCGGCGGCGCCCCGCTCGCTTGCAATAACGAATTGAGCGTCGGCGTAGGTCCGGGCGTCTGCGGCACCGACTGCCCAGGGAAGAAGCGCGGCTGCTGCGGAGGCGGCCGCGGTTTACCGGGAAAACCGGGTCGTGGCGCGTAATAGGCATCCGCGCCTTCTGGATATCTATACTGGCCGTACTGGTCTGTAACTGGCCTTTCCCCGCCTCGATCGTGACCGGGCGCCTCGCCACCGTCGCGTGGCTGTCCCGGTTCGGTCGACATCGGCGATTTACTCTTTGTGTTCACGACGCCATCGGGCGGAACGCGCCCGACGGACTTGTCGGTGCCGTTTTGTAACAATGCGTTCCGAGATTCACTGAGCTGCTCCGATGGATTCTGCTCAACGTTCGCTTCGCTACGCTGAGTCTCTGCCTGCGTCGCAGCCATGTTCGGCTGACAACGGCCGTCCCTGCTTACACTCGCTCTAGCGATCGACCGGCTCGCTTACGTTACATCGGATTCGGGCGTCGGATTGCAAAACCGCGACGCGGACACTTCCATCACTAACAAGAAGATTAACTATACACAAATTGTAACGCGAAACGGACGAAATATCGTTCACCGACGCACACACATCGATCACATATCTACTCCATTGGCGTAAACGAGGTTAGGGAAAAGGTTACATATCTAGCAGGCGCTTTTGTCACGCTATAACTAAACATTTCATAACACTATCACGTTTTTAACACTCCGTATACGTTCACTTATGACAAAACTCATTCCCAAACCCGCAACCAAGTAAAATACTCAAAAACAGAACAATAGAATCACGAAACTTCCAAAATTATTAGCGTCCGCCATTACGGACTTGAAATTCTGCGCTTGACGACGCTTCTGACTATGTTCACTCTGGTTATAAAAAATAAATTTGTTAAAACTTATAACCATAGATAGCTTAAAGTAACTATAATATTTTTTTAGATCATTTTAGGTTTTAATTTATCTAATTATCTAGCTAATTGTTCACTAATTTAAGTATTTTAACCCAAAATTATCTGTGCATGTTTACATTTTTGTACTATTGCGACCACGTAGTTACTACAGTGATGCCAACATAAAACATGCTATCTAGTGACAAGTTCCGCTGGCGCCAAGGCTTTCGTGGCTAAGTTCATTTCAAGTTAAGAAAACCTTTTAATTATTTTGTGTGAGTTTCAAAAAAGGTTTAGTTAGATAAAATGCAAAAATTTAAATGTTTAACTTTAGAAGTAAAAATCTCTTATTAATGTCTTTCCATGCGTCAACATTGAAATAGGAAATTTAAACTAGAATCTGTTATTTCCGTATGTAATGCCAACATAATAAATCCTTCACCTTAAGTGCATAGAGAATAAATAAAATAAATAAGACTAAATTTTGTTTTGGAAATTTATTAACATAAAATATTTTTTTATTTTGAAATATTGTTTAATACAAATTAAACTATGAAAACTGAACTAGTAAAAAACTAATAAAATAAAATGAATTTTGAAAATCATAGACAGTAGAATATCCATAAATTACTTTGATTGTTGTTTTTATTATTTTGCAATTTTAGTCGATTAGTAACTTTTAAAAATAATGGTTACTTTAAACAGAGATGGATACTTTGCCTGCACCTAACCTGTCCTCTGCCCTTGCCTCAGACCACAGTTATATAAGGGTAAGTAAGTAGTGTTTATAACTTATTGTAGCTTACACAGAATACCTTTTATAGACTATGATGCTTTAGACAAAAGAAATAAATCATTAGGCGCTTAAATTTTTATCCATAATAACTCATTTCACTTGTTTAACGTATGATTATATACTTTAGTTGGGCCCGTTTCAACTACAACATTTTATGCTTAATAGTCGTCTGCTTTAGTAACTATTTATTACTTATATTCTCTTTCTGTCAGTTTATTAAAACTAAATATTAGTCGATAAAGATTAGCGGTGTCAATCGTTTTTGACTTCAGAACATGTTAATGGATCCAAGCCAAGAAGCCTAAACCCCCATAAGCTTGGTGTAAGCGGTTCGCGCTGCAAAGATGTGCATGTGAAAGCAAAGCTGCCCACAGAGTAAAAATGATTTTGGAAGTCCCAAAAGTGACTAAGCACAGGACACACTGCCAAATAGCAAGCGAGCGAGCGAGCCGGGCGAGCTTCACTTTACCTCTTTTCATAATTCGGTTCATACCGCGAGAGATAAGCTACGTTAGCGATACAAACGATGCGAACGAAAAATCAAAAGATTTCAGCGATGCTATTCGTTCACCTCATTAGCGTAACTTAGCTAGCTAGCTAAGTTACGCTAGCTAGCTTATGATTTTGCGAGCGGTCTAGCTAGACCGCTCGCAAAATCATTTAAACAAATATCAACTTTGCTCGCACACAATAGGGCGCAATTCAGCTCCCCAGCGCTAACTTACCTACTTTTGTTATTCACCTACAAATTGTCTCTCTTTGTATCGCGTATTTCTAGACATTATGGTTGTCACTTAGAGATCAATTTTGATCCGAAGGTTGTTAGGTTTAGGTAGGTACCTACTTACTATAGTTTTGTAAACGAGTGACTTTTTATATACTTAGGTAAATCTGGACATGTGGGGAATGTAGGTACTAAGTAGTAGCACAGAATACTTATAGTACAAGTACAGAAGGTTCACTCGGTTCTCAGTTAAATTAAAAAATAATTAAAGTTTGTCATCGGTTTGTTTTTAGCCATTTGTCCAGTTGAAATTTAAAACTATTGAGTGATAGGCGGCTATAATATATTTACTCAATTAAATTAAATTAAAATATATTTATTGCAGCTTAAAGACAAATGTGTTACAAAAATGTTTACAAGACAAAATTATTCCAAGGTTACAATTTTCCATAGAGAACAGTGTTACAGAAATTATTAATCTAAAGCTGAGGTTCGATTGTTTATAATAATGTTAGTGGTGATCTTCTCACTAGGCTAGCCTGTATCGAGAAGAACAGGGTTATGTTTGTCGTTTGATGAACACAGAAAAGTCACACATTAAAAAATATAATGCTTATATAAAATCTAAAGACATTAAATAAGTACCTACTTAATTGGATACGTCTCTACAAAAACTACTGTAGTCTACATATCAAAATCTTGCTACAACTAGGTACCTACAAAGGTGCGAACCGACGACGCGACCGGCGCGACACTCACCTGAATAATCCACCTAGAAATGTTGCGGCCGGGTACTTGTAGATTCATACCTAAACAGCGGAGTGAACCAGGCCTGATAATAAGTAGATTTTGCCTTATAGCCAAAGCATTCAGAACTCAAAAATATATGCTATCTCATAATAGTCAGTAATCATATTTACAAATTAATTTATATATTTATCTGTTTGTAATGATAGGTAATTGTATTTTATATGGCTTTCCTATGGGTTTAGAATGTGGGTTAAGTTCCTAGATGGCGCTGTATAACTTTAGTCTAAGAACTTGTTTGGGTTACTATTTAATATTTTTTAAAAATTATACGTAAGAAATTGAAAATTAGTTTCACCAATGCCTAGGACTGTCTAGGGCAGATATTTTTTCAACCAAACTATCGTACCACGTGATATGTGGATAGGCAAGGTCAGCTCGGGACATAAAGAAACATCCTTGGCAAAGGCCTATGTGCAGCAGTGGATGTTTTTCGGTTGAGACGATGATGATGACGTGTGACGTGCCGAGGGAGCTTATACACAAATATGAACGCATATAATTTTAAAATTGATTTATTTTTATGTCTTCGATATACAATATTTGTTAATTTGCTTGCAAAAATATGGTTATCTTCACAAATGTTATTAGACCAATATATTTTACTTGAAACAGTTACACCATGCAGTCTGGACACAGCCACAACTATATCACAATCTGGTGTTAGCTAGGAGGTCTTACTTGTGGTTCCCAGTTGCAGATTAGTTGCGGTATTATTGTCGGCTGTTCCATGAGAATGGCCACCCGGTACCGGCCGCGGCATCGCTCGTAATGAACACAGGATTATACTGCTACTTTATACTAACAATACAGTATTGTGGTAAAATAATAAAGGTACGTTATATTATAAATACGAAGAGGTGGTGACAACTCTACATCAGCATATTAAATTTTATATATAAACTTCTCGCAACATAATCTTTTCACTTGCAAAATAGGCTAATTTTAATTGAGCGAAATTCTATATAATAAATGCCAAATATATATATCTCATTTCATATAATAAAAAATAACGTATAACATAGCATTTTTAATAAAAAAAAATCTATAAAAAGTACACATAAATTAGTTATGGCATAAAAACTATTATCTAAGTAAAACAAAATCTCGAATTTAACCTAAATTAAGTACAAAGATCACGATCAATTTAAGGATAACATAAAGAAATAAATGTGATGACAGATCTGGCAAATGTTAAGCTCGATTTGATGCAAACAATATCGTATTAATAAGTATATTATGTACAGAGAACGAAGATCATTGTGCTTTATACAATCGTCGAGTTGATGACCACATGTATGGTGGGCAACATACATGTGCTATATAAAGATTAGTTTATTAGGAAAACTAATAATTTTTTTTAAATTTAAAATACATTTGTATCCGTTGGTTTAGTTTCATTGTACACTATCATCAAATTCCACAGAAAATATTATTTTAAGAAACTAATCTTCATATTACGGCCCTGTACAGCTACCTCCGTTGCCGTATGTACAATAAAAATAGAATATTGTAAGTTAGTTAGATAAAATACCAATTAATAATGTGTTAGAAGCGTATTTACACAATTTTAAAACCGGAATGTTTCTGTCAATAGATGTATTATTTATTTTTCTCACTTACAACAATTTCGATATGCCACTAACAATTTTATACTTTCCGTATTAATACTGTAACAGTCTGAAAGTTACTTCGTTAACTTAAATTTATAACAATGAGTTTTAAGGCAATTTTTGTGTTTAGTCCCCATATCTTTTTAAAATATTATTTGTAGATATTATTTTAAGAAGTTATGTTTTTTGTTTACACCAATTAGATTGGATGTTTGGGTGTCGTAACACTTATATTGGTGGTCAATAGTCACTGTTAATGCTATAATCAGGAGGATCCGAACTCCGACATCCACGAGAGGTACTTCTGTATGTCACCCTTGGAGACGGACTTGTTGCACTTGCCGAGCGCCTCCATGAAGTCCTGCTTGGTGACGGGGAGGTCGAGCTCCTCCTTGGCAAGTTGTTTGATCTGTTCCGGCTTTAGGCCAGCTATTTTGCGACGCATTGACATCATTGATGCGTCTCTGAAAGTTAATTATAGATAGTTATTACATACATACATATCAATACGCCCATTCCCCATTGGGGTGTGCAGAGACTATGGTACGCCAATTGTTTTGATTCAGACATACTTCTTTCGCTTCTTCTACATTCATCATCCGCATTTTTTTTATTCTACTTGGGTGGCATACAAGCTTTCGGTCCGCCTGATGTTAAGCAGTTACCGTAGCCTATGGACGCTTGCAATACTAGAGGTATTACTTGTGTGTTGCCAAAATATTTTTTTACACCAGGGATTTAAGATGGAGTATCCTTGGGATAGGAAAGCGTTTCTTTCAAAACACATCCCTAAATGAGCGCTGGAGACCTGTACTCACATTCAGAAACACAATTATATATTATTATTATTATTTCATTGTGGTCTTCTGTAAGGTCCTTCCCCAATTGGAATTGCTCGCTTTACTTTAAGGTAAATAATAACAAAAAAAATGCCAATGTAACTTTAAAGTTCGAACCAACCTGCAAACATTAGTAATATCAGCTCCAGAGTAACCTTCTAACTTCTTAGCGATAGCTTTGAGGTCGACCTCAGCGTCTAACTTGACCTCCCTAAGGTTAATCTGTAACAGCGCCTCCCTCCCCTCCTGCGTGGGCAGGGGGATGTAGATCCTCTTCTCCAGCCGCCGCCGCAGCGCCTCGTCTATGTCCCACGGGAAGTTTGTTGCTGCTAATACCATTACCACCTGGAATAGTGCACATTCTGATTTAGTTAAATAGACATTATGACTAATTTAAAAAAAATCTATACTATACTGCACTTACAGATAGATAGCAAATCCTACTTCCTACTAATATTATAAATGCGAAATTTTGTAAGAATGGATGGATGGATTTGTTTGTTACTCTTTCACGTAAAAACTACTGAACGGATCTGGACGAAATTTGGCACAGAGATAAATTATGATGAAATAACACATAGGCTACTTTTTACAGCGATAACCGACATCCACGCGGGCGGAGTCGCAGGCAACAGCTAGTATACTATACTGCCAAAAAATTATCTTATTTTTAAATTAAATAAACATTTCAATCACGAGACAGAAATGTGTGTGATTTATGAATCATTGTTCCGAGTCTGGGTGTAGTTTGAGTCCGTTAATTGTATGTTTGTAAAGTCCCCCGCGACATAGGGCTTGTTCCTTAATGGAAGAGTTGTCTAGAAAAGAATATTAAAACGAAAAATAAATAAATAAATAGAATAATTTTATACTGATCGAAAGGTGATATCATTGCGGATCGATTGCTATGCGAGGCTAGGCTTGTCGTGGTCGTGTCGTATTGCCTAAAGATATAAAGTGCTGTATATGCATACACGTGTGTGTATGTATCTTTTATTTGCTAATATCATACAGTTCCCTTTTCAAAAAAATGTAGCCTATATTACTCGCTGATAATGTAGCTTTCTACATGTGAAATAATTATTAAAATATGTAGGTTAAGTCATTTTTTATTTTAATCTTAACAAACAAACAAAGACATTTCCATTTCGCTTATCATAATAGTTAATATATAAGATATAAGTGGTAGTACCCTGGCAGGTTCGTCGGTGGGCGAGCCGAGCCCGTCCATCTGCACGAGCAGCTCGGACTTGACGCGGCGCGACGCCTCGTGCTCGCTGTCCGAGCCGCGCCGGGAGCACAGCGAGTCTATCTCGTCGATGAAGATCGTGCTGGGCGCGTAGAACCGGGCCTGGGGGGGAACATTATACATACACATATTAGTAATCCTCAATTGTACTCTTTTATAGGATTTTTTTTTCGTTTTTTAAGTTTTTATAAAAGTCTATAGCTAAGTCTATATATATTGACTGCCTTGGTGGTCCAGTGGTCGCAGTATATGCCTGCTGTGCATGAGGTTGTGGGTTTGATTCCCACACAGGGACAAAACTTTGTGTGAAAAGTAGAAAGAGTTGTTCTGAGTCTGGGTGTAATTTGTGTCCGTTGATTGTATGTTTGTAAAGTCCCCCGCGACACAGAGCTTGTTCTCTAGTGCGGGAGTTGTCTTTTTAAAAAAAAAAACAAAAAAAAACTAAAAACTCACACACTGCCATGTGATCCCAAACTTGGTAGAGCCTGAACTACCAGCTAAACCAGGCAACTGATAAACATACATATCCTAACATAGTATAAAACAAAGTCGCTGCCGCTGTGTGTATGTTTAGATATTTTGAACTACGGAACGGATTTTAATGCAGAAATTAAAAAATTAACCGAAGTGAAACGAGGACGGGACGCTGGTTATAAATAAATTACAACCAGACAGAAAAAAACCACCATCAGTTTAAAAAAAAAGTGAAACAACACAAAGAGAGAGGAGTTTTTAAGAGAGGTAGGACACCATACTAGCGAGCAAGCCCGACTGGGGAAGGACCTCCACCTTACAGAAGACCACAGCCAAATGACTACGCACAGCGGTGTAGTTGTGTTCCTGTGTGTGAGTACAGGTCTCCAGCGCTCATTTAGGAATGCGTTTTGAAACAAACGTATTCCTATCCCAGGGTTACTTTCATCTTAAAGCCCTGGTGTAAAAAAATGGGTTGGCAACACGCAAGTGATACTTCTGGTAATGCAAGCGTCTATAGGCTACGGATACTGCTTAACATCAGGCGGGCCGTATGCTTGTTTGCCACCCAAGTAGTATAAAAAAAAAAAAAAAAACAAGTTTCAAAGGAATTCCTTTTTTATACTTGTTAGATAGAAAACAAGAATACGGCCCGTCTGACAGTTAAAGCAGATACCGTAACCTATGAACGGTTGCAATACGTACAGTATCATTTACGCATTGACTATCCAAAAAAAATGTCACATCAGGGTTTTGTGATGGGGTATACCTGGGATGGGATAACGTTTCTATTAAATCGCATCCTTAAACGAGCACCGGAGACCTGTATTCCGCTTTAGGAACACAACATCGCTCCTGTATGTAGTTATTTGGGTGTGTGGTCTTATGAAGGTGGAAATCCTTCCCCAGGCAAGCTGTATGGTGCCCTACCTATCTTTAACACTAATAGGTTTAAGTAGATAGCACAAAAACGATGTATATATATATTTTTTTTTGTACTACCAAGGAGGCAAACAAGCATACGGCCCGCCTGATGGTAAGCAGTTACCGTAGCCTATGGACGCTTGCAACACAAGGGGTATCACTCGCGCGTTACCGACCCTTTAGAAATATCCTTACTAATATTATAAATATGAAAGTTTGTAAGAATGGATAGATGGATGTTTGTAACTCTTTCACGTAAAAACTACTGAACAGATCTGGATGAAATTTAGCACACAGATAGATTATGGTCTGGAATAACACATAGGCATTTTGCAGCGATAACCGACATCCACGCGAGAAAATAAAAATTATTATATATAGTATAATAAAAATATAAATACTATATTAATCGTACGTACTATACAGCTTTAAAGGAATTTCCTCCCACGTACGGTTAAGTAGTAAATATTCCAATACGTACCATTTCAAATAATAATCGGACTAGTTTCTCAGACTCCCCCCGGTACTTGGAGGTGAGCGTGGAGGAAGACACGTTGAAGAATGTGGTACCGCACTCTGTGGCCACCGCCTTGGCCAGCATCGTCTTGCCCGTGCCCGGCGGACCCACCATTAACACTCCTCGCCATGGTCTTCTGATGCCCTGATATATAAATCCAAAAAATGTTTTAAACATGCTATTTATATTATAAATGCTCAAGTTTGGGTGAATGTTTGTTTGTTACTCAAACAGCCAGAACGGTTGAATGGGTCTGAATGAAATTTGACACAGAGATAGATTATGGTCTGGCACATAGGATTATTTTATTCCTGAAAGAAAAAAATCTTATTTCTTAATGGTTAGTATCCGCTCATAACTATCAAAGCGTGGCTGTGATTCCGAAAAAATTTAGTGACACATTCATATGATAAAATTATACCATAGAGGCTTATTCTTTTAAAGACTACTTCCTCACTAGGGAACAAGCTATGTGCCGTGGGGGACTTTACAAACATAATTCACGGACATAAAGTACTCCCAGACTTGGATTCCGTTTCTGAATCACAGATTCTTTTTGCCACTTGTGGAGATCGAACCCACATCACGGTACGCAGCCATTTAAGCCACTAAACCAAATGTGCAGTCAAATTAGTAGTACATGCTAGTATTATAATGGTGCTTACTTTAAAAAAGTCTGGCATCCACATAGGCAAGACTACGGCCTCCTCCAGCAGTCGCTTGGCCTCCCTGAGGTCCGCGATGTCATCCCACCGTATATTGGGATTCTTTTGTACTATGTCACGCTCTGAAATATTGAAAAAATACATATAAAATACACAATTTAAATTTAAAAAACAGTAACAGAAATACGCACTCTGTGGAAACTTCAAATGTCTATCTTTTATGGTATATAAGACAGCAGATTGTTAATTCTGTACACACAAATAAACATATACTTAATAATAAAAATCATGTACAAAGGCGAGCTTAACTCATAATGAGTTTTCTACCAGCAAACCTTTAGAGTGTTAGAGGAGAAGATAAGGCGAGAGAGCAAATGAAGTGTACACCAGACTAAGAAATAAAAATCAAAGCAGATTCACACATTCCCATTGGTACCCTTAAGCACCCTTCAAATTAAAATGACTGCACGGTTAGTTCAATAACTTAAGTGGTTTCCACGCCATTCAACATAGGCGTGTTGTGGATTCGATTCCCACACGGTACATAAAATGGTGTGATTCATAAATGTTTGTTTCGAGTCTGGGTGTATTTTGTATCGTGAACTGTATGTTTGTAAAGTCGCACGCGACACGGCTGGTTCCCTAGTGCGGTATTGGCTTTAAAAGAAAAGAAAGAAAACGACAATGTTCAGCTACTTTTGCTGCTAACTGTACTAGTAGTTAAATGACTATGGAAAAGCTTAATATTTTAAAGCAGCAATCTCCAGCACTAGGTTACAATCTCTGTAACCCAATTTTTCTAACTGCTGCACAGCTGTCAAATCGTTAAGTTGGGATGATTGAATTCACCCGCCCGATTCCCTTCCTACCTCCCCGCTTCCACCTGTTCTGGTCAGTACGATCTGCGCTTTCGTCACAGAATACTTAATAGTACAGGTACTGTCGTGTTGTCAGCGATATTGGAGTATTTATATCCCTCTTTGATATCATAAAAACGGTTTTTATTCACATATCTATCGTACGGTACCTACATACCTACTTATACATTAAAATGATTAACAAAATTTCAATAATTATTATTATTGAAACTTTCTAATGCAGCCAACATGGCAAAAAATTGACAATGACAGTTATAAAAATTGGATTATATGTAATAGTAGATTTCACCAATAAACAACACAAAGTATACACAGACTCGGAAAAAATATTGATGAATTTTTTGTCTCGTGTCGAATTAAATCCACAACACACCGCGCAGTGGTTAATGACAAGGTAACTTCAACCACTAGTCATCATTATTATTACATTGAAATATTTGTTTATTTAAATTAACCATGCTTGAACAATATTGAAACAACAAATAACCAAAACGAATTCTATAGGAAGTAACGATAGCATTTAGTTATAAAGATGACGTATGGGATTTGACATAAGTTTACGATATAATATCCTACACTTACGTCAAATCCCATACATTAGCTTTCTATTCTAGTTGATTCGACTACCGTTTATACCACATGCCACTTGTCTAGAGGTGCTGTCGAGAGAGTTTTACCACAATTGTGGTAAAGTAATATTGGCAGGATTCCCGTAATTTGTTCAAAATCGTTATGTTAATAATATTCATTGATCGTTTCCTTTGTCATTCATTACTATTATAATTTTGTGATTTTTTATAAATATTAACTATGGATACAAGACATTTTAAACTCATTTTTGTGTTACTAATTTTGAAACTATCACGTTGCATGATATACCATTTTTATACTACTTGAATGGCAAACAAGCACACGGCCTGCCTGATGTTAAGCAGTTACAGTAGTCTATGGACGCCTGCACACACAGATATCACTTGCGTGTTGCCGACCCACTTTTTTTTACACCAGGGCTGTAATATGGAGTATCCCTGGGATATGAAAACGTTTCTTTCAAAACGCATTCCGAAATGAGCGCTGGAGACCTGTACTCACACACAGAAACAAGTATATCGCAATGTGTAGTTAATTGGTTGTGGTCATATGTAAGGCCGAGGTCCTTCTCCAGTCAGGCTTGCTCACTAGTATGGTGCGCTACTTCTCTTAAGAAGAAGTTTTGTCCCGTGTGTGAATCGAATATACGAACTCTGGTTTAGCAGTCACTAATCACTAGAGAACCTAGCTTTAAGATTAAATGCGTAAAAGGATGTAATGGTACGGTTCTCAGTGGCTGTTGGATAAAAAAAATCCTCACGTGTGGTAACTTACCGAGCATATCGACAAGGTCACCATCAGCAGCTGACGGCGGCTCGAACCTTTTCTCGTCATCTTTGTGTTTCTCATCGTCCGTGTCACCATTGTTGTTGTCTCTGTCTTGCTTGTCCTTGCCTGGGCCGTGGTCTTTGCTTGTGTCCTTGGATTTCGCTGTAATTGGTAAAGGGCATTTTTTATATCTTAACTAATATTGTATCT
Organism: Trisateles emortualis; assembly: GCA_947095525.1. Lineage (NCBI taxonomy): Eukaryota > Metazoa > Arthropoda > Insecta > Lepidoptera > Erebidae > Trisateles > Trisateles emortualis. Next base: position 10,751,723 of record OX352749.1, on the reverse strand, counting down.
TAGAGGAAAGATTTGTTTTTTTGTTTGTTAGTTACGATTTAACTCAAAAACTACGCGTCCGATTGTAAAATATCTTTTACCTTTAGATAGCTACATTATCAGCGGGTAACATAAGCTTTATTTTATTTAAAAAGGAAACGGAATTCCTACTTAAACTTAATAAAAAGAAAATTAATAGTCCAGACACAGCTACAGAGTACGTGTTAGACTGTTGAAGTTGTTTAATTATTTCATTAAATAACGTTAAAAGAGAGGCACGTTCAATGTTATTGAGCTTAGTTTTAAACCTAAATAAATAAATAATTCTTAAATCACCACAAACTACGACGTGTGCTACGACGTAGTTTGTGATGATTCTAGAATTATTTATTTATTTAGATTTAAAGGCGGACTTAATGCTAAATAAAAGGCATTTATTAAATATTTGGTTTTTATGTATCACTAGGTTTTGCCCGCGACATCATCCGCGGAACATTTTTATATTTTTATTCGCATATGTGCTATTCTGATGTAAAAGCTTTAACATAGTTAAGTCTCATCAAAAGTTAAGTTAAGGCTCATCCGTCTAATAGTTTCTGTGTGAACTTGTGAAGGAACAACCAACACTCGGACGGCAATTTCCAGACTCTCGGACGGCAATCCGACACGACCGAAAAGAAATCAGACGTAGGATCAAACTGCTTAACGTGCTGTCTAAGGCACGAGGTTATTAACACCACCAATTTCAAAACTTCGAACATCTGTTGTGAATTTCTAGACGGAAAAACTTAAACTACCAAGATCTACTTGACCAACAAGGCAGTATAACCTAATATAAAAATATTGATGTACAATAAAGAGTTATTTACTTAAATATCAAAGCAATGTGGAAAAAGACGAGCCCGGAGTAGGATTCGAACCTGCGCCTCTTGTGTCCGGCCCAGTACTACCAACTGTGCCATTCGATACTCCGGAGTTCGAATTTGTCCACCGATTGTTTACGTCTTGGAGTGACGTCAGCTTCATTCAAACGTTAGCCGTTACATGAGAGGTTACGTAGAAGGTGACTTTCGCAGATGGTCATCGCCAAAAATTTGGTGACATACGCACAATGTCATTTACGCTGAAAGCCTCTTTCGGAATACGTCATTTTCGTACATGGTCACTTTCGTTAAAAGTCAATTTTGCAGAACGTCATTCGTATTTTTATTCTTTGTCAGTATAAGCTCTTATTTTTGTGAATGACATTATACAAAAATGACTTTTTGAGGAAGTGACATTCTGCGAAAATGTCTTCTTACGAAAGTGACCATGTGCGAAAGTGATGTTCTGCGTCGAAAACTAATAAGAATGCTAATATTATCCACATTATATAAGATGGAAGATAACAGTCGGATAGGTACCTGAATCATTGAATTAGGTATATAGCCTCTTCAATTAGTTTACATACTGGTTACCTTGTAAGTAATAAATTCAAGATGTTATCTGTATATAGTAAGTAGGTACTAGTACACACTATAGCAACAAGCCCGCATCTTAATACATTAAACAACATCGAACACTTGTTGTGACCTTCGTACTATACTTCCTTACACGAGCGTTATGCAAAAACTTGCGATACTTGCCAATTGGACAAATTATTTACCTACAACATATTTATTTAATGTATCGCCTGGCATACCTTTTTTATAGTTGGGTGGCAAACAAGCATACGGCCCGCCTGATGTTAAGCATGTGGACTCTGGAAGCTGACAGTACCAAAAGTATCACTTGTTGCCGAGCCATTTTTACACCAGGGGCTTTAAGATGGAGTATCCGGCAAAGCCGGCAAAAAGCTGGCTTAAATAGCTGATCAAAGGAAATGACAAACGGTTTCTAATACGTGAAGGTTGGTGCGACTAATTGATTTAAGCATAACTGTTAGAATTAATTAAATTTGGGATTTGGCTGTCGTTAACGACACTAACACTCATCAGGTATTAACCCTTACGATATTATTTATTACACGAAAAAGGCTGATATATTCTACCTATTGCACTTTTAGTTCGCTCATTTCATATAGTTTTTAAATAAGACATGAAATAAAATGAGATCTAATACTATTAATATAAGGTCAAAATTGCTCTGTGAATTCTAAAGCTTATATAATTTTTCGTATAAGTAAACTAACTGTCAATATTTGCAGATTTTGTTTGGTTGGTCTATGTTAACCAGATAACATGTAAGTGCCGATAATTACATTCATGAGTGTTCAATACACAGATGATCTAACCGACTAGCAACCTTCGACAGAAAAGGTAAATTAATTAACTAGTAGCTATGTATACGTGTCTGGTGTGCCATAAAACTGCTGTAGCGAAATCGAAAAGTTTGTTTACCTCCATAAACGGCTACGTAATAATATAATAATGCGATGACTGAGACAACATCTATACTAATATTATAAAGAGAAAAGATTTGTATGTTTGTTTGTAAAGAATAAACTCACAAACTACTGGACCGATATTAAAATTCTTTGACCTATAGAAAGCCACATTATCAGCGAGTAAAATAAGTTATATTTTATTTAAAATTAATTACGGGACCCCTAAGAAAACTCAATAAAACAATGTAAGTATGTTTGCCCTAGCATTCAAACTTTGGTGAGTGGTTTAGCGCGAGGTCGAAAAGGTGGTTTTACCATGGATAGTACGTAAAAATCACATGAAATCTGTGGGCGAAAACTAGTAACCAATAAGAGGTATTCCTCGAAGCTCTACCATTTTGAAGCGCACCTAATGAAGCGCTCCTTTTTTATTCCTCGGGGCGCAGCTTTTAGGAGCGCTTCCTATAGCAATTAAAAATATTAAAATTTTATTTCTCCTAAAAGGTGCGCTCCGAGGAATAAAAAAGGAGCGCTTAATAAGGTGCGCTTCAAAATGTTAGCGCTTCGAGGACTACCTCACCAATAAACACTTACCGCTATGTGCCTTATTCGCGCCAATTTTTGGGTTCCTTACGTCTGAAGTCTTTCGGTGAGATGTGGTTGCGTTTCGTTGTCCTGCCGTTGTCTTTTTGTTGTCATTTCTATTGTTAGAAGTCCGAGGATTGGCTCGCGCCGATTTCATAGCAGGTGGTCCTCTGTAAAATTGTGATTCAATTTAGATAGAACAACCAAAGATTGACTTCTATTATAAATGCGAATGTTAAGATGGATGTTTGTTACTCAATTACGCCTTAACGGCTGATTTAATCTGGTTGAATTCATTCAGATTTGGCACAGAGATAGATTATAGTCTGAAATATTTCCATGGGAAAGATTTATTCCCGTGGGTATTGTATACGCAGGAAAAACAAGATATCATATCTTGTTTTTTAATGTAGGTGGTGTAATGCAGGGGAATAAAATTCCTGGTACTTTGTTATTTAAGGCAAATTTCCGCAATAGTTAAAACAAGACCTGTATCGCGAGGAACTTCCCAAATATATAATTCACGGATTCAAAGAACACCTAGACTCCGAACAACTATCTGTTGGTGGCATAAATATATTTCCCGTGTGGGAATCGATCACTGCGTGGTGTTAGTTGCAGTTTAACCACCTTAAATTAATACGAGTATATACACATTATTATACAGTAGGTATGATATATGACGGTCGTTTTATACAGGCAGGCAATACAAGGTAATGTTAAGCGGATACTTGAATTTTCCTTCAGTTTCTCAGTTGTTTGTCAACATTACTTTGCGAGTCTTGTTTCGATTTCTGCGTATCCAATGCGAGTGTAAAAACATTAATGGAAACTGGTATAAAACGCTAGTTTAAAGACAGACAAGGATTTAAAGAGCAAGTAAACTCTGCAACTTATTTGTGGCTGTCAAACGGAAATAATGACAAATGCGCTCAGGTTGTGAAATGAGCTCCTGTCGAAGTTTTTCAGAAAGACATTAGCATGTGTTTTCCACGAAAGAAACTATAAGGGTTTTGCTTTTGCTGTACTGTTGCAAGTGTCCATAGGCTACGGTAACCGCTTATTATAGGCAGGTCGTATGTTTGTTTGCTTCCTTAGTAATAAACAAAAGCATCAGCAATCGTTCAAATTGAGCGAAGACAACCAAGGTGTAGGAATAGCCTAGATGGTGTTGTGTATGCTTTTTTTCAGGCTGCAAAGCCAGAGCTTTTCTATCTTTTAAGCGGCAACGACAGGACAGAACATAAGCGTCCATAGTATGCGGTCGCTGATTACCATCAGGCAGTTCATAAGCTAGTTTGTCATCTTAGTGATATTACAGAATCCCAAAGCCAATTACTCGCCTAGACTGAACTGGTTAGACTGGAGAGTTTTTTTACAAAATGATAGCACAGCGTAAAGAGCTCTTAGCTCTGTGGTGTTATGCTATCTATCACGACAGAGGCCTAAATATGGGCGATCTCTTGTATGGACTGTCATTATTATTCTATGATAACCGGACATGAGCTTGCTGCCGAAGTATTGGCGACTATTGGGCTATTTAAGAAAGGAGTTAAAGGGACGCACATGTGATACCCCTGGAGTTGCAAGCGTCCATAAATTTACGATAAATTCCTACCACGAGGCAGGCTGCTTGTTTACCTCTTTAGTCGTACGTATAACAATCAAACATCAATTTATGTGTTGCCATGACACCAATCAATATTACCCACATGTCAACCTATTTTCCCCATAATATATGCAAGCCAAAATCGTAAAACGGACAATTAAAATTAACACCTGCTTTTGTATTGCGAACAGCTGTTTTTGCACATAAATACGATATTTATGTTGCAAACATAACCGACCTTCGGCGCCTACGCAACTCACCGAAGGATTACGCGAAGTGAAACGAAGATGGTCTCAATATTATCATAATAGGTCGTATGTTTATTGTATAGTTTGTAGTAACAATCAGTATAGTATATTTCACGTAGCATGGGTACTGTGACGTTTGACATTTGATGATAAATATAAAGGAAAATGGTAGACGATTAAATAAAACTTATCGATTGAATGCTTGTTTGCCGTGTAAGCAATATAGAAAACAAAATTATATAAATCGATATAATTTGCAGTTATCATTTACGAAGCCTTTTGCAGAACTATTTAAGTAAAGAAATAATGGACACGTGAATGGACATCGTAAGAAAATGACCCAAATTGTTAGCACGTTGCTGACTTTAGCGTTTACACGAAGAAATTATCTCTTTTAGCATGTACTAGTGAAAATTATTGTGAACGTCACATGCAGTGCTTCGGAAACTAGTCGAAGGTAAAGGTTTTATGAACCTTAAGCTTAGTGCTGATATATTTTAAAAAATATGTTTTATTGTCTGAAACATCTACATGGAGTGAAGCCCTAGATCCTACACTAGGATTCCCTGTGTTGTAAGATCAATCAATTATTCAAATTTAATAATTCAATTCATATTTAAACAATACTTTTGAAACATTTAAAAAGAGTAGAGTTCCACATGAGTAAGCGACCAATCCGCCTGCGAAAGCGCCTTCACCTTGCAGACAACCACAACCAAATAAATAATAACATAAATAATAAATACATACAGTAGCGTAGTTGTTCCCCTGTCTTCGTTTAAGGGAAATGTTTTTATTTTAAAGAAAACCAACAGCTAAAATAACAACATAATATGAAAATACAGAGAGCCATTAATAAGTCTTCACAATAAGATGTACCGTAAATCTAAGAAATCATATCAGTCATAAATATAATTTAAAATAACATTTTCCATGGGTTATTTCAATTGTTATCTATAATAATAATTCTAAAAGAAATTTCCCTTTAATTTAAAGAGAGGAATTATCAAACTTACTTGTGTTCAACACTGGTAGGTGAAGGCCAGGCGTTCGGGTCTCTGTCGGGCGGTGGCGGCCATATGTCAGGGTCTATCTCGTGCGGCGCGGGACCCCACATCTGATCCCGAGTCGGTAGGTCCTCGAAGTCTGCAAGAAAAGTACTACTCTTTAGAAAACGGAGTTAAAAAAGCTTTATAGCTAATTCTTGCCTATTCTCTTAAAATATATATATATACTAGTGGACCTGGCAGACGTCGTCCTGCCGGAAAAAGCTGAAATACCGACAGTAGCGCCACCTACCGGGTCCAATTGTGAATCTAAACCATCCAGGGCCCTACCCGAACACACACACAAAATTTCATCAAAATCGGTCCACCCGTCTAGGAGGAGTTCAGTCACATACACACGCACACAAGAAATATATATATTAAGATGTAAATAAAACCTATCAGTAAATAAATGAAAGAACATAATAATGTTAACAACGACATGTTATGTAAAGAGTATATAAGTGGAAGCCAAACAAATGGATCCCTTTCCATCGATCAGCTTTGATACCTGATACACAACGTTACTTTACAGGATAGACGTTTCTATAGTTGTGTATTAGAAAATGCCTAATAGTGACAAAGACCTGATGTTAGTTCTTTCAAATCAGACGACTGTTGGCTGGCCTGATGGTATCTACAAATGATGAAGATTGAAAGGTGCAGAAATATCTTGGGCTCATCCTTAACTAGGTAGTATCTGTACCTACTATGGCCATACATATACAACGAGACAGCTGGTGAACATTTTTTTTTTAAGTGAAAACTTTTTTAGCACGGTATGCATATTTTTAGATGAGATACAATCTCTGGATTCGCGACACCGTTACGAGACGCAGCTTGATATTTCCGAAAAATCTTTTTTTGACTGTCACGTTATTAAAGCAAAGTGGCGATTTAAGCATGTTAATATAAAAAAATCATTTATTGCTATAAAATTTATTACAACTGTTTTGCCTATTGTTTTCACTTGTGTCGGCACTTCCGGAGTGCAATTTTTTTTTATACCACTTGGGTAATACCCACTTATACATGTATTTCTAAACAATTACCCCAAGTAAAGGCTGGTATCGACATCACGAGGCTGCCTCATGATGTGGAGACGCGTTTGCCTCGCGAGCCTATTTGAATGTTGCCTGACTGCCTGCCCAATGCAAACACGGGACTGCAGCCTCGCAAGTCAGCCCAATGTCGATACCCGAGTTAACAGAACAGAACAAAGAATAGAACGAAATTGAAATCGTAGTCAAGTATTATACCTTAATGCGTCAGTTTAAACACAATTATCTAGACGTAGAGCAGCTGTACATATACCGTACATGTAAATAAAATGTATGAAAATATATGCTATGAAACTCAAAATATTAATAAAACTGCAAGGTGCAACATCTATGTGGTGTAATAAGTACCTAGTAACATTCGTTCAGTTTACATTTAACGGGGCTAGTTCAATAAACATAGTGAAGCAAGAATAAATGGAGCAACTGCAAATGTTATCTGATAATAATAATCGATAACTAGAGCCTTAATTATAAATTTTAATTAAACAATGAACCTTTGCGACAGTTGTAAGAATATATTTTAACGTATTCAGTTTTTTTAACAATGAGACTTTGGCAAACAAGCATACCTATGGCCCGCTTGATGGTAATCTGTTACCAAACCTGTTTAAATATTTGCAATACCCAGAGCATCAATTTTGCTAGCCCAAAAAATACAAATTTTGTGTAAAGGGCAACGCAGAGTAAAAATAAAACTATATATTAATGTAACAGTAAAGACAAAATCATCGCGAGAAAACCCACACGTACAACACCCACAGAAGAAATTCTAAAGACATGTCTGATCCACCCGCATTGGGCCATGTTTGGATCATTCACGGGTGAAACCATAAGAAAAAATATTTATTGAAAGTAAAATCAAAATAACCAAAGATAGAAATCAAGTAATACCTGTTAGTTGTGATACATACACGGAGAGACACCAAGGTTATTCAATAAATGCTCCGTTTCTACCAATTTTGATATAGATTCTAACAAGTCTTACACATAGGTCTCACTTCTACAATAACATTATAACATAAAAAAACTGATTTAATAACTCATCACTTTATCACTCCTAAATTAATAACTAATACTGATTGTTTACGACATTAAGTAATTAATATTCACAATCTAAAGCTATTAAAACCACAATCACTCGGCATACCGGTCAGGATTGTTGTGTCTCAAGCTGCATAACTAAAACTAGCTGAACAACTTTCAGACATTGCTACAGTCTTGTTTGTCTTCAAATTATATTAAATAACATACACATTACCACAGTAAGCTTAAAAAGTCGAAAGTGAACCGGAAATTGTGAGAATTCAAGGGTTTTATTAAGAAAACTGGTTTTAAATTATCAAAAATATTCATTTCTTTTTATAATGACTGTAATATGCCTGCAAAGCACCTGTTGGAAAGTCACCTGTAAACGGATATTATTATGTAAAAGCTAACACAGTGAAATAGTGAACGTAGGATATACAAAAAAGTCGCCTGTAAAAGGGATTGGCTTCAATTGGCAAAAGATAGACTATCGTGGAAAAAGGAAGGGGAGGCCTTTGCCGTGGGACGGTATAGGCTAATGATGATGATGATAAAGGATATATATAGTGCCGAGCCACCTGAGTCGATCAAACTTACATTAGGTGCCTAGCCTAAGCCTAGACATATATTATAAAATGAAAAGATTTTAGTTGTATGTAGTTAATAAATTGAAACACTACTAAACTAAAATACTAAGGATTGTTTTTGTAGCTTCTTTGGTGATAGTGTAACTTTCTATAAAGCTATTATCAGCGAGTAATTTTTGCTTATTTAATTAAAATAAAAAACGATATCCCTATGAAAACTGCAGCTATAGCACTGCGCTCGTGCAATGATGGGCCCGGTCACCAGCATTTACATAAAACGTTATCCAAACTAATATTATAAACACGAAAGATTTGATTTTTAGTTCGTTTATTACGATTAATTTCAAGAACTACTCCATCGATTTAAAAAATTCTTTCACCTATAGCAACATTACCAGCAGGTAAGATAATATTATGCTATTTTTTTTAAATGTCCAAACGGGCAAAGCCAGGTCATGCCGCTAGTCACAAATAAATCAATTACACGCTTACACGCAACTAATTCATTATCTATAAAAATCGATAGCAAAACCAGTTATTTTGCCCATGCGCAATTGCGTTCATTGAGATCTAATGAGTTGTAGGGAAAGCCGTTACTTCTATCTGATGGTTACGCTCGATTACGCGACGTTGACGGTTTAATTCAAGCGTTTACGCAAACGCGTAAAGCCAGGATGATATCGCAAATTGAATATGATAATGTAAAGCCATTTGTCGATAATAATAAGAATATCAAGGTTGTTATTTGGCCATGCTAGGAATCAGTGAGATAGGAGTTTAACTCGTTTTGATGAATGCCGTTGACATGAAAGAAACGTCTTCCTATCCCAGGGATACTCCATCATAAAGCCCTGGTGTAGAAAAAATGGGTCAGCAACACGCAAGTAATACCGTTGGTATTGTAAGCGCCCATAGGCTACGGTAACTGCTTAACATCAGGCGGGCCCTACTCGTGGTAGGCTCAGACTCAGATGGCGAGATGAGCTTAATACGTACAGAAAGGGATGCCTTTGCCCTGCAGTAGAAACAACACAAGCTAAAAATAAAATAATGACCATTTATTTTAATTTAAGACTAAGCAGACCCAGAAAACATTCTTTTCAAAACACCGCCTGTACTAGGGAACAAGAAGCCCTGTGTCGTGGGGGACTATGTAAGCATGCAATTCCCTGACACAAAGTTTCTTTAATATTATATCTGCGGACTAAATGGATACTTTTTGTTATTTTAGCGACACTTGGCAAAGGTCTTTGCATGTATATTATAACTCTACTCCACTCATCCACTCACACTCCTGGTTAAAGGCCTCTTTCAAGGATTCAGTGCAGTTCACAGCATTCAGTAGGATAACGTCACCTTATCCATCGGCCTCTCGCAACCTTTACCTACCAGATCGAGTCAGGTTTTCTGCTACATTAAATCTACATTTATACTATGTAGTTATTCAAGATAAACTACTGAATTTATTCAATCTCGTGATAAACCTGTTTATAACTTACTTTCGTTAATAATAAAAATACTATTAAAGTGCAACTATTAAATTCAAATCTAACGAAAGTCAAACAGGTTTACCAAATACATAATATTATATTTATTACATAATGTTTTCGATGATTTTATTACACCAACGCTAATATAGAATTGTCATCGATGTACTATCCTTATAGTACATCGATCATTTTGTGTCTACGATGTCAATAATTTGACTGGCCTGTTGGTCTAGTGGTTATATAGTGACTCTGACTGCTACGCCGGAGGTCGTGGGTTCGATTCCCACCCAGGACAAATCTTTGTGTGATGAGCACGAATGTATTTAGAAATATATAAGTATGTTTATCAGTTGTCTGGTTACCATAGTACAGGCTATGCCTAGTTTGGGACCAGGTGGCGGTGTGTGAAAAAAGAAAAAGAAATCCTTTTTAGAGTTCCGTACCCAAAAGGTGCCGATGGAACATTATTATTAAGCTTACGCTGTCCGTCCGTCCGTCAACGGCTCATGAACCGTCATAGATATGCTGTTTATTCGTTATATCTCTTGAACCGTAGTAGAATGGTACGGAACCCTACATGTTCGAGTACGGCTTGCATTTGGCTAGTTTTTTTAGTATCGGAATTATTTAGGTATATTAATTGCAAACTTATCCTCTTCACGGCTTTGTTAGCAGTAAGTTTGCTAAACATACTACCTACATAAGTTCGGATTGTGCGAGAGAAAATAAAGATTCTTATTTTTTATTGATTACTAGCTTTGTCCCGCGGCGCCGCCGCATAAATGTAGCTTTTTTAAAAATAAAATATAGTTTAAATTTGATTGAAACCGCCCAGTAGTTTTTGCGTAAAGAGTAACAAATATTCATATATCCGCGTAAAAGTAGGATTATCATTGACACATCGACCAATTTTAAGCCCTGTTAGTATTCTTCGTTCTTACAGCATCGAACGCAATGAACGTTCACCAAACGGTAGAACAATGACCTTTCTGATAGACCGCCATAATAACGCCCAGAATAGTGAAAGGGGAGTGGATGCCATAATCATAATGCCTGGCAAAACATTCTTCGAGCGCATTATTGTATTCTTAGTACTGTTTACGTCAAACTATTACTGCAATTACCGTGATATTTGAATTGAAAGTTATTTCGCAATCGATATTTTAAGTACTGTTTTACGAAAAAGAGGTTTCAAATTAAAAACGTCTTATCTGATCATTGTAATGAAATATTTTATGTCAATCTCTTTTGGCACATTGGTATCCTCTTCTTTACCAAGAGAGACGAAATGGGAAAAAATAATTTTACGTGTTATTAGATTTTTTTTTAGAGACAACTCCCGCACTAGAGAACAAGCTCTGTGTCGCGGGGGACTATACAATTAACGGACACAAATTACACCCAGACTCAGAACAATTCTTTGTGGGTCACACAAATTTTTATCCTGTGTGGGAATCGAACCCACAACCTCGTGCACAGCAGGCGCATACTGCGACCACTGGACCACCGAGGCAGTCAAAGATTGTATAAATAATTTATTACTCCCCGAGATGCTAGGATTCGAGAGGTACCATATGCAAGCATGCCTTATTGGGAAAGGATTTACAGAAAAGCACATCAAAATAACTACTCACAATGGTGTAGTTGCGTTCCTGTGCCTAAGTACAGGTCTCCAATACTGTGATTGCATTTTTAAAGTAACGTTATCCTGTCCCAGGTAAATAACACAACAAAAATCATAATTTAACATAAATAATTTCAATTTTTATGTCGGCGACGCGCAATTTATGCCCCAGTTTTATTGCAAAGGTCCATAGGCTACAGTAACCGCGGTAACTGCTTACCACCATATCTAACTAGTATAAAAATGCTTAAAATTCAGGCATATTTCGAACGAATATAAGTTATGAAAGTTATCTATAAAAGGTTGATCACTAATTACTTGAAAGTGTTTATCTCGTACCACCAGAATTTCATCTTAATTAATTTTCACTCCGTAGAGGATAGGCAATTTTTTTTATACCTACACCGGTATGGGTATACGCGAGACCTGAATGTAGTTGGTTCAGAACCAGTAATAGATTTGAGATTAACCCGTGTTATATTTTGTCATAAAAATGCGGTATGCAAAAAAGGTTTAAATCCAGCAGTGGACGTCTTTTTACTAAACAAATACTACAATCTAATGGTCACGTTGCACGTGTGATGTATCAAAGGCAACATTCTTAAAATAAAATGATTCCGACTTGTTTTGAGACTATTTAATTCTAAATAGATAGTATTAAGAGAAGTAGGGCACCATACTAGCGAGCAAGCCTGACTAGGGAAGGATCTCCACCTTACAGAAGACCACAGCAAAATAACTACACACAACGGTGTAGTTGTGTTCCTGTGTGTGAGTACAGATCTCCAGCGCTCATTTAGGGATGTGTTTTAAAAGAAACGTATTCCTTTCCAAGGGATACTCCCACTTTAAAGACCTGGTGTAAAAAAATGGGTTGGCAACACGCAGGTGACACCTCTGGTGTTGCAGGCGTTCGTGGGCTGCGGTAACTGTTTAACATCAGGCGGGCCGTATGCTTGTTTGCCACCAAAGTAGCATAAAAAAAGAATTTAATGGTCACGACGCACGATGTATCAAAGTCAAAAATCTCAAAATAAAACTATTCCGACTTGTTTTGAGACTATTAAACTCTAAATAGGTAACGTACAGATTTACATAATGGTTTTTCGACCAGTTTCGACACGATACGTGATAATGTTTGTTTGTGAGTTGTAAGATCGAGATAATAAAGAATTGGCTAACGAACACAATGAATAAGGATGAGAGTCAGACTGATTTAATTAAAGTGTTACAATTTGGATGTTATAGCGTTTAAGAGGCTCAGTAATGGTGCAACTGCTGAATGTGCTATCATTTGATACCCAGCTAGGGTATAGCATCACTGGGTTGTTTAATAATTACCTGGTTTCATAGTCCCATCGGACTACGAAAGTGACGGAATAAAGAGAGCACTTGTGTTTGCGAACACACTTGTGCACTTTATTATCTCCCGCACAGGTGGCTAGTCTCCGTTGAGATTAGCCGCCGTGACCGAAATTCAGTTAGGAGGACATTACTTGGTTGGGAATGTGACAAAATCGTACCTACCACCAATAAAAAAAAAACCAAATAACTACGTAATTGGTAGGTATGACGCTGTAATATTGTGTGACATGTTGTGATTATGATCGATGGGAAGATATGGCGTTAATCAAGTAATGCGGTAAAGTGGTGATGATAACGAGTAATTGTAACGAGTTTTTAATTTAAACTTGGAATTCTTCTTTTAAAAATAAAATATTAACGGACTCGAAGTACACTTCGATTTGTAAGTCACACAATTTTTTGAATCTTCTAACCCACTAGCCGCGTAGTGATTAATGACGAGGTAAGGACTTAAGCCATTGAACCACTCGTGGTGCAGTCCCACAACAACATATGTACAAGTAGTTTAAAACATACTATAGGTAGCCTACATGAAAGAACAAATGAATGAAGGACAAGGCAAGGCATGTGTAATCACCTCTAGCATTTTTTCTAGAACTTACTATTTAAGTCATATAAAATTGTAACACCAAATTTGTGATGGGTATCCCTGAAATAAGAAAACGTTTCTTTCAAACGCATTCCTAAATGAAAATGCCCTGGAAACCTGTACTCACATACAGGAACAACTAGACCACTGTGTATAGCTGTTTGGTTGTGGTCCTTCCAAAGCCGGGCTTACTCCCTTGCCTAGTACCCTACCGTATATCCGTCACCCTAACAAGCGGATACGAATTCTATAATAAATCAAGCCACACATATCCCCTAGCAATAATTTTAAGCCACAATGCAAGCAATCAGAATAAATATATACAAAACACAATAGTAAAGAATTAAAGGTAGCCATTGTGGCCCATGAATGGTGACATAATTGACGACATGATGGCCTTTATCGGCGTAGAATAGCTCCGATCTAAGGTCATAGTCGATTACTCCAGGGTCCAATGACGTACGAACGTTGAACTTTTAAGGGGCGATTCGGTAGAGTGTAAAAAATACCGGGTGTTGTTTACTGAAAAGAAATTACCGTAGAACTTGTTTTGTGTTAAGAAAAAGGAGTTTATTTTATTATAAAACAAAATAATTCTGTTAGAGCTTTTGACTGGCATGTTAGACCAACAGTGTAAGCCTGTGGCTAGTGAACCTAGATAGTGGAGTATATTAAAAACTATGAAAATATGATAACAAGGTAATTGACTCACTAAACCATTATTCTAAAAAATAATGTAAGTCTTACCAAAAATACCTTAAGGATAAAAGGATAGATGCCGCGACTGCGCGGGATAGAAATAAGTGGAAAAGGCAGACAAGGAGAGCCGACACCAGATGATGGGATAAGGTTAAGAATAGAAGAAGAATGTAAGTCTTACCAAATACACACACTTTCAGCCAGAACTTTATAATAACTTTAGATTTTCCAAACAAGACACCGATCTATGAGTACAGGCACAATGTTCACAGAATTAATACTTGACGAGCTTACTGTTAATAGGATCACACTCTTTACAGCTAATTGATATTGCTCATCCAACTGTCTAAGTTTCACTTTTCCATTCTTCGAAATCAAACGGAATTGATTGTTGATTGGTGTTTTAAACGAATAAAAGTAATGTTTCAATTTATTTCTTGTTTTATGTATTACGTTTAACTTGTTTGAGATCGCGTCAATAACTGCAGTTAATATAATAGAGGAAAAACATCAAAATCAATTCAGCATTTAATGTGTTATGTTTCCGCAATGTATCTATAAATATAATACAATTAGGCAACTGTTTTCAATAAATATATAGGCCTATGTCCAGCAGTGGACATCTTAGAGTAAAGTTGATATATATTGTATGTTGGGATGTCTTCTTCAAAGACAACACTTGTAGGCTTGTTGATTTTGCTTTGACCAGTACTGTAAATTAAATATGGGTGATGTCTAAGGTCATAAGGTGTGTATATAAGTTGGAAGATGGAATTCTTCAATGAAATAAGATAGCCTCGTCGAATCTGGGCTCGTTAGAAGTAACATTTAACAATTATTACAATCTAGAAGATTTGATCAGTATAATAGGATAATCTAGGTACGAAAAGGCTAGTTGATGGTTGCTCCTATTATATATCCTTCTGGGATTACCCCACCGCAAATCATATCTATAGATTAAAACGTACAAAACCTTGCCAATATAGCATGAGCTTTATACAAATCCTAATTAGCGTAAATCATGAACTACCGTAGCTACCATATAAAATATATTTTGTTGTCGGTTCATTAAACTTCGAACTGTCTACCATTGTATAAATTTCTAATAGTCACTATCGATGTCACTAACTCACATGAAAGGTTTCCACAAAATGCGTATAATTTATCACTATGTACGTTTTTTCGGCGTGACGTAAGTAGTTTTCCGATAAAAAGAACTATACCTAATCAATTTGTACGATAGGATTCACTAAGGTGAAGTTAAAAACTCAATATATTTAAAGCAATGTGGAAAAAGTCAAACCAAAAAAAAGATTCAATTCAGGTTCAGGCCCATCGCGCTACCAATTATGCTATCCTAGACCCCATTCCTGATGCGGATGAAAGCGCAAGCGTACTCGTGTGCGTGTATAATCGTGTGCAATAGATCGTCTGAGGGAACACCGTGGAATGTTTAGTCGGTAGGACGGTCTCCTGTAGGAGACCGGTGAGTCCGACATAACCAACCACCGACGCCCAGGGCCCCAATTCTGCTAATTTACGGATAGCTCAATTGAATCTGAATGGATTCTCAATTGAATCTCAGTAGTATTATTGGTATTCTGCTAATAAATTTAAGACTAATAGTTGGAAAACCATTGGTCTTAAATTATTTAGCAGTATACCAATAATGTAATACCAAAAATGCTAATACTTTAAGACTAATGGTTTTCCAAATATTCGTCTTAAATTTATTAGCAGAATACCAATAATACTACTGAGATTCAATTGAAAATCCATTCAGATTCAATTGAGCCATCCATAAATTAACAGAATTGGGGCCCAGGTGGTTGGTATGCGTAAATGCATATGAATCACGTAGAGAAAAAAAAAGACCCTATTCCTGAGTTCGAATTTGTCCATCGCTTTATGTTGTGTTATGTATGTTTCCACAGCAACTAGAACGTGCTGAACATGTCCATAGCACAAATCGTAAAACCGATGGCCGTTAGGGCAGTAAGGTTTTAGATTTATAACCTTTCAACTTGCAACCCACAAACTGAAAGACCCAGCTTGGCCAGGTAAACAATAAGGTGGACCGACGATATAGTAAAGATTGCCGGTAACCGATGGATTACCATAATAATATAAAGAAATTAAAGATTACACTAAGGCGGGCAACAAGACCTTTGCAACACCAATATTATAACATCAAAGTTGTTGTTTATGCGAGCTAGCCTATTTTTTAAATACGCCAATCTGTTAATTTCTGCGTTTGGACGTAAAATAATTATAAACAAAAAAAAACACATTTATTATTCATTTACACTTCTGCACAAATGATAATTTTATGTATTTATTTTCAATGTCACGTCTAAAGTATAAAATGGTTAATTTCAATAAATTAAATTTATAATCCACAAAAAAAAATCTTCTGAAAGGATTATATATTATAAAGGCATAAATAGTGCAATTATTTAATTTCAAACATGAATAGCTCCCATTGTGTTAGGATATTGAACTGGTTTCATATGTTTTTATAACGTTTGCAATAGGTGTATGACTCAAACTTATCGGAGATCTATGACCTGAAGTCCGACGCATAAAAAATGGATTTTAAAACAATATTATTATATCCTTACGAATTAGTCAATGGCTTTTTGTATGACTTATAAATTAAACAAAAAGGAATATGTCTCTTCCGCATCGTAAATGATACATTATTTAATTAATATTTAAAAATCTACTACGAAAAAACTGCTCAACTAAGAAAGAATTTGTGTACTAAGAGGAATACTATACAAATTATTTAATTCTCGGCCACAATTATTCAGAATTTATGGCTCACACGAATTTTGGTGACGTGCTGGCATTGAACCTGCGACCCAAATACATATTAATAAATGTCTTTAGCGCGATAATACGCGACCTGTCGCATATTAGTAACTACTTAGTTAGCTACGCGATTCTTTAGTTTTCTTTTCCTGAGTTTTTATAAATACAACACTTTACTGAAACAAAGTACCCACTCAGAATAACCATTTGAATTTTTTGTCCGGTGTAGAGATCAGCGCAGTGGTAAATTGTACCTACATAAATTTAACCGAAACATTTTAGAACTATTGACTCTTTTGATCGAATTGAGAGCGCATAGATTGGCTCTACAGTGTACAGTAAATCTAGGCTGCAACAATCACAAACATTATCAACAAAAATTGCTCATCGGATGCTATACGACGGTACACTTCCAGTTGATCTAGTTATAATAGCGTACACTTCTGGCCGTGATATTGACCGCAATACAAAGTAGGTTTACGAGCATACAGAGTAATTTTATTTCTAGGAATTGTGTGAAATATGTGACTGCAATATTTTACTAGCGCATTTCACTTTGTTCTTAAGAGTAAGTTGCTTAAGTAAGGTACAGTATTTTATGAGGGCTTTGTGAATTTGTTAGTATGTAGTAAAAACAATATGACGCTGATTTGTCACTTGAAAGCTGCGTTTGCAGAGGCTAGTAAATAAACCTACTAATATTATAAACGTGAAAGTTTACGGGGATAGATAAATGTTTGTTATGCCTACACGTAACAACCACTTTCTCTATCTACGGCTATATTGTCTTTAAGAAATAATAAGCGTAATCCACGCGCTTTAAGCTGCTGGCAAAAGCAAGTCTGTACAATATATTTTAAAGATGTAAAGTTTGTAAGTTTGCATGTAGGGCGTCATTTCTGAAACTACTAATCCGATTATGAAAATTTGTTCACGAGAAAGCTTCATTATCCCTGAATGTTACAGGCTACGTTTTGTTGACATACCACGCGGGTGAAGCCGCGGCCAGAAGCTAGTCTAAATTAATATTATAAAGATTTGATTTTTACGATTTATGTAACTGAAAACTACTAGACCGATTTAAAAAAATCTTTCACCATTAGAAAATAACATTATCATCGGGTAACATAGGCTATATTTCATTTAAAAAAATATATTTTTATTTAAAAAGGGATCGCCTTAATATTTTTGGGTCGGTGATACACCTCTGTCTATTTCTTCGAAATATAAGTTGGGATTGCAGTATACAATGTTACGAAAAAGAAATATTACCACCCGTGCTTAGCCTGGACGTACCACTAGTAACTAAAGTTGACAGTGACTTACTTAATTTATTTGCTGTGAGAGGTGTGAGGGCTTTCTCCCCTTCGTGCTGGAACATTTGTAACGTCGCCACAGTCGCCTTTAGCTGCTCATACTCTCGGGCCATTTGCTTTTGAACCTGAACAATTAGAAAACACTATGTTAGTATGATTTGAAAAGTATATGAAACTTTAGATTAGCTTGTGAGTTGTTAAAGCATCATTTGATATAAAACAGCATTCAACAGAATAAGGCTATGTGCTTGTTTAAATATAGTATTATTAAAAACCGGGGTAGGGAGAGTCCTATGTCCAGCCGTGGACGTTTTCGGGCTAGAGTGATTATGATGATGCTTTTAACGGTTGCGAATATTGATTTTGCTGTTTCTATTCCCCAAATATAATATACACGGTTAGCACACGGAGTATAAACTCAAAAAAAAAACGATATAGATAGTTAATAGGTCCTGCAAGAATCAGCGTTGTGGTCCAGGCCACAGCATTACAGCTGACGCAGGAACCTTATTTGATTTATGTTTTATTTAATGTAATAATTTTAAGTTTTATTGTAAGAGTTATCACTCTTCGGCATAACGTTGCGTAGATTTTATGTTTTTAATTAAGCCAACAAGACTTTTGAATTAAATTTTAAATTTAATAATATCTACCAGCAGCACGACATTTGCTACGACTTGATCAAACGATACGGGAATCCAATCGTTTCCAAACTTTCAGCTAATCGAATCGATCTATCGAGATACGGAGTATGCTCGATCCTGGCACGGTGGTTTTGTAGATTAGTAAATATCATTAAATAAATTGACAAGTGTTAAACTTTTGACTGGTTTAATAGTGGCAATCAAGTTGATGTATTAGGTCAACGAATATTCTAGAAACTATTACTACTGTGTGACAGGCTAAATGGCGCAGCTGCACAATGGAGTTGCGTAGGTATTTAGGTAAGCGTTTTTCAAAAAACTAAAGGATACTTCATCGCAAAACCCAAAATTAAAATATTTGGGTCGGTGATACACCTCTGCCTATTCCATGGAGGAAATATTTGTTGGAATTGCAATATACACAGTTATGAAATTACCATAGTTATCACAGGCTCCGATGCCATGTTTGGCATTTTAGAATGACACACTGACCCGTATTTTAATGTTATTGCCTGTGCGTGCTTTGTAGCTGATAACTCCAAAATTCTCGTAAGTATTGTTTTGACAAAAATATTTAGGAAGGCTGATGTTTTTGGATTTGATATAAATACTGTAAATGCTGCTGCATTTAGTGCATAGGAAAGGATCACACAAGCGAGCAAGCCCGACTGGGGATCTTTACAGCAAACCACAGCTAAATACCTACACATAGTAGCATGTTTGTGTTTGAGTACCGCTTGGATAGGAAAACATTTCTTCAAAGATATGCACTGACAAAAACGTACAAGTTTTTGTCAGTGCATATCTTTGAAGAAATGTTTTCCTATCCCAGCGGTACTCCATCACAAAACCTACAAATCATGCCTAGGTATTGCAAGCGTACATAGGGTTGGCTACGGTAACTGCTCAGGCAGACCGTATCCTTTATTGTAATTTATGTAGTATAAAAAGATGTTATTTAGATGAAAAGATGGCGTCACCGAAGTAAAACGTAATTTGTCTAGCAATATGATGTCATTATCATAATATATTTTGAATATTGTGGCAAACCTCGCGTTTATCCATTGTATCGTCCAATGACGTAGTCTACGGTGGAGCATATTTGTCTAAAGGATATTGACTTGCCACTTGTTTGTGCAGTAACTGTAACAGGCGATCCTGCTCTCCAGCCCCTCTAGACAAGTGGCATAAACAAATGTATGGGATTTGACGTAAGTTTACGAAATTATATCGTAAACTTACGTCAAATTCCATACATTTGCTTTTTTGATTTTTCGATTCGACCACCGTTTTTGCCACTTGTCTAGAGGGTCAGGGGGAAATTAAAAATCTATGTGAATAAATAAGCCTTGGTAGCCAAATGGAAAAGCAATCGGTTAGTACATAATATCTTCTTCTTATCGTTTGTTTAGTAGCCAACCTGGTGACAGTTATTCAGATCGCCCATATTTAGGCCTTTGTTGTGGTTTAACGACTGCGCCGACGTAGATACATAATATGAAGTATGGGTACGAATCCCACCTGGGTTCAGTACTAATCAAATGATTTACCACCTGCTAACGGTCAAGGACATGTCTTTGAAGCTGCCTAGTGCAGCACATACACACAGACATATAAAAATAGTTGAGAGCTATAAATTCGTTGTTCTCAAATGATTTTGTTGTCGATTGTACCTATTGCTGTTACGAATGCGGTCCCTAATGAGCTGACTGTTGGCCTAAGGATACTTAAAATTAACTAGAAACTATTGTGTGGGCGATATTTGCCAGTCAATATTATGACACAGCTCCATTACACATTCAGAAATGCAAACCTGATTTCTAATAGCCGTTTTATATTTGTAACAAGTCTATGCGTCTACCATGAGGTTTGAGTTCAATCCCGGTCAGCAGTACCAATGCGAATTGAAATTTGTGAAACTTATCCTTCTAATATTATAAACGCGAAAGTTTGTAAGAATCTATGGATGTATGTTTGTTACTCGTTCACGTAAAAACTACTCAACGGATCTGGATGAAATTTGGCACATACATAGATTATAGTCTAGAATAGCACATAGACTTTTAATCGCGAAAAACGACATCCACACGGGCGGAGCCGCGGGTATAGCATCTAGTATGTACTAAATCTCTTACTGAATACTGACTGAGGCTTTATAACCTCTGAATGTTCTAATTAGGCTTTAGATTCAAATTTATATTCTGTCAACAAACATCTTTATATTCTTTATTTTGCAGTGTCTGGAACCAAATTTTAAAAAAAACCGCTGGCTCGCAGTGAAGAAACATGTTTTAGAAGACATTTTAATGACATGTCTCATCCACCAACCTGCATTAGGCCGTGCGTGGATTAAACCCTAAAACCCTCTTAGCCCGCGATATTAAGGAGAGAAGACCCGTAACCAGCACGACTTGATATTATAAACGTTTACACTACATAATTTTTAAACATCACGTACACTAAGTACCTACGTGTTGTTTAAAGAAGTGTTCTATGTGTGTCTACGCATAAATTTTCTAATCTTATCAGTGAATATAAAGGTAACCTAGTTCAAACATAGTATAAGGAACGAATATTATCGTACACTAGATAAACGGATAGTTAATTTTAACATTGTCTTGTCAAGCATAATAAGTTACGTAGCCAACGAGCTGGCGGCTTACCTTATGGTAGTAACCGCCGCTTTAAGACCGCTTTAAGACCATTAAGGCTCCTCTTTTAAAAAATGATGAAAAAGAGGTGTAAATGAAACCATTTTTTGTTTGCGTTTATAGACAAATGACTGCCAAAAAATACAGTATTAATCAACAAGATGTGTTTCATAATATGGTTTTGTCATAAATTATATAGTAATTCTAAATAGTTTGTAAAAAAAATATCGAATCAGCACCAAATTATTGAGATGTAACCACTTTATGACTTAAATTTTTATCAAATAATACGAGAAAATATAACAATAATTGAAGAAAACATACACCTAAAGTTTAAATTTTAATTTATTAAAAAGGCGTCCATTCAAAGAGTAGATCTGTTTGTATCCCCGCGCATGCCTAGAGAATTAGGTCGTGTTTGCTTCGCACAAATGCTCAAGGTCGTTGGCGATATCACAAGCCTTAATAGTGTTAGGGCGGGTATCGACATCACCAGACTGCCTCGCGAGGCAACCTCTTGATGAGGAGACGCGTTTGCCTCGCGAGCCAATTTAAACGTTGTCCGACTGAGTGCTCAATGCGAGCACCGGATGAGCGGCCTCGCGAGGCAGCCTCGTAGTGCCAGCCTTAGAAGTATTCAATACCGGGGATATTACTCACGTTGTGTTTGTGTTTTGAAGAACCCTGGGATATAAAAAATAATATAAAATAGAATGCCTAAATTATCAAGGTAGAGACCAGTACTCGCGCACAGGGACACATGTACACCACTCTGTATTTTTATTTGTCTGTGGTTTTCCGTATAATAGAGATGCTTCTCCAGTCAGTCTTTTACTCAAGAGGCAATATTGCCGTGGTCTTGTTGTACTTGCTTTAGTTTTTAACAGGAATCTTTCACAAACATAACACATAGGCACAACGCGAATAAAACTACTTTAAAATATATACCGGACACAATTTAATTTTTTATTCCAACACGTACAACTTTTTACAAAGTTCCCGTGAGAAAACCGCCATGTTGATTTGTTTCTTTTTTTTTAACCGAATTCTACGACATCGACATCGCACCAGTAATAGACTGGTATAATTAGTCTGCTGTCCTCTTGTTATTATTCCATAACGGGAAAGACCGAGCGGCTTGAATATCAATACGCATAGTGCACATTGACCGCTTCCAATATGGAGAGTGATACGGTTTTTATTCGTACGATCTTGTATTTAAATTGCAATGATTGTTATTGAACCAGTTGCGACGTAAATTTATTTAGTAGTTGCGACATTATAGAAAGAAAGAGAAAAAAAATACTTCGAAGAATAAATGAAAGAATAATTCAAAATATCTCTTTCTGTATCATTACAGTCCGTATTATATTCGCATTCATACTTGAAATCTATAAGCAAGAACACATGGAAACAATATCTACTTAACGCTTAAGTTTGAAGGTAGCTTATCTTTTTTTATAATATCATTTAGTCGCGCGATTTTTATGGCTACAGATAAATACGCTAAGATTATGCATATAGGAGTACCGCGTCCTCTGCTTAGTCTAGTAGAGGCATCAGGAATTTTGCACAACTGGATACTTGGTCGACGGATTTCAAAAATGCAATTTAAACCAGACTAAGCAGATATTTTCCAAAAGGATAGTAAATTGACAAGGAATATCTTTTTACATTTCTCCTTTTAACCACTAATTCAAAATAACGTCATCACTAAACTAATTGCCATCACTTAGCTAATAGTATAAAGATAATAGCGTATTGTAGGAACAAAGATAAAGTTAAGTTTCACACGTGCAATCTCAACAATTACAACAGACAGCTGATTGCAAACTAAAGCCGTATGTTCTATGAACAAGTAATAAAAACGCCAATATAAATTATACTATAAAACATACGCACATGAGTGATTGTTCGCGATGTGGGCACAAAAGTGAAAATACGATCTCTCACTACGATTATCACACAATGTTCTTTCACAATAAAAACTATCTTAATCACTTCCCACACAAAAACTCAAAATGATTGAGTAACATCCGGTGAGCACTGCATTATAACATGGTTATTTTTCACCTAATAACTACTTAAATACCTTGACCAACTTCTGTAAGCAACCACTACTATTTGACAGTTTTTATATTAATTAAAGTAGCACAATAATTACAACTACCCACTTGTAGCAACTTGATGGTAATAAGTACAACGCATAGACGCTGTAAAGCTGTCAGTCACAATAATATATGCCGTAACATTGTTAACTTAAAGACGGAAATGGCATGCATAATTTGACAGATCGACACAGTTACATGTACAAAATTGGACACCCCAAACGCGTAAGTGTTCGAGTACGACCGATATACCGTGTTCAGAGGTTCGTCGACCCGAGCCGCCAGCGTCGTCAACACTCAGCCGGCTGTCACGCGGAGAAGCAACAAACACACGCATGACATGACATTATAAAACAACGAGTCACATCGACAATAGAACAAACACTTGGCGTCTATCCAGTCACTGAATTAGATAAGGTGACCTAAACTCCAGTAAAAAGCCTACGACCTACTGCTGTAAGGACCGCTAAGTGCTAGCTATTAATCAAGGCAGTTATTGGGGCTGAAATACCTTCATACATTTATGTACCTACTAAAGTAACGTGGAAAAACATTTTCCTCTGGATTTGATGCAGGGAGCTCGATAATTACTTTTCATTGGTTGAATTTGCATGTTAACAAATTAAACCAATGAAGTAACTTACGAAACAGTTCTAATTTAGTATGCTTTTGTATGTACTTTATTGTTACATTATTGTATTGTGTAGCGTGAAACTCGATTTGTCAATAATATCTTTATAATTAAAGGGTATTTGAAAAAGTAAGTATACTTACTAAAAGCAACATTGATGAAAAAGTGCTTGTCTTTTTTGTAGACATGAAGTTTTTGATAAGTCGTAAGTGAATACAATGACTGCCTTGGTGGTCTAGTGGCCGCAGTATGCGCCTGCTGTGCACGAGGTTGTGGGATCGATTCCCACACAGGACAAAACTTTGTGTGACCCACAAACAATTGTATTGAGTCGGGGTATAATTTGTGTCCGTTAATTGTATGTTTGTAAAGTCCCCCGCGGCACAGAGCTTGTTCTCTAGTGCGGGAGTTAGTTGTCTTTAAAAAATATGGCTGAGCAAGTAAAGCTGCGGCAATTTTAGGGGTTGGCCACTCTGGTGAATGACGTCATCCTCCTAGTGGTTAAGAGCTAAGGACCCTCGTGCACCCAAAATAGCTACACTGCTCAAATAGGGTACAGCCTCGTAATCAAATGACCTCTACATACTTAAAACTGCCGTTGATACTTTTTTATTTTTGCAAACTTATTTGATATTTTGAGATTATTTGGCGTGATTGATTAGCCTATACTAAAAGAAAAAATATAATATCCTAATATCATGCTATCCAATTATTTTTACTGCTAACAATACATATTTATACCAATCGGTATCGCTGCTTGCTGCTAAAAAGCGTTGCTATGCGACGAGTTCGTTTAGCTGCGTTTCAATAGCATTCGCATAGTAACTTAAGCACTTGTACCATCTTTGCTTGTGCAAAGAAATATAATTTGCATTTAATAGTTAAGCAAATATAGCTTATAATAATGTTGTATTATCATGAAATTGTAATATTTTTGGTATAATACCACGGCATAAGCTGGCGTCTGGCTGGTTAATAATCCTGTTTTTTTGCGAGTCCGGCAAAGGGTTATTGGGCTTCTTTTTCGAAAATTCTCAGTAGTAGCGCGGGGTTTGGAAACATCCATCATTCGCACTTTGCCCGACCCGCAAATCTAAACCAGGTGGGACCAAAAATATTACAATTTCATGTTAGTACAACGTTATTATAAGCTATTTGTTCAACTATAAAATGCAAATTGTATTTATTTCAAGTACATTTAATTTGACCTAAAATAGCTGGCGAAACCAGGAGAAAAAACTCAGTATATGTCCCACTGCCGGGCACGGGTTTCCTCTCCTTTATCAAGACAGAGTGAGGGTTTAAGCCTTAAGTTAAGTTCTTATATAGTAATATTGCTACTATAACATTGCATGCCTCTAACAACCATCGCTAGCTAAGACGAGTTAGCTACCTACGTGATTATATGCAAATAAGTAGATGCAAAAACCGATGTACGTAAATGTAGTTATAAAATAGTAAAAGTGTAACGATTTAATTACTAAATGATTGCTAATCATTTAATCAAACGATTTACGTTCCATTCCATTAACATACAGACATTTCTTGTGGATAATAGAATAATCTCGGGCGCGTACATTTTTTTATTGATAAATCACTGAATGGAGGTAAATCGGACATGCAGTTTAGTATCTTATATATCACTAGCGGCCCGCCCCGACTTCGTCCGGGTTAAATTACTTTCTTTTTTTAGATAAGAACCTTCTCCTGACAATAACAAATACAACAAAAAAGAATTAGCGAAATCGGTCCAGCCGTTCATGCGTGATGCCGTGACAAAGGGAAATAGGGATTCATTTTTGTATATAAGATTATTATTTTAATAACTTCCAATAATATCAGTCGAAAAAGCCGTTTGAAGATGTTATTTATACGAAATAGAAAAAGGCCTATTTTGGTCTAATGGTTAGTGTTCTGACTGCTAATTCTTTGTGTGATAAGCTCAATTTTTGTTGTGTCTGAGTGTAATTCATATCTAATATTTATGTATTTCCCGGGCAGGCCACTGGCCTAGTGGTCAGATGACATAAGAAGTAGGTTGTGCTTGGCACAGGACCGGAACAGATGGCGCACAAAAGAGGAGACCTATACCCAGCAGTGGGTGGATAAAGAAAGAACATTTATTCAGGGCAACAAACACAAACAAGAAGGCAATAAACATAAAAAGAAAGACGTGACAAATGAAATAAAAAAACCGTTCCAGTGTGTGCTCTGTCACACCAAAAGGTTTATGAAGAAGATGTATGTATTAAGTCATGTACAACTAAGTTTACCAGCGGTCTGGTTACCATAGTACGGGCTCTGTTTGTTTAAGATCTGATGACCGTATTTGACTTTTTCAAGTTATTTTTTTATCTATTGATTGTATCGTAAGCAAGTGAAGGGGTTAACAACTTCCTACATAGTAATATACTGCAGTTAGAAAATACGAAGACACAGACCGTATCAATTTAATAACCGTCACCAAATGGCGAACATGTTTTACAATCACGAAACATTTTAACACCACACTAACAACAGTCGTTTTTTTGTAAGATTTTAGCATATTTACGTATGCATGTATGTCCCATCGCAACTTGTAACTCATTAGCATAAACAATTCAGTTTAGTAATAGGCGGTTGGTAATTTTGTATGTATAATTAGGGTCATCGTTTTCAGACTAAAATAGATTATTCAGATATATTCCGTTACAAAACTAAAAGACTAATGTTCCACTTCTGAGCACGGATCTCCTCTGCTCTGTGAAGAGAGCTGAGAGAGTTTTAGGTCTTAATCCACACATACTGGCCAAAGCAGAGAGACATGTGGGTTTTCTCACGATGCTTTCTTTCACCGTTAGCAAAATAAATATTACTTAGTAGGTGCCCTATAACTAAAGTGAAATTCACATTATTACTACCGGCCGGGATCGAACTCACACCTAATGTGTTAAAGTAACAGGTCAAGTACTTTCACACTGGGCTACTACACAAAACCAAAGGCATTTCGATTATATCCTCGATATAAAAACGTTACTTATCGGCTGTTTGAAATGAGTCAATCGGAAAACAGGTTAATGGTTCACGGAATCGGAATGCCTTTCCGCACTAAATTGTTATAACTTGGGCTCAAGGAACAGGTCAGTAAAGGCCAATTCTACTTTCCTACATTTATTTGTAAAGTATTTAGTAGTATTAGTTAAAGGTTATATTATTTATAGTACTAAAGTTTTAGTCATTTTAGGGCTTCACCTTACTAAAGATCTCAGCCAAATAACTACAGACAGCGGTGTACTTGTGTTCCTGTGTGAGAGTACAGGTCTCCAGTGCTCATTTAGGGATACGTTTCGATTGAAAGGTTTTCTTATCCTAGGGATACTCTTTCTTAAAGCCCTGGTGTAAGAAAATGGGTCGGCAACACGCAAGTAAATACCTTTTAATATTGCAAGCGTCGATAGGCTACGGTAACTGCATATCATCAGGCGGTACGCATGCATGTTTGCCACCCAACTAGTATAAAAAAAACCTTACAGAAGACCACAGCCAAATCACTTCAAACAGCGGTGTATTTGTATTCCTATATAGGAGTACAGGTTTCCAGCGTTTATTTAGGGATGCGTTTTAACGAAACGTTTTCCTATGCCAGGGATATTCCACCACAAAACCCTGGTATTGCAAGCATCCATAGTCTACGTAGGAAAACTTGTCCATATTTTTTTATACCTAAGTAGTATAAAAAATATGGACAAGTTTTCCTTTCTTCTGCACATCTGCATTCCTTATAATCGTGAAAGGTTTATAACCCGTCCTAAAAGTTGTAAGTCAACTTATAACAAACGAGCATAAGCGGGTCTTATCCTGATGCGATTAACAAGGCAAACAAATGTGAGACGAGCATACAAAGCTAAGTCTGCAGTTGATGATACGCCGTAATAAGTGTTGATATTATTCGTATTTTTAACTAGACATTCATATACTGGCTATATCTGTCTTCTTAGGGGCGAAGTTAGTCTCAATAGGTATTTAATTCAATATACACATAGACATACAGAAACATAATATGAATAGAACATTATGTACTAAGGCGAGGCTAACTAAAAATTGAGTTCTCTTAATCCGTTATCGCCATTGCGAGGCTGCTCATCTGGTGCCCGCATGCAGCAGGCAGTCAGTTAGGCAACGTTTAAATTGGCTTGCGAGGCAAACGCGGCTCCACGTCACGAGGCTGCCTCGCGCGGCATTAAAAAGAATTGTGGTAACATTTAATTATAATAGTGAAGAGAGGTTACGGTTAGCTTACAGACTCAAAAGAAATCGTAAACTTCGGCCTCAGTAGAAACACAAACTTACTGTCTCAGCTGAAACCGGATTCCTATGGGCTGAATAATAAGCTTAAACGTAAGGGCTCACTAACTAACACACAAACCGTAAATTTACGGGCTCAGTAGACACCGTAAACTTACGGGCTTGGTAAAAACACAAATTGATAGCGAAAGTTACGGACCAAATTTGCTATTCAATGCTTCTTATATCAACGACATTGCCAAAAGATTAACGGTGGAAGGTCGTCACCTTTTGTATTAATAGTATTACGTCATTAGTGAACAAACTCGATCACTGGATTTCACTGCAAACACCCGTCAGTGGCTCATTGATCGCAAGGACAATCAAATATAATACTATTATAAATGCGAAAGTTTGGATGGATGTTTATTACTCCAATCATGCCAGAACATCTGAATTGATCTTTCCGAAAATCACTGTGGGATTGTGCAGGCGAAAGCTAGTCAACTAGTGATTTAGTATTGTATGTGTCTACTGACTCCTTATTTATCGTCATGTCGTTGTAAATTTTATAAATTTAAACAAAATTATATCCTTCCCGAAAAAAAATCTTAAAACAAATTTCTTACTAACACAATTCAAAGACCACCGTGCAATAAATAAATGCAGATTCACAAAGACAGGATTTGATCTGTCTCAGGGAAGACGGGCTAAAAACCTATAAAATAAACTGCAATGGTGTTTGTATCGTTCGACATCACATACATATGTACTAGAAGACAAGCTGCTTTTTAATAGCCAATCTTTTTGCGTCGAATACTTATTGAGGTCATTAAAAAAATAACACAAATAGAAGACGCATAAATTATACCAACATGTATATATAAATAGGTAAGTAAGTATAGATTTTGTAGTCTTTTGTTTGTTTAGTGACAGCCTGTTAGAAGTATGACTAATCAATGGATTTATATATCTTACTCATGCGTTAAAGTGTTTTATATCGATTTTAAACTGATAAAAACTTCATCTATTTTTTATGTTAATAAAACAGTTCTTGCAGCACGGACATAAAGTTGGACACAGAAGTACTGTGTCCAACTTTATGTCCGTGCTGGAAGAACTGTTTTAATTCGAACACAGAAGTACTGTAGGTGCTTCTGTGTCCGAGGCGTATATAGTCAAGTGTACTCGCTGATCAGTAAACGACCAGTGGGTTAACGTACCAAGCGCGCAATTAGGTACCCTATGGATGGGTAATCTATAGCAGTATTTAATCTAAGCATCTTCGTGGTCGGAGGGCACGGTTAACAGTCGTTAAATTACGCCTGCTTCTACATGGACGATCTAAACAAATCTTGTCACCAAGTTGGCCACTAATTACCTACTCGATAAAAAATATATGTTTGATTCGGATAACCGTGTTTCGATTCTTCGAATATTATGTACTAGCTGTTGCCCGCGGCTCCGCCGGCGTGGATGTCGGTTATTGCTGTAAAAAGTAGCCTAGTATATTCCAGACCATAATCTATATCTGTGCCAAATCCGTTCAGAAGTTTTTACGTAAAAGAGTAACAATCATCCATCCATACTTACAAACTTTCGCGTTTATAATATTAGTAGCATGACGATTGGACCGGAAATTGCGCAGTGGAAAAGTGCAAAGTCATTTTTCAACAGCTTTGTATATATCTAATCGAGCCAAGTTACTGTATCTATAGATTTATATAAAGTTGACCATGACCACCTCAATCCAACTAAGTCTTGTTTTGAACATGTAAAGGTTATGCCCGCTGCTTGTGCCGACGGACATCAATTCATTAAACATGCTCAGTGTTCACACAATAGGGTGCCTCTTCTTTGATTTATAACGTCTTAATAAGCTTCAATTGGAGGTCATTGGAGTTATTTAAGATCTACATAAATGTTTAAAGGTACATATCATAACGGGTTTTATCTCGAAAGGGATAGGGAGATATACCGCACACAATTTCAGACTCCTAACTGCTACTGAGAGTTTTCGAACAAAACTCTTACAGAGTAGGAGTTTGTCTTTGTTGAGAACAAGCCTGTGTCGCGAGGGACTCGATAAAATACAATTAAAGGACATTAATGACACCCGGACACAGAACAACCATTTGTGGATCACATAATTTAATGTCCCAAGCCACAATTTCATAAATAAACCACCGAACCAAACATGCAGTCAATCTAGACATTTTTAATTACATTAGTCTACCGAACCTAAGTAATTTTTCCGACCTGGGAATCGTAGGCTTTTTTAAAAAAGGTATTAATTCAGTATATTCGTGGACTGTGTGCAAAAGGCTCTAACTCTGCAACTAGGGCCGTTTTAGGCTACAACGCCTCCGGTTCAAGGCCATATTGACAGTCAAAGGCAACATTAAATAGAGATTAACTTATCAATTAGCAACATTGAGTTATAATGAAGTTTTAATTTAAATTAGAAGGAACGTTAATATTTACGTCAAAATCAGAGATCATCATAAGCCAAGAAGTATCCAATTACCATCATCCTACGTGATAAGCAAGGCTTCAGTGACACTGACATGCAGATGCCAACACAATAAAACGAATTAAGTTCTTCTTTACTGTATGTAAATGAGTTGCGTATCGAATGTATTAAATAGTTAATTGTATATGGCGAGCCTTATTAAGAGAAACCTGTTAAGCGTGACATTCATTAATAAGGTTACGTGTACGGTAATTATATACACGATCGTGCTTTCAGTTTGTACCTCTGGTCGAAACGTCAAGTAATCTAAAGGTATATAAGCATGGTCGTGTTAATACCCGAATTATATAAAATTATATAATAAAAGAGTGGCCTGAGTTTCTTGCTAGTTCAGCCCTTGGATTCACGTCAGCGAACTAGCTGTGGGAAAACTGACATTTTATCTTCTCTTCTTATTCATAACTTATGACCTTTATAAGTGTTACTTTGTAACCTAAATGAATTAATTAATTTTGAGTTTGAGTATATAGCTAAAATTGTATAAAATGCAACACGATAGTTTAAAAGTTAACGGCGATTAGCAGGAAGCGACGAAGAAGGACGGTTTAGGCTTTAATACACACATCATCATCATCTCAACCCATAAATGTCCCACTGCTGTTGGAAGGATATTAGCATACTATACCACGCTGGCCAGATGGGTTGATATAGGGTTTTGTTTCGAGTTTTCCTTCTCTTGCAGTGGATATTGTCGGCCAGACATACTCCCTTAGTCAACTCTGACTACACCCTCGGGATGGAACGGGGTGGTGACATTTGTATTCTTAATCCGATATATATACTATATCCACACGGATATATACACACACGCAGGCCTAATGCGGGGTGGGTCAGACGTGCCTTTAGGATATCTCGTAAGACATGTGGATCCTAACTTTTTTTTTATTCATTAAGTGATAAATCATTTGATATTTACCTATAAATTTCATAAAGTGAAATTCACATTGTTACCGCCGCGGCACCCGGGATCGAACTGACAACTCATATGTGTCACCCATTTCAAGAAACAATTCAGATATAATCCTACAGATAATTGTTTTAAAGAACCCTCCATTAGGCATATTAATATGAGTAATTCACCCGTTAACCCTACCCACACGCACGAGTGACTAATAAAGTACTCTTGTCAAGAGTCACCATATAAGCTAATTAAACGCATATTATTTTAAACTAATTCGGAAAAACAAAAGAAATAATTATTTTTTAATGCATTCAAAGGGAATAAGAAGAGGGGCAGGGCACCATACTAGCGAGCAAGCCCGACTGGCGAAGGACCTTCACCTCACAGAAGAGCACAGCCAAATAATTTACACACGGCGGTGTAGTTGTGTTTCTGTGTGTGAATACAGGTCTCCAGCGCTTTGATTTAGGGATGCGTTTTGAAAAAAAAAACGTATTCCTATCCCAGGGATATTTCCATCATAAAGCCCTGGTGTCAAAAAATGGGTCGGTAACACGCAAGTTATACCTCTGGTATTGCATGCGTCCATAGGCTACGGGGCTTAACTGGTTACCTCGCCATTTACTACTGGTATAGCGTGTTGTGTGATCCATAAATTGTTGTCCCGAGTCCGGGTGCACTTTGTGTCTGTTAATTGTATGTTTGTAAAGTCCCCCGCAACACAGGGCTTGTTCCCTAAAGCGGCAGTTGTCTTAAAATAAAAAAGGATTGTATCGCATCACACAAGCGAAAAAGCCCGACTGGGGAAGAACCTGCGTCTTACAGAAGACCAAGACTAGAAACAAGTTCCATACAACTTTTGCTGCCGACTGTATTAACTTATTAGCTTTTTACAAGTTTCACAATGGCGACATGAGGAGTAGAATTAGCGTGTATAATAACGACATGCGATATTTTCTACAACAATCTGCAGGACTATGATTAGCACTGTGTGTACCCGTGGCTATAGATTGCTTATTAAATTTATTGCCTTTTGTTTTTATATTGATTTGTATGTGTGCACGCTGGCATTGAGACAGCGACGCAATTCTGTTTCAAACTTTGCTGAAGCAAAGAGTTTTAAAAGGTAAGGCACCGAACGATCAAACTGCCTGGGGTATCTTTATCTTACGAAAGTCCATCGCTAAATAAATACACACAGAGGTGTAGTTGTGTTCCTGTCCGATTGAGTTGATGCGCGTTTGATGGTAAGCAGTTAATGGAGCATTTGCAACACCAGGCTTTTGTGATGGTGTATCCCTAGTATAGGTAAACGATTCTTTTAAAAAGTATTCCTAAATGACCACTGGAAACTTGTACTCACGCACATATAGCAACTACAACACTGTCAGTTGCTATAAGGATCATTCATTTGTAAGGTGGGATCCTTTCTCAGTCGAGCTTGCTCGCTTGTAGGTACCACCTCCTCTTTATAGTACTAGAGACAAAAATTTTAATGATGTAACTCACTCAAAAGTTCCACAATCAAAAACAACGATATGGCTCTCTCGACGTTGACATTATGACAATGACTTTACTTTCAAGACCTTTATAACAAGTAAAATATTAACCAACCAGTTAAACATGATATATTTTATTAATAAATAAGTCACGTACACTTGAACATTAAATGTGTATATGCACATCGGCAATCACCGTGTGCGTGTTTCATTTGTAACCCATACAGCATATACGCTCATTTTATTGTTGTCTTACACTCAGCCTCAGAACAATTACAAACACGCCGTACGAACGTTGTGGAATGAGCTCTAAGCCCTGCCGAGGATTTCCCGAGAGACTATAGCATGAGGTTCTTTAAGAAAAGAGTTATAAGGTTTTTAAAGAATCGGCAACGTGCGAGTGTCACCCCTGGTATTGCAGGCATCCGTTATGCTTGTTTGCCACCTTAGTAGTATATAAATAAAAAATAGCTGCGCGCCTACCTGTGCGTAAT
This sequence comes from Trisateles emortualis, assembly GCA_947095525.1. NCBI lineage: Eukaryota > Metazoa > Arthropoda > Insecta > Lepidoptera > Erebidae > Trisateles > Trisateles emortualis. The sequence goes on along the minus strand of OX352749.1, from coordinate 10,717,596 downwards.
AATATCATGTGCTTTTACGAAGATGTTGGACAATGCCGATGTGCACAATTGTTATAGTATCGCTATACGTCATTATGTGTAGGAGTTCAAAGTGATTCAGTGTACCATTGACCTCTCAAAGGAAGAGATGACGCTTTCTATTAAGACAAACGACTGCGCAATGACACATTCACAAAACAGATAAAATAGAAAATAAGATCGATTTGTTTTTGCAAATAAAATAGCGATTAATGTGAATCGAATTGAGATTGATGGGAAGAATATGAAGTTTTTTATGGTCGATAGAAATAAATTGCGCATTGAATATATTTATAGACTCGGAAATCAGTAAAAATCACGAACAATTCGAAACTCAATGTTAAGCTCGCCTTTGTACGTAATGTAATTTATATATAACATTGATATCTATTTTTCTTTTGTATATTAAAGAATGTAAAAACAATATAAAACTACATGTTTTATTAGACACTGGGAAACAAGGAAGTCAAAGAGAGACATTGGTGGAGAGGCAGGGGCGAAGGTGAGGTCCATAAATTGGTAGACTACATAGGTATTTCTTTTATGTCAACCTTTTTTTTAATTTGGTTAGATGATTTCACCAATCACTACTTAAAAAACTAATTAGGTAGAAATGCTTACGCATACACCCGTAGGGGCGAAAGACATAGTGACCTAGGCCATGCTAGCTAATAGAATGTTTGCAAGCTGCGTAATTTCTGATGAATGTGGGCCGTAATAAAGCACCATCAATCATTAACACGATGCTTGAAGTGGTTTCTCAGAGAGTAATAATTCATAGAAGCGGAGCTGGATGGAGAAGCGTATTATTTCTAAGGATAACGAGTTTCGGGCGCACCGATTGTCACCGGTCACATCACTCGACACACGGGCATCCGAAACTTATCAAATAGTTTGTTCAAACGCGTATATACATGGAGTTGCGAACAACAGCCCGCTATACTATACGGATTGTTCAGGATTCGAAGACAAACTACAAGGACTACATAGTTCAAGACGATTTGCCCTTTTGTCTAACTAGTTTCTAATGATTTTTCAGTATTTTACAGACCCGGATCAAACTGCCTAACCCGGGTAGTTCTAGGGAACCCATATACGTTTTGGATCTCCTCTCTTCTAGCCAGAGGGCTGGGAGGTAGGCCCACACGCGTGCCTAATGCGGGTTGATGGAACAGACGTGCCTTTAGAATATCTTAAAATACGTGGGTTTCCTTACGATGATTTCCTTTACCGTTAGAAAACCTTAATTCACAAAGCAACTTGAACGGTCAAGGATAGGAATATTTAGGATATTTGTCCTTGATATTCCTATCCTTGACCGTTTAAGATGACCTTGACAGTTTAAGATGGCTTCTAGCAATGAGAGGGATCTCGATTTCACGATGTGTTTAAGAAAACTTTCACCCATCTACGGATTGACCGCTGACAAACGTAGCTTAACCTTTATCAATCTGCGCGGAGGTTACTTAGCACTTGAAAAAACCAGTTTAAAATACGACCAGGTGATATAAGGTAAAAATGTAAAGCTTTTGAGGTCAAGTATTACCTCCACTCTTTGACTCTGAAATGACTATTCTACCTCACTTTACATTACGAAAATAACTATAAAAATAGCACGTTCGCAAAATAAGATGCATAATTCTAAGGCTTGTGGCTATTACGTATTGCTGAGAGACAGAAACAAGGAAGATGTGCAATAAATGAACAGTTATTACAAATAAAGACCTTCATAACTAAAGATATACAATAGATGTATTCAATGCCGATTTAGTCATGGATGAAAGACATGCATTTTGTTAAAAACGAGGTTAGCTTATCTCTAGTAGCCGTTACATAAGATAGCAACACGCCTTTTGCTCTGAAGGGGTATACAGATGTGTATCATATCACTACGCTCGCTAGCTACGAAAGGGCTCAAATAGAACCAAGGTCGTCTTAAAGTTTTTGTCTTTAGTAAAAAGGGATAAATCTCTTCATAGAATGGGAGCATATTAGAAGAATAATAGAAGTTAAGTCTTTTTAAGAAGAGTGGTGTGAAGAATAGAAGTAGAGTGGAGTAACGATCGTGGTTATGATTTCATTGTTTCAGGTGTCGCCTGGACTCCAGCTCACGAGCAAGCCCGACTGGTGAAAGACCGGCGTAGTTTTTACGAGTACGAGTAGACGATCACAGGCAAAATCTACGCCTTGTGGTATATTTCTGTTGCTATGCGTGTATACGACTCAACAATTTGTCACACGAAAACGAAACGAAAACTTATCCGTAAAAGATCACCGGAGAACTATTCGAGGACCCTTAAAGTCTGGCTGCCTAGCTTCTATATAACCGTATCTCTATAAATCAATGACTGATTCATAATATTCAAGTAGCATCTAGTAATCTAATCTTCGTGCTTCAAAAGATACTTAAAATTTCACTAATTTATACGTAACGACAGGCATACGCGTTCCATTGGAGCGCGTTTTATGATCAAATAATCTACAGTTGACTAATAATTTCCACTTGATTGTTTATACTTGGATAGGCATACGTTAGTACTATAAATACGGAAATTATTATAAACAAAACAAAGCAAAAGCGAATACCGGCTGGTTTGGTACTTTAAACAGTTTCTTTTTAATTAAACTTTGGTGGCAAACAAGGGTCCGTCTGATGATAAGCAGTTAATGGCATTGTGGCATCAATCCTAACAAAAATTGCAAGCTTTTGACTGCTTTTAAAATCTGGGTTATATGTGTTAAAATATTTACGGAATGTTCCCCTATAATCTTTTTTTTAACAACAACTCCCGCGGGAACAAGCCCTGTGTCGCCAGGGACTTTACAAACGTACAATTCAGTCAAAATTCACAGAAAGTTTGTTCATCTTTCACTATGAATGTTCAATCAGGGACAGCTATTGCAAATGCAAGGCCTATGTAAATTGTAAAAAATGCTGCAGCGGGCGGGCTCCTACGCGTTAGGTCTAGGATAGTTGCCGAGAAGACAAGCTCTGAAAGTATTAAATGAATTTTAACGAAAACTGTACAGTGAGTGTTTCGTTTTTTTAATCTTTACCGTACATACCGTACCTATGACTATTTTGCGGAGGTAGGCAGAGATGTAATATTTCCACTTTTTAACCGACTGTGCAAAGCGACTCATGTGTTCATGAGTCTATGTATGTATGTTTTTACGATTCCTATCCTTCTTTTTTCTTACTAAAAATATTCCCGCATTGAAAACAAGTACTGTGTCGCAAGGGACATAAGAAACATAATATAATTAACGGACACATCCTAGACAATCACTCATGTGTATTTGTATCACACAAAGTTTTGTCCTATGATGCCGACTATTGGTTTCCACTTTCGACGATCCATCTTCATATCCTTCTTTTGTTATTTATCAATTTTGTTTAATAAGATTTTTAAAGAAAGAACAGGTTGTTATCCATTTAACAATTACAAAGTTATGATTATGTCATTTGCCGAGTGAGTGATGTAGTAAGCAGATGATAACAGATTACATCACATCGACAATCGACATTTATACATCATCTCCTACTAATATTATAAACTTAATGCGAAAGTTTGTAATTACTGTATATTTGTTACTCAATCACGCAAAAAGTACTGAATGGATTGTATTTTAGTAAGAGACTACACTGTTATCTATACTATATTAGGTATAAAGGTTTGTGACGTTGTAGGGTATAATCTCTGGATCTACAGAACCGATTTTGAAAATTCTTTAAGGCCCCTCTCTCAAAAAATGATGAAAAAGAGGTGTAAATGAAACCATTTTTTGTTGGCACTTATAGACAAATGACTGTCAAAAAATACAGTATTTATCTACAAGATGTGTTTCATAATATTATAGTCTTGTAATAAATTATATATTAATCCTAAATAGTTTGTAAAAAATCATCGAATCAGCACCTAATTATTGAGATGTAACCACTTTATGACTTAATTTTTTATCAAATAATACGAAAAAATGTACTAATATTTAAAGAAAACATACACCTATAATTTGGTAATGTTATATTTAAAATAAGTTTGCATTTTATTTTATTAAAAATGAATAAGACGTCCATTCAAAGAGTACATCTGTTTGTATACCCGCGCTCGCCTAGAGAATAGAGTCGTGTTTGCTTCGCCCAAATGCTCAAGGTCGTTAGCGATATCACAAGCCTTAACCAATATAAACCCACGTTATTTGTGAGTGTCATAGGCTATATTTTATTGACAAAAACATTACGAAACCCCGCGAAATACCACACGTGCGAAGCCGGGGCGAAGATCGGCCATTGTGGAGACATATGAGGGAGGCCTACGTTCAGCAGTGGACATTATCAGGCTGACATGATGATAATGATGACGAAGCTGGGGCTGGCTGCTAGTAGCCTATATGCTAAAATAGGCTTTATAATGCTTTTTAAAAAAACGACGTCTATTCGAACGTAGCCGTCGCCTTTCAGAAGATTTAGGCCAAGCTAACACAGTTGTGTTCCTGTTCATGAGTACAGGTTTCCAATGCTCATTAAGGGATACAATTTAAGGAAACATTACCATGCGAGATCTCCTCTTATATAACAAATGTGACACAACAAAAAGAGTGAAACAATGGGGAACAGCTAGTAAGAAAATAATAAAGATGTTTACACACTATAACATAAACAAACACGATTAGTTACAAAACAGGCTACGTAGATCAGGTGAACAAGACCTCATTTGTTCTTTGTCAACTGAGACACACACACACACACACACACACACGCAAATGCATGTACAAACATCACTACACCGCTCTGACTCAGTGATGCACTTTTGTCCACATAAAACACATGATATACACGATTTAGGTTTATCTTAACAAAGATATAAGATGAATAATATGATATATCAACACATAGAACATTATATTCTGAGTTTATGAGAAACAGCTTGCACTATTAAGACCAATTTAGAAGCTGTTTCAATTTAGTGGATTGAACTTAATATGATGACAAACAATGATATGTAAATATATGTTACATTCAGAGAAGCGATTCAGTTTTGTTGCGTTATTATTACACGTACTTACTTACATTATAGGTGTATGATAGATTTCAACTATGCGATAAATAATACGGAATGTAATACAGAAACAAAGGTATCTATTAGTTGACTAAAACACAAAGACTACAATTATTGCCTTTTTTTGAACAATTTCCGCGCGTTAGTGTAATATCTACCTCTTTCTAATGGCGTAGCCGGAGGAGGGGTGGTACGCTACGGGTGTCACCTAACTTGTGTGTGTCATCCTTTTTTGAATAATTTCCGCGCGTTAGTGTGATATCTTCCTCTTTCTAATGGCGTAGCCGGAGGAAGGGTGGTACGCTACGGGTGTCACCTAACTTGTGTGTGTCATCCTTTTTTGAATAATTTCCGCGCGTTAGTGTGATATCTATTTCTTTCTAATGGCGGCGTAGCCGGAGGAGGGGTGGTACGTTACGGGTGTCACCTAACTTGTGTGTGTCATCCTTTTTTGAATAATTTCCGCTCGTTAGTGTGGTATCTACATCTTTCTAATGGCGTAGCCGGATGAGGGGTTGTCGCTACGTGTGTCACCTAACTTATGTGTGTCATCCTTTTTTGAATAATTTCCGCGCGTTACAGTGATATCTACCTCTTTCTAATAACGTAGCCGGAGGAAGGGTGGTACACTACGGGTGTCACCTAACTTGTGTGCGTCTTAAGTCTTTGTAATTTTGTTCAGATGTATGGTAACGGGGTGTCGCTCATATGCAATGGGCACAAGTAACATCTGAAAGATGAGTCGTTCTTGAACGTTTTCGAATTGCATTGACAGGGTGACATCCATTTTAGCCAGCCATTCTAGCTATATGTACAATTGTACATGCACACACATTTATAATAGCAACCCATATATGTTCCACTGAGAGGCACGGGTCTCCCTCTCTTCTATCAAGAGAGAGAGAGATAGAGTTTATAGGCCTTAATTCACACATACTGGCTTAATGCGGGTTGGTGAATCAGACATGTCTTTAGAGTTTTTTTTAAGACATGTGTATGTTTCCACACAATGTTTTCCTTCACCGTTAGCAGATGGCGAATCATTTGATAAGTACATATAAACACCACAAAGTGAAATTCACATTGGTACTGCCACTTGGGATCAAACTCGCACCTCTTGTGTGCAAGTTGGTTACTTTTCACTAGGCCACCACCACAAAAAGGTTTTAAATATTAAAAAAAGTGTTTTAAGTTTAAACAGTTATGTCTCAGTCAATGTTTGAAGTCAATAATTGAGCATAACTGTACAGATGTATGTTTAACTAGACAGAAATGAAAGTTACAAAATGGTATTGTTTATTGCCTTTGATTATCTATGTTTATAATGTTTGCCATTAATCCCTTCACTTTCTGATGTATTAGACAAAAGTAAGCAAAGCTGCCGTGTTATAACTTAAATGCCGTTATCTGACATTGGTTTGATTGATTTTTAACTTTTGATGCTATATTAATGAGAAAAAAAAATCGATTGATCTGTGTTTACGAATTTTTAATATCTTGAATAGTTTTACTTTTTTTTTTTTTTAAAAGTCGTTTAGTATGTTTCTCGTGTGAAATAAACAAAAATGTCATTAAGTAACAACGTGACCAGATGTCAGATAACGGCATTTAAGTTATAACACGGCAGAAAGACAACATATCCCATCCTATCATCTATAAAAAAAAAGGTTTAAAGTTACACCAGAGTATAGTATGTGTATTGGGAGTCGTTAATTTGTTGTTATATCCATAACTTCACATCTTCGCGTGTATTTTACCTGCCCGTAGGTAAATGGGTTATTATTTTACCCACCCCAGCTTGTTTAAAAAGGCTAGCAGACACTTGGAGCTGCATTTTCCACCATAAATGTTTTAATGCTGGTCTCAAATCTCCAAGCTTTGATCCCCACTGCTGGTCCAATTCAGGTTGGTCAGTAATTTTTTCTCAGATATGAGTGATTTCCTCAAAATCTTTTCCTTCATGAAAAAAGTAAGGTAACATCTGATAACAGTATAAGATGTATGTTATCACAATGCAAATACTTATTATTTGATGATTATAATACATACTATATTTTAATGTAATATGTAAGTGTTAATATCAGTTATGAGTAAAGATTATGTTATTGAATGCATAACATTTTTTTTTATCAAATGATGTAAGAAATAAATCAAGATTCAGATTGCCAATAATTTCAATGATCCAATACTAGCATTTTTACTAAGACATTTGACAAACTAGGGTAAATATAATTTAAAAATCACCCTTTCAACCACCCACTTGAGTTGTGGAAATAGCACACTATACCTTACATAGTATTTTTAGAAACTCTAGAATGTAAATGACATCATTTGCATTATTATTTTTGCCATTCATTAAGCTGTTGCATGTAATTTATAGTAATGAAAAATATTAACATAACAGGCATTCATGTGTTTATGTGCAATAAACTCTCCATAAAACAATAATTTTTGTTCACAGATAATCAAGATTATAAGTAAGCTATGATATTAAAATTTGAATTCAGAATAAAAAACAGATATAGATACAATATTTGAATTTGTAAAAGGTAGCCTCAAATTTACACTAATAAAATTTTGTAAACAAAAATAATTACACTAATTTGCAATAGCTATAAAAGTTTTAACAAAGCACTTGCATATCTGTTAGAACAAAATATATATTTTTAAATCACAAGTAAAATCCACATGTAAATTAATATTTTAAACTATAATAGGTTTGTTAGGTATTTTTTTGGATAAAAGAAAACGCTAAGAAGATTTCAAAAAAGGAATTGCGTAGGTAAGTAAACAGAGTATTTTTTTTATACTCAAGTCATCATAGGTATAAGAAAATATAATAAATGGAAAACTTGATTCCTGATCTTAATAAAAAAATTGTGTGGTTTAGAATAAATAGAACAATGATGACATGAGTCCAACCTAAATCCAACACAAAAAAAAAAGAAAACAAACAAACCTACATGGAGAATATTTCTGTAAAGGTGGCCTTCCGCCTTCCTGTCGAAGGCGCTGCTAATTAGAGCCACTTATCATAAAAGGAAATGTCCACATTCAAGGTAAGCAAGCATGGCACTACATGATGGAGTGGAAATACACAAGAAAATGAGTGGTACTCACAAGTTGCCACTTGGACTTGCGCGTGGGGTCCGCAATAGTGATCAACAGCCTGTGGATCATCTGCACTGTGCCTTCGTAATACACCAGCGCCGACTCGTAGTTCCCCATCAGTGCCATCTCCCTCGCCAACTTTGTGTTTTCGCAAATTTCGCCAACAGAAACTGCCATTATTGTCATTCCCGCTGCGTACATGTAACTTATCCAGAGTGAAAATGATATGATTCTTCGCGAAGTCGTCTTTGAAGATTAGAATCGCGTGTGACATCCAATGATCCAAATGTAACACTTCGCATTTTCACAACATAACCCACGCGCCTTTCATTGTGTACATTCGTTATTCACTTAAATATTGAAAATGTTTGTTTGTAAGTGTTATTACTTATCTCATGATTTGTGTAAATTTATAAAAATAAGACCATATTTATATGATAAAACAAAACTTATCAATTTGGTTCGTTCAACAGTCCACAATCACACACAATCGTAAGTCAAAAACTGCCAACCAATAAAATCAATCAGCCAATGACGAGTTCAAATGACAAATTTGAATTTCCACATGTTGGTAGCACTGTATATAAGCCCTGATCGCTTCACTTTCTCACTATAAAATATATTAGTCGATTAAAACCAACACGGAAACAAAATCGCCTAAAACTATTATTTAAGAATTAAAAAATAGATATATATGTGTGTTATAGAAATAAACGCAACCTTAGGTAAATTATCCATTCTATATTTTCTTTTTTATGTAACAGGGTTTTTTTTTTCTGAAACAATATTTTTAACCATTGACCTCAAATATACAAAAAAGCACATTGTTAATAAAAAGAAAGTTCAAATTGCATAAATACTAAAAAGCCAATAATAAAAATCAGCATGTTAACATTCATTGTTCACAAATAGTGCTTCAAACCCTACTCATAATGTGGCACTGTAATTTACGATCGACTAATGATACTGTTCAATTCATTTGAAAGTTTCTTTACTAAAGTAGTTAAAGGCAACGACACGTAGAAATGACGTAGGTAGTAACAGCCCTGCTACATTATTAATTGCATATTACATTGCTGTTTACACAACAATCTACTATTACGCTCGATTATAAACATAACAATATAGATCCCATGATTTACCTAGGCTTCTGTGCATTAATTAATGTAAATTATCATTTTTGGTGAGGTGAGTAGACTTAGATCAAATGTGATTTAATTTGATTTGAACCAGGCAATCCAGGGTATCCCACATTACCTTTTAAGTCCATGTAGTAGTAGATCCATGTTTCCGTACTTCAAAATATGATTATAAAATATAAGGGTTATTGTAATAAAACAAAAACACTAACAATAAACATTATATTCGTAGTTCTAGATATAATACATAGTATGAAACATAAATACAATCTTTAGTTATACAGTATTATGTCTATATACATTAACACCTTTTTTGTATCCAAGTAACAAGAAAGTAACCAAATAAATAATATAGTGCTTCCAATATAGTGGCGCCACTGTCTTTGCAGCTCGTACTTAGATCTGACATTACCGTGGAACTATTCGTTGTTATTGCGCGGTGTTTAGTTTCTTGAATTCAACATTAAATTGTGACGTATCTCTAGTAAGGTAGATGACAAATTCGAATCGTGTGTATTAGCTCGAACTTCTAGCCACTTAGTTATACTGTAACTTTCTAGAACAATAAAGTGTATAACAAAGTAGAGCATGTTTTTATCGTTATTGAATTCGTAACATAAGCAAAATTCTTTTTTTTTAAAGTTAAAAACGAATCACCAATAGTATAAAATCTTTTCGCTTTTTTTCACAACATTTTATTTTAATAAGATAATTTGAAATTTTTTGTGCAAAGGACACATGCAAAGTCAATGAAATTAGGTCGTGTATGTGTGTTAGTATTCAGTTCTATGTTTAAATATAACAATCCTGTTTACAAAATATAACATTTCAGTCATTGAACATGACAGTCAATAAACCTTACAAATTTTAATGCTAAGTATTGCCATAATATAGAATAAATATGTTTTTTAAAATGGTATCCTTAATGGACGTTAACAGCCTATTACGGATACCATTGCTGTGTTATGTGTTACTTGCTTTTTTTTTGAATGGCTATCATTTCATGTCTTATATTCCCTTTGATTATAATTTTAGTGTTGCAGCATGGATATAAAAAGTCTTATGTATTATTTCTTTACAAAACAGGTTATGAATCCATACAAATAAAAATAAATACAATTTATATAAACCTCAATAATTTAATGAGAACTATGCGATAACTAAATCAACTTTAATATGATTTAAAGTCTAATCATACTACAAGATAAAAAAAAGTATCGACAAACATTATATTAAGTTGCAACACTGAAAAATGTTGCCAACAATCAGTTTGCAATTTACTAAAATGTTACTAAACATCTAAGTTTCTTATAATAAAAAATATGTCACACCTACTGAGTATAAATCTTTTTTTTATTTCTTTATCGAATTTAATAATAGCGTCATAATTTACCGCGAAAAGTTACAAACATATTTTGCATTGCTATGTAATATAGATAATTATATATATACTAGTAGTTACTAAAATAATACAATGTTGTGTACATGAAATAATTCTTTGGATAACTTATATGTTTAAATATTGTGTTACAATTTTCAATTGCCTAACTTTTGGAAAACATTAGAAAAAAGGATGAGTAAGTGTTAGTGTATACCCAGACGCAATGAATCACGAGAGAGCGCGTCCTTATTTTAATAGTAACTTTTTTACGAAAACGATGACAACAAGCATACGTCCCAATAGGTGGTAAGCAGTTACCGTAACTTATAAGCACTTGCAACATCATTAACAATATTACAAATGCTTTTTATTATGGGCACCTAATCTCCCTTTTAGATGTAAGTAACTTTTATTCAACTTAAAATATATGCACCAAATAAAACCTTAATGAGATTTACAGTAACAAACATAATATACAAAGAAAACTAAAATTAACTTTAACCTAATAATGTGTAGAAATCAAGAGAATAATGGAGTTACCCTCTATGATACATCTAGCACCAAATAGTATTTACAACTTAAAAAAAGAAAAAGATAGACAAGATAGAGACTAGGTAGATATAATCGTTGCGGCGAAACAAATATGGCGTCTATAAAATTAACACTACTGTAATGAAACAAATGTTTTTGCCTTTAACCACCCAAACACCACTGTCGTGTATAGCCGACAAATAAAAAAATATGGTGTCGAAACTGACCGACTTGTACTATGTAAGGTGTTCGATCACAGATATTACAACGCCAAACAAAATGGGTCACGACAACCAAAATACTTTACTTTTACGAAAACATTCGTCGGCTATATCTGACCGTGGTCTCATACATTATAATATACTTTTGAGTTTGCCATTCCTAATATCAAATTTTATGTCCAATCCAAAATATAATTTCAAAAAGTTTATAACATTTTTATCCTAACATTTAAACTATCGCGTTGCATGATATACAATATTTACATAATATATACTTCAGGTATTAACACAATCATGCTTTTATTTACCTTTAGATTGTATGACGTTTTGACCAGGTAACATAGTCAGATTGTTTCCACGGTGACACCTCGTCGAAACGTCAAGGTAATTAAACCCGTAGTATAAAATATTGTATATTATCTGTCATTTATTGAGTTCTATCTTACACATACACTCGTAACTATTATATATTTTAGATCTAAATATATTTAAAATAAGATCTAATATCGAATGTAACTTGTAAGAGCGGCATAAGCGTTGGATTGTTATTCCCTGTAGTGTTGCTGAACAATAGCTAACCTTATGTTCCTTGTAATAAGATTTAGATTTTTATATCGTATACAACTATACATAAACAGATTTAACTTTATAGTCAAATCTATTTATGTATATGTGTCTTATTTATTATTAAGATATTATTACCAATGATAATTGCCTGTCCATTTATAATCATCTTTGTTGATTAAATATAGCATCGATTTTTAATTTTAAATTAGTAGGTAATTATCATAATACACTGTTTAGCAGCAATTATATAAGAATAGAGTTTCGTGTTCAAACTCTTTACTTATTATACACTCAGAATAATTACGTATAGAGACGCCAACTGTGAATTCTTAAAGTGTAAAAATCTATTAAAAAATGATTAAAGTAGTAGGGGGCAAAATAACCCATCGGGCTTATCTGATGCAAATTGGTAGGTTTACATTGGACCACCTATTTGGGTTCGTGTGCGTGAGCGCTTACCTCTGTGCTCTGGACGGAGGTAAGGTAACAAGTTAGGCTTAGGCATTGCAGATGGACAAAATAGTCTCATAATAATGTTGTGAATCATATTGTTTACTCTGGCATTGACTTCCTAAGGCGATTTATGCATGAGTGCATTATGTCAGCATGTATATAGGTATATTATAGTTTCTAGCTCTAATAAAACGTTGTAAGAAAATGGCAAAAGAGTACAGCTTTTTACTATTCTATACATAAATTATTATGAGCGTATATATATTTACACGTATCGTTGATTTCTGTGGGTTCCTTGAGACTCTTAGGGTAATAAGTTATACTCTTATAAATAAGGTATATGCATGTCATATTAAAAATTGACCGCCAGTGTTGATTATAGTCGACACATGACTCGCTATGCTTACTAGATAGCACGCTAGCTGTCGGCCATATCCGACTATGTCATTCAAAAGGTCAGAATTGTTTTTATTTAAACTGTAATTGTATTTATCGGTTTATAAGGAGAAACATATCGTTGTTTCTACACAAAAATGTTATCATTACTTTTGACTTCTTAATGCTTTCTTTATAGATTAGCTATAAACAAAAATCTTTCTGGAAAATCTACCATACTATCGTTTTGAAAGATTAAAATATACATGCATACACCTTACTATATAAAGATTATTATAATATTATTATAATTTCGAGACCAAAAGCTAGCCGCTAGAATCCAATACAACGTATATAAATTATATATTATAGTATATAATATACACATACAACCTTACGAAGCATATGAGTAATTGTTATCACATGTACGGTGGTCCAACTTATCCACATAAGATTTCGTAAGCAAGTTATATATTTTTATAATTTATGTTTGCCCTGAAAATACTTTAGTATAGATTTAAGCTTTTTTATTTTTCTTTCGAATATAGAATCTTTTAAGCCATGATTATTATAAACTGTAATATAATAAATGCAAACAATGAAGTGTCATGGAGTACCCAACTATTTGTTTAAAGTTTTTTAAATTTGGCAAAACAAAGATGTGACGCGTTACGTCACATGTCATCTCATAATTCTCTCACGACAAATTATGAACTCTTGAGTCTTGTATTTGTGTTTATTATACTACACGTTGACCTTGTACACTCTAGCTACTTCATAATGATTAATCATGATTTTATTTACCCAATTTTATAATAATATTTGCTTTATTTTAAAATAATAAATATTGTGGAATCTCAGAGGCGAGGTAGTCAGTTAATTAATTTCCTGAAATTTCTAACGTAAAGTCAAAAAAAATTAGTGGATGACGCGGGAAAATGTTAATATGACTCTTTACTAAACAGGTATACAACTAGATCAATATAAAGCAGCTAGTGTCTAAAGTTCGTTTATTTTATAACCCTTTGAACGCCTCTGCCGAGTAAAGCCGACAAATGAAAATATGTTCACTCCTACAATATAGCCACGACCAAAATTTTATTATTTAAATATTTATGCACATGATATAAAAATGAGGTTAACATTTGTCGGCTATAGCCGACAGTGGCGTCTAAATCGTATATAAGCATACAAATTGTTTGTCCCTAACATCAAACACGAATATCAGTTAACTAACATCAATGGCATCGAACTAAATCGTTGAGCTTGTTAATAATTTTAAATTATAAAAAAGCTATAACATTACAAAACCGCAATGGACGTATTGTTTCACAATCTATGTATGTACAGTACAGTCACTTTATACTTATTTATAAACAGTTGTGTGTAACTAGCTTTATATTGCGTATAGGTAAGGAGAATATTACATGGAGCAACGCGGCATGTTTAATAAACTAAAATATTAAACTGCACAGTAGGAAATCGGTCGAGCCTTGTACCATTCAGGGGTTCATTCGAGTCTTGCATCGCAACCCGTCGAGTATTGTACCACTCAGCAGGTAATCGGTCGAGTCTTATACCTCTACCACTCAAAAAATCTAATCTTACTGAGTTTGCTAGTGTATAATATATGTATTAGGTCGAGCCTTGCACTACTTAGTAATTACTCAGGTCTTGTACAGTACAGTAGGTAGTTTCTTATTGAAAAGACAACTCCCGCTCTAGAGAACAAGCTCTGTGTCGCGGGAGATTTTACAAACATACAATTAACGGACACAAATTACACCCAGACTCAGAACAATTCTTCTTGGGTCACACAAAGTTTTGTCCTGTGTGGGAATCGAACCCACAACCTCGTGCACAGCAGGCGCATACTGCGGCCACTGGACCACCAAGGCAGTCAATTTAGGTAATTTGAAAAGTCTTGTACCACTCAGCTACTGCTTAGTAATCTATCGAGTCTTGTATTGTTGATAATGCATAAAGCTAAACTTAGCTGTGCATGCACATACCACAACACCGCGCCGCTCCGAGTGATATTCGTCTAAGATAGTGGAACTCGTCAGATATGTTTAATTGTATTTTTATTATATTTAATCATAAAGAGTTTTTCGTTTTTTTTTAAATCAAAATTTCTTTAATGGAACTCGCGTCATCGTCACCGAACGCCTTCCATGAGTTATATTTATTCTGTGTATATATGTGTACTTTTTGGGTGAACAAAAAAAGTGTCTCTCGCGTCATCGTCAACGCACGCGTTTGACGCCACAATTCACAAGTTAGTTTTCACTTCTATCGGCAGTCCCCAAAGATGTTTTTATCTTTATTTAGTGTGATTTTTAACAGAGTTCAAAAAGGGAGGAGGTTGTATGTGCCACCATATGTTCGACTGTATGTTTTTTTTTAAATGTATGTTCACCGATTTCTTCTCTCCGCCTTTTGTGGATCGATTTTATTTGAAAGAGTATACTCTTGAGGTGGTCCCATTGGCACCAAGTCAGGATCTGATGATGGAATACCAGGGAAATCGAGGGTAACCCTCAAATATTATAGGTATTAACAATGTTTTTATTTCATATATTTTTTTACTACTCAAAATATAAAATAAAAAAATCTGTATTCAGTTATTTTTAGCCTTTTGAAGTCGGTTAAATTTTTTTTTCAATTTTTTTTTATATGAATAAATTAATGAATGACCATTACTTATAATTTAGTAGTAAAAATATAATTTTAGTGGTGCCATCTATACTTTAAATTTCACTTTTTTTTTAATCTAACGAGTTCCACTGCCCTTAATATTAATATATTGATAAGCTGTAAGCTCTTGTCGGTCTACAGACGCAACTTACTCTCAATTAAGCATAACTTCTAGATGTTCCTTGGGTACCGGTGGTAGTACGTGGACCTGCTTCGCTTTCCCTGCGTGGTACACTTGGCCAGGACTGAAGGGCTCCAGTCGAGGGTGGGCTGAGATGTCCTTTTTTGGATCTAGAAAATTAATAGTAAATGGAGTGATAACTACTCTTAAATGTAATATATATTAACACAACTACACCGCTGTGTGTAGTTTTATAGCTGTGGTCCTTCCCCAGTCTTGCTAGTTAATATGGTGCCTACCTCTCTTAAATTTGAATTGCAGTGTTTCCTTTGGCTGCACCAAATAAATGATTCTTTCTATTTACTATTATTTACACCAGGGATATCACTCGTTGCCTATCTAAACTTTGTATGGAGAGTTAAGTTACCTTTGGTGTTAGCAGCTATGTATTTAGAGAGCCTGACGGTGGGCAGAGGCAAGTAGCCGGCTACCAGTGGCATCACGTCTAATGTTACGCTTTGAGGTTCTGCGCTGTTCGACTCCATTGTTATAACACCTGCAACCACAGTTGAAAACTATTTACTTAAAAATTTCAAACCAACAAAACATAAAAGAAAAGTTATTTATTTACTAGGAATTTCTTCTTGTTATCTTTATATACATATGTAATTCTTCTGTGTGTGTGTGTCACTCAACTTCTCCTAAACGGCTGGACCGATTTTATATTTTTTTTTGTGTGTCAGGTGGTGAATGGTTTAGATTTACAATTGGACCCGGTAGGTGGTGCTGCTGTAGGTATGTCAGCTTTTCCGAGCAGGACGACGTCTGCCGCTAATAGCCACATAAAAAAATCACTCAAAATGCTCAGATCTATATGTACGACTAATTAAAAAAATACTGTCTTGTTCTACATGTATGCAATATATGGTTTTAAAACTGCACTGTTCGTTTAATTCTGATGATTGGTTGTCCGTGTGGTGTGTAATAGGTTCGATGCCAAGTGACAAAAAAAAAGTGTAATCCTCGAATGGTCTGCGTCAAGGGGTACTTTTTTTAAATAAAATTTTAATAGTAGTATAGTAGTTACCTGCAGTACGACCTAAGACCGCCCACATCGTCTGATCAGCTAATACTTCATACATAAGAGACATATATTCCGTTTCGTTTACCTGAAATTATAAATTTAATAATTAATAAGCAAGATAGAAATAAGCTGTTAAATATCGACACTCCTCATTACCCCTTCATAAAAAAATGGAAAGTTAATAATATAATAAAAATAGCAACACATAAATGTTCCACTACTGAGCACGGGTCTTCTACTCATCAGTGATTTATTTATTTATTTAAACTTCCTGCAAACAAATTGCACAAGGCGGTCTTAATGCCTAAGGCATTTTCTGACAGTCAACCTTTGGGTGATGCAGAGATAAACATGGCAGGTGACAATAATAATAAAGAAAGAAAATAAAAAAAAAGAAACTATAGTTCAACTTCGTGCGCGACCGTCCCGCGGGGTACAGACGGTGGCGGGGGCGAGGTAGCGCGTCATTCTTAGTAGACGGCTACACACGATGCACGCGTTTCCCTTCCCCGCTACACCACCCGCTACCCGCTGACATCGTGGGTACCTCGCCCCCGCCAACGTCTGTCACCCCGCGGGACGGTCGCGCACGACGTTGCCGGACTATAGAAATAAGATTTACTATTGGCTAACGGTGAAGGAATACATAGCAAAGAAAACTAGTTATTTTTAATGAACCACGGTCATATTTAGACCACTGGGCGTCATCTAAAACATGCGTTTAAGTAAACAAATCTCACTTACCCTTTGAACGCTCAATTGCAAACAGCACATTTGTGAAGCCCTACAGAAGTCCGACCCTTTACTTGGCTCCAGTTTAGTCCTGATCACGAACAGTGTTGTGTAGTCCTGGATGTCGAAGGGGCAGCTAAACGATCTGCTCGGACCTTCGGCGGACGAGGGACGATAGTGAACGGAGAAGGTGGCCTTCATCGGACCGGCCTTCACCAGAGGATCTTTGAGGAGTTCCCACATGAATGATGCTGTTGTGCCGTCTGAGGCTACCGTCTAGAAAGTGGAATTTGATGTTGTATGGTCATTAATATTAGTCACTTCACTTGGAGAGGCCTATGTCCAGCAGTGGACGGCAATAGGCTGATGATCATGATGAAATAAAAAAGCAATAAATTATATACTTACTAAATCAAAAAATAATGTTACGATATTTGTTAACGCTAATCAACGAAACAAGCAATCTTATTAAAATTTTGTAAATGTGATAGTTTCTTTCTCGATAAGTGGTCTTTTTATTATTGCAAACGAAGCCACAGGCGAGAACTAGTTGTTATAATATTTTACTTTGAATTTACCCCCCCTAGTTAACGAGCCCTGTGCCACAGCACTTTACAAAACACACAATTCACAGACACAAAGTACACCCAGACTCGGAACAACCATTTATAGATGGTGAAGATCGAACCAACGACACCTCGCACTGTGATAAATGGAAATGTCTATCCTCTAATTTAAGCTTAATCAGGATTATTTTTATCTGTAAGAATCAAATCTTCTTCTTACCATATGTTCAGCAGTCTTCGGATTCAAATCTGACACAGTAGTATTCCCATCACACTCTAACTTGGGGTCAGTCAACGCGAACTGAACCAAATGCACCACATTAGACTTCAGGGTTACGTTGACGAACTTGCGCGTGTTGGATGTGAGCAGCCGCCAGGCTGCCACCATGGGAGGGCAGAAGTGGAGGGGCACTTCTGTTACTGTCTCCCACCAAGGGCAGGTCAGCCATACCTGTGGGAAAAGTAAGTAATAGAACAGATATTAATCCTACTAATATTATAAACGCGAAAGTTTGTAAGTATGGATGGATGGATGTTTGTTACTCTTTCACGTAAAAACTACTGAACGGATCTGGATGAAATTTGGCACAAAAATAGATTATGGTCTGGAATGACACATAGGCTACTTTTTACAGCGATAACCGACATCCACGCGGGCGGAGCCGCGAGCAACAGCTAGTAATAATAATATATTCATTTATTATAGCTTATAGTAATATCGCTAAAGACTGAAAGCTGTTTAAATCTCCTGGGGAGGCCTTTGTTCAGCAGTGGACGTCTTTTGGCTGAGATGGATGGATGGATAAATATTGATCATAATAAAGCGATCTAATATAGAGTCATGTACCTACACTATAACGTTATGCATGCTATATATGTAACAACTATTATTGTACACCCATATACCTATCGCTAAATTATTTGAATTTGAAATTCGAGTAATGTTAGACATTTTAATTTTTTGTTCACCGCATTTGTTCGGCTGCTCTTCGAAGAACGTGGATCACTGTTATTCCTTCCATATACTAATTTATTCCGGCTATATATAGATTTGCATTGAGATATGAACTTTATAACCTCAAACTTAAAGCGTATAATAGTACTTACTGTATGTTCCACACTTTTTTCTTTCCTAGGTTGTAAAGTAGCGAATAACTTAAGCGGGACTCGAGTTGTTTGAAACGGTTCCATGGCTGGCACTTTGATGGATAGTTCTCGAAGCATAGCTGAGTCGTCTTGGGCGAAGCGGATGAGGAGACCAGATGAGGTTTTGAGTAGAATTGTTGTATTCTAAAAGAAAAAATAATGTATATACTAATAATATAAAGAGATTTGTAAGGTTGGATGTAGGGTTTAATCTCATGAAATTTGATCCAATTCTAAAAAAAACTACTGTTTATCAGATTCTCTCTTCTTCTGCGGTTTTGCAACAATCATGAGTGCTGCAAATTTTATATTTTCAACGCCACGGTTGGATAAAGCCGACAAATTAAAATATGGTACAAAAATAAGTTTTGGTCGTCTCTTGCCGACATTGCTACTTATTTTTACTTGTCGGCTATACTCGACGACTCAAGCCTATGTTACTGAATTTTACACACGTTTTTACAAAAACAAATACGAAAGGTATTTGTTTTTTAAAATAAGTAAAAGTAACTAACCTCTTCAATATGTGAGCTGCCACTAGTCACAACAAGTTCCATCGCATGTTCTAACCCTGCTACCAAATCCTTCTTCGGTTCCACTTTGTTTAAATACACGTTAACCCCTTGCGTAACCACTTCATATCCCATTTTCGTCCCAATCAGAACATTGGATAAAAACTCTAATTTCTCTTCAACTAATAATGAAATTTGTCCTAATTTAAAAGTACCGCATTTCTTTGCTAGATATTGTAGGGTTAATTCGTTTGTTCCCGGTTGTAATGTTAACCCTTCGACTGCGAAACAGTTTTCGTAGTTACTTCGGATTGTAGTGGAAGGTTTTCTATATTTGCAGCTGTCTGAGCGTTTGAGGGTTACTTTTGGGTTTTGGCAGTCGACCGTCGCTTTTTGCAGTGACCTATCTTCTTTGTAGTGCAATTGTGAAGATATTTGTAATGGATTTAACAGTGGGTTTTTAGGTTTTAAATCGTCCAGTCTTATACTGAAAAGAAATAAAAGTTAAATGAATATACATTTGTGGCATAATAAATGTACACTGTTTTTAAATTAATTATAATTCCATGGTTTCAGAGAGGTTCGGCACCATACTAGCGAACAAGCCCGACTGGGGAAGGACCTCCACCTTACAGAAGACGTCAGCTAAACAACTAAACACATCGGTGTAGTTGTGTTCCTGTGTGTGGCTACAGGTCTCCAGCGCTCATTTAGAGATGCGTTATTTAGCTGAGGTCCGATTCCTGAGATAGGAAACCGCTTCTTTCAAAACGCATCCCTAAATGAGCGCCGGAGACCTATGATGGGTCTAATAAAATCCAAACAAAACAAAACTCAATTACCTTGTAATTAGGTTAGAATTTTCATTGTCTGCATCCACAGTCCCCCGTCTAGGAGAATTACTCTGCGTAACTAAACTACCGCTAGATAAATCAGTCTTATATCCTTTAACTGCCTTCTTGTCTTTATCATCGTTACAATACTCTATGCTTATTGCTGCTTTACTACACGTCACTTGTTTGGGAAGATAACTGATAACTGTCAACCGACATTCAACCTTATTATCAGTGATATAAACACCTCTTTCCGATGGTACTAAGCTGGTCGATACGATCTTAAAACATTCGTTTAGCTCCGTTAGCACTGATTCGGTTTTTTTTGACAGTTCTTCTCGTATGCTCTTCATCATTTCTTCGAAATAAAAGTTTCTGACTAGTATTTCCAATTCGGCGGTGCTTGCTATTGTTGCTGAGAGTTTTGTGTATCTGTAATAATAATATATTTACGCGCTTTTTCCAGCTGGGGTAAGCAGAGAGGTAAGTTTACCCACGTTTCCCCATTATTTACGGGTTTATGTAATAGATGGGAAGCTTTTAGCCATTCGAGGCACAATACCAGATTCAGGGCTGAAAGTATTTTCAAAGAAAATCCAATACCACGACAGTCACTGCGCCACCTAGGCAGTTTTACTTAATAATAATAGCAACCCATATACGTCAAACTGATGGTTAATAAGTTTTCTCTCCTCTATTAAGAGAGTTCAGTGGATTAAGGCCTTGGCCTAATGCACAAACGCTGGCCTAATACGGGTTGCCGACTGCCGATGAACACATAGACATTGCCTCACGATATTTTATCTTCACCGTAAGCAGACAAGAAAACATTTTATTAGCACGTATAATAGCAACCCATGTATGTCCAACTACAGGGCATGGGTCACCTCTTCTCTATCAAGAGAGAGAGAGATAGATAGAGAGATAGAGAGAGAGAGAGGGGAGAGAGAGGGAGGGGGGGGCGGAGATAGAGAGAGGGAGAAAGAGAAGGTCTTAATACACACACGGTTGCCTGATGCGGGGTTGGTAAATCAGACATGTCTTTAGAATTTCAATTTAACAAGTATGAATTCCACAAATTAAAATTCACGCTAGGTACTGTCATCTGGGATAGTACCCAAGCCTCATGCAAGTCCAAGTTGATAACTTTTCCACTCAACTACCACCGCTCTTTTAAAAATACCACAAAGTATCAAAACAGTACCTATCCACATCATTCATTTTCTTGGCCGCAGCCACCAGTTCGAGCCTGGTCTGCGCAGCCAGGTCTCTCCAGCCTTGTTCTTCGTAAGACCTGAGCGCGTCCATCAGGAAAACCACCGCCTTCCCCGTCTCACCAAGCTCTGAGTAGAACGAGGCTAAGTCGCGACCGATCAGACGAGCGAACCTGGGGAATTGAGAAGATGGTAAAATACAACCGATTTGAAAACCTCCTCGAACCAGTTTCACTGATCGCAGTGGTCGAAATTCGACCGTAATTTTCTTTCTGCACTCCTCTGTATAAACTTTAACATTGCTGATCTCGATTTTAATTGCGACCAAAAAAAAACCCGACCCCAAGCGGTTATCCTATCCTACTAATATTATGAACGCGAAACTTTGTAAGAATGTATGGATGTATGTTTGTTACTCTTTCACGTAAAATTCAAATTAAAGTCCTTAATAAATCGCTATAAAGACGTTATGTACAGCTTCTGTGTGTCGTCATTAATTTGTGGTCTTCTAAAAGGTGGTAAGTTTTACACTAACCTCAATCTTCCAATATGCTTATACGTCCCCATAGCTAGCTCAGCCAGCTCCAGATAATACTGCTGGAAGCTGGTCTTGCTGCACAACGCCTCCTTCAGCCTGTCAGTGGGGGTGGGATGTTGGTTGTTAGGCTCGCTGTCTCCCATGCCAGCTGACAGCATCACTACCAGGTGCAGCTGTTCCGATGAGGGTTCAGGGGAGCCGGGGAGTAAGCCACAGAGTTTGCCTAATTCGTGAAGCTGAAATATAAGTAAAAATAAATAAATTTTACCTTTTTTAAGGCATCTCTCGCACCAGGGCGAAGAGGGTACAAGCCCTATGTCGTAGAGGACTTTACAAACATACAATTCACGGACACAAAGTATACCCAGAATCAGAACAATCATTTGTGGATCTCACAATTTTATGTCCCGTGGGAATCGAACTCACATTATACTCGAAACGGTGTTTAAATGGTGGGGCGATCAGTCACCGTGTAGTCAAAGTTAAAAAGTAAGATTGACGGCCGCACTCAGAGTCACCTAACGGCTACTTAAGGCGCTCTTTAGTAGAGATTTAAAAAAGCTCACTCTCAGAGTCAGCTAATGGTTCATTAACGTCCCTATTCGGCAATTATAGTTAAGTACAGCAAAACCTTTACTTACATTCTTAATGATTGATTTTGAGTGACAGGTGAAAGTTATATTTAGCGGGAAAAAAAATTAATTCGTAATATTTTTTAACAAAAAGCTAAAATGGGTATGGAATTGGCAGACGTTCCGAATTTTGGGTCGGATTATGCTAAAGGGAATAGATAAATAGAGGACCTTAGCGATCCTTACGTGATTACGCGGATCTTTTTTTATTATAATAAGAGCCACATAAGAACAAAAAATACTATAAAAAGATGTTTTGGGTCTTCAAGTGGGGATGTGTATTAAGGTACATAAAATAGCTGCTGTGATACGTGCATGTGCAACACTTCACAACCAACAAATGGGGCCGTTCATGTGGCCAATAAAGTAGTTGATGTTGCACCGATAAATGAAAACCCTAGCCACAGATAATATAATACTAGTACAGATACCCCATCCCATACAAAGAAATGGTTCCCCGCTAACTCGGGCTAACCTTCGGGCTAAATTTTAATTATCTGTCTATCTGTAGATGTCTGTATCCAACAGATTACGTGCATACACATAAAATCAACAGATGGCGACACTTTATTTAAAATTATATTTTTCATAAGATATAGTAGGCACCTACTTCATCACTCACATAGATTCCGACCATAAAGGGTAGGTATCACTCATTGTCTCGGGCTCGGGCCACGTTTGCTCGCTCAAGGTCACGCGCTTTACGAAATATACTTATTTTGATTGTTTGCTTCCGTATTTAACTAGCGCTCCGCCCCGGTTTCGCCCGGGCTAAACAATTTTTTCCCGTTTAGGTATATTAAAATGTTAATATACCTATTAACCTAAGTTTATTTTTTTGTTGATGGCTTATATTAGGTATACCTATAATATAAATTGATTTATTAAAAAGAATATTCGTGAAACTATAATAAGCAATTAATTTATCAGTGCAAATAAACAAATAATCTGTTTGAAGTGATAAGGGTCTGTTTGAATTGTTTCTGTCTTAGTCAAATTAGGTTAATTATAATATTTTGTGACAACTCACACACCATCTAAATCCAAACTTGGCACAGCCTCAGACGACAGACAGAGCATATCACACTAAGATTGGTCCTGAATGGGAATCGAACCCTCATGGATTAGATTCACTAACCACTAGTTACGTAGTAACTCTTTAGTAATCTGTGCCACTAGTACAACAGGCCAGTCGATGTAATTAATGGATGGAGTAAATTATAGCATTCTTTGGTATTAGTCCAACAGTCCGATGGTACTGGGTTCGAATCCCAGATTCATGTCTACTTTTTGAAATTTGTTTTTTGTATATGGTTTTTATATCAGATATTTTTTTGAATTATTTGTAAAAATATAGTAAAACAGTAATTATTTAGTATCAGTCTGAATTCACAAATAGGTAATTTTCCCACAGTACGATACCGTAGCACCGCTGCACCGTACCGGCCGTAGAACCGGCCGAACCGGGTTCGAATCCCAACCTCGGATACACTTTTTGTATTTAGTTTTTGTTTAGTTTTTAAAAGATTTTATTATAAATATTTTATATATCTTGGATGCAATATTTTTGTTGATAACTTTGATAACGTAAAACATTTTTAAAGTTTTTTGTTGAGAGAAAAAAACATATGCCCGTATTATTTATTTTTAACATAAGTCACTGTTTCACATAGCTGTAAATATTTTTATACCTACGAGTAAGTAGTATGACCCAACATTAAACTTCAAAACCAGGTAGGTATTTTAATTTATAAAAATCTGAAAATGCATACAGCGCCAGCGCCATTACTCACAAGTCACTCGCAAGTTTCAACTTCTTAGTAGTACAAAATACTGCCGCCAGGACTACGGCGACATTATTAAAATTTGTAAATATATAATTGTAATTTTGTTTTATGAGCCCTTTATTTCATTTTCCTATGCTAGTAGGATTTCTTAAAATATGTACGTATATGTTTCAGGCTATATTTCTTCCAGGTTTGAATTTTACATAAACGTAAATAACAAATCGATATGTGTAACTCCATCTATTGGTATTTATTCGTACTAATTTTGATTTGTTCCTGATGAGACCCCATGCCCTAGCAATGGTTTACAGTGCGACAAGCATTAGTAGAACGATTTTTTACTTAATACGCACTGATTGCTTAAGAAATAAAAAACTATATTATATTAAACAAACAATACTTTTATTTTATAATTTTAACAAAAAAAAATTACTTCAATACGGCAAGTTGTACAGTTTTCAAACACCTTGAAATCCCAATTCTGAAGTAGGTACCTACTTAAGCAGGATGAATGTTCCTATAAGGTTTATTCCCATTTTACCCCGTTCGTGAATAAATTATCATTGAGAAGTTCATCTGTCGTGTTTTTTTATCAGTTTCACTTCACAAAATCACAATTTCTGCCTGAACGTCTATAATTTTCGAAGAGTTCCCTCGATTCCTAATGGATCCCATCATTGGAAGTGGCTTTTTAAAAGTTACTTATTTACATTACTGTAAATATATATAGGTACTATAAACTTTTATTTCATTCGCAATGAACACACGTAAAATCAAAATAATACCTACTATTGACATTCACAGTTTGACAGTAAGCACAACAAGTAATACCATTAAAATAATTCGTTATTCTTAAATAAATTAAAAAATATTTTATAATTTTTATAGATTGACTTGTTGATAAAAACATTATATGGATAAAACTGATTAAACTTAGATTTATGATATGCTTTAGTTTTTGATGTATTTAAATAGATTTTTAAATACTTATTATTAACATTTTTACGTGTGGCCACACTGAAAATAACCAAAGGTTCCTTAAAGCCGTCATTAACTAATGACGTTTGTTAAGGTAGGGAGCATCTATAACAACATAGTTTTATTTTTAATTCCATGTTCGTTAAGAAGACAGCTAAAAAGTAGTCTGTAAGAAATTGCTTTTACGGCCGCACTCAGAGACATTCATTAAATTAGTCCTAATGAGTATTTAACTAATACGGATTAAATCCGCTAAATATCGGTGTATCTCAGAGTCAGTATTTAACGGTTCGTTAGTTAATGACGGCTTTAAGGAACCTTTGGGTGAAACGTACACTATCGATTGCATATCGATATATTTTCAGTGTGGCCACACGTAAAAATGTTAATAATAAGTATTTAAAAATCTATTGAAATACATCAAAAACTAAAGCATATCATAAATCTAAGTTTGATCAGTTATATCCATATTTTTTTTTTATCAACAAGTCAATCTATAAAAATTATAAAATATTTTTTAATTTATTTAAGAATTACGTTTTATTTTAATGGTATTACTTGTTGTGCTTACTGTCAAACTGTGAATGTCAATAGTAGGTATTATTGTTTTGATTTTACGTGTGTTCATTGCAAATGAAATAAAAGTTTATAGTACCTATATATATTTACAGTAATGTAAATAAGTAACTTTTAAAAAGCCACTTCCAATGATGGGATCCGTGAGGAATCGAGGGAACTCTTCGAAAATTATAGACGTACAGGCAGAAATTGTGATTTTGTGAAATGAAACTGATAAAAAACACGACAGATGGCCACCTGAACTTCTCAATGATAAATTATTCACGGACGGGGTAAAATGGGAATAAACCTTATAGGAACATTCATCCTGCTTAAGTAGGTACCTACTTCAGAATTGGGATTTCAAGGTGTTTGAAAACTGTACAACTTGCCGTATTGAAGTCATTTTTTTTTTGTTAAAATTATAAATAAAAGTATTGTTTGTTTAATATACCTAATATAGTTTTTTTATTTCTTAAGCAATCAATGCGCATTAAGTAAAAAATCTTTCTACTAATGCTTGTCGCACTGCAAACCATTGCTATTAGGGTTTTCATTTATCTGTGCAACATCAACTACTTTATTGGCCACATGAACGGCCCCATTTGTTGGTTGTGAAGTCTTGTACGTGCACATAACACAGCAGCTATTTTATGTAGCTTAATACACATCCCCACTTGAAGACCCAAAACATCTTTTAATAGTATTTTTTGTTCTTATGTGGCTCTTATTATAATAATAAAGATCCGCGTAATCACGTAAGGATCGCCAAGGCCCTCTATTTATCTATTCCTTTTAGCATAACCCGACCCAAAATTCGGAACGTCTGCCAATTCCATACCCATTTTAGCTTTTTATTAGAAAATATTACGAATTTAATTTTTTTTCCGCTAAATATAACTTTCATCTGTCACTCAAAATCAATCATTAAGAATGTAAGTAAAGGTTTTGCTCTACTTAACTATAATTGCCGAATAGGGACGTTAATGAACCATTAGCTGACTCTGACGGCCGCACTCAGAGTCACCTAACGGCTACTTAAGGCGCTCCTTAGTAGAAATTTAAAAAAGCTCACTCTCAGAGTCAGCTAATGGTTCATTAACGTCCCTCATCGGCAATTATAGTTAAGTAAAGCAAAACCTTTACTTACATTCTTAATGATTGATTTTGAGTGACAGGTGAAAGTTATATTTAGCGGAAAAAAAATTAAATTCGTAATATTTTCTAACAAAAAGCTAAAATGGTAATGGAATTGGCAGACGTTCGGAATTTTGGGTCGGGTTATGCTAAAAGGAATAGATAAATAGAGGGCCTTGGCGATCCTTACGTGATTACGCGGATCTTTTTAATTATAATAAGAGCCACATAAGAACAAGAAATACTATAGAAAGATGTTTTGGGTCTCCAAGTGGGGATGTGTATTGAGCTACATAAAATAGCTGCTGTGATACGTGCATGTGCAACACTTCACAACCAACAAATGGGGCCATTCATGTTGCCAATAAAGTAGTTGATGTTGCACCGATAAATGAAAACCCTAATAGCAATGGTTTGCAGTGCGACGAGCATTAGTAGAAAGATTTTTTACTTGATGCACATTGATTGCTTAAGAAATAAAAAACTATATTAGGTATATTAAACAAACAATACTTTTATTTTATAATTTTAACAAAAAAAAATGACTTCAATACGGCAAGTTGTACAGTTTTCAAACACCTTGAAATCCCAATTCTGAAGTAGGTACCTACTTAAGCAGGATGAATTTTCCTATATGCTTTATTCCAATTTTACCCCGTCCGTGAATACGTTATCATTGAGAAGTTCAGGTGGCCATCTGTGGCGTTTTTTATCAGTTTCACTTCACAAAATCACACTTTCTGCCTGTATGTCTATAATTTTTGAAGTGTTCCCTCGATTCCTCATGGATCCCATCATTGGAAGTGGCTTTTTAAAAGTTACTTATTTACATTACTGTAAATATATATAGGTACTATAAACTTTTATTTCATTCGCAACGAACACACATAAAATCAAAACAATAATACCTACTATTGACATTAACAGTTTGACAGTAAGCACAACAAGTAATACCATTAAAATAAATCTTAATTCTTAAATAAATTTAAAAATATTTTATAATTTTTATAGATTGACTTATTGATAAAAAAATTATATGGATATAACTGATTAAACTTAGATTTATGATATGCTTTAGTTTTTGATGTATTTAAATAGATTTTTAAATACTTATTATTAACATTTTTACGTGTGGCCACACTGAAAATATATCGATATGCAATCGATAGTGTACGCTTCACCCAAAGGTTCCTTAAAGCCGTCATTAACTAATGAACCGTTAAATACTGACTCTGAGATACACCGATATTTAGCGGATTTAATCCGTATTAGTTAAATACTCATTAGGACTAATTTAATGAATGTCTCTGAGTGCGGCCGTGAGAGTGAGCTTTTTTAAATCTCTACTAAAGAGCGCCTTAAGTAGCCGTTAGGTGACTCTGAGTGCGGCCGTTAGCCATAAGGCCGCCGATTGTACATAATTATGAAAAATATTGTTTTGATAGTTGATCAATGTCAACTTAAAAATAAACTTATTACAAAGAGCATTAAGTCTTCTATTCAAAGGCAATTCTATACAATTTTGATTCATTATTTATTGAAGATTTTAAGAGAGGTAGGGCACCATACTGGCGAGCAAGCCCGACTGGGGAAGGACCTCCACCTTACAGAAGACCACAGCCAAATGACTACACACAGCGGTGTAGTTGTGTTCCTGTGTGTGAGTACAGGTCTCCAGCGCTCATTTAGGAATGCGTTTTGAAACAAACGTATTCCTATCCCAGGGTTACTTCCATCTTAAAGCCCTGGTGTAAAAAAATGGGTTGGCGTGATACCTCTGGTAATGCAAGCGTCTATAGGCTACGGATACTGCTTAACATCAGGCGGGCCATATGCTTGTTTGCCACCCAAGTAGTATAAAAAAAAAAAAATGTTTAGCAGGTCTTTGCTACAAATTAAAAGTAGGTTTTCATGAATTAATTTATTAATTGAATTGTATGTATTGTTGCTATAGTTTGCAATTCTATATTTAAATTACAATTATACATTTAAAATACAACTTAATAAATCAATACATAAATAAAGCTCGTATATAATAGCTTCTCCCTTTCTTGTAGTTTATTTTGCCGTGCCCGTGGTCTATTTATAATGTAAAACATCTTGTAATAAATTTCTTACCACGTACGATTAGGCTGTGGAATGAGCTTCCTGCCGAGGTTTTCCCAAAAGACTATAGCATGGGGTTCTTCAAGAAAGGAGTAATACGGTTTTTAAAGGGTCGGCGACGCATGAGTGACACCCCTGGTGTTGCAAACATCCATAGGCTACGGTAACTGCTTACCATCAGGCGGGCCGTATGCTTGTTTGCCGCCTTGTTAATATAAAAACAAAATATATATTAGAATTACAATACCTTATCCTTAGCATTATGCAGCAGCGGCGCCTGCGTGGCCGTGCACATGTCGAGCGCGTTGTTGTTTGCGGCGAGCCGCTCGCACGCGCGCAGGGTCTCGGCGCACGCCAGCTGCGCCCAGCTCGCGGCCGCGCCCGGCACCGCGCTCGCGCCCAGCACTGCCAGCTCCACCAGCGTGTTGTGCACCGTGGACAGGCAGCGGGAGGCTATCTAAAACCATTTATAAATATATACATACATATCGCACCCGTCACCCATTGGGGTAGGCAGAGACAAAAAGTATTATTGAAATTCTGAAGCACCATACAAAAGAGCTGAGAGGGTAATACGGGTTAGTGGATCAGATATTTTTATATATATTATAATTTTTCCGTGCGTGTGTATATCACTGAACGCCTCTTAAACGGCTAGACTGATTTTAATGTTTTTTTTGTGTGTCTTCAGGTGTATCCGACAATGGTTTAGATTTACAATTGGATAGGTGGCGCTGCTGTCAGTATGTCAGCTTCTCCAGGCAGGACGACGTCTGTCGGGTCTACCTTTACCATTTCTTCTAAAACATGTAAGTTTCTTTACAATGTTTATCTTCACCGATCGACGCTTCGCGTGACCAGAAGTCCGGCCTGTTTCTCGCACAGAGAATCAGCATTGCCATTCAACGTGGCAATGCCGCCAGCCTTTTGAGCACTTTTTCAGCTGACAGTAATGCGGAGGAATATTATGACGCCTAAACGTTTAATTTCTTTAATTAGGTTTCCGTATTTAGGTTTTGTTAGTTTAAATAAGTTTTTAATATAATTCTTGTATATATATATGTAGCATATAGTCTTTTACTGAAATAAATTAATGAATGATTTTGACAATTCAACCATTCGAGTTTTTTTTAGTTTCTTCGCCGTTAGCAGATGGTAAATAATTTGACTTATATATTCCACAAAATGAAATTCACATTGGTACTGCCACCTGAGATAAGTAATTCGGTTTATTTCCCACTCGGCTGCCCTTATATATTGATTACATTAATACTAGTTATTAGGCGCGGTTCTACCTGCGTGGATGTCGGTTATCAAGATAAGAAATACCGTATATTCTTCCCCAGGATCTTTACCTTGATTAAGATCCGTTCCACCGTTTAGTCGTAAAAAGGCATTAAGGATAAAATACTTTTTGATCATCATTATTTTCTAGATACCTTTGTTTCTATGTCGATCTGAATTAGTGGTGCATTATACACCGTAGATAAATTATCCAACTGTGTAAGTTAAGTCGTGTGTAATAACACGATGGAAACCTGAACCATATACCTACCGACCTACTATTGAGTTGTAAACATTCATTACTAATATTATAAATGTATGGATGGATGTTTGATTCTTAGTCACGCTAGAACGAGCTGAATGGATAGGGTTCAAATTTGGCACAGAGAGAATAACACGTGTTTCCGTGGAATTAAAACACGCGGGCGAAGCCGCGGTTGGAACCTAGTATTGTATAAAGATACTATATTTGAGATACTCAACACATAACATAGCATTATGACTTTTACTCAAAGGGGTAGGCAGAGATTTATGGCATCTACGTTTCGCCAGCTATGTCGAGCATGAGCCTATTGCCATAAATCAAGTATTTAATTTGTTTTGAAAGACAAACGCATAAATGAAGCCTCGTATCAAAGAGGACTTTACAAACATACAATTTTCGGACACAAAGTACACACAGACTCAAAACAAACTTTTATAGATCACACAATTTTTTTGTTCCGTGTGAGGAACGAACCCACATTTCACCCCTTTAGTAAATGGTAGGCATTCCTAGGTAACGACTTAAACTAACCGATCATGCAGTCATTATACTACGAGTGTGGTTCATAATATCGACAGTCATTCATCGATGGTCGAATGAATCGACAGTATCAAATCAATGGTACGCTACATGGACAATACACGTCATCGATAGTACGCTGTATCGACAGTAGGTATAGGTAAATTATCTTAGAGAGATTTTTGTATTTGTAGTAGTGTTCGTATATGTACACGGATTCAACATTTGAAATTTGAATTCCACTATACGGTCAGCAAATAAGGCCTGTCACATTTTTATTATTTAAGTATTTATTTTGTGTAATATTTTTTGATCAATATTTTATTATTTTAACATTGTTAAATAAAAATGTTCCGATGATGATATTTATGCCCGAGGTTAACTTTGGCATCGTATGGTAAAATTAGTTTCGAGAGATTTTTGCAGCTGTAGTAGTATTTGTTTATGTTTATTAACAGGGATTCTAAATTTAAGATTTGAATTTCATTGTACGACCAAAAAAGGTTCGGCACAATTTTAAGAAGAATATAATATTGACTGTCAAAAGTCAAAAAGTCAGTGAATGTCAAATTTTACCTAAATAATTATATTGTTCAGGTTCTGACTATAAAAAGTATAAAAAATATAAAAGTTCTCAATTATTTATTTCCTTATGTGCTGACCGTACACAACTACAAATGCAAAAATCTCTCTAAGATAATTTACCTATACATAATATTGATGCGCTGCATCGACTGTCCGACCCGAGCCAGATGTAAATAGAAAAATACGAATTTATGATATTTCAATTGCGCACTACGAATTCCTTGAATATTTTGGCCGTCGCAGCCTGGGTAGGCAGCCAGACTGCCTAGTGCCGGAACAATACCCTAGTAATAAAAGTTTTTAGGTCGGCAAACATGCAAGTGATACTTCTGGCTTTGCAAGCGTCCATAGGCTACGGTAACTATTTATCAGACGGGCCGTACACTTTGCCAACTAAGTAGAATAAATAAATAAAAAATTGAAAAAAAATTAAACCGACTTCAAAAAACTTAAAATAACTGAATACAGATTGAAGTCGGTTCTAGGTTCATCCTATCACACATTGAACTTTGCACCGAATCCAATTTGTGTTCAGCTATATTTAGCTTTTTGAAGTCGGTTTAATTATTATTTTTTCTATTTTTAGTCATAAATTTAAAGGAAAAAATATATGTAAAAAAAAAATGTTAATACCTATAACATTTAAGGGTTGCTCTCGATTTTCCTGGGATTCCATCATCAGATCAGATGCCAATTGGACCACCTCTAGAGTATACTATTTCAAATAAAAAATAATTTTGAGAATCGGTCGGTTCTTCAAGAAAGGAGTTATAAGGTTTCTAAAGGGTCGGCAACGCGCGATTGATACCCCTGGTGTTGCAAGCGTCCATAGGCTACGGTAATTGCTTACCATCAGGCGGGCCGTATGCTTGTTTGCCTCCTTGGTCGTATAAAAAAAAATGAGGAGATATCGGTGAACATACATTTAAAAAAACATACAGTCGAACATAGAAGTTCTCCTTTTTTGAAGTCGGTTAAAAATTACATTACAGAACTATTTTACTCTATTTTCGTCCTACCACAACAAATAAATAACAGTTTATTATTGGTAGTAATGACTAAGTATACTTCACAGATGGTTGGTCATGGGGAAAATAAATCGGTTCGTAATATGCACCACAAAACATGTCATAACGTGTTCTGGGTAATATGTCGTGGATGTTGTAGTTAAGTATCGATAATTGGTTCATGGGGTCCGAGCGCTATCACTTACCATCAGGCGGGCCGTATGCTTGTTTGTCACCTTGGTAGTATAAAAAAAAAAAAAAAAAAAAAACGACTGATCGACGCTTCGCGTGACTAAAAAACCGACCTTAACCTCTAGACAAGTGGCAAAAGCGATAGTCGAATCGAAAAGTCAAAAAGAAAATGTATGGGATTTGACATAAGTTTACGACATTAAATCGTAGACTCACGTCAAATTCCATACATTTTATTTTTTGACTTTTCGATTCGACTATCGCTTATGCCACTTGTCTAGAGGCTCTGTTTCTCGCACAGAAAATCAGCATTGCCATTCAACGTAGCAATGTTGCCAGCTTTATGGGCACTTTTCCGGTTGACAGTGACGCAGAGGAATATTATAACGCCTAAACTATTGCCTTTTCTTTTTAAATAATTAATTTTCCGTATTTAGGTTTAGTTAGTTTATATAAGTTTTTAATATTATTCTTGTATACGAGTATATATAGCATATAGTATTTTGCATTTTAATTATTAGTATCGATATGTGTATGGTATTAAAAGGTGGTGGCCGAGTGGGAAAGTAACCGACTTGCACGCAAGAGGTACGAATTCGAATATTATTATGAATGTAAATGTTTGCCACTGAATCACGTCAGAAACGCTGAACGGATCTGGATGAAATTTGGAACAGAGTTACATTATAGTCTCATCATCATCATCATCATATCAACCCATAAACGTCCCACTGCTGGGCACGGGTCTCCTCCAAACATTTGGAGGGATATTAGCCTACTATACCACGCTGGCTAGACGGGTTGGTATAGGGTTTGTTTCGAGTTTTCCCTCTCTTGCAGTGGATATTGTCTGCTAGACTTACTACCTTAGTCGACTCTTACGACACCCTCGGGATAGAAGGGGGTGGTGACATTATAGTCTGGCAGAGCATAATAGGGTACGTTTTTTTCGGGAAGTGGAACGTTTTGCTACTAAGAAGTTTCCGTGGCATTATACACGTGGGCGAAACCACGGTCGGAAGCTAGTTATATTATAATAAAAGTGACTTGCACTGGCTTCGCACGGGTGGTCATTTAATCTATTTTTTTATTGTACACAAATACCTATATAATAAACATAATTTTAACAAAAAAAAAACCGACTTCAGTACGGCAAGTTGTAAAATTTTCAAATATTTGTTTGTTACAATCGAATAAAATCGACTGAGCGTCGCGTCGGGCTGAACACAGGTCAAGTAGGTATTTAAAGCAATATTTAATCTGTGCAACATAGGCGTAAATAGGGGGGGGGGGGGGGGCGGATGGGCCGTGCCCACCCCAGAATGGGCTGGTGCCCACCCCAGAACATTGTGAACTCTAGGCCGGGCAGATGGCGGACTGACCGATTTTTTTTTCATAATCGTAGAATATAATATTACGCGTAAACGCGGGTGGCGGCTTATGTTAGCGCTTACAAAATTTACGGACAAATTGCCCGCTCCAGCGGCAGCCTGCCATGCCGCGGCAGCCTGCCATGCCACGGCGTTTGCGCAGTGCTTACGTCTGCGTGGAACGAGAATCTTGAAAAGTTACCTAGGGTAGATATGGGTAATATCGGCCTGCTACACATTTACGCTTTGCATTTATGAATTTATGACAGAAATAGCAATGTTTTTACTTGAATTACAACCTGAGTTAAGGCTTGTGATATCGCCAACGACCTAGAGCATTTGTGCGAAGTAAACACAACCTAATTTTCTAGGCGAGCGCACCATACAAACATCGTCGTCTTTTTAATTTTTAATAAATTAAAATTTAAACTTATTCTAAATATAACATTACCAAATTATAGGTGTATGTTTTGTTCAAATATTCTTCTTTTTTCGTATTGTTTGATAAAAATTGAAGTCATAAAGTGGTTACATCTCAATAATTTGGTGCTGATTCGATGATATTTTTACAAACTATTTAGAATTACTATATAATTTATGACAAAACCATACTATGAAACTCATCTTGTAGATTAATACTGTATTTTTTGGCAGGCATTTGACTGCCTTGGTGGTCCAGTGGTCGCAGTATGCGCCTGCTGTGCGCGAGGTTGTGGGTTCGATTCCCGCACAGGACAAAACTTTGTGTGACCCACAAAGAGTTGTTCTGAGTCTGGGTGTAATTTGTGTCCGTTAATGGTATGTTTGTAAAGTCCCCCGCGACACAGAGCTTGTTCTCTAGTGCGGGAGTTGTCTTAAAAAAATGCCAACAAAAACGAAGTACGAAAGAGTATAGAATATTGAAATTGGTTTTATCTTCTTCTATGAGATACATATTATACTTATATATAATTGCTTGTTCCTACTGACTGATTTATCAACGCAGAGCCTAAACCGCTGGGGCTACAAACTTAAAATGTGGCAGAAAGCTTCCTTAAATGACGTAAGTGAGTCACATGAGGGATGAACGTTTGTGTGGAAGTCCGTCATTTTCAAAGTTAGAAGCTTGCAATTTCACAAACTTGCTTCTAGTTAAAAATAAATGTATAGGGTTTTTCGGAATTTTAGCCCTAACACGGCTGAAATAAGGGATGAATGTTTTGTATGGCACTACCGTCATTTTTAAAGTAAGATGCACAACACTTCATATGATGCTATGCCTGCTAAAGTTTAAAAATAAAACCTGTATCGGGGATTTTCGAAATTTCATACCTACCTTAAGGAATACAATAAGCGATGAGCAATTGTCATTATAAAATAGTAAAAAAATTAAAAAAAAATGTTTACCTAGATAAAAAACTACTACCTACTTAGGTACACATGTAATAATTCAAAATTAACACGATTTACAAAACTTAAAAAATAATAATTGAAGTACAACATTCCCACAATTTATTAATCAATTTTAACTTGAAATTACTTTTAGTGCATACAAAAGACCTGCGACACAAAAATAATATTCATATTATAATAAATCGTAGCAACCCATATACATATATTATGTCACACAGCTGGCCACGATTTATTTACGTTGGATCCTAGTTTTAGATCCCATTTTTTTAGGTATTAACGATGAATCCCATTTGCTATTTCAAATGAATCCCATGTTAAAAAGCCATGTGTACCTACTGTACTATCAGAAGAAAAGTGTTTTAACTTTATCAAACATTAAAAAAACAGCTTGTGTTCGGCCCACCGACTATTAAATGATTATTAATTATATATTAATAATACATAGGAAACATAAATGAAGTCATACTTTTCTTGCACACAACCATACTGATATAGGTCAGGTCAACTTTTTACACAAAATTCGAAACAGTCTTACAGAGATTTCTTATTTATATTTCGTTGCAATACATATTTTATCCATTCCGTAAACAGTTTTGTTGTTGAAAGTACCTGCGGTTAGATTTTTTTAAGCATTTGGGATCCAATTAACAGAAATAGTTTTTGGGTTTCAACGACAATAAAACGTAATTACAAACCACATGTGGCCACCTGAACTTCTCAATAATAAGTATATTATTACGAATGGCGATTAGATAAATCTCAGGGTTGTTGAGCAACTACTAGGTACTAAGCAAATGTAATGTAGCAAATAAAAATGGTACAATTGAACTGATGATGAAACCGGAAGGTAGGCAACCGAACGCTATAATTTAATAATGTAATGTAGCCGTGTTTCATCCGTTAGAATCAAGAGAGGTAGGGCACCATACTAGCGAGCAAGCCCGACTGGGGAAGAACCTCCACCTTACAGAAGACCACAGCCAAATGACTACACACAGCGGTGTAGTTGTGTTCCTGTGTGTGAGTACAGGTCTCCAGCGCTCATTTAGGAATGCGTTTTGAAAGATACGTATTCCTATTCCAGGGTTACTTTCATCTTAAAGCCCTGGTGTAAAAAAATGGGTTGGCAACACGCAAGTGATTCCTCTGGTAATGCAAGCGTCTATAGGCTACGGATACTGCTTAACATCAGGTGGGCCGTATGCTTGTTTGCCACCCAAATAGTATAAAAAAAAAAATAATAAAATAAAAAAAGAATCACGAAAAAGCTCAAAATTGATGTCGGGAAGAAAAATGGGAGTAGGGTTTGTATGAAAGTTCTTCCTGTTTAAAAACGTACTAGACTTGGGATTTTAGGGTTTTTTTAAATTCTACAAATTATGCGATTCAAGCATTGTCGGCTATATTCGTATTCAAATT
The DNA here is from genome assembly GCA_947095525.1 of Trisateles emortualis. Taxonomy (NCBI): domain Eukaryota; kingdom Metazoa; phylum Arthropoda; class Insecta; order Lepidoptera; family Erebidae; genus Trisateles; species Trisateles emortualis. The sequence goes on along the minus strand of OX352749.1, from coordinate 10,680,066 downwards.
TTATTTTTATTTTCTAGCGTTCCCTTGACACGCGATTCTATATTGCGCGATTCATTTGGTATCAGGGGTTTGTAAATTTATTTATTTCATACTTTTTAAACTAACCGATCATTATCTGTCTATATCGCATACCTATTGAGACCATTCTAATTAGCCTAAACACGCTATATCTGCTGTTAATTGTTGAGGAGTTGAGTATCACGCAAACAACTTGATTTTGCAGCATCAGCTCAAGGTTAACATGTCATGGAAATATTATCGAAATAACAGTAGGTACACCCAATTCAAAATGAATTGGATTGGGGAAGTTAGTACAATCCCTTCATAAATACTTAGTCCTTAAACTCCTGAACACATATTCAAAAATTATAGCTTGTCATGCATGTCAGCTTTCAAACAAAAAACCACATTAAAGTCCGTTCACTCGTTTGAGAGCTATGATACCACGGACAGACCCAAGACACTCTTATTTTTGGGTCGGGGGTTTAAAACGTAATATTACGTTACAGTGACAAGGTACATATAGTGTTATCGATCTTCGGATTCAATCTCAGGGGCCGGGCCCCCCCCTGGAAAAATAGTCTAGTTACGCCAATGCTGTGCAATCCGCGCTAAATTCATTGACGTCATTAATTCTTATTAATAGTTGCTTAGCAACAATAACCGAAACTTATCTAATCGCCATCAGTAAAATACTTATTATTGAAAAGTTCAGATGGCCATCTGTGGTCTTCTTCATCAGTTTTACTTCACCAAATTACACTTTCTGAATGCAAATGATTGATTAGTTGTTAAAAATATTGAAATTGCTATATGTGTGCCTATAACTTTTGAAGAGTTCCCTCAATTCCTCATGGATCCCATCATCAGAACTTTCTTTTGATGATAATGGGACCAAACTGGAAGTATGTCCAGTCAGACAAAAAAAGATTTTTTCAAATCGGTCCATAAATGACGGAGTTATGCGGTAACAAACATAAAAAAAAAAAAAAAAAAAAAAAAAAAAATCACACGAATTGATAACCTCCTCTTTTTGAAGTCGGTTAAAAATAAAGTATGAAAGGCGAGCTTACATCGAGATCGAGTTTTTATCAACAATCCCAAAAGATACAAATGTGAGAGTAAGTAAAGTTGTACAATCGAAGAGGAAAAAGTATATAAAAAAGAAAAATAAACGGCGAAATTTATCCTTACTAATATTATAAATGTGAAAGTTTATGAGTATGGATGGATGTTTGTTACTCTTTCACGTAAAAACTACTGAACGGATCTGGATGAAATTTGGCACAGAGATAGATTATGGTCTGGAATAACACCTAGGCTACTTTTTTACAGCGATAACCGACATCCACGCGGGCGGAGCCGCGGGCAACAGCCATAAGCTATATACATATTATTGTTCTAAAAAATAGGGATCCTTAAGAAAAATAAAAAAAATATGACCACCCGTGCGAAGCTACGACCGCTAGTAGGTACCTACGTAATAAAATAAATAAATAACTCATGTTATTGTTACAAGTCGTTAGACATTAATTAGTACATAATTGCACCAATTCTCACGATCGATTTAAACACTGTGACTTAGGTATTTGAAAACGTTCTATTGCGAATAGTATAGAGAAAGTATTTTGTTTATCACAGCATATCGCTTGTTCTGAATTCAACCAATCAATCAGCCTGTTTTAGTCCACTGCTGGACATTAAGAGAAGTAGGGTACCATAATAGCGAGCAAGCCCGACTGGGGAAGGAGAACCTTACAAAAGACCACAGCCAAATAATAACACAAAGCGGTTTAGTTGTGTTCCTGTGTGTGAGTACAGGGCTCCAGCGCTCTTTTAGGGATGCGTTCTGAAAGAAACGTATTCCTATCCTAGGGCCACTCCATCTTTAAGCCCTGGTGTAAAAAAAATGGGTTGGCAACACGCAAAAAATGACAGCCTTGGTGGTTCAGTGGTCGCAGTATGCGCCTGCTGTGCACGAGGTTGTGGGTTCGATTCCCACACAGGGCAAAACTTTGTGTGGCCCACAAAGAGTTGTTCTGAGTCTGGGTGTAATTTGTGTCCGTTAATTGTATGTTTGTAAAGTCCCCCGCGACACAGAGCTTGTTCTCTAGTGCGGGAGTTGTTTAAAAAAAAAAAAAACAAAACACAAATTAATACCTCAAATTATTGCAAGCGTCCATAGGCTACGGTAACTGCTTAACATCAGGCGGGCCGTATGCTTGTTTGCCATCCGAGTAGTATAAAAAGAAAAAAAAATGGGACACTTCTAATTCTTGCCACAATTCATTTAAAAAAATGTTTTTATTATTCACAATGAATTATAATTATGTTCTGAATAACAATGGTTTAATAGAGAATTTATCCTGCCTCGCAATTCACTGACAAAGAATAATAAAAGACGCGCATTTTTCACGCAATTTATTCCAACACGGTGACAAATAATTATAATAAAAACTTTATTTCAATACCAAGAAATTTGTACAACAATAATTGTTGATTGGAGACTCTTTTTAAGCAAACAATGCCTGTGATAGAAGACTCCGCTCTTCCATAGCGTAACTAATGCTAAAAAAAAAAATAGATACTAATAAGCGCACGGTATGCAGTTACTGTAGCATATGGAGGCATGCATTACTTACCGATTTAAGTAGTTAACTTATTGGCAAGTCATTAGAATAGTATTTTTGTTCATTCTTACTAGGGCTTCCAGTCTCGGTATATTTTCGAGTCCCGGGAAAAAAAATCGAGACTTACTCCGGTCTCGAAATTCCCGGGAAAAACGAGACTTTCGAGACTATTTTAAAAATAGGTTTTATACTCATATTCATACTGAAAAAATTGTTTTTTTTGACAATATTAAAAACAATCATAAATAAATTGTTAAATTCACAGTTATTATTTTCAGACAGAGAGAATCACAGCTAATAATTTTCGCTCGTTTGGAGTTTTACAAAGAAATTTACGATATTACGTATTATTTTTAACAAGGTTACGTTGCAAACTCTACAAATTATAGACTTTAGCCGTATTTATCGTAACAGGTAAAATATTAGGTTATAAAAATACCAGTCTGTCACTGGTACAAGATGTCGGAAATACGAAAATACCTGTTACAGAAATACTAGGCGTACCGCATAACTGTGACTTCGGAAATACCTTTTACAGAAATACTTGTTATTTGAAATACTAGGCGTACCGTGTAACTGTGACGTCGGAAATATCTATTTCAGAAATACTTATTATTTGAAATACTAGGCATACGGCGTAACTGTGACCTTATACTCAATTCATCAAAATGCTTGTATTTTAAATTCTAGCGTTGGTACCGCATAACTCGACCTCGCATTTGTTATAAAATAATCCCATCAAAAACATAAATGTGAAATGGGAGCCAAGTTCAATATTATGATATAAGCCTTGGTTGTTGACTTCAACGACAAAAGAAGTGAGATCTAAATGGGTGTCAAGTTCAATGGTCAGTCCTGAAATTTATTTAAGTATAATAACTTAAAATATATTTTCTTCTTATAACTTAGGATAATAATTATATTGTAGCCTAAGGTAGCCTGACTTGGCTACTCATATTCGAATTATTATGTTATTATTATGTGTATCGACGGCTAGTTTCTACCAGCAAGCCAAATTTTCGGAATAATAAAATAAGAACTGACAAGTAACAGGTTTAGAACTTGCGAGGGCTATAATATAATTTGTATATGAAAACTAGCCAAGTCAGGCTACCTTAGGCTACAATATATTATCCTAAGTACACACGGTGTTGCTCGCTAGTTCTGTATACTTAAACTTGGCTTGACACGCTACCGCACGTCTAGATACCGGTATTTTTACTTATCAACACAGAAAACGTTTAAAATGTCTTATTTACTCAAAATTATCAACAAAAACGTTTTATTCAAATACATAATTATAAATATACCAAAACGAAAACAAAAACAATATAAGTACAACAAGTGGAACCGATACTAGGATTTGAACCCTGTACCATCTATTGTGAGACCTGGGAAAATTACTTACTTTTGAATTTGTAATTACATATACCTAACAGATTAAAAGTTTTTTTAATAAACCAAAAATTATGAAATACGTGTAATATAAAAATCAGCAACAAAAAACATACAGAAACTGGGATTTGAACCCATAGAGCTTTTTATGCTTAGCAGTTACGTTGTACCTATTTCCTGTATTTGGTACTTACAGGTATTTTTATATAACAGTCACTAGTATCATATTTTACCCAGTATGACCGAACTCTAAGATGTTATACTAAATTACACTTTAAAAACTGTTGGATTATTAGGTTCTTTGAATAATTATAATTTATCTGACTGAGTCTCGATAGTCTCGTTTTTCCCGGGACTGGCACTAGTCAATCTCGAGTCTCGAAAATACGAAAAATCGTCGAGACTCTCGAAATTTTCGAGACCGAGACTCCCGGGATGGAAGCCCTAATTCTTACTTTGAGTTGGTAAATTCATTAAATTGTTTAACGTAAACTTACAATGTGCATTTTTTTTTTCTTTTTATACTACCAAGGTGGCAAACAAGCATACGGCCCGCCTGATGGTAAGCAGTTACCGTAGCCTATGGACGTTTGCAACACCAGGGGTGTCACTCACGCGTTGCCGACCCTTTAAAAACCTTATAACTCCTTTCTTGAAGAACCCCATGCTATAGTCTCTTGGGAAAACCTCGGCAGGGAGCTCATTCCACAACCTTATCGTACGTGGTAAGAAATTCCTCTGGAATCTTACTGTACGGCATGTTTGAGGTGCAAGGATGTGAGGATGAACTCCCTGTCGGTGGCGAGAGGTGCGTTGATAAAATGAGGCCGTGGGCATCATCTCGAACAATTCCTCAGAACACAGCCCATTGTACAGGCGGTAGAACACAAACAAGGAGGCGAAGTCTCTCCTTAGACTTAGTGGATCAATACCGCCTGTGAGCTTGGGATCGTCAACAATCCTCACAGCGCGTTTTTGGATGGATTCAAACGGTCCAAGCTGGTATCCAGGTGCTCCCGCCCAAAGGTGGCAGCAATACTCCATGTGGGGCCGGACTTGCGCTTTGTAGAGCAGCAGTCTTTGGCCCGCGGTGAAGTACCACTTTGCCCTGTTGAGCACACCTAGCTTTCTAGATGCCAGCTTAGCCTTGTCTTCCAAGTAATGGCGGAACTGGACTTCGCTGGAGATGTCGACGCCGAGGATCCCAATGCTCTTGGATATTGTAAGGGCTGTGTCTTGGAATCGTGGAGCCATAGCAAATGGGGCTTTCTTAGCGGTGAACGCGCAAACTTGTGTCTTAATGGGGTTGAATTGGACTAAATTTAGTCGTCCCCAATCAGAGACTCTGGAAAGAGTGCTACTGATTTCAGACACAAGTTTTTCGCGACTTTCATCCACAGTGGAACGAGGGATATTTGCGCGGCCTGTGTAAAAACTATCCCCGGTGCTGTCGTCTGCATAGCAATGAAAGTCGTCGATAGACAACATGTCATTTATATGCAGCAAAAACAACGTCGGGGACAGCACAGAGCCTTGCGGTACGCCAGCATTGATGTCCAGGCGATCCGAGCAACAACCGTCAACGACAGTTTGTATGCTTCTGCTGGACAAAAAGCTGGCAATCCATTCGCATAGTCCCTCGGGGAGTCCGTATGATGGTAGCTTCAATAGAAGACTCCGGTGCCAGACCCGATCGAACGCCTTAGCTATATCTAGGCTGACCGCCAACGCCTCACCTTGACTCTCGATGGCTAGAGCCCAGCGGTGCGTGAGATACACTAGAAGATCACCCGTTGAGCGACTGTGGCGAAAGCCGTACTGTCGGTCGCTAATTAACTCGTGATCCTCTAGGTATCCCAAGAGCCGCCGGTTTATAATTCGCTCCATTACCTTCGAGAGAAGGGAGGTTATAGCTATAGGCCTGTAATTCGACGGGTCTGATCTATCGCCCTTTTTGGGCACCGGATGCACATTGGCGGTCTTCCACGAAGACGGAACTCGCCTACTGTACATCTGCCGTGGATAACTATTATTGGCCACTCATGTTCGATTATATTAAGAAACATACTAAACGCATTTTTTATTAAACCAAGGAGGCAAACAAGCAGTTACCGTAGCCTATGGACGCTTGCAACACTAGGGGTATCACTCGCGCGTTGGCGACCCTTTAGAAACCTAATAACTGCTTTCTTAAAGAACCCCATGCTATATTTATTTATTTAAAATCTTTATGCACAATCGCACATAGGCGGACTTAATGCCATTGGCATTCTCTACCAGTCGACCTTGGGTGATACAGAGATGAACATAGTAGGTGCACTAAAAAAAATAAAGTTTTGGTGAGACAACAAACAAAATTTAAATATTTAAATGAACGACATCGAAATTTAAATCCGACAGCAGCGCCACCTACCGGGTCCAATTGTGAATCTAAACCATCCAGGGCCCTACCCGAACACACACACAAAATTTCATCAAAATCGGTCCACCCGTCTAGGAGGAGTTCAGTCACATACACACGCACACAAGAAATATATATATTAAGATATATATATATATATAGGTATTTATATTAGGAAAGTGTGAGACGTACTAATTCCGACAATTCATCAGTGAGAAGGGCCCGAACTTTCACCTTAAACGCATAGCGATTTGTAGCCATCCTGACATCAAGAGGGAGCACATTCCAGAGAAGGATAGCTTGGACAACAAAAGAAGAGTGAACAAAACCAGAGGTATGGGAAGGACACGCACGCTATAGTCTCTCGGGAAAACCTCCGCAGGAAGCTCATTCCACAACCTAATCGGTTACTGGATTACCTAATTCGCATTACTCGAGCGTTGTCAACCTTGCCTTTTAAGGCGATGTTTGAGGGTTTGTACACAAAACTGCGATGCGACGCGATGCAAATTCGCAACACAGAAAATGGCAATACGAATTGCTGCGACGCGATTTCGTGCGTCTCCCTTCCACGATTCAGGTGATCATTTCTTTGACGACCGTCATACTGAACGTATTTTAAAAACTAGGCCGTGACGGAAAATCGACGATGCGACGGCGCATCGCAGTTTTGTGTACAAGTCCCTTTTTTTAAAGACAACTCCCACACTAGGTAATGATGACATGGGGAAACATTTATGGATCACACAGTGTTTTATACCGTGCGGGAATCGAACCAACGACCTCCGGGTTAGCAGTCAGGGACACTAACCGCTAGACCTAGAATTAGTTAATACAAGTCTGTTCAAAAAACTTTAGTAAGTAAAGTATATAAATCTTTCGTTAGGTACTACATATAACAACGAATGGTTGTATGCGCAGCCTTGCAAGTATATAGGCATGCATCAGTAACCCGACTGATTAATAGACAGATAAAATCGCAAATAAATTGATAGCTACATATAAACGTAAAAACAGTGGCATTAATGTACGTATCGAGAGTATGGAGATGATATATCTGGCGGGCTGTCAGGTATATATTACATTTTATGCTTGTAAAGTGATTTATATATTACTATTAGCGGCCCGCCCCGACTCGCCCGGGTTAAGAGGAAACGCGGTGTGTCTATTCTCCATAGAAACGCTCTCGCCTGTTTTCTACCTGGTTTACGATCTTAAAGTAAACATTTTTTGCAATAAAATTAATATCAACTTCTTGTATGTTCCTATGTTTTCCTTTTTAATGATTCATTATATTTATAAGCACTAGAAACCCTTAAAAATGCTCAAAATAACCATTTTAGACGGCTGTCAACATAGGCCTGGTATACAAATATGACAACTGTTATTGAAAAAAGGAAAACATAGGGGCACATTTTATATCCTAATCATGCAGTTTACAAAATACATTTTGAATTGGTCTAATAATGGAGGAGGAAATAGGCGAGAGCCAAACCTCGAATTACGACTTTTTACTTATGCTGTTTAGTCGGATATGCAGTTGTCCCTGTCGCACTAATCGCGCGGCCGAGCGGTCGCAAGCGACAGCGATAGTTTATTCAAATACCTAATATTCAAAAGTCTCTCCGCCCGCATTTCCTCTTAAATTGAAGATATTATCGAATTGGATAAAACTGCACAAAGTGTGCGAAATTAAAATTGGTTCAGTAGTTTAGGAGTCCATAGCGGACAAACAACGTGACACGTAATTTATATATATTAAGATAAGGTTGCCCATAAATTGCAATACAAATAAAATGTTAACTACATATCTGGCGATGGATAAGAATGGCCTGAGTTTCTTGCTGATTTTTTCTTAGGCTCTGCCCTTGCCTATTCAGTCAGCGAACCCGGCAGTAGGCAGATTAGTTGACGTTCCATTTGGCAATTTTCATTGACACGCGGGTCAATGAAAAATGTCAAATGGGACGTCAGCTGTCACAATGTGATCTATAAGAATAAATGATTTTGAATTCAAATTTTCCCGCGGCTCCACCAGCTCGAAGTTCGTCATCGCGAGAAACAGTACTTTATGCCCTTCCCTAAGATATCACCCATTTCTTTGGCAAATTTCATTAAGATACGTTGAGCCGTTTAGTCGTGACAGACAGACAGAGTTACTTTTACATTCATAATATTAATACTGGGACTAACGACCCGCATCGTACCGGTGAAGAGTTGTACCTAAATAATATCGTAAACATAGTTCACGTCTTACATATTAAATACAGATTACATTATTGCAATTTTTGTAAAGATCTTACTTGCTGATAATACAGTTTTGTATAGGTCAAACAACGGTAGACGCGCTAATAAGCACGTGTACGCTCGAACAGGTATAGACACGTGCACGCATTCCGTTTGTTAAAGGTAGTACGAATTTTTGATCCGTGTAATCGCGTATATCACAAACAGGCTACTCTTCTACATTTATGACTGCTAGCTACTGTATAACGTCTGTATTGCCTCGTATATCGATGCACAAAAACGTACTGTGTAAAGGATATTTGCGACTGTATAGCATTGGCATCGCATTTTTATCGATGCAAAACAACGAAATATGTAAAGGTTGACAGTTAGCGACTGTTGAGTTTATATCGCGACTGAATTGAAGATTGTACTATTGTGAAGAGTGATGTATTGTGAAGTGATTATTTATGTCACAGCATATAATGCTATAATATTATAAATAGAAATCCAAACCCAACTCAAGAGAGCGAGAGAGTGAGAGAGAGAGTGAGAGGGTTTAGGCCCTAACCCACATACGCGGACCTAATGCGGGTTGGACGATCAGACATGTCTTTAGACTTTATAGACTTTAAATAATATAAACAATATAGTTTACTCACCTCCCAAGGTTTAGAAGAAGGTAATAACATGGCACTTTGTCGTTGAAATAAATAGCTTCTAAAATCCAACAATGAAGCTTTCCTTTTGATAATCAACTCTCTTAAATGTTGTGGGACTAAGGCAGTGAGCCGTACAGCCTGCCAAGAGGTCACAGGTTGCTTGAATGTGTCAAGCCACTTCGGACTCTCTGTCACATTGGAATTGAGCACAAATTGCGAGAACAAGGCGTCAAGTTCGTCATATTGAACAAGTGCCTCGTCATACAAACCTAGCATTTCTAATACAAATGCTAGTTGTTCCTGTAACAAAACAAACAGTATTATAATTTTGATAATTTAATTGATTTCAATTAAAATTTAAGCTTATAAAACTAGCACCACCAACAAACAAGGAATGAAAAATTAAAATAAAGCTTCAGTTTGATTTTTCGGGTCCAAGCTTTATTTTGATTTTTCATTAGTGGGTAGCATTGCATTTGTAATGCTTCCCACTTGGTCCAATAGTGAACCTTAAATGACTCACTTATGTCTATATGTATTTTGCGTATGGGTGAGTTAATTAATGTAATCTACAGTTATATAATTATACAATTTTACTTTCAAAATATAGAAAAAATACATACCTGTAGAATAAAATATTTACAAAAATCCCATTCAGGATCATTTCGTTTCTCTCTTTGTTCTCTCATATACTCTTCGAACTTTATAAGAGCCTTGTTGTATGCCACTAAGACAAAGTGTCTGAACTTCGCCACTAGTGACCGCCATGACTCCGCACTCCTCGCTTCAGATTTTATAGGATTAATAACAGATATAAATCTGTCTTCAGTTTGTTTAACACCAAAATCTCCTTTTATTTTGTCCAAAACTGTTGTTCTTGGTAACAATTTGTTAGTTTTGCGTATGTCATAAGTTTCTACTAATACTATCATCCAGTCTGTTATTCCGGTTTTCTCGAGTTGTTTTAACCATGCCTCTATGTCTTCTCTTAGAGTTGTCTTGTAATATTCTATGTCCTGTGGGATTTTTTTTTTAATTACTGGCAAGATCCATAGGAGAACCAAAGTGACTGACATAGCTCAAAGATTTGCCTGAATTAAGTGGCAATGGGCAGGGCACATAGCTTGCAGAACTGACTGCCCTTGGGGCAGAAAGGTTGTAGAGTGGCGACTATCAACTGGAAGATGCAGCATGGGCCTCCAACAAGGTGGACTGACGACCTGGTAGAGGTTGCGGGTCCGATTGCGAACCGATCAACAAGGACAGGTCAGGACCGTATGATGTGGAAAACCTTGGGGGAGGCTGCTTGCGTGGCTTTATCACATTTTTTTTATTTTTTTTTATATTAATTATTACTATTCCTTTTTTTTTATATATTAAATATAATTGGTTAGTGCTAAGTGGTGTGCACATAGAGAGGACTATGTCCAGTAGTGTGTGGACTGTGATAGCCTAATGATTGTTTTTTTTTTCATGCTTTTGTTTGTTCTATTCTACGTTATATACGTTCTACATTATTTGCAAATTGCCAAATTAAAAATGCAAATGCTGTAGTAGTGATATATTTTTATGTAACAGCTGAAGCAAATTATATAATTAATTTAAAGATAATTTTGATTATGATAATGAGTTTATTGTTATGTGATTACAATTATTTATAAGAGTAAATAGTAGTAGTACTTAGTAGTTTTTTTTTTTCTTTTGTATGATTTATGTAGAAAAGATTCTTGAGTTTTTTTTTAAATATGATGTATTCAGTATGCGCTTCAGGAAGGCTGGCGGAGCAAGAAGAGTGAAAAGTGTGTAAAATTTTACAGAGTTTATTTTATTTTATTTTATTTGGGGAGCTTACAGCTTCAAAACAAATAATACATATATCAAAAAACGGCAATAACAAGCTTCCACAGCTTGAAAAAGTTGTAAAACCACCGAGTTGTTGTAAAACCATCAGGCATGCTTGTTTGCCTTGGCTCAAAGAAGGAGAGACAGACTTGTAGTTATTTCTCGAAAATAAAAGTAAACAAATATACAAACCACACAGTCAGTCCAGTAAATATGAAATATTGGCTTCTTCAGTAAGTTCAGTTCAGATTGGACTTTGTCTTTATTATATTTAATAAATGAAGACTCGAGGTAAACAGACTTTGTGGCTCGTCCATATGACCGTCTCCATTCACACGAGTCCTGCGGTATGGCTGCCACCAGCGGCGCCTCCAGGGTGCAGAATAAATTCCAGTCTCCCGCGCCTAACGCAAAAACATTTTATTATTGTTTTCTATAAAAATATGTTTTCCTATGCATAACATTAAATCCTACTTACATGTTACTATCGGTTTGTGTGTCATTCCTTCGCGGTCTTTTGTTAAATTATCGACACCCTTCATTTTTCATCTGCTTTTCATCGTCAGCCGTCGATTTTGCGGGCATGACACAAATAACAATCCGCTTATTAGTTATTAGTACGAATGGAATCCACCCACTTTATATGCAATTGTATAACAAGGACGAACATAAGGTTATTTCAATTTTATCGTAACTGCTAATTAACTATGGTGAATATTTCATTTAATTATAATTATTTTAACTCGTTTTGACTTTTTTTGAAGAAATTAAAAACGAGAATTTGTCAAAATTCGCTGTCATCAGTCATCACCCAACTCGACAGATAATTGCGTTTCGTTTCATGTTGTTGTTATGATTTTGAGATAGGCCATTCTTTTTGCTTCTTCATAAAAGTTTAAGGTGGCTTTGACCTGTGCCGGTTAATGAATTTATTGATGCAGGTAACTATGGAAAATAGCATAGAGGACGATCAGGAAGGACCTGCTGCAATATATTCTTCTATAATAACTATCAGCTTCATCATTAAATTGGAATATGTGACTATGGCCCATGCAAGTGGCTATAGAATCTGGTGGCATTTGGCCTCATTTTCGGCTTTAACAAAGCGCAAAGCCGACAGCCGATACGAGTGAATGAGAGATTTCTATTTCTCTAATGTTTTCATGCTTCTGTCCTAGAAGACACTTAATAAATGTGGGCTTTTATCATTAATAATATATTATAGAATGCTTTGAAAACACAAATAATTAAATTATAATATTATATGAAGCTTCTTCGATTTAATAAGATACTAATATCAAAATATACATAAAATTAATGTTATTTTATTATGAGGACAAACAAATTAGATTGTTTTGAGAACTGGGGAATTATTTTATTTTTTATTGGCAATTGAATGGCAAAATATTGAATGGCAAGCATTTAAAGGCAATACAATAAGCACGAAGAAATACTAATTACCAGCAGGAGACGTATTTTGATAATGGAAAGATAATAATAAGGCTTAAAATACTTATATCCATTACCAGAATATCAATATTTAAAAAAGCACTTTTATTTCTACAATAATGTCTATGGGCCGCCAAAATGTCGCATTCTGTTTTGGATCATCTCACAATAAAAGAAATTAAATTATACAATTTATCGTGATTTTAATGTTTAAATGCAAAGTGACTAAATGTTATCGATTTTAGATATTTAAAGCAAATCTGTTGCAACAATCAGGTTGGATTTTGTCTCTATAGAATAGCTGATTTCTTTATGTGAATAATTAGTTTTATTTAAATTGTATTATGACTTAATTTCTCTATATAATTATGTAAACTTCGTTTAGATATATTATTCTACCGGTAATCTATTATTATGGTGAATAAATAATACAGAATTTACATTAGCTTTGGTAGAACTTGTGTATTTTTGCGTTCTGATTTGAAAATATATTATCTGGTTTTATTTTATCTAACAGTTACATATTACTATTCGTTTCAAGCGAGACTGTATTAGTTAATTCTATCTGTAAATTCTATTCATGTTGGCAGTAATAATCTTAAGGCTAGCTTATTATAAATTTTGGAATTTGTAACCTAAAATTCCTATTATTTTTTTGTAATGAACCTATTTTAGCCATGAATACAACGGCTCCTACGTCGGCGGATGCATGCCTGAGCATCGTCCACTCGCTCATGTGCCACAGACAAGGTGGAGAAAGTGAAGGTTTCTCCAAGCGAGCCATTGAGTCATTAGTAAAGAAGCTAAAAGAGAAACGGGATGAGTTAGACTCTTTGATCACAGCTATAACTACAAATGGAGCTCACCCTAGCAAATGTGTAACTATACAAAGGACTTTGGATGGTCGATTGCAGGTAAATAAATATATTGCACAATTGGTGTAATATCGCAGTTACATTCAAAAGTGCTCTTTTTCTTTTATTTATAAAAGAATGTTGCCCATGGCTCTGCCCCCGTTATTGTCGGTTATCGCAATAATAAGTAGCCTATTTGCTAATCCTGACTATAATCTGGATCTCTATGCCAAATTTCCTCCAGATTCGTTCAACAGATTTTATGTGAAAGAGTAATAAACATCCATCCATCCTCACAAATTTTCAAACTTATAATATTAGTAGGATACTACTAAACATAAGTATTATTATTTATTAATATTACATAAGTTATTTTCTAAATATTTGTAAACTGCGACTATGTTACCATTTAGTGTAGATAGGAGTTTATAACTAATGGAGTTAGAACCAGGCATAAATACTTTTTACACTCCTTGGGCTGCAAACAAAAAGCAATTAACATAGACTATGGCTGCTTACAATACCAAATTGAAATGAGCACACACACACTGGTTATTCAAACATGTCTTTAGAATTTCTTCTAAAACTTATTTTTCTTCACTGTTAGCACATGGTAAATCTTTCGATTAGTACATATAAATTGCACAAAGTAAAATTAACATTGATACTGCCATTAAATTTATTGAATCAAACTCACATCTCCTGAATGTATATTTAATTTTGGTTTTATAAATGCTGTAGTACATTCATTTAAACATTCTGCTACCAACAAGGAAGACACTTGTCTGTCATAACAGCTTTTATTTATTACTAGTGGCTTGCCCCGACTTCGCGCGGGTTAAACTATTTTCAGCTTAACTTTCTTTAATTTTTTTTTACATAAGAACCTTCTGCTGACAATAACGAACATAGCAAAAAAAGAATAAGCGAAATGTTTGTGTGGAGCTTTTAGTTGCAGCAGTTCCAGTGTACAAATTGTAACTGGTATAATAAAAAAATGGCCTGAGTTTCTTGCCTGTTCTTTTCTTAGGCTGTTTATAGCCTGCTTGTTTGGCAGTAGGCAACGCACAGACGTCTCTTTTGGCATTATTTATCGCCTTGCGTTCATGTTATAGAATAAATGATTTGGATCTTGATGCAACTGGGATTTGAAATCTATACTAATAGTATAAATGCGAAAGTTGGATGTCTAGATGTTCGTTACTCTTTCACTGAATCGATTCAAATGAAATTTGGCACGGAGATCGTTTATAGTCTTTTTTATTTAATTTTTTCATGTCGTGGGCAGCTAGTAATAATTATGCACAATAGCGTTAATAACTAAAGTATGTAGTAGATAATGCAACACAAAAGTTTAACATTTAGTTTCAAGTGAAAATCTTATCAAAAATCTAACTTTCAGGTGGCTGGTAGAAAAGGGTTCCCACATGTAATATACGCACGTATATGGAGGTGGCCTGATCTTCACAAGAATGAATTAAAACATGTCAAATTTTGTCAATTTGCTTTTGATTTGAAATGTGACTCAGTCTGCGTAAACCCCTATCATTATGAAAGGGTTGTTTCCCCAGGAATTGGTCAGTATAACAATGCTACTGTATGTAAAACAGGTTTTGTTAGGCTAGTATACTGTCTAGACTGCACTTCCCATAAGTATTGTAATATAGATTCAATAGTCCGTAAGCATAGAAAGATTTATTCCAACTTTTACCCTTCTTAGGGCAACACGTCTCTATAACTAGTGTGAAATTATATAGATTATCTTCCATAAGGTACAATATTTCCAGATTTATCAGGACTGACACTCCAATCAGGGCCCAGTAGGTTAGTAAAAGACGAATACACAGCAGGCCTCAGTGGTAATGGCATGGACATGGACACGGGAGAAATGGTGACAATACAACATCATGCGACAAGCCCTAGGCATCATCACACGACGATACCGCATCATCATCAGCAGTTCCAGGCGGCTAATATCATCATCAACCAGGGACAAAGTAAGCTCCGTGAAAGATTAGGCTATATGAAGATTTTTTCAAGTATTGTAATGTAAATTTATGACTGTAGTTAAAATTCGGACCAGCAAATGAAAAATGTGGGATTTTTATCCTGTAAGGTGGTAAAGTTCATTTGTTTACCGTCAAGGTCTGAAATGCTTTTCATTAATGTTATTATTTGTGTGGTAGATTGAAGCCTCAGTTTTATTTTCGCTGCATGCTAAATTACTTTGCGTTTGGTTAGCGGGCGAGGGCGTCCCGAACATGTTCTCTCCGACGCACGCGCCCCGCACGCCCCTGCGCGGCGCGGGCCCGGGCCCGGCGCTGCTGGGCCACGCGCACGCGCTCGCGCACCCGCTGGGCGCGCTCCCTCCCCCGCAGCTGGTCCCCGCGCCGCAGCTGCCCCCCGCGGCAGGCCCGCCGCAGCTGTCGTCCCCGCGGCTGGCTGCTGCGCCGGCGCAGATGTCCCCCGGCACGCCGCAGCTGCCCCCCGGACTGAGCCGGCCGCTGTCCCTACCGAGCCCGCAGCAGCAGCAGCAGCAACAGCAGCAGCAGCAGCATCAGCAGCACCAGCAGCACCAGCTGGCACTATCGCAGCAGCGAGCGGTGGCTCCCAAGCTGGAGCCGCCCGACACTATGGACGCTCGCCAGATGTGGCTACCTAAACGAATGAATCATTGTAAGCTTCTCTATTTTGATTTGCACTGTATTTTAATTTTGATTCACTTTTTATTTGAGTGGTAGTTTGTCATCGTGGTATATCGAGTGACTGAACATTACTTATGTTGTTCCTATGTGATGTTGATGCGTCTGTTTTAGCTGCGATGCCAGTGAGTATGTCGCCGGGTGCTACGACTCCTCTCATCGATAACACGACCACTACGTTCTTCGCACAGGAACAAACTACCAATGAAACCACACAACTAACTCAAACTCTACCTAGTAAGTACATTTTTTACCAAGTAAGTAAATAGCCATCCACATATTTTTCTTCTATATTTGGTCGTATATTGCGATATCTTTGTTTAAATAAAGTAGGGAAAATTGTAAAAAAATATATGTGAATAAGGTTTCCATTAATTAGCAGAATAAACTAAGTCTAAAAATAACAGCGTGTATTGGCGAAAATTTAAATAAAAGATCTCAAATTATATATAAATTTGGCACAACAGCGGGTACTGTGTCTCCGGGCTCGGGTGAAGGATCTCAACAGAACGGCTTCACGACAGACGGTAGTCCCGCGCCACAACCTAGCCCACTACCTCATCGCACTCAACACCAGCAACAACAAGGTATGAACCAACTATTACATAATAGTAGCATCCTACTAATATTTCAAACGTGAAAGTTTGTAAGTATGGATGGATGGATGGATATTTGTTACTCTTTCACGTAAAAACTACTGAGCGGACCTGGATGAAATTTGGCACAGCTGGTCTGGAATAACACATAGGTTACTTTTTACAGCGATAAAAACCGACATCCACGCGGGCGGAGCCCCGAGCAAAAGCTAGTATTTATTATTTTAAGACCATTGCCCTAGGTTCTTTGTAATACTTATAAAATTGGGCCAGAAAATATGTATATAAGGCCTAAACTCTATATAGAGGAAACTAGACCTGTGCCCAGCAGTCGCAAAGGAATCGCTAAGCTGCCTTGTACTTGTAACTAATACACAACTTAGTGGAAGTGTGCATTTCTTTCTCTACGCACCACCATCAACAATTTAATGTACGTAATTGTACACGGGGCATAATATATGTGGTTTGCTATTACATACTACTATATGAAATAAGTGTAAAACTGTTTATTGGCATAAACATCATCATCTCAATCCATAAACGTCCTACTCCTGGGCACGTTTTATATAAATATAATTTATATTAAATATATTTAAACTTCTTATTTGGATGACTGTAAGTGAACAGTTAACTCACAAATTAACTCAAATATTTGTGATATAATTCATTTTTAATTCTTTATTGTACACACAAATGAGCATTATAATAATACTTAATAATATCATGTAAAAAGGTGAGCTTAACTCATTATGAGTTTTCTACCAGCAAACTTAAGAGTGGCAGAGGAAAAGAAAAGTGAGAGAGCAAATGAAGTGTACAATGAATAAGAAAAGATGAAAGAGAACAGGAAATAAGAGTATATTAGCTTCGTAGTATACCATAGTGTATACTATCATAAACATACATATTACGATTACATATATACCTACCATAATACAATATAATGTACATATGTTACATACCATCTAAATATATATGTTACTCTAAAAGCCCGAACTACGGTAAATCTTAGGATTTACCAGTAAATCTTAGGGTTTACCAACACGAGTCGGTAAATGTAAGAATATGTAAAAAAGAAACGATTTTATTGGGCTTTTACCATTAGAATTTAGTACATGCTAGGTTTTACCAGTGACGGTTGGTAAATGTTGGTTTTGGAAATAAAACAATGCATAGTTCTTAATCATTTTTTTCAATTAATACTTATTCAAATCTTTACATACCTATGAGTAATTATTAATAATTTGTACTACTAATCAGTCAGTCTCTTGGTATGTATGGTATGGTCAGTCTTTTGGTATTTTTATTGATTGAGTTCTAATAACTAGTAACGTATTGACATGTTTATCTCAACATTTACCGTGTCCTTGTGTAAAGTCCTAAGATTTACCAAGCGAATGGTAGTAAAAGTCCGAAATAAACGATGATCATAGAACGGTTCGGACTTTTACCATTAAGAGTTGGTTAATCTTAGGAGTTACTGGAAAATCTTGGGATTTGCCGTAGTTCAGGCTTTTACAGTAACATATACATAAATATTACTGATACATATATAGATAGCGATAGATAGAAAATGTTCTCTTGTTCTTCTTCTGAAGACATCCACAGAATTCATAATTATAATACAGAATTTCAAATATTGAAAAGTTAAAGTATTTCTAAAAATATCAGGTATGGAGTAGGCAGAACCGTACAAGAAGATCTACATAACTTTTTTATCGAATGTAGTTTATTATTTTAGTAA
Organism: Trisateles emortualis; assembly: GCA_947095525.1. Lineage (NCBI taxonomy): Eukaryota > Metazoa > Arthropoda > Insecta > Lepidoptera > Erebidae > Trisateles > Trisateles emortualis. The sequence goes on along the minus strand of OX352749.1, from coordinate 10,661,565 downwards.
ACTTGTACTGAGTACTGAAGTATACCATACTGAACAGGCACATGGACGGGCAACAACACGTTAACGTACACGCAGAGCCTGGCCCCGCCCCCCGCCGCGCCGCCCGTCCCACTAGATGCGCCCGCGCACCACCATCATTACTGTTAGTATATCTATGATTGTCAACTTAGTGCCCGTGTTTTGTTCATACATATGTTTTTTATTATTTTATTTTAAGAAGTTACTTTGAGTTTTTTATTATTCCTAAGCTGAACCTCGTTTATTCTCATAAAAGAACAAATATTTTATATTAAAAATATCATAAAATTTGATTAAGAATAATGAAAATGATTAATTCTCCATAAGAGGGCAAAGTTAAGTTCATCCTTACTCTTGACAGCAGACTGGTAAGGCCGCTCTAAATGATCCTTTTAACAGTTGCGACATTTGCCCTCTAAATTCAAAGTCGACAAAATACATGAGATATAAATGAAGAACGATCGAAAAGCAAAGCAGTGTGAGACCCACACCAATAGTACCGACTTCAAAAGTAGTAGTAGTTTTTGTTGTGTTTTTTTATGTTCAGTTTCAATCGCGACATGAAATTTTTCTTTTAATGTTCAATTATTTATTTTTAACAGATAATGGCAACCCAGGAGGTTTATTGTCAAGCCAGCCGGCACCTGAATACTGGTGTTCTGTGGCATACTTTGAATTGGATACTCAAGTTGGTGAGACATTCAAAGTGCCATCCAGTAGACCTAACGTTACTGTAAGTATTTAATTAAACGTTTTTAAGTGGAAGGAAAACGCTCTCGAAATCGTATATGCTATTAGTAATAGAAGTGAGGGTGGCGGGACGGAATAAAAAGCTTTGGCTTTTTATTCCGTCCCGCCAAGGAAAACATGAACCAGAAAAGCGATAAACATGTTCTGTTTATCTAGTGGAAAAAAATGGATGAGACGTTTACCAATTAAGTTGGGCAAACAGACCAAGTAGTTAGAGCATCTCCGAATCACTACAGTCGTAATTTAAGATTTAAATTGATATCATTTTTTTGTCTTTGTTATTTGAAATCGAACCAGAAAAGAGGAGATATATAAAAAGCAAGTTATCACTCTGACTTCCTTACTATTGTAAAGGTCATAAGTAAATGTTACATATATTATTCGTTTTCGAGACTGTTTTCCTTACACCCTATAAACACATAATTTTTTTTAAAGTATCTAGATCTACTGATAAAAAAATATGTTTTAGGTGGATGGCTACGTGGACCCTTCAGGAGGCAACAGGTTCTGTTTAGGCGCTTTGAGTAATGTTCACAGGACGGAACAGAGTGAACGTGCAAGGTAAAATTTGTATCTTATCTACAATATTTGTACATCACCCTAAGAGCCCACGCTGACTTCAGACCTTCTATTTTTCGAAAGCCTTAATCAAAAAATATAAATGTATATAAGTGCGCACATTATAACGACCGTTTTTTAAAACTAATTAAGCAACCGACAATCGGCCGATTAAAGTCTGTAGTTTGCCATTTTACACGGAACCATAGCATAAGGAATAAAGGTGTAGATAGTACAGAAACTGCGTCTTTATGTCAAGTAAAATACCTACTTTTCAGCGCTGATGCGCAACTATAATGTAATTCTCTACTACCTATTATTCTTTATATGATGATAGAAACATGCATGAACATTCTTTAACATATCTACGACGAAGAGACTCCCCAGCCAAGCTAAGCATCAAGACATATCTCACATCCTCCACGTTGCCTGGTGCGGACTTAATGTCCCACACACTAAAGCTGCTCCAGGTATCGGGGAGTGTGTGTCAGACATATTTGCTCTTATGATGGACCCTGAAGAAAACAAGAAGAGAAAAGGCACTTCATAGACGGCGATTCGAAAATTTGACGAGAGTTGAGACTGAAATTTCAAGGACGAGCCACGTTTTTTTCATTATGTAGGAGAGAAGAAGGGTATAACGTAAATAGAAAGAGAGCTTTATATTGTATATCTGTGTAATTGTCTTGATTTTATTTATATAAATTATTTTATTGTAGTAATACTTAATTAGATTATAGCCGATAACGTCAGCTCGGGATCGACTGTTGTGGGAATCTTCGTCTTTTGACTGTAAAGAAGACTACCTACTTAGTTTCTTATAATATATACGTATACTAATACGTTATTTTTTTTACATACGTGTACGAAATAAAAATAAAAGTGCAGCAATTAAATAGGTTCTATTATTTTCCATTTAAAATGCCTAATTTATATTTTAACGGCTGTAAAATTTAGTCGGGACTCTATTTTTGCTAGTATTTTTTTAGGAATTAATATTTTCAAAGACCCCCAGTCTTTACTATTTTCTGTTTTATACTTTTACACTTGCCGCATTTTTCATTTATTATATATCGTAATTTTTTCATCAAACTCAAAATTCATTTATTCATTTACGTTACAAAGTAACACTTATGAAGGTCATAAATTGTGAATAAGCCACAAGGATGATGGCAGCTAAATTTTCCTACAGCTAATCGGCATCTATAATTTAAACAATCTTAATATATCATGTCATCATCGAAATAAAACTTAAGTCCATGTTAACCAGTGGACGGATTGTTCTGCTTCCAGGCTACACATCGGCAAGGGTGTGCAGTTAGACCTTCGTGGTGAAGGAGACGTGTGGCTACGTTGTCTCTCAGACCACTCTGTCTTCGTACAGTCGTACTACCTCGACAGGGAGGCTGGCAGAGCGCCTGGTGATGCCGTACATAAGATATATCCATCGGCTTGTATTAAGGTACTGTTGTTTAATTATTTTATACTACTTCGATGATAAACATCCTTACGGCCTGCCTAACGGTAAGTAGTTACGGTAACCTATGGATCTATGCAATACCAGACGTATTACTTACGTATTGCCGACTCAAAACAAATAACAGAAGGGTTTTATGATGGAATTTCTTTGAAATAGGAAAACATTTCGTTAAAGCCTAATTCCTAAATATGTTTTGGAAACCTGTACTAACACACGGGAGCACAACTATACCGCTGTGCGTAGTTTTTGGCTGTGGTCTTCTGTAAGATAAAGGACCTTTCCCAGTAGTGTTTTCTGACTAGTGTGGTGCCTAATCTCTCTTAATAACAGTATTTTGTTGTTATGTGTTGACTGCATGTCAACACATAACAACAAGATCAAAAGTGTGCCAATGCCACACGTAACAAAACTTTTTGTGCACTCTCGCTTTACTTGTTTATAGGTCCTCTCAGAGTGACATTTATTTTCTTTTCTGTCTATAAAAAGATAACTCCTGCACTAAGTTACTAACCCTATCTCGTGGCACTTTACGAACGATCACACAGAGTTAGTGACATGGTGGGTACCTACTGTAGCTCCGTTGCCAACTTTTCTTGAACGATACCTTTAGGTATATGGGGACACTCTTTGGCTACGAGAGGTCTTGTAGTACCGCAGCGTCTCGGCGTCGGCTCCAGCTATAACTTTGAATACTTCATCGACACAAAAATAAAACCACGATAGAACTTTTATACTCTTCTATTCACTTAAAGCCTTCCCTTTCCCTTCCCTGCTTATGACTACTATTACAGAAGCAAGTATCAAAAACATTTACGATCTGACTCTTATTGAAACCCGTTTATGACTCACGTCACTCAAACTTGACCATTCTTGTCATTTCTTACTCCAACATTTTAAATATTTGAAAACATTTGTTTTTCGAAATGCTAGTAGTTTTACTATGGTGAAGCGGTCAGCGAGTGTCCACCTATAAACCTCTACAGTACCTTTACCACTAGGCCATCATAACTTCAACCCATAAACGTCCAACTGCTGGGCACGGGTCTCCTTCATACATTTGGAGGGATATTAGCCTACTATACCACGCTGGCCAGACAGATTGGTATAAGGTTTTGTTTCGAGTATTCCCTCCTTTAGTCGACTCTTACGACATCTTCGGGATAGAACGGGGTGGTGACATTAGTATTGTTAATCCGTCACCATACATGAAGGATGTATTGTTCTGTAGGTGTTCGACCTGCGCCAGTGTCACCGACAGATGCAGTCGCAGGCCGCCACGGCGCAGGCGGCCGCCGCCGCGCAGGCCGCCGCCGTGGCCGGACACATCCAGCCGCAGCACCCCACTATGAACAAGTGTATGTACCCGCCCGCTTTTGTACTTACTTATACTGGACTAATTATACCATTCTACCCTTAGCCACCTTTGCTCGGAACTGCGACCTCAATCAGATATTTTATTTATAGGTTAATACCTTTAAATACAATATCTAATTGTTTTTAAGTAGTTTAGCTAAAGTTACTTTTATTTTAATAACTATTTATGAAAATATCTTATGAAATTAATAGTTAATATGATTCTACCCTGTAAGTTTCTACAAATAGTAATTCATTTTAATTTTTTATTGATATTATTATTTCATGAAACTAATTATTTATGTATATATTTTAACCATGAAACAAATTATCGTTATAATAACATTACGTTTAATAATAAGTCAACAAATAAAAAATATAATTCAACATAAAAATAACTATTTAATTAAAACCTATTAATAATTTTGTCAACATTACAAATTCATCAAAAGTTTGTTTAACAAGCCACCACTTAACTTGTGACAATTAATATTATGAGCCGCAGTGTACTTAACTTGTTATTATATAACCGAATATTAAAGAAAAAATATGCCTCATTCAATTACCTTCGGCTGGACTAAAAACTATTACACTCATACACTGCTACTAATATTATAAACGCAAAAATTGGTGACGATAAATTTAATGTATCTCTTTCGCGCAAAAACTACTGAACTGATCTTTAAATTTTAACTTCTGCCTCTTCTAGCTATAACAAACATTAACAATTTGCAGTTGCAATCGCTGGCAAAAATAATGTAAATTAATAAAAGTATTTTTTTATTTGTTTGCTTCCTTTGGTCGGCTTTCTTATTTTTTATTTGATTAGGTTTGTCAGCAGCGGCGGGTATAGGCGTGGACGACCTGCGGCGGCTGTGCATCGTGCGACTGTCGTTCGTGAAGGGCTGGGGGCCTGACTACCCGCGCACCTCCATCAAGGAGACGCCCTGCTGGGTCGAGGTGCACTTGCACAGGTATACACTCCAACTGTTTATTTTAGTATCATTCGTCGTGTTATTATAGGACTAAGAACATATGAAAAAAGAAAACAGTATTGTGGTTCTGAATGTATAATCGAAATAAACGTATTAGTTAGACTGAGAGATCAGGCGCGGTCCTGTCACGGTCGCCACAATTATGTTCCTGACGGAACATGAGAGTCCAGGATTCCAGGTTGTAAAATGAAAGTGCGACTTGTATAATTCAAAGAGCCCTTTTAATCAAGTAAGATTACACGACCTGGCTATAGCAACGGCTCAATGACAAGTAAACCGTTCCTGAGCAAAGTATACAGAATGCCAAAGAACGCCTTACTAAAGTATAATAGCAATATGCAAAAATATGTATAATCATTAAAATCTTAATATAATTTAGAATCTAAGAATGTACATATATAATAATAAAACATCAACCCATGACAACGAGTTTATATATACAATAACAGAGAAATAGGCTAAGCAGTAATAGATCGACTTTTCGTGCTTTCCGAGGCACAGGGGTGTAAACACCTACAATATCCGAACTTCGGGCATCTATTGTGAATTTCTTGACAGGAAAGCACAATATCTATTGGCCCGCTCTGGGAATTTCAGTCGGGCCCTCGAACCATTAAATCAACGAAGCTATTATTTTTAATAATTTAGTATTTACGAGAGTATATCCTTATGTATCAGGGCCCTCCAACTACTGGACGAAGTGCTGCACACAATGCCGATCGACGGACCGCGGAGCAGCATCGAGTAGGAGTTGATCGGCTTCTTTTGAGGCCTTCGAGCGAGATCGCACCACACGCACCACAACCGCGCACGTACTACTACGAACACTATGCGAACACGTGCGCGGAGACTCTTATGTGATTTGTTCGTCAATATACCTACGTGTAGAGAGTGTCATACTACTTGAAGACTTGTGAACTTTGTGTTTGGTGAGTTACGTTCTTAGCTTTGTGGACTAGCTGACGTTTCACTAAACTGTGTTGTGATGGATTTTGTATCTTATAGCCTGGACATTTTTTTTATTGACGAGCTGACAGCTTACCTTATGGTAAGTGGTAACCGCTCATGGAGTTAGCGATGCCAGGGATACAGGCAAGCTGCTACTGACCGTGAATTAGTGCTCTCTTTAGACCTCTCGTTTGAAGCAGGACATGAGCGCTCGGGAATACCGCAGATATTGAATAGATTTTTCTTTAATTAGTAGTGTGACATTCTTGTCATAGAACCGCCACATGCCATATATATATAGCATTTATTTTTAGTCATTATTATATTGTGATTATGTTGTCAAAATTATCTATTTCGGCCATTGTCTTCCAAATTTTTATTTTGTCTTCCGTATTTATGTTATTTGTTCGGTTTTATATTACGATACATTGCACATAGTGTGGAGAGTGAATCGCTCGCGTTAATAAAAAGGTGAACTTAATCTATGTCTTGTGTCTATTTATACTATAATAAATAAAGTAGTTTCTGTAATAATAAGTTTAATAAATATTTATGTAACAGTATTGAGAGAGAACAAACTAAAGAAACAATAAAAGATCTCAGTAAAAATACTTCACTAATCCTAAACGAATTAAACTTATAATAATAAGGCTATAACTTATTTTAATGTATTTATGTTAAATATATTGACAGACACATTCGGGCTTCGGACTGACGTTTAGCCTAAGCGTATACGGAGACGTACGCTGCGTAGCACAGCACAAAATAAGACAGCATAGATTAACTGTGTGATTCAGCAAATGTCTCAAATGCGTATACGCAACTCGCATGACGCGTGTTTGTAATTAGTCTATAGCAAACTGCTCAAAAATCTGTGTCTGGTAGTAGTGCAGTACGTACGTATTGCAAAGCGCACGTATATACGTGCGTACGTACGTATACGCTCTTCTGTAATTAGGTATTGTTTAAAAAATAGTACGCTGTGCTGCTCAGTGACACTTACGCTCACTGCGTCTCCATATACGCTTAGGCTTAGTATACGCCGATACAATGAGTTAGTGAATTATTTGTAATTGACTACGAATTTTAGTAACAGCGATACCAAATTAAAGCATTTGTTTTTCTTTTATAAAACCTAGTGTAGATGATATATAACAAGACATAATTATAGTTCAACTTGAAAGAAGCCAAATGGGATTAGCTTTCGATTTAAACTAAGCTAATCTACTGCGTCTAAGTAAGTTAGTTGTTATGGTAATTTATGATAAATCGACGTTGATAGTCCAATACCGAGTTACTAACATTAATGCTGCGTATTTATAGTGTAGCTATTTTTACAAATTGGACAAAAATATTTTAACTGGATAATTGGCTAAATTTTAAATGAAGTGTTTAAAAAATGTACTATACATACTATCGTATTAGAAAGCCAGGCTTTCAGCGGCGCGTTTACACTATGGATGAGTGACCGCGTAGTGGTATTTCAACTGAGCATCTTCGTGCTTTGGAAGGCATCTTAAAAGTCGGTATCGATTGTTAACAGTCGTTAAAGTCTTAGAGGTCTATAAACAGCTCTATCACTAGGTTGGCCACTAACCATTTGATATGAAGAAAATTAGAAATTGGATTTCTTGTTAATTTTGTAAAATCGTGAGGAAACTTTAAGAAGATATTCTAAAGACATTTCCGATTCACCAATTCGCATTAGGCCACCGTGTATGAATTAAGCCCTAATTTTCTCTCTTGATAGAGTTATTACAATGATAGTTACTTGGTATGGGACTATGAACGACGATTTATAACATTTAATTTAGTAAGAAAGCGAGTCACGCGGTTCGGTAAGGCTGTATTTTTGTTAGTGTGATGTGCCTCATTAGTGCAATTGCATTCATCATGTTTTAGTCACGCATCTATTGTGTTGAAGCAAGCTTGCATAATGGATGGGTGACTTTATATTTTAGGTATTTATTTAATTGTGTAATATGGTTTTAGAGTTGGGTATATTCGATAATGTATGTGGATTTTTTCTGCATACACTCGCTGATCGCATGAGCATACATAGATAGATGGATAGAATATTCTTTATTGTACACTACATAACTACTAAAACTAATTACAATAAGAATTAATTAAATATACAAACAAGTAGGTACAAAGGGCGGTCTTATCGCTAAGAGCGATCTTCCAGCTGGTTATATTTTATAAAGAACACAAAAATGCGCAATTTATTATGCACTAACGGTTGCCTGCGGCTCTGCCCACTTGGATGTTGGTTATCGCGGACAAAAATTACCTTATATCCTTCCCCAGGATACCATTTATCTTCTTGCCAAATTCCATTAAAATCCGCTCAATCGTGGAAATGTAACAAACAAAGAAATAAACAGAGTGAACATTTATTACTATAGACTGGCTGTTGCCCGCGGCTGCGCCCACGTGGATGTCGGTTATCGCGTCAAAAAAGGTTGCCTATTCGCTATTCTAGACTGCAATCTATTTCTATGCCAAATTTCATCCAGATCCATTCAGAATTTTTTACGTGCAAGAGTAATAAACATTCATGCATATATCAATACCTACATCCTCACAAACTTCACATTTAAAATATTAAAAGGATTTATAAAAATCTATTTTATTAAATTGTTACTAATAACAGTGTCCTAAAATACGTACTGGTAAGATTGTGAAAGTTTTAAGTTTCATTTCTATAGACGAAATCCATGTAGAGTAAGTCCGCGTGTATTAATGTATGCCTGTCTCTAAAACCATACAAAACTTCATAGATGGTGATGCAATTTCGCTAACTTATAGATGATCTGTGATGTGCTAACAAAACATGTGTAAAGTATTGTGTGCGCGTGGCTCGTCGGGCTAACGTCAACATTACCCAATGAAACGTTTTGTATTTTCGGTGAATGTGTAGATAAGATACTAAGTTAAGAATAAAATGACATATTTTGTGTACGAGAATCGTAAATGGTTATAGTTATAAGATTAAGTAATGGTGTTTTAAAAAGTATATGAGATTTTTGTCGTTTGCTTAAGATTTGCTTTAATTATTATTATTATTACCTACTTGGCAGATTAATAATATTATCTTGTGTTGAATGATTTTTACAGTTACTGTTAGTGAAAGTTAGTGTTTTCGATTTTTTTTATAATAAGTAATTATTTTGTATTAAGAAGAGCACGATCGAACATTAGTCGATGATAAACTAATATAGTGTTTATTATTTTCTAACAGAGAAAGAATTTTATGCTTGCAGTTTTCATTTAAATATAATAAATATCAGTTTTTATAAATGTTCATTTTTTTACGTTGATAACAAGTGATCATCACAAAATATATTATTTTTGTTATTGCTTATAACTATTTAGTTTATGCATCGGAATTTTACAATTTACAATTTTTAAATATTGTTACCAATGTGTTTGTAAAGAATTGGATTACACAAGTTTTTGTATATAGTACAATTTATTGAGAATATTTTTAACTAGAAGCGTAGTATCGTATCTCAATACAAAGTAAGTTAATATCGCTAGTCGGTACTTACTATATACATTAAATTTTCTCTTGGAAAGCTTCTCAAACAAATTGTGAATCAAAAATACCTCTTTAAAGTGATCAAAAGGATTCAAAGGGTTTTAGACGATATTAATTAAAAAAATAAAGTAAGTTTTTAAAATGATGTTAAAGTTTTTGAAATAATAAAGATATTTGTAAAATTCTACATGAAACAGTTGAGCCAAAATGTTTGATGAATTACCGAGTACAAGTATATTGTGAACCATTGAGGAATTGTTGGAGAATATACCGAAGTTATCCAAAGTTGAAGACTAATGTTAATTGTTCTGTGAACATTGTATGCTTTATTGTAAATACGTCGCGCACTATCCCTTGTTCAAAACAAGTTGACAAGTTATAAAATGTTATGTCTCCGACATATTTATTATCTATATTGTGCACCTATATCCTGTTGAGGTATATTTTTTGGTCTAAAAACTCAAGTGATTAGAATGTTATTGTGGTTAGAATAAGATATGCCTTTATGGTATAGGTTTTGGCTGCAAATTTGTTAATATTAGGGGTCAGAAGTTTTTAAAAACTGTTCATTTAACTATGTCGTAATCATGTGGGAGATTGCGACCAACAGCGATCCGAGATATTGTGGGTTCGATTCCCAAACGGGTTTTTTTTGTGTGGATAACACAAAACGGAAAATGAAAACGAAATGTACGTTCCGAGTCTGGATGTACTTTATAATGTTGTTAAAGTTAGAACAAATTGTTGCGCAGACATTTTAAGTAAAATATAAGAGGGGCGATAAGTCAACTCAGTAATAAAATAAAATAACAAGTAATCCTGAGATAGTTGTACCGAGTTTTGGGTGTGTAAATTGTGTGTATGCCATAGTGCGACCGAGACTAGAAAACGAAATTAATGATAATTTAATGGTTTCTCTCGTGTGGCGTGCTCTTTAAAAAAATGCATATTTAAGGATAATGAAGCTTGCTATTAATCGAAAACATTTCAAAATCAGATCAGTAGTTTCAGAGATTACTGCCTACATTCGAAATTAAAAACTTTATTTCTCTAATATTGGTATAGATTTTTTTTCTTTTAAACCTGTAAGGCATTTGACGCGACACAAGTTTAACACAGTTTTTAATTATATTATTTGATTCCTAATATTAACAATAATGTATAATTAATTCACTGTTTCGACTTTTTAAGTTAAAATCTTGTCATAATTTGTTTAAATAAACAATGTCCTCGCAATACATAAGTGAATTTGTGAACGTAATATTAAGGATGCCATGTATTTTTGACATTACAATGTTGTTTTTTCACATGTGTTTGTTCAGTTTTGGAGGGATGTAGTACCGTACGGTGTAACATAGCCCTTAAGTGCATAGTTAAGAGTGAAACTATGAAACAAATGAATATAAAGGTTATTCCTCTAATAGTCGTTTTATTTAATACTAGCGGCCCATCCCGGCTGGTGAAAGATTTTTTAAAATAGGTCTAGTAGTTTTTAAGTTTATTTGTTACAAACAAACGTACAAAAATACAATTCTTTTATTACGAAGAACTCTATCCAATAAAAAAAAATGCGGGCTGTCTTTGGGGACTGCCGATAGAAGTGAAAACTAAGTAATTTGTGAATTGTATCGTCGAGCTATTAGATTATTATTTTTGAATATGGACAGTAGTATAAAGTAAAGTAGTATTTGGTGACGATGCCGCGAGTTCCATTATTTTTGAGAGTTGATTACCCAAAAAGTGTTCGACGCGCCTAAAGACCAAGATTCTGTGATGGCGTTTCCCTGGGATAAACGTTTCTTTAAAACCATCCTGAATGAGACCTGTATCTACTCATTTAGTTCAGTTATTCGACAATGGTCTTCTGGAACGCCGAGATCCTTTCCTAAGTGGGTTTTCTCGCTAGTATGGTGCTCTACTATTCAGTTTTAAACAACCCAAAGCGCAGCTGTTTATTAATTTTTGCCCATGGAAAATTAATTATCTACCTTAGTTCATATTTTTACGAAGAGTTTTAACACTCGGTTCGTCGAAGGGTAAATTTTTATGAAGGAAAATACCTGATTCTGATTTTGGAGGAATTCATATTCACCTACTGAATACAAAGAAGATCAATGTGTTTTACCATAAAACAAGGTTATATTTCCTGGAAGGTTTCCTAGACCCTATGGTAGATGGATAATTCTTTATTTCATACCATAAAATTACAAGAACTAATAAAAGATAATGAAATAAGTACAATAGGCTGCCTTATCGCTAAGTGTGATTTCTTTCAGGTGTAAGTTTCTTTTAAATTTTATTTATGACCTGGGAGCTTACTATGTGTTAATAGTTAGTAGTTCAAGCGAGAAAGAGATATATATTTTATTTTATTTTGACAAGTTGTTTTTTTGTGAAGTTATGGCTCCATCTCCATTTTATATCCATCCATCCATCCGTTGTATACCGATGATTCTGCCAACGTCAAGGTGAAGTTAGATGGCAAAGAAGCATACGGTCTGCCTGATGTTAAGCAGTGACCGTAGCCTATAATAAGTAATAATAATAAGTAATAATATAAGTTTCTTTCAAAACGCATTCTTAATGAGCGCTGGAAATCTGAAGTTTGTATATACTGTGTGTGTTAATTGGCTGTGTTCTTCTGTAACCTTGTAACTAAAAATTAAAATTGTCGTTTTTTATATAATAATAATATCTCTTCTACCAAAATTAAATCTCTCATGATATAGTCTAATAAAAAGATTATTCTTCTAAGCTCAGGGGGCCTGGTGACCTGTAACACAGGTATATTATAATACCTATCTCAGGCACCAGTCTCTCACAAATGTATAATAATAATAATATAATAATTGGACATTGTACCTATTAGATTTAATGTAGTGAGTACCATTTGTGAAGAGAAAATAAATCTTATTATTATATTTACATGGTCAAGGTTTTTTTCTCAATCGGGCTGGCTCGCTAGCATGGTGCCCTACCTCTCTTCAAATCTATATCATACTAGCTGTTGCCCGCGGCTCCGCCCGCGTGGATGTTGGTTATCGCTGTAAAAAGTAGCCAATGCGTTATTTCAGACCATAATCTATCTCTGTGCCAAATTTCATCCAGATCCGTTCAATAGCTTTTACGTGAAACAAACATCCATCCATCCATACTTACAAACTTTTGCGTTTATAATATTAGTAGTATTCTATATAGCTCCGTCCCTCTTTCTCATTCGAACTACTCACATTTTAATACGTACATATAATGGTAAGCCTCCTGTTTGTAAATAAATGTTTGTTCCCATTTTTACGTAGCCCTGAGAATAATATTAATAATCGTATTCTAAACTTAGCTATGATATTCATAGCGATAACATCAAGCTTTATTGTCCTTTGTAATAAATAATACAAGTCATAAGAGCAACCTTCTTATCGTTGTATTAGTGGTCAACCTGGTGACAGAGTTATTTAGATCGCCCATTATTTAGGCCTCTGTCGTGATCTAGCGACTGTTAACAGTCGAGACCGACTTTTAAATACCACTATGCGGTCACTCATCTATAGGGTTACCGCACCCTTGGTCGCTTAACCTGCTGATTGTTTACCGAACAGCGAGTGCACCTGGAGCCATGCAGACTGAGTATTAAATTATACAATAGACCTAACTTATAGCAATTGAATTTCGACCGTTAATTTTTTAATTATTTTAGTTTTGCGCAGTCCTCGAAATCTCGTACTCCTTCGTGCACGCAGTGTGCTTAAAAAGGGGTAGGTACAAATTATTTTTAATTTATAGGGGCGTCTATTGAATGCTTATTCTAAGCATCATGCGTTATGCGGACTTAGACCTCATAATATGTAGGTATATGCTTTTCGGAATAGGATTATACATTTTCGTAAATATTACAAAAATTATACATTTTATAATATTCAATATATATTTTTTTTTTCCGTCAGTAGATAAGTAGATGATTCTAAAATTAAAAGGTAACAAATTACATAATTATAAACTAAATAAATAAACGTTCTGTTTGACGATATAATATCAAAATATAATCGCTTGCTCTTCACAACTTCCACCACGCCCCATCATTGGTCACTTCACTATAAATACTACGCGACTCACTCCCGCGCATCGGCACCATTCCAATCGACCGAGAACACTGCGAACGCTTTCCAACTACAAACACAGCAGAACTCTGTGTCACTTCGCAATAGTTATTTAGTATTGATGGTGAACACAGTACGAGACACGGTGTAATGTTCTGTGTGCAGTTGGAACTATGTCTTACGGTTATTTTCGTGTGACCTGCGTGAATCGTTCTCGACACTGGCCCTCGCATTTTTTCATATCTATTGACGTGTTATAAGTTAATACATAATATTTGCAGATCTTGGTACCTACGTTTTTAGAATGAATTATATTAACGAGCCGCACTATGACGTCTTTACAGCGATTTATTGTCGATTTTAATTTGAATTTCGAAAAATGACATCCTTTATGTTGAGTAAAAAAGTTGACATTTTGAGCGGAAGGCCGGGTATTGATCGACATTGCGAGGCTGCCTCGCGAGGTTGCACATCCGGTGCTCGCATTGAGCACTCAGTCAGTCAGTCAGTCAGGCATTCAAATTGGATCGCGAGGCAAACGCGTCTCCACATCTGAGTCTCCACGTAAGGCTGCCTCGCGCGGCATTCCTTGCGAGGCAGCCTCGTGATGACGATTAAATTAACGACGTTCAAATTTAAGATGAAAGAAAGAATGAAAGAAAAACAATTTCTTTTCAGATTGAAAATAGATCGCTGTAGGTACTACTGTAGGCCTAAGTTGCTTTATGTTATTATTTTGTGCTTCTCGGTATACTTTTTTCCGTTCATAGAATGGGAAAATAACCGACTTGAAATAAAATTGTAAATAAAAATATGGCGAGGAAACCTACATAATAAAAGATATTCTAAATGCGTATCTGATCCACCGACCCGCATTAGAACAGCGTGTACCAGCCTACCCTCACAACTCTTTTGATAGAGGAAAGGAGTGATGCCTAATGTGGGTTGCTTTATGGGAAATTAGTAATATGCACATTATCTACTTCCTTTTATTAACTTGGCAAAACAACGGAAAATAATAATGTTATGTAGGTACCTATTTAAATAAATTTAATTTTTCTGTTATAATTAGTTAAATTCATTGGCTCAGCTCAGAGTGGCCAAAATAAAGAAGAAACTTTTTTAAATAGGTACTTAGTTAAAATAATAAAGGCTGAAACCAATAAAGATAAACAGGAACATGGAGGTTATTGCATACCTATATGACTATAGCAATCATTCATCATGAAAATCAAATTAGATATATCAGTATGCAGTATGGCAAAAATATTTACTGCTTCATATATCTACGGAGCCGCGCTTCGAAGGAATATTCCGAAATATTAGTTTTATTTTTAGTTTCCGAGGCCGGCCCTGTTTACATCTTTTTCGTTTTACTACTGAGCTATTTCACAGCTTCTTTAGCATTTTTCATTAATTGGTTTAAATTTTAATATTTTCTTTATACAATGTTACCTACGCAAATAGACCGTTTAAAAAAAAATGACAATCAATAAATTAATCGACCTGTTTCAGTCTACGACTGAACAAAGGCCTCTCCTAATTCGTGCCACAACCAGTGGCTTAACGATAGGGAAGCCATTGGCCCATAATGCCACTCTAATATTTATTATTAGCGGACGCCCGCGACTTCGTCCGCGTGGTACTGTAAAACTACCCCGATTTTGCAATATATCTCACTACTGCTCCGCTCCTATTGATCATAACGTGATGTTATATAGCCTATAGCCTTCCTGGATAAATGCACTATTCAATAAAAAAAAAATCTAATCAAACCAGTACTTTCTGAAATTCAACCAAACAAACAAACTCTTCAGCTTTATAATATTAGTATAGATTACAACATTGCCAAGGGCCTCAAAGGGCACCTATAGTTACGCCACAGGCCACAACACTAAATCCTCTGCCTTTTGCATCCAGTGTACCCCAGCAACCTTTTTGAGGTCATGGTCTATCTGGTCGAGGGGCGTGATCGTTCTACTTCACGTTTACCAAGTCCACCAAGTCGCGGTCTCCACTCCAAGACTCGTTGGTACCAGTGACGTAGGTATTGTAAGTAAAGTAAGTACAATAACACAAACTTCAAGATATAAGAGAGGTAAGACACCATACTAGCGAGCAAGCCCGACTGGATAAGGACCTCCACGTTACAGAAAACCACAGCCAAATAACGACACACAGCAGTGCTTGTGTTCTTGGGTGTGAGTACAGGTCTCCAGCGTTAATTTAGGGATGCGTTTTAAAAGAAACGTTTTCCTATCCTAGGAATAATCTATCTTAAAGCCCTGGTGTAAAAAACTGGATCGGCAACCGGCAAGTGATACCACGGTATTGCAGGTATCCATAGGCTATGGTAACTGCTAACATCAGGCGAGCTGTATGTTTGTTTGCACCCAAGTAGTATAAAAATACGATACTGAAAGTTGATAAAAAAAGTAGGTATATGTCCTTTTATTAAGGTGACTCGGTGACGCACAATGACTGGCGTAATGAGGTATCACATTCGATTTCTCATTCATGTAATATGATATTAGGCTTTGTCAAGAAATACTCATAATCAATCAGTCCAAAGTTTGGCATTATGCCCGGTAACACAACGATAGATAGGTAAGGACGCCATCTTGACTTTTGTTGTATCGAGAAGAACTACATAGGTATCCATAGATGTTTTTTTATACTACTTGCGTGGTAAACAAGGATACGACCTGCCTGATGTTAAGCACTAACCGTAGCCTATGAACGCTTCAATACCAGATGCATAACTTGCGTGTTGCCGTCCCATTTTTTTACACCAGGGCTTTAAGATGGAGTATCCCTTAATACTCCCTTAATACTCACAGACTCACACGTCTGTGAGTACAGGTCTCCAGCGCTCATTCAGTTATGCGTTTTAAAGAAACGTTTTAATATCCCAGGGATACTCCATCTTAAAGCCCTGGTGTAAAAAAATGGGACGGCTACACGTACATACAACTACACTGCTGTGTGTAGTAATTTGTATGTGGTCTTCTGTAAGGGACCACCTTACAGAAGACCACAGCCAAATAACCCCAGTCGGGCTAGGCTACGGTAATTGTCTAACATCAGGCGGGCCGTATGCTTGTATGCCACCTAAGTAGGATAAAAAGTAGGTCTTATCTGATTAATTATGTAGGTTGGTATCAACGTATTGAGTGATACCCCTGGTATTACAATCATCCATATAAGCTGGAACTGTTAACCATTAGGTGGGTACCTATGCTTGTTTGCTTAATAATTAGTAGTAACTATTTTTTTTGTTATTTATGCTTAGTTAATTTAGTACACTTATAATTACATCTAATCACCATGTTTTTGTTTATATATGGTTATAAGCTTCATTAACATGGACTTACGACTTCCAAGAAATATAATGCTTTTCTCAATGTTTTGTGGATATTGTTTAGTTTTTGTAATAAGCATCGGCAATTAGAAATAGTCGCTTATCTTACTTGAAAGTCATCAGAGTTGACGAAATATGAAAGTGCATTTAACACCATTTTTTCTAAAGGGGCGTTAAAGAGGTAAATAAATAGAAAAACAGAAGGCCTTAAGATATTTGAATATTTTTTTATAGATACAAAATTATAATGAATAATCAAAACAAAAATTAGATTGCTAACGTAATTACCATATATCTATTATTTTTATATAATGCAAAATTAAATTGCAAAGTCAAAGCAATAATTAAATTGTTTATGAAGTTACAGTCATTTCAATATTGTTAATTACACCCAGACAATATTGTCGTTTGATGAAGTTACATTCCCGTAACACCTAGTAGACAGTTTTGCCGTAATATTCTTTGTTTTGCGGAAAGGGGACGGTAATATCACGATTCAATTCGATCAACTCTAAAAGCTATATTAATTGTTTATTTCATTAACTTCTTATGCTATTACTAGCTGTTGCCCGCGGCTCCGCCCGCTTGGATGTCGGTTAGCGCTGTAAATAGCCTATGTGTTATTCCAGACCATAATCTATATATGTGCCAAATTTCATCCAGATCCGTTCTGTAGTTTTTACGTGAAAGTGTAACAAACATCCATCCATCCATCTATCCATCCATCCATTCTTACAAACTTTCACATTTATAATATTAGTAAGGATAATCTTCTTTCATTTTAATTTAAGAAGCATAATAAATAGGTAAATATTCTTTATTGACAAATACTCTATTGCGTATGGATGTCTAGTCCTTCTTGTTTGAATCTCGTAAGGCTAGCTCGGTCTTATAATGTGTATTGACTAATTTCTTTGTGTACCACAACGGTTGTGTACCGCATAACGAATAGATAGATACAGGTTTGAGCATGATTCACTCGGGTTACACAGGGTTACCACACAAGGTAACTCCAAGCAACAATCATTAAAATAAAACAGTAATTTTCTACAAGGATTCGTTGTTAGCTTCACTTTTGTGTTTTAAAGGATTTCATGATTAGTTAAATATATCAAACAGATACCTACACTTCTGCTTCGCTTTCAGCGTTGATGATTCTTCTCGCTTAATAGATATCCCGAATTTACGGACACAAAGTACATAGAAATGTATTGTTATTACACAATAGATTTGTAAAGAATTCTTTCAAATCTGTCCTTTGAGTTGTAGGGTCTGCCGTCCGGAATAAACTACTGCGGTGTTTCCATAACGCTACAACACGTTCTTATTCAATAAGAGCAATCTTCACGTTAGGCAGTGGTTTAGCTGCGCTCCTAAAATATCCCAAGTCCATTAGAGGCGGTTTTCACTTACTGGGTGGCCTCTAGCTAAAATTAATAGCAACATGCTGTTTGCCAACCCTAGCCTTAGGTCACATTGAGATAAACTGATGCAAGGCATTTCCGATCGGTTGGTGGCGAAAATATTTAGATACGAGATCGTTAATTGAAGGTGTACGGCGCCGACATTGAGGCTTAGTGAGTCATTATTTATTTGTTATATCAAGGAGTGGATATTACTGTGTTCTTGATAATAGTTATATGAGAGATAGGGCGTAATAAAACACTTCTTCTTATCGTTTGGTTAGTGGCCAACCTGGTGACGGAGATATTTAGATCGCCCATATTTAGGCCTCTGTCGTGATCTAACGACTGTTACCAGTCGGGACCGACTTTTAACGTGCCCTCCGAAGCACGAAGTTTGTTTGTTATTTTGTTAGAATGCGCTCAATCTATCGGTTAGTTCAGTTGCTCATCATCCATCTATAGGTCTACCGCGCCCTTGGAAGCATAACCCGCTGATCGTTCAACGTAACAAAGGTAGAGGGGAAAATAAGCCACTGTTGCTTTTCCATCTGCATCTGCGTCTGCACATTATCCTTTTGGAATTCCGCAGCAGTAACAGACAGAGTATAAAAGCAAAGTAATTAAACTAGACAATGTTATATAAACATGTTGGTTTCCAACATAAACTGAAGATCTATTATTATACTGGCGGCACGCTTCGACTTTACCTGGGTTATAAAAAATCTTTTTTCTCTTTTCAATTTAGGGATTGAATTTCCAAAAAAACCCTTAGTGCTATTTCACATTTGTAGCTGCAGTGATTTAGGCTTTGCGTTGATAAATGAGTCAATCGGAAAGGGGATAAGAAAATATGTATATTTTTAATTAAAAATATGTTTATTCTTTATCATCATCATCCTCTCAACCCATAAATGTCCCACTGCTGGGCACGGGTCTCCCCCAAACATTTGGAGGGATATTAGCCTACTATACCACGCTGGCCAGACGGGTTGGAATAGGGTCTTATTTCGAATTTTCCCTCTCTTTCAGTGGATATTGTCTGCTAGACTTACTCCCTTAGTCGACTCTTACGACACCCTTGGGATTGAAAGGGGTGGTGACATTTGTATTCTTAATCCGTCACCACACGGACATTATTTATTCTTTATAATTCCACTAAAACTAGTAAAGAGACGACCGGAATGAGTCCGAACCAGGGAGTTGTCTTCTTTACTGCATGCAGTTGTATTCAGCGTCCGGAGCTGCCGCGTATGTGACGCCATAGTAAGGCGCATCTTTTGCGGATGATGGCAGCAAAACTGTCGATATTCGCATCCGCGAACATGCCAGATGCGCTACAAAATCGTGGCAGTCCCATTAGTATCCGGAACGCGTTATTTCTCACCAAATAGTACATTAAAATTTGCATACCTAAATAATAATAATTTAATTTAACGTAATTTTTTTTGATTGCAAATTTTGATAGTCTAGGTAGCGGCCCACCGGATGGTAAGTAGTATCCGCCGCCCAATTATCAATACCAGAGACAGCCAAGCCCCTTAATTTATTTACAAAATATACTATTTAGGCTCCGGTCCACCAGATTGGAGCCTAAACTAGGAAGGTCCTTGTATTTCAGGACAAATGACAAACAATTATATATATATACTAGTTGTTGCCCGCGGCTCTGCCCTCGTGGATGTCTGCTGTAAAAAGTAGCCTATGTGTTATTTCAGACCATAATCTATCTCTGTGCCAAATTTCATCTAGACCCGGTCAGTAGTTTTAACGAAAAGTGTAACAAACATCCATCCATCCATCCATACTTACAAACTTTCGCGTTTATAATATTAGTAGGATAGATATTCTACGTCATTGCAAAGTCATGTATTACCGCGTACCACGAGTACCGCGCCGTTGAGTCTTGCGCACGCGTCAATTTCGTAGCTCACCCTATTTTGTTAGATCATAAATTATACCAACAGCCGTCATTCGTCAGTTGCGCCTACGCATAATTGGTTGCTAATATTAGATATGAATTTGTCTGATTGTTTGTTAGTGTTTGACGTAAATCTGTGGTAGGTTCGACACTCCTTAAATTTTCCGATTGGTATTAGAAGATAGATCGAATAAGATATTGAGGTATATTGCTTCTTTTGCTTCCTCTACATTCATCAACCTCATCATGCAAAAACGTTGGCTCCATGTACACATAAGCTCTTTAGTTCTTTTTGATAAGAAAGGTCAAGACACAAGGTAGTAAGTCCAGATCTTCATCTTACAGAATCTCACAGACAAATAACTACGCACAGTGGTGTAGTTATGTTTCTATTGAGTATAAGTCTTTAATGCTCATTTAAGGAAAGGGTTTTTTTGTAAATAACGTTTTTTGGGCTACCCATAAGACACGTGAGTATTGCCCCAGGTATTGCAAGTATCCATAGGCTAAGGTAACTGTTTACCATCAGGCCAAAAATCGATATTGGGTTTTTCTGTTAAGAAATTCACAATAGATGCCCGGAGTTTGGAAATTGGCGGTGTTTACACCCCCGTGCCTCGGAAAGCACGTAAAGCCGTTGGTCCTACGCCTGATCTCTCTCCGGTCGTGTCGGATTTGCCGTCCCATCGGACTATGAGAGTGAGGGAATAAAGAGTGCACTTGTGTTTGCGCACACACTTGTGCACTATAATATCTCCCGCGCAGATGGCAAGTCTCCGTTGAGATTAGCCGCCGTGACCGAAATTCGGTTAGGAGGACATTACCATCAGGCAGTCCGTGTGCTTGTTTTTCACTTAGAAAGTCAATAAAAAAACTTCTTTCGCTTTCTCTACATTTCTTTTCTTTTAAAAAGACAACTCCCGCACTAGAGAACAAGCTCTGTGTTGCTGGGGACTTTACAAACATACAATTAACGGACACAAATTACACCCAGACTCAGAACAACTCTTTGTGGGTCGCACAAAGTTTTGTCCCTGTGTGGGAATCGAACCCACAACCTCGGGCACAGTAGGCACATACTCACATACCCACTGGACCACCAAGGCAGTCAAGCCAAGCCAAGACAATCCACATTCATGAACCTCTTCATACATGAACGTTAGATCTAGTCCCTCTAGACAAGTCGCATAAACGGTAGTCGAATTGAATAGAATAGAAAGCTAATGTATGGCATTTGATATAGATAGATAGATAGATAATTCTTTATTGTACACCATAAAATTACAAAAGCTTACTTATAACACTGAACAGTTAATAATGCAGTACAATGGGCGGCCTTATTGCTAAGTGCGATTTCTTCCAGTCAACCTTGGGATGGACAGGAATGACCAGAGCCTCTAGACAAGTGGCATAAGCGATAGTCGAATCGAAAAGTAAAAAAAACAAATGTATGGGATTTGACGTAAGTCTACGATATAATGTCGTAAACTTACGTCAAACCCCATACATTTCCTGTTTTGACTTTTCGATTCGCCTACCGTTTATGCCACTTGTCTAGAGGGGCAGAGCCTCTAGACAAGTGGCATAAGCGATAGTCAAATCGAAAAGTCAAAAAAACAAATGTATGGGATTTGACGTAAGTTTACGACATTATATCGTAGACTTACGTCAAATCCCATACATTTGCTTTTTTGACTTTTTGATTCGACTATCCCTTATGCCACTTGTCTAGCGGGGCTGAACGCTTAAAAAACAAGTGATGGTGTAGTTTATATTATTTACACTTATTTAAATAGTTAAATACAATATTACTTAAATACAATATTACTAAACTTACAATGTTATTAAACGTAAGTTGACGACAGTCGTAAACTTACGTCCAATCCCATATACATATTTGCTTTCTATTCTATTCGACTAAGTGCCGCTTTTGCCACTTGTCAGACTACAGATGCTTCTAACACTCGTAAATACCAACTAATTTTATTTGTAACCTATATCCCACGCAATTTAAATCGTTGGTAAAATTAACGAGACGAATGACACTTATAATGAATAATGTGTATGAATACGCTATTGCAATGATATATTGCATCAATATTATTTTGGTACTTATGATAATGTGTACCAAAATTTCATCACTTAGCAATGTGCTTATAGAAACACTAGGGGTCGCCCGCGACTTCGTCCGCGTGGTAATCCTTACTAATATTATAAATGTGAAAGTTTGTGAGTATGGATGGATGTATGGATGGATGTATGGATGGATGGATGTTTGTTACTCTTTCACGTAAAAACTACTGAACGGATATGGATGAAATTTGGCACAGAGATAGATTATGGTCTGGAATAACACATAGGCTACTATTTACAGCGGTAACCGACATCCACGCGGGCGGATCCGCGGGCAACAACTAGTTTGAAATATTTTCCCCGATTATGATACATATCTCACTACTGCTCCGCTCCTATTGATCATAGCGTGATGTTAATCGAACCAGTACTTTCTGAGATCAGCGCGTTCAAACAAACAAACAAACGAACTCTTCAGCTTTATAATATTAGTATAGATTATATTAGACTCGCGGTTGTGTGCACATTGCGTAGAAAGAGAGATAGGACACCAGATAGCATGCTAGCCAGAATGGGGAAGGACTTTACATATTAATAACACCACAGTCAAATAACTACACAAAGCGTGGTGTAGTTATGTTCCCGGGTACAGGTCTCTAGTGCTCATTTAAAACTGATTTCAATATAACGTTTTTCTTATCCCAGGGTTATCGTAACTCAAAATGATGGTGTAGATTATGGCAGAAATCGTTTCCCGCTCCCACTAATTATTTACAACTAAAAGAGCCTAAAAGTAAAAGTAAAAGAACTAATTTTACCCACGGGGTATAACCTTCCATGGTCTACATGGAAGTCACTCAACCGACTTCAGACCCAAGCGGGAAGATACAGATACAATCTGGTAAAGTGGGGCTATACCGGCGCGGCGGCGGTTGCAACTACAGAGTGCGAATGCGGTACGGACCCGTAAACAATGGCTCACCTCCTATCCTGTCCTTTGTGCCCTAATACCTGCACTTTGAATGACCTCTGCGCAGCAACTGATAACGCTGTAGAGGTGGCAAAATTCTGGGCTTGTGCAATTTAATTGTTTATCGTACCATCGACACGAAGAAGAAGAATGGTGTTTTGGGCTGTGGGGTCGACAACGCGCAAGTAATGCTCCTGATATTGAAAGCGTTCATAGCTTACGGTAACTGCTTACCACCAGGCAGGCCATACGCTTGTTTGCCACCGCAATAATAGGTATAAGAAAAGAAAACAAAAAAGAATAAATAATACTAAATGGAAAACATATAACGTAAAACTAATGAGTCGATAGGATAATTACAGAAATATCTACGATACAAATTTAGCTCCGTTTAAAAAATAAGATGAGTAATAATGCTAATTAAAAATTAAAAACAATAAGACTAAGTGGTCGGACAATGAGCAGTGAGCGAAGCGAGTAGCTAGATCGCCGCTTAGAGCCGAAATAAAACTTTCAGTCGCACTAGTGATGTGCGATCTTGAGGAAAATGTTATCGATAATTTACTGGAAAATTTATCGACGTTGAAAACCATTTTAAGTCTGTTTTACCACATTTTAAATAGGTAAATTATTATGACAGTGCGTGTTTGAAAAAGCGTGTATTGTCATATAAAACTTCGCTAAGCAAATTGAAGAAGAGGTGACTGACTAAAAATATATTTAATCTATATTCGTCTTTGTAGTTATTTAATGTGACTTGATAATGATAGATTGCAATTACTTGCCAGAATCCTCAATGCTTCGAAAAGCTCGTAAAGCCATTAACGCAAGTTGTTTCGGATTGATGAGAGTGAGAGTACACCTGTGCTTGTGCACCTTAACATCTTACCGAGGCTGTAACGGGGACCAGCTAAGAGAATATTATTAATATTGTATATGTATCTACCAGAATGAACATTATGATCCTGAATCATATAATAATAGAACTAATAACCTACACTCACTATTCAAAGTAATTCCAAGCATTACTCGATACTCGATATCGAGCAAATGACATCACTACAGTAGTTCTGGAGGCGCGCGCGGGCGGCTGGCGCATGGCGTACTGGCCGGGCGGCCGGCATCACACCCGAACGAACGAACGGTATCACTCGCCCGCGCCGTGTTTACGAACCCCTACACATCACTACGACCCACTTGCCTTGCCCAAGAGTAACGAGTACAACCCTTGACTACATTTGGAATATTATTGTTGTGCTGTGCTGACTTTATTTGGATTTTTTGTGTTAATTTTACAAGTAAGTGAGTTTTTTTGTATTTAATTTGATCTAAGATTATAGTTAGTTAAAAGATTAAGTTATTTTAATAAATAATTAAATTAGGTAATGTATGTTTATTTGTTTCTTGATACATAATCTTTTAAAATATGTTTTACAATACTTTTTACGTCTTGCAATAAGTATTAATTATTTTTGATATTAGGTATGTGTGTTCGAATACTTTAAATTATAGTCCGTTGGATTTGAATATCTTGTATATTAATATTATTAATAGCCTTGGTAGGTACGATTATTTAGTAACTTTTACCGCGTGAATCTTAAAGAGCTTTTAGAATATTTTTAGGATTTTCATTGAATGCGTGTGATTTAATTGTATGAGAAGACTTTAATAAATATATTTTATTCGATTTAAATTGCAGAAAATAGGAATAGTCTTAATAATATTTATTAATTATTAATCATGTGGGATTTTCTCTTCTAGTTCCAAGCTAAGGGCAAGGGAAGCATTACTTTTTTATTTATTAAATTACTTTCGGTAGTTTTATATATTTTATAAGCAATCTAGAAAACTTTGGTTAGCACGAAACCTAAATATCTTGTTTAGTAATAAAGCAATGAATCTTTTAGGCACACGCAAACAGATAAAACTATATTTGATAAAGATATTTACTAGTTTTTACTTTTAGTAAGCTTTTCTATGACGTTATCGTTGAAGGTTTTGTGGCATACGTAATCAAAGACTAACATTCTTGGACGAAGCAGATATATTATTTAAACTATTCAGTAAAGTTGTGTTATTTTGGTATCTACAAGCTATAATAAGAATATATTATAAACATGGTGAGACGTATACACACGTCACTAATCGTTTGCAATGTTCCGAAATAAGTTTATTCTTTGAATGACAACATAACATTTAAGAGAGGTAGGGCGCCGTACTAGCTCGCAAGCCCGACTGTGGAAGGACCTCCACCTTACAGAAGACTACAGCCAAATAACTACACACAGTGGTGAAATTAGTTGTGTTCCTGTGTGGGAGTAGAGGTCTCCAGCGCTTATTTAGGGATGTGTTTTGAAAGAAACGTATTACTTTCCCAGGGATAGTCCCATCATAAAGTCCTGGTGTTAATAAGTGGCAACACGCAAGTGATACTTCTGGTATTGCAAGCGTCCATAGGCTACGGTAACTGCTTAACATCAGGCAGGCCGTATGCTTGTTTGCCACCTAATTAGTATATAAAAAATAATAACAATATATCATTACGCTATATCTCAGGTAGGCTGAAGTGTATCCATCACAGAGGTTTTGTTCCGTACCTGGGCTAGGCTGGGCTTTGTTAAATCGTTACTTTTTCTTCTTCGTGTCGATCGTTGTTACATTTAAATACCTACGTATTTAAATTGTACGAACCCGGAATTTAATAATAATAAAAAATCTTTATTGTAACATCAAGGTTTTTACAATAAGTTTACAAGCCCTGATTCCCAAACTAGCGTGAGCTGTGTGTTAGGAATCAGTTCCTTTCCAGAAACAATCGAAACAAAAGTTACAATCTAGTTTATAAGTAGTTATATCTATAGAAGTCAAAATATAGCCACCTATATTTTGTTTTATTATTAAAAAGACAACTCCCGTATAAGGGAACTGCTCTGTGCCAATTCACGGCCAAAAATTACACCATGACTAGATACAAAAATTTATGTAGTTGTAGTATGTGAAGTTTTGTCCCGTGTAGGAATCGAACCTACGACCTCCGGCTTAGCATTCAGGGTCACTAAATAGTAGACCAACAGGCTAGTCAAATGTCAGGTCTATGGCATGTCACTGGTAGTGCAGAGGTCGCTCAGAGTGCAGAGACCTTGTTTTCGAGTCAGTACCACATTGGCACTCCGTTGTTGTAGGTATTCAATATTGTAAATCGTCACTGTGATGGCGTAATTTTTTTTTGACTGCGTTGGTGGTCCAGTGGTCGCAGTATGCGCCTGCTGGGCACGAGGTTGTGGGTAACGACTCCCACACAGGACAAAACTTTGTATGGTCCACAAAGAGCTCTTCTGAGTCTGGGTGTAATTTGTGTCCGTTAATTGTATTTTTTCTTTCAGTCGCACTAGTGATGTGCGATCTTGAGGAAAATGTTATCGATAATTTACTGGAAAATTTATCGACGTTGAAAACCATTTTAAGTCTGTTTTACCACATGTTAAATAGGTAAATTATTATGACAGTGCGTGTTTGAAAAAGCGTGTATTGTCATGTAAAACTTCGCTTAGCAAATTGAAGAAGAGGTACTGACTAAAAATATATTTAATCTATATTCGTCTTTGTAGTTATTTAATGTGACTTGATAATGATAGATTGCAATTACTTGCCAGAAACCTCAATGCTTCGAAAAGCTCGTAAAGCCATTAACGCAAGTTGTTTCGGATTGATGAGAGTGAGAGTACACCTGTGCTTGTGCACCTTAACATCTTACCGAGGCTGTAACGGGGACCAGCTAAGAGAATATTATTAATATTGTATATGTATCTACCAGAATGAACAATTACAAGTTCATTATGACCCTGAATCATATAATCATAGAACTAATAACCTACACTCACTATTCAAAGTAATTCCAAGCATTACTCGATACTCGACATCGAGCTAATGACATCACTACAGTAGTTCTGGAGGCGCGCGCGGGCGGCTGGCGTACTGGCCGGGCGGCCGGCATCACACCCGAACGAACGAACGGTATCACTCGCCCGCGCCGTGTTTACGAACCCCTACACATCACTACGACCCACTTGCCTTGCCCAAGAGTAACGAGCACAACCCTTGACTACATTTGGAATATTATTGTTGTGCTGTGCAGACTTTATTTGGATTTTTTGTGTTAATTTTACAAGTAAGTGAGTTTTTTGTATTTAATTTGATCTAAGATTATAGTTAGTTAAAAGATTAAGTTATTTTAATAAATAATTAAATTAAGTAATGTATGTTTATTTGTTTATTGATACATAATCTTTTAAAATATGTTTTACAATACTTTTTGCGTCTTGCAATAAGTATTAATTATTTTTACATTTTTGATATTAGGTATGTGTTCGAATACTTTAAATTATAGTCCGTTGGATTTGAATATCTTGTATATTAATAGCCTTGGTAGGTACGATTATTTAGTAACTTTTACCGCGTGAATCTAAAAGAGCTTTTAGAATATTTTTAGGATATTTATTGAATGCGTGTGATTTAATTGTATGAGAAGACTTTGATAAATATCTTTTATACGATTTAAATTACAGAAAATAGGAATAATCTTAATAATATTTTTTAATTATTAATCATGTGGGATTTTCTTTTCTAATTCCAAGCTAAGGACAAGGGAAGCATTCCTTTTTTATTTATTAAATTACTTTCGGATGTTTTATATATTTTATAAGCAGAAAACTTTGGTTAGCACGAAACCTAAATATCTTGTTTAGTCATTAATCTTTTAGGTACAAAAACAGATAAAACTATATTTGATATACATAAGTATTTACTAGTTTTTACTTTTAGTAAGCTTTTTATGACGTTATCGTTGAAGGTTTTGTGGCATACGTAATCAAAGACTAACATTCTTAGACGAAGCAGATATATTATTTAAACTATTCAGTAAAGTTGTGTTATTTTGGTATCTACAAGCTATAATAAGAATATATTATAAACATGGTGAGACGTATACACACGTCACTAATCGTTTGCAATGTTCCGAAATAAGTTTATTCTTTGAATGACAACATAACATTTAAGAGAGGTAGGGCGTCGTACTAGCGAGCAAGCCCCACTGTGGAAGGACCTCCACCTTACAGAAGACTACAGCCAAATAACTACACACAGTGGTGAACTTAGTTGTGTTCCTGTGTGGGAGTAGAGGTCTCCAGCGCTTATTTAGGGATGTGTTTTGAAAGAAACGTATTACTTTCCCAGGGATAGTCCCATCATAGAACCCTGGTGTTAATAAGTGGGTTGGTATTAAGCAAGTGATACTTCTGGTACTGCAAGCGTTCATAGGCTACGGTAACTGTTTAACATCAGCCAGGCCGTATGCTTGTTTGCCACCTAAGTAGTATATAAAAAATAATAACAATATATCATTACGCTATACCTGCCGCGGTAAGCTGAAGTATACCTATTACACAGAGGATTTGTTCCGTACCTTGGTTTGGCTGGGCTTTGTTAAATCGTTACTTTTTCTTCTTCGTGTACGAACCCAGAATTTAATAATAATAATAATAAATCTTTATTGTAACATCAAGGTTTTTACAATAGGTTTACAAGCCCTGATTCCCAAACTAGCGTGAGCTGTGTGTTAGGAATCAGTTCCTTTCCAGAAACAATCGAAACAAAAGTTACAATCTAGTTTATAAGTAGGTAAATCTATTGAAGTCAAAATAAAGCCACCTATATTTTGTTTTATTATTAAAAAGACAACTCCCGCATTAGAGAACTGCTCTGTGTCGCGTGGGACTTTACAAACATAAAATTCACGGCCAAAAATTACACCTAGACTAGGTACAAACATTTATGAATCAGATGAAGTTTTGTCTCGTGTGGAAATCGAACCCACGACCTACGGTTTAGTCAGGGTCACTAAATACTAGACCAATAGGCTAGTCAAACGGTCAGGTCTACGGCGTGTCAATAGCAGTGCAGAGGTAGCTCAGAGACATTGTTTTCGAGTTAGTACCACATTTGCATCCCATTGTTGTAGGTATTCAATATTGTAAATCGTCACTGTAATGACGTAATTTTTTTTTACTGTCTTGGTGGTCCAGTGGTCGCAGTATGCACGAGGTTTAGTGTTCGATTCCCACACTGGACAAAACTTTGTGGTTTAGTACAAATTGTAATAGACAAACTGCAATATCGATTTTTTGATAACATTAACTTATCCATAAGTATGGGCTTTGTTATCTTATGATATTACATGCAGATTAAAAAGGAGCTTTGTAGTATCACTGGCGTTAGTCATTTTTGCGAGCTTTGGAAATAATGATGATTAAACAGCCTGTCTTAATGGCGCAGTGGTAGTAAGTGCGACTTAGGTGCAGAGGTCTCGCGAGTTCGGTTGCGTGGTGTTGGGATTTGCTGACGTAAAATACTTGGTATCACCACCAAGTTTAGAATTCGATTGCTGGTGTAGTCACTTTGCCACTGACACTTGCTGAGTGTTGTGGGTTCGATTCCCTCACGAGACAAAACTTCTTCTTGAGCCTGAACAGAATTTTCTAGGTATTAGGCACTGGTATTGATCTTAGGAAATTAAGGAATGTTGTGTTGATTGGGGAATCAATTCAGCTATTTGTTTGTATACTGATAACATAACATGAATACATTAAAAAATCAAATTCAAAATAATTTATTCATGTAGATCACACTGTGACACTTGTATGTCTAGGTACTGCCATTACTAGGTTCACTGACTGAAGAGGCAGACCTTTGAACTTTCCTTAGGCTCTACCTAAGAAAATAAAGGGCAAAACACTCAGGCCACTCGTTCCAATCGCCAGATATTTAGTACCAATTTAATTTGTGTTACAATTTGTAAGCGCAGAAAGAGATGCAACCAAAAACTCCATACAAACACAATTGGATGAAAAACTGGTAGGATGTTTGTTACTCTTTCACGTAAAAAATACTGAACGGATCTGGATGAAATTTGGCACAGAGATAGATTTTGGTCTGGAATAACAACACATAGGCTACTTTTTGAAGCGATAACAAAAGAATTTTGTAAGAATGGATGGATGGATGGATGTTTGTTACTCTTTCACGTAAAAACTACTGAACGGATCTGGATGAAATTTGGCACACAGATAGATTATGGTCTGGATTAGCACATAGGCTATTCCTGTAGTGTACGCTTGGGCAAAGCCGCGCGGAGAAACTAGCTTAAAATATTGTCAACCTTCGACTTTAGATGGCTTTGACGACCTCATTTCTGTTGGTATAAGATCAAGAATATCTTATATTATTAATATTAAATACAGTGATGTAAAGAGCTTATTAATACTCGTTGTGTAATGACACAGAAGGATGCGTCATTTAAGTTCAGTGAATGAGTAAAGTACACGATGAAGCTCTGATTTATTCATTTATTTAAAACTTCATACACAAATATATGTACCGCTAATCCTGCGCCTGATATCTCTTCGGATCCATCGGACTATAAGAGTGGAAGTTTTTTTTCTTTTTTTTAATTTATTTGGGTAAACAAACAGTTACAGCAATACATATAAGGGTAAAACATGTATGTATATATGGTGATCATAATTGTGTAACCAGCACCGTTTACCACATCTATTTCTGTGGTTTACCACAGCTAAATAGTGAGTGATCCCGTGTTTGCGCAACCGCTTGCGTACTATAAAATGTCCTGAGCCTCTAGACAAGTGGCATAAGCGATAGTCGAATCGAAAAGTCAAAAAAACAAATGTATGGGATTTGACGTAAGTCTACGATATAATGTCGTAAACTTACGTCAAATCCCATACATTTGCTTTTAAGACTGCGCAGTTGCGCAGAAATCGGTATGGAGGACTATTAGTTTACCATATAAAAAATACATACAATACTGTACAATCAAATCGATTGGTACAGAACACACTCTACGACAAAAGCGACCATTTATATTAAAGACAATTCTACCAGATCTATACAATAATATAGCTGTAGACTGTAGAGTAATTTCAGCAACTGCGATGTGAAATCCGGGAGCAGTAGGTACATGGGTGTTGGCACAGCGCACAGGTGTGGGTGATTAATATCTCGCTCGTTTTCAGCTCAATAATAACCGCACTTACCTGGATTTATACTCACTAGGTACATTTGTAGCCAGTTTGTATGTAAGTACGTAAATATTTTTAAGATTAAGAGGGATGGGGCACCATACTAGCGAGCAAGTCCGACTGGGGAGGGACCTTGCAGAAGACCACAGCCAAATAACTACACAGCGGTGTAGCTCGTTGCTGGCTCTTAGTCCATTAGTCGAGTTATAGGTCGTTTCGCCCGCCATTTGTTCGCCCGAGCGGGCCAAACAACCAAATTACAAAATTTATAATATTTGATGGACCGTTTCGCCCGATGGAGGTTTTATTACTTTTCATGTACAGACAGCATCAAAATCTGTCTGTACTTAAAAAGTAATAAAACCTTTATCGGGCGGAACGCCCAATCAAATATTATAAATTTTGTAATTTGGACGTTTGGCCCGCTCGGGCGAACAAATGGCGGGCCAAACGACCTATAACTCCATTATCAAGAAATTGTTATAATACAGGGCGCGGTAAAACGTAAAGCTTTTCACTCATACAAACAAATGTTGCAACATGCTGACATTTTAAAAACAAAATAAATGCATGTTTTTATGACTGGACATTTTTGTACCAATATACCCATATTGGTACAAGTGTAAAAATGTCCAAGTGATCATAAAGTCAACATTTTGTTACGCCACAGGAAGATGCCAAAGATCTTGATAATTTAAAGGTAACATCGCGATTTAAATATCATGTGCGATATTTAAATCGCGATTTTACCTTTAAATTGTATAACAGTGGAAAAATTACGTAGTGTTTGTTTTTTTTATACTACTTGGGTGGCAAACAAGTATGCGGCCCGCTTGATGTTAAGGTATTACCGTAGCCTATGGACGTATCAATACCAGAGGTATCACTTGCGTGTTGGCAACCCATTTTTTTTCCCCAGGACTTTCAGATGAAAGTATCTCTGAGATAGGAATACGTTTCTTTCAAAACGCATCCCTAATGAGCGCTGGAGACCTGTACTCACATACAGGAACACAATTACACAGCTCTGAGTAGTTATTTGGCTGTGGTCTTCTGTAATGTGGAGGTTCTTCCCCAGTCGAGCTTGCTCGCTAGTATGGTGCCCTACCTCTCTTGAATTATTTTGCAATTTACATCTTATAGTTCATAATTGCTCAGTAACATTTGTCATGTTACGCCAGTTTTTTAATAAAGATGCGATATTATTTTATGAGTTGATTGTTGATGTTCTATGATAGTAATAATTTGGCAAGCTACGTTGTCCGATGTGTCATAAGCAGGTGACTACATACATCGTTACGAAAGGTGAAATGTGTACCTGGGTGGACAGAAACAACAAGTTATGATTAATCGTTTAATAATGTATTAAAGAGAGGTCTGATTTGCTGCTTTTAGAATAAAAAAGAAATAAACATTTTTTAAATTATATTTATCATCGTATTGCTATTAATACGAGTATATTTATTATTTTTATTATATTATTATTTAAAGACTGGCCTATTTTAGCACAAGATCGGGTTGAGTGGAAAAAGGAAAGGGAGGCCTTTGACCTGCAGTGGGTCAGTACAGGCTAAAAATAATAATAAATAATATTTTTATTGATTTAATTATATTTATTTAATGATGATTTAAATTCACCATCACAGTTTTTTATGTTTTACAAAGTTTTGTCCATGTGTGGGAATCGAACCCACAACCTCGTGCACAGCAGGCGTATACTGCACCCACTGGACCACCAAGGCAGCAATATTAATATATATCTATCTTTATTTATTTTGTACTTAAACAAAATTAAATAACTTATAGGTATATAATATAAGCAACTTAATTAATGATATAGCTTAATAATGTTTGGTCATGGCTCAGATTTGTAGCTGCTAAGTTTAATGGCGAAGCAGCACTGATATTCTGTTAATACCATTCCATTACATGTTAACATACACGGGCAAAAAATTTTTTTTTTTTGTTTTTAAAAAGACAACTACCGCACTACAAAACAAGCTCTGTGTCGCAGGGGACTTTACAAACATACAATTCATGGACACAAATTACGCCACACAGATTCAGAGCAACTCTTTGTGGATCACACAAAGGTTTGTCCTGAGTGGAAATCGATCCCACAACCTCGTGGGCGCATACTGCGGCCACTGGACCACCAAGGCAGTCAACTGCCTGTATTACCAAGGCATAATCTATTACTCACGTTTCCGAAACAGCTTTTTTTTTGAATAAAGTAACCCTGTACCGCGGCAGATTAAATTAAATTAGTTATTTAGCTCTGGTTTTCCGTGAGGTAGGCCCTTCCCCAGTTAGACTAGTTGGTTTTTTTTTTTTTTTTTAAAGACAGCTCCCGCACTAGAGAGCAAGCTCTGTATCGCGAGGGACTTTACAAACATACAATTAACGGACACTTACAATGACAATTACACCCCGACTCAGAACAATTCTTTGTGGGTCACACAAAGTTTTGTCCTGTGTGGGAATCGAACCCACAACCTTGTGCACAGCAGGCGCATACTGCGACCACTGGACCACCGAGGTAGTCGAAAGTTTGTAAGAATGGATGGATGGATGTTTGTTACTCTTTCACGTAAAAACTACTAAACTTTTCACAGCGATAACCGATTTAATGTAAAACAATATATTTGATGAAATAAATATTTATTTAGTAAATATAAACCCACACACAAAAACATACAATATAAACAGATCATCTTGATCTAGACAGCTATTGCAATGTTTAAGCGAAGACAGACACCGAGGTATGCAGGTCAGCTCACATGGCGACGGAGCTCAAACGATCAAACGATTGTACTGCAAGATTATATATAATTATATATAATGTATACTCTACATATTATTAGACTGCACATTAATATGAATACAAGACTTTAGTGAGATAGGGCACGAGCTAGTCTAACTGGGGAAAGATCCACCTCACTGAAAACCACAACCAAATAAAATGTAAACAAAAATCAAATTTGTTTGGGTCTATTGGAAGTCACCTAAAATTAAATACCTTGTTCTAAGAGTTTTTTTTGCAATCTCAATCAGATGTCATATTTCTTCTATTTGAAGAAAATACATCGTGAGGAAAAGTCTTAGATGAAATTTCGGTTTATTAAAACCTTAACAATCTTAACTCTCCTTATAGAGTAGTAGAGACCCATTTCTAGTCGTGGACACATTTTTTCTTTTGTTTTTTTATTAGTTTCGGTTTTAGTCATTCACGTACACTTGAAATCATCAGCCTATCGAGCCTTACGTCAGAGATTAGTTAAATACGTGTTTATTCAATATTTCTATGGATACCCTACTCTCTACGTTAACTTTTTTTCTTTTTTTTTACTTGATAAGCCCTGTGTCTCGTGAAACTTTATATAAACATACAACTAACATAAATATGTATGTAGTATGTATTACAGTATTATTATGTTTGATTTTATTTTAATATTTCAAGTTTAGATTCGTGCACCTACTTTGTTTTATCTCTGCATCACCCTATAGGTTGACTGGTAGAGAATGCCTCTGGCATTAAATGTGAAGTTTTAATAAATACATAAATAAATAACTGATACAAAGTCTCTCTCGATTCACTCAGACTTGGGTCTAACATTTATCAATCTCACATTTTTTTGTCCCGTGTGGGAATCGAACCCACAACACGCCGCTTAGTAGTGGTGAGGTAACCACTTAAGCCAAACCAACCGTACAGTCAATAACTCTAAACACACAAACTCACTGACAATCAATTTTTAAACATTTTAAATATTTAACAATTCTCGCAAATACAACATGTGTGTTTTAGCTGGTGTTTTTAGCCGAGGTCGGTCGGAAACGCCTCAAAGTTATGTAGAAAAGCTTTTCAGTGAGGTGCGTACGCGCACGCGGCCCAGTTCCCCGTCCTCGGCTAACAATAGCATCCCTGTATATAATTATTATGTAGGTGACGCGACGTTTTCGTTATCATAACGTTTCATAATGCATGCTGCGCAAGAGTGCAATTTAAGAACCGAAAGTTCGAAATGATTCAAACTAATTTCTTTAAAACCTAAAAAACTATATTATGATGGATTGAACCTATGTAGGTAAATACTCAGCAAAATACGACAAGGAATTGCCTGCTCTTTGTAATACCAAAATAATAAATAGCTTTCTACTAAACTATATATTATGTAGACAATGTTTGAGCGTCCATGTCGGCGACTTGTTCGGCACGTGCAGCTTTTATTTATGTATTAACATAAATAATAGGAAACATTAGTTAATATTAACAACACATATATGGCCCACTGCTGGGCATGTATTTTTTTCTGCTCTATCATGAGAGCTGAAACGATTTACATGTAAATCCACAGGTTGATCAGACATGCTGTTAGAGTTTCTCCTAAGATATGTGGGTTTCCTCACAATGTTTCCCTTCACCTTTAGCAAATGGTAAAACATTTGTTTAATATATAAAATGTATAGATAAGCAAAACAGTAATTTTCTAGTCTAGTCAGAATATCTTTCATAAATACATTTTATTAGTTTCTCGGACGCCATATTGCTTTTACGCCCACTCTCCGCCACGGTGTGTTAAAATCAAAATAATGCACAAGATTTATTATATTTCAGGCATAATATAGCATTCTGTAGCTAATAAAAATACAATAATATAAGTATATATTTAATACTATAATGGACAACGGGTCTAAATCGCGTAAGGTTTTCATACCTTTTTGTTACCCGACGTTTCGGTCGAATTGCACCGACAGTTGTCACGGGTTGACTGGTGCGCGTGAAGGTATGAAAAGCTTCAAAATATTATGCGATTCAGATCCGTTGTCCATCCATTATAATAATAATATGTGTACAAATCGTAAAAGTTTAAAAGAATTTATATTTAATTCTTTAATGTACATAAAAGAAATACAGATAGTGTTACATATGTATTAATAATATTATGTACAAAGGCGAGCTTAACTCAAAATATTTAATAATACTTAAATAGTGTTTGTCGTATTTATTATAAGTTTTAAGATATAGGTCGTGATCTTAGCGTGAGACCTTGTTATTGACAATATTTGTGGAATAAAGAAAAAAAATTGGTATATTAGGTAAGAGAAATAGCGTTATATAACTAAATTACAAAAACAGGTCTCCAGCGCTCATTTAGGGATTCGATTTGAAAGAAACGTTTTCCTATCTCTGGGAGCCCTGGTGTAAATAATGGGTTGGCAACACGCAAGTGATATCTCCGGTATTACAAGCGTTCATAAGGTACGGTATCTGCTTACCATCAGGCGGGTCGTATGTACTTCTAACTTAAAGTCGTTAATTAGGCTATAATAATATTTTTTTAAATATAGTTACAAACCTATACATTTAAGTCTTACATACTAATATATATGCTCTACAAATTCTGATGCCTGTACTAAGTGAAAACTTGTATCACTGGCGGTATGTGCATTAAATGCGAATAAAAAAACAAAATGGCGACAAGTACATTGTTATTATTTAGAAGCAAAATAAATGTTGCTTTCTTTTGACATATAACAAAATAATAAATGAGTTAGTCACGTATGTATGGTACACGCAGTTGTTACCTAAATATAAAGTCTGGCTAGTAGCCATGCACTATAATTATAGTAAGAGTGCCAAAATTCTATTAACATTACATACCATCTCTGGCATCATTACTATATGGGCATTCGTCATGGACTTTGAGAAATCGTTTTGTTTTCCTACGTATTTCAATCACATTGTCAAAAGAATGCTCCTATTTTTATAATAAATGAGACGTAAAATAATATTTTATGGATCACATTTATAAGAATCTAGACTTAATCTAAAATGAGAAAACGATTTGTATTTTTGTATGTTTGTAATGAAACTTAAAAATGACTACCTATAGAAAGCCACATTATCAGTGAGTTTCAAAAACTCCGCACAATGAACAGTTCATTGTGCGGAGCCAGAACTTGCATAAAAATTATGATTATTTATCTATATATAAATAGGAAATAAATATTTAAAACAAATAAAAACTGGTAGAATTTACAAGTTGCAGGGTATCATACAAGCCAGTAAGCCCGATTGGGGAAGGATTTCCACATT
Source organism: Trisateles emortualis (assembly GCA_947095525.1). NCBI lineage: Eukaryota > Metazoa > Arthropoda > Insecta > Lepidoptera > Erebidae > Trisateles > Trisateles emortualis. The sequence continues at coordinate 10,623,904 of OX352749.1, read as the reverse complement.
ACAGAAAATCACACCCAAATATCTACACATAGTGATCTAGTCCTACTTGTAAGGTTATGCTAGTTTTAAGGCAAACATTTGAAATTGTTAACCATTTTGAGGCGATTCTATTGTATTTAGAAATATTATTGTTTGTAAAAATAATTTAGTTGTTGTAGTTATAAAATAATGGCAACACTGCTTTTATACTGGAGTGGCGGTTGGAGACACATTATAAAAGCTGGTGTCGGTTTGTATCCGGGTCAGTCTTTTTGTGTAAGGAAGATAATAAATACTTATTGTACAACTGAGAGTGAATTTTATTATATACTATAATATCATTGGGTGTAGTTAGTACCTGTGTGTGAGTTCAGAGCCTCTACGGGAGACGTTTTCTTATTCCATCCCTGGGAACTTCACCACAATTAATAAGAAAAGGCGAGAAAGAAAAGAAAGAGGCGAGAAAGAAAAGAAAAAAAAGAAAGAGGAGGCGCTTATAGCTAGGTGCACTCGCTGTTCGGTAAACGATCAGCGGGTTAAGCTACCAAGGGCGCGGTAACCCTATAGATGGGTGACCGCATAGTGGTATTTCATCTGAGCGTCTCCGTGCTTCGGAGGGCACGTTAAAAGTCGGTCCCGGCTGTTAACAGTCGTTAGATCACGACAGAGGCCTAGATATGGGCGATCTAAATAACTCTGTCACCAGGTTGGCCACTAACCAAACGATAAGAAGATAAGAAGAAGAATAAGAAAAGAAAAAAGAAAGAAAGAAAAGCATTTATTCAAACATACACAGGATACAGATGGTAGACAAAAGATCGACACAATAACAATATAAAAGAAAAAATATCCTGTGTGATGTCAGAAAGGGTCCCAATCTCAGCTCTGTGCTGCGGCATTTTATACTGCAGCGCTGATTGTCTGATCAGGCAATTTCTGATTAATGATACAAGCATGACTGTCACAGGTGATGCAGAGATAAAACGAAGTAGACGTAGTTATTATGATGCATTGTAATATAAAAGTTTTACTAAGTCCTAATACCTATTATAAATGCGAAAGTTTGTAAGTATGGATGGATGGATGTTTGTTACTCTTTCACGTAAAAACTACTGAACGGATCTGGATGAAATTTGGCACAGAGATAGATTATGGTCTGAAATGTGTTTTTACAGCGATAACCGACATCCATGCGGGCGGAGCCGCTAGTTACCAAATAAAACAAAGCAATATATAAGTACTAAGCTATACATTAAAAAATCCAATAATAATTCCAACAATTTCTCGAAGAGGAGAGCCTTAACTTACAGTTTTAATGCAAAATGGTTAGTTGACATTCGATATTATATTATTACATTATATTAGTTGAAGTCTTAACTTCAAGGGGCTGTCATTTGAACTCAGTAGTCCACTAACCATTTTTTAGCCCAAATATGAATAGCGTGGACTACAAACGAGGAATATATATTATGTCCAGTTTTATGGAAGTGATAGACAAGGAGAAGGTTCGTTGACGAGCGAGGTTTCTGTTGTGAATACAGAACAAGTATGGCGTAAATAGGTAGAGGGAGAAGGAGAGTTGAGAATAGACAAAAGTGTAGTAAGAGCATACAAGCTACGGCGTTAACGAATAGGTAACCATTACAATTCAGAGCGAAAAGAAATAACATGGTCGTACTTATGAATATTGAAGCGGTCGGCTGATTTTCTAAGAAACAGCGATCGCAAACTGACAGTTGTAATTGCTTGGTGACGACACACACGATTGCTAAACATAAAAAAGGCTCGGTTTTCGCTCTTACGAAATACCGATTTACAATCTTTTTTGCTCCGTTTTCGCGGTCGTTCGGTTTTCGCTCTTACGGAATACCCCTACCGGTCATATTTGTTGAGAAGATCTGCATTCAGGTGTATAGTGTATTATTTATAGGAAAGGAGGTCCTTCCCCAGTCGGGCAAACCCCAAAAAAGGTTTAGTTATGTTTATCAAAAACTTAATTTGTTGCTTTAAGTTTCGGAACAAATTGAAATATTTATCGAACTGAAAAGTGAGTTTATATCATCACGAAACATATTCTTGTTTGTGAGGTGCACGATTTTACTCAAACTGCAGTATACCGTTCTAGTTTCCACAAATAGCCTTTCTCCTAGCTGCCGACCTTGGCCAACTGAACATATGGTGAAGCTCATGCGCTTCCCAAAAATATGTGTTTACACATTACTCAGCAAATGATCTCATTTCAGAAGCTGTGTGTATGGACTGCTGACTGATTACGAAAAAAAATAGAAAATGGCTGAAAACGGGTAAGATCTGTTTCATTACATTTTGAAATAAGGTATTATTTGCAGGAGTAGATTTTTAAGAGAAAAATTACCGTAGACAAATTGTAAGCCCATACATGAATATTAATTCATTTTATTTTGTTCATTATTATTTTTTTTATATTAAATTGTGTAACATACATTTTAAAACTGCCTAATTATATGCATAAAACTAATTTAAACTTAAATACAAAATACAAACGAAGATTGTTGTTTAAGCTTCAAAATATTCCTCAACATCACAGTCTACTGGGAACGTGCCCAGAAGGCTAGCGGCATTGCCACGATGAATGACAATGCTTATTCTTATTATTTATAATTCATTACTTATGATATAAGATATGAGTTTTAATGAATAAATGAGTTTCAAATTCACGTTGTACAAAAAGTAATAAAAGAAGATGAACATTTAGATAAACATATTGTTTATCTAAATGTTCATCTTCTTCAAATGTTCATCATTTATTATAACAATAATTTTAGTATGATGATAGAAAACACGAGTCTCGAACAAAATAAACAGCTTACAAGATAAAAATAACTCGCTGGTGACTATTTACATACATTTGTAACTGTAGACAGAGAAATAACGTATCGTCACGCCTTTTGTTCCGAATGGGAAGGTAGCAATGTAGCATATTCACGTTTCGTCAAATGTCACGAGTTCTAAGTAATGACATTTTCCGGGCATTTCATCTCTACTACTGCACTACTGGAGCTATATGAACTTTAAAAAACATATAATTCACAGAGACAAAGTAAACCTAGTCTCGAAACATACCTTTATATCCATAAATGCATGTTGCATAATATATAAATCATACAGTGTGGTTAAAACTCTAAACAACTTAAACAAAAACTTTACAGAATTAATACTGAAATGTACCTAATCTTAGTAAGTCACTTAGGGAGACATAATGATGCAATAAGTATCTAATATTTATAAGGAGACTTGAAAGTTATGAGTTCAAGTGCCATAGAAAGAGAAACAGTTAGCAATTCCAATAACTATTTGTTTAACATATTTATTACTGCAGACATCGAGCTCAACCCCATTTTGTTATTCAAATCTGAACTAATAAATCTTAAAAGCAGATTAAAATTCCAAATGAAGAATGGGCACACGATACTGCAATTAATAAAATCTATTTTTAATAATATCAACGGTTTCCGTATAACCTCAAATGTAGAATAGGTTAACGGTGACGCCCTCGGCTCGGCTGCGGAGCGAGTGTCCACCACGATGTCAGTACATGTAAAAATAACGTGAAACTTGGCTGGTTTCCAGATACGGAGCAGCGCCAGTCGCTGGACACGTCGGCAGAATTCCCAACTACGGCAAAACTCAAGTCAATGTAAGTTTCAACTTTATACATTTTTGTGTGGTGAATATTGTATTTTCTTGTCTTATTACACTATGTCTTATTACGGTGGTAAGCACTTTTAGTAGCGTATAAATTCTGAAACATAATTAAAAACGGAAAATGCAGTTGAGAGCATTATGTAAGCGATACCACCTTACAGAAGACCACAGACAAATATCTACACACCGTGGTATTGAAAACGTCCATTAACTACAATACTACACCATGGGCTAGCTCGCGAGCCTAAAAAACAAAATCTGTAGGCTAGAGGACATATTTGAGCCAAAAGTGCACTGTACCCCTTGTTCTAAATATTACGAACGCCAAAATAGTTTTGACTGAACTGTGTTCAGCAATAAAACAGTATACTTCGGTTATGAAAATAAAAATAGTACTTCAATGAATTTTCAATCATCATTAAAACTTTTCTTTTTTCTTCTTACAGCCTATGGGTTGTCACGAGCCACCGGCATGTATACAGAACGCAATGATGACTAAAGATAAGAAGCCCTTCACTTACACACCTGGAGGCCTTGACTTGTCTCAAATTCGTACCCCGAGTATGGCTCGAAGGCTGGCTCGCCAGAAGTCATGGGAAGACCAGGAACAGCAACAATATGCCCAGCAACCACAGTATCCACAACAACCTAGTAATGGTGCCTATCACCCGCAGGGAGGCCCAGCACCTCCACCACCACCACCACCTAAAATGCCTGTTCCTCCACCTCCCCCTCCTCCAATAGTTATCCAAGCTCCTAGCTCGAAGTCTCCTAAGCCGATTGCACCAGGTGAACGTCCCGAAATAGTAATTCCTGAAAATCCCATCGGAATGTTACGGAAAACGAATAGTCCTTATCATTGGGAGGCCGAAAAAGCTGAATTACAAAAGCTGGGCAACACTCCCAGATACGTAGATAAAGTGCCAAGCCCTTTGACTGTGAAAATGCCACCTTCTGCTTTTACTCAGCAACAACCTCAGAGTTATACGCCACAAAATAATTATTCACGTTCTAATTACGGTAACCAAAACCAGCCCGAAAGTCCTATACATAGACCTGAAGCACAATACGCTCATCAAAAGTCTTCGTCTCCACATGGGTCACCACCAACAAGAGAACTGTTACAGCGTCAAGACTCTCAATTCAATAAGAGTCCTCAGCCTTATGCTGGTCAGTCTCCATACTCACCTAGCCCTAACAATAATTGGAGACAGCCAGAGAAAAGAGATTCACCTGCTAACAGTCCACAATCCCCACAACACAACCGTGGTCCCTTTTTACCCAGTACACAACAGTATTCACCAAACAATCATCAGTATTCGCCCAGCAACCAGCAGTATTCACCGAACAAACCACAGTATTCCCCACCTTCTAACTTCCATAATCAAACCCCAAGCAATTCCAGTCCTGCTTTCCACACATTACCTCGCGTTGGTCAAAGAAACACAGAAGTACAAAACAACAATGCGATGTACAACAATATAAAATCTAGTCCTCCAACCGAAAATAATAGCACTCCTTGGAGAACAGCTACCTTGAATAGACATTCAAGGGAACCAGAGAATCAGCCAATAATTTACAATAATGTAAGTTCAAATCAAGAACAACCGTACATCCCACCATGGAAAGTCAACCAAACAAGTAACTCAAACGCAAGTAACGAAAACTCCAATGTTCCTTCGTGGAAACAAGAAAACAAACCCCAGCAACAATACACTCCACCATGGGTGCAGCAAGACTCTAACAATAATAGGGTGCAGGAAAATCCCGCTCCTTGGAGGCACCAAGAACCACCAGCATCACCACCTAAGTCTAACCAAGTGCAGGAACCACCTCGTTACCAGTCAACGATGTCCATTCCGGTGACACCGAGAAAACAAAATCCTCAACCGGAGTACAATAACGCACTACAAAAGGAGGTAGTTTACGTAAACGAAGAACCTGTATACTTTTGCCCTGATAGCCCAAAATCAATTCCTCCGTGGGTAAAAACACAGAAAGAAAAGACAAAGACTCCTCCTCCTGTCTGGGTTCAAAGGCCTTTAGAAGCTAGGAAAAGTCTGTCTAGAGAGTTGACAACACCGCCACGTGATTCAAACCAGGAGCCTGAATGGGTAAAAAGGAGTAATGACATGCAAAGAGGTAATCGTGAGGTGATTAGTCCGCCAAAATATCAACAGACGGTTCAGCCATCGTGGTCTACTAAACCTTCAGAAAATCGTAAAAGCTTGCCAAGGGATAACGGACCTGGTTCTCCAGGCTCTAGAGTTATTCCTATTCAAATGGAGGTATCAACTACGGAGACGAGGGATAATAGACAAGGTGGTCCTCAACCACACCATCTGAGAATTACTATTGGTATGAACCCGAACCCTCATGATAACCGAGTACCTTTCTCGCCTCCTACTCAGCGCATCATGAGAGTGCTCTCTCCACAGCTCGTAAGGTTAGAAGAAACCAACCCGCAACCTGATCTGCCAACTCTAAATAGAAGTTTCCAAGAGCCGAAGACCAGAATAATTCCTATTCAGATTGAAGGTGGCAATGGCGGGGCAAATAAGAGGTAAAGATTTTTGATACTTATAGTTTGAAAAATAGTAGCAGGGTACTTTGTTTTAACAAATTGTGTTAGCCTAAAGGGCACAGGTTTTATTAGTTATTTACTTCCAATGCACTTTTACACTTTTTATACAGTTAGGTACAATAAATTATAATAGTTATATGTACTTCCTATTTTAATACCATTATACTTATATTAATATTTGTATGAATCAATGTAAGTCCCTACATGTTTATATGTATTGATATTTACGAGCATTTATCAAATAAACAATTTAATAACAGCTAGGTTTACACGATTTATGATTATAATGTTTGTATAACTATATAATATTGGTAAATATAATATTAAGGTATATATAAATAAGCACAATATCATGTTACAATTGAACTCCTCGTTTCAGCTTCGGTGGGCGGTACTAAAGGAGCTTCTGGTCCAAAGTAAACAGTTTTTACTGCACCGCTTCTCGCGATGACTCAGTCTTACGCTTGCTTTATATTTAGCACTCTCACAACACGATCTAATTTTAATTTCTCACTAATCGAATCACTCTTGCTAACGCTATTGATGCCATAATTAATTGGCGACTCAGGTCCATCACGATCTTTGATATTTCATCGATTGTAGGTCATGGCCCTCTCTGAATTAACGATTTCTGCCTCTTACAGCTAAAAATTTATGTTATTTTTCGCTTTGTTAAAATAATTGTTAATAATTCAAATGCTTTGTATGTAAATAAATACGTTGGATTGATATAACCAGCTTCTTGGAAATGCAAATAAATGTATAAAGAAATGATACTATTTTAATAATTATAATTAAAACTGTATGTCGGACAATGAAATAATATATATTTTAAAATAATAGGTACTCGTAGTACTGATAAAAAATTAATACTGAAATTAAACATGTAAATGAGTAGTAATTTGGTTTAAATAAGTGACTATCAATATATTATTAAATGTACGATGACAATGACTAAAAGTAAAATTTAAAATAAAACTGATAAACATACGTTTACTTTATTTTTTGTTGAAATCTTATTACTTTTAAATTAATTCTGTGTTTCTGATTGATATGTTTCTTTCTAACCTTATAATTAATTATTTAAATAAGTATAATAAACTTTATACTCTGTGCATTTCCAGTGTTTACTACCATAAATTCACGCAAGAGGGCCCCCCACGCCAGTCAAAGGCATTTAGAGTACTGCAGATCATCACGGGCACCGAGGACACTGACGACATTCAAAGAATGGAAAAACACCATGGCTTTACGGACGTGTAGTTATTATTATTGTATATATTTTATAAACTTTTATATATATATATATCAAAATAAACAACTAAAATTTAATTATAAAAAAATATTATATACTAAACCTTAGTTATGTATAAAACTTATAAGTATAATTATTATAGTTATAGTAATCCGTGCGCGCGGGAATTTACAATTTGAAAATAAAACGAAAAATATGGTATTTCATACGATATAAATCAGTAATGATGATGAATAATAATATATAAGAGTAATAAATAGATAGTCGCTCTAGATGTAAGTGAAAATTCAGATTATTATATATTTTTCATGAAAAATGTTTTGTACATCTGAAATTGGGATTTTAGATTAGTTTTTGTAACTGTATCCTAGTAATTTAGACTAGTACTTGTTTGGGATTGAAGAAATTATATTTTCGATTATAATTTTTGTATTATTAAAATTGTATAATTTTCGTAAATAAAGTTGAATAATGTATATTAAATAAGTAACAAAATTACCTTTATAAGCTTAACTATATACTAAATATAGAATTTATATAATTTAAACGTACTATAAAACATGTATTGTGTATAAAACTAAACAATGTTATACGTTTTGTATATAACTCGAATATGATACATCGATATAATATTAAATAATTATGCTTTTACTTCGTGATTTTACTAATGCTCATGGATACAGCTAGCCTACCAAAGAATTATAATAATGATTAGAAAGTACATAATTAATATATTAAATTATTTTAGAGTAAAACTATTAGTATATAATATAAGTTTTATATAATTTGATATAAGTATAAATTACAATAGATTTAAAAATTATGTTAAAAGTTACCAATTTTGTAGGTATATTATAATTATGAGTATTTATTTGGTAAATAATAAATATTTTGTAGTCCTGTAACTAACCCACCTCTATATAATATATATTTATTATATATTACTACACTATTATTATTTATATATAATATAAGTATATATAATATAAAAGCATGCATATTATCTTATATTTCGTTTAATACTTTCTCATTCTTTAAAAAAAATCCCTATTAACATTATTACAATTTATATTTATTTAAGTATTTATTATATTTATTTACATGGACCCTTTAAAATGTTTGCATCCATGCAGTTGCGGTTTACTAACAAATTAACTAAAGATTCGTGTTTCAAAATAATGTTGGCATTTCCAAAGTTTCCGAAAGTAATATTTTGTGTATTGTAATTAACAAAAAAATATTGTTGGACGTTATAGTGATGTTACTGGCTATATAGGAATAATTATTATAATTATATTATGAGTTACATAACATTATCTATTACGCTACACGAGTAGTAAATAACATTTATTATTTCAATTATAACATGCGTAAGTACATAAACGTTTGTAAGTAAATATTTATTATTTTTGTATGTTTATCTTGTTAAAGTAACTTTATATTTATGTATCTATGCTTTATACATAACATTTTATACTACGTACTTACGCCATGCCTTTGTCCTTAATTTAACAAGGTTTTTTTGTGCATGGTATCCAACATAATATCTTAAAAACTAGCCAAATTTACCTTTAATCAGTCTACGGTTTTGAAGATTACTAAAAACAAACTGACAGCCAGACAAAACAATTTAAAATATTTTGGTAACTGAAACATTTTACAAACAGACAATGTAATGTTATTTATTTGTTTAAATAGATAATTATTATATATATGCATGTATTATAAATATTATCAGTATATAATACTATTTATAATTACAGCCAGTCACCATCACTATATTGTTATAAGTAAATATTGAAAACAGACGAGGGGTGTGGCATTCTAGTCAGTGTGATCTTTTCTAAGTATAATTATATTTATACGCCTAGGTATTATAAATTATATTATTATTATCTTATATTACTTATAGATTTTATATTTTGCTTAATTCTATTGCATATTATATCATAATTAAGTATATTAATTTTTTAATAAAAGTTTTAAAATATGAATTATTATTTTATTTTATAGAAGCTGAGAAAAGTGTTGATCCAAATGTTGAAGTTATGCCAGATTTGTTTAGTCCCATGTCATAGGGGAACGAGTTTACATCTACCGAGTATAATAAAATTTCAGATTCCGTAATTTTTTGTAGAAAAACGCGCTACAGAAATACGACATACGAGAGAATAGGCACCATTCAAACTAGTAAACCCGACTGGGTAAAGACCTCCACGTTAGAGAAGACCACAGTCAACTAACTACACACAGCGGACGACAGCGGTGGGTGTGGGAGTATTCCTGTGTGTAAGAGATGCGTTATTGACGTAACGTTTCCTCCTTCCTTCTCCTAGGGATACTCTATCACAACACCCTGGTGTTAAAATTGTTTGGTAGGCAACATGCAAATGATACCTATTGTTGGCATGCTCTACTGTCAATCAATTAAAACGATAGTACCTATGTGCTTCCGGCAAATATTTAAAAACGAAGCTCCAGTTCCAAGTTTCAGTCGTTGTCATGGAAACAGAATGGACAACGTGGCGGCGAGATGCACAGTTGAACCGTGTCGACAAGATGAAGTAGTAAAATAATATTATTAATCTTAAATAATACGGTGAAATTTTCGAAGCGATTATAATCAGTTAAAGTTGATGGAAAAAGCTGAGAAGTAAATAAAAAAGCGATTAAGACTGGAGTTTAAATTATAATATCCTTCGAAGGAGTGATCTGATCTGATTAAGAACGTATATGCTGATACGTTCTTATACTATGATATTGCAAGCGTCCAAAGGCTACGGTAACTGCTTACCATTCGGCACGCCGCCGAAAAAACGGTAACTTAATGATACAAAATGCTATCTTTTATTAACCGCAACATAAAAACGTTTAAATCCACAGCCGCAGCCGCTTTGAAATCCCTCTATTTTACCTTAGTCGAATACTGCTCAATAATTTGATATCCTACCTTCCTTAACCGAAAATGTACAAAAACGATTTGTAAAGCGACTCTCAGCAATAACTGGTATAAAGCGTTAAGTTAAACACTATGACGATAGATTAAATATATTTAAAATGAAATCATTACACTGGCGCAAGGACTTTTTGGGCTTGACATTTTTATTTATAACATTGAGGGAGGGTGTGGACTGTCCACAGCTAGTTGATCAACTGAATATAAATGTACCGAGACCATCTATATCATAATTATGAGCCTTTTTCGATCAAATCAAGTAAGAAGCAATACGGACGCAACACGCCTATCTCCTGTATCCTTAGAAAATGTAATGAAATTTTTCATGAATGTGACCTTGATGTTTTCAGCGGTAATTTGAAGTTATTTCGGAAATGTATTTATAATAACATGAAATAACTCTATTTGCACAACATTGTATCTATACTGGAATAATATCACACTTACCTATTTTGTTATATTTAACTTTTAATAGTATAAGACACTGCTGTGCTTTCCTTTAATTTAGATGCATGCGAGACACGTTTTTGTTTATTATTATGTTTAATGTAACTGCAATGTATGTATTTTGTTGGTTAGCCAATAAATAAATAAATATTACTTATGCTCTGTAACAGTCTTTGAGGCAGGCAAATCTGTGAGTAAAGTCGTGCGTAACTTTTTACTGTTCCTAGTGCATAAGAAGTTCACGTAGAAAACAATAGATGGCATTACTTCCATACGTATTAATTTCAGTAATATGTGCTTTTATTTAAGTATTTTTTAATGTTTAAAATGCGATTATATCATCGCAACTTAAACGTCCCACTGCTGGGCACGGGTTTTCTCCATACATTTGAAGGGATATTAGCCTACTATACCACGCTGGCCAGACGGGTTGGTATAGGGTTTTGATTCGAGTTTTCCCTTTCTTGCATTGGATATTGTCTGCCTGACTTACACCCTTAGTTGACTCTTACGACACCCTCGGGACAGAACGGGATGGTGACAGGTTTACATTGCTGTCTGGAACAAAAAAAGGGAAAAAAATAAAAATGTCACTCGTAAGTTCTAAGTTACATTCTAACATTCATCATTATACCAGTATTGAGACAATACTACTGCTTAAAAGCTTATTACTTACTTTATTATTTATTAACCATTTTGTTTACTTCTTTTGCTATTTTAATGTTTATTTTATCGAGTGCGCAGTAGCCAGCTTCGTGACAGAGTTGTCTACCGTGATCCAACAAATGTTAACAGTCGGTGTCGATTTTTAAATTGAATTCCGAAGCACGGAGACGTTCAGATGGAATACCACTATGCAGGTGTCATGGAGGGTAACCGCATAGTGAGGAATACTCTTACATATAATAAAAATTAAGTCAATTTCTACTGCCTGTGTTTAAATCTGATTAGATCTTCTAAACCACGCAACGGATCTTAATATGGCTATCAACAATATTCAGTAAAATCATTTAGAAAGGTTTATAATACGTACATATATATAACTAGCTGTTGCCCGCGGCTCCGCCCGCATGTATGTCGGTTATCGCTACAAAAAGTAGCCTGTGTGTTATTCCAGACCAAAATCTATCTCTGTGCCAAATTTCATCCAGATCCGTTCAGTAGTTTTTACGTGAAAGAGTAACAAACATCCATCCATCCATTCTTACAAACTTTCACATTTATAATATTAGTAAGTATAGAAGAAATCCAAAGAAAACTGAAGGGAAGCGAGGGTAAGTAAATAAATATATCCTTTTCTAAGTATCCAATTTCGAATATTGAAAGATAGAGCTATCCTTATCAACTAAGGTCACCACAGACATCCCTGATTTATCTCGAAACGAATATTTACGAGATCTGACGAAGCAGTAAAGCACAGTTATAAAAAGTACTTTTATTTAACAGATGTACGTACCGTACGGTAGGTAGAGTAGAATAGCAAACACGTTTTACGATTGTGATGTAACCACGTATCAGGTTTTCTGATGAACTTGGCTTTTTGTTTTCCTGCGTGACCAATGTGTCTGTCATTTGTTGAAATGGAATAAGGGATATATACTTTTAAAACTTGGTAAAAATTTCAAAATATACTTAACTAGCTTTTGCCCGTAGCTCTGCCTGCGTGGGTGTAGGTTGTCGTGGTATAAAGTATGCTCTATGGCCTTCCCCAAGAAACCATTTATCTTCATGGCAAATTTTATATATTTTGACTGTACCTCTTGTAATTCGGGACGAAACAATACTTCAATAGTGATATGGGACAAACTAAGATTTTCTTTGGAATGTAGGACAAAATTTCAGGATAAACAAAAAACTCATAGGTTACGGTAATTACTTACCGTCAGGTGGTTCGTAGGTATATTTGTTTGTTACCTTACTTGTATAAAACTAATGTTCTAAAGTCAGTTCTATTATTTGAAATCGTTCTTTTTAAAATCGTTAAAAATGTATGAAACGACCAATCTGAACGACTCACAGTTAACACGTTGTTTACACATCTAAGGCCTTGAAACAGTTCGGAAATTGATAAAAATAACATTACGCTGAATTTAAACACCCTTAGTTTTAGAACGTTGATATTAAAACTGTCATGTTGTGGTGCCAATGTTCTAGATGACAGTTTTATTTAGACTGGTCGGTTAGTCTAATGGTTAGTGGCCCTGGTTAATGAGCCGGAGGTCGTAGGTTCGATTTAATAATAATAATGGTTTTTTATACTACTTAGATGGCAAACAAGCATACGGCCCGCCTGATGCTAAGCAGTTACCGTAGCCTATGGATGCTTGCAATACCAAAGGTATCACTTGCGTGTTGCCAACCCTTTTTTTACACCAGGGCTTTATGATATTATACTAGGAGTATCCCTGGGATAGGAATACGTTTCATTCAAAACGCATCCCAAAATGAGCGCTGGTGACCTGTACTCACACACAGGAACACAAATACACCACTGTGTGTAGTTATTTGGCTGTAGTCTTCTGTAAGGTGAAGGTCCTTCCCCAGTCGGGCTTGCTTGCTAGTATGGTGTCCTACCTCTCTTCGTTTAATTAAATCATATAGATCGTAGCTCTACTATAAAAATAAATAAATTTTTGAACATAATAAGAAGAAAGATTAATATTAATATGATACGGAGACTTACTTGGCTACTAGCTTGTGGATATATATCGACATTGCGAGGCAGCTCGCGAAACTGCTCACCTGGTGCTCGCATTAAGCAGACGGTCAGTCAGTTCAAATTGGCTCGCGAGGCAAATGTGTCTAAAGATCACGAGGCTGCCTCGCCAGGAATGCCGCTCGTGATTTATTTATTTATTTATATAACCAGAACGACAAAAATCATCAATTACACTGATTATTCACAAATAGAAAAATACCTTTCATTCTGTCATCTCACAAAACCTCATACATTCCGACATAATCATCTTCCATTCATCAGCAAACAAATCAAGTCCACAAGTTGACTCCAGAAGCGCGTTGAGACCCTTTAACATGCGCGGTATGGTAGACATCGACCGCGCCACCGTTTGACAGTGCGGCACCGCAAATAAAGAATGCCGCATCACTCTGTTGTAATTGTTAGGCACAACATTTACACAGATCCCCATGCAAACCAGGTGCATCTATAGATATGATATCGACACTTGCCTTTAGATCGTGCAACAGGTCTATAAATAGTTTACCATCAGACCACAACCGTATCCTTATTTACCAAGTTATTGCTATAAAATGTATTGCGATAGAAACCTCAACATAAACAAAATTGTGTTAATTATAAACTCGACATCCTTCATCATCATCATCATCATCATCAGCCTATCGCAGTCCACTGCTGGACATAGGCCTCTCCAAGGGCACGCCACCTAGCACGATCCTCGGCTTCCCGCATCCAGCTACTCCCAGCCGCTTTGCGAAGATCGTCGCTCCACCTCGCCTGAGGGCGTCCTACATTACGTTTGCCGAGCCGCGGTCTCCACTCAAGAACACGTCTGCTCCAGCGGTTGTCAGTTCTTCGGCAAATATGACCCGCCCATTGTCACTAATCGACATCCTTACTAATATTATAAACTTGAAAGTTTGTGAGTATAGATGTATGGATGTTTGTTACTCTTCCACGCAAAAACTACTAAACGGATCTGGATGAAATTGGACAGCATTGGCACAGAGATAGAGTATAGTCTGGATTAGGATATAGTCTACTTTTTATCGCGATAACCGACATCTACGCGGGTGGAGCCGCGGGTAACAACTAGTGTATAATACATAAAACTAGCTGTTGCCCGCGGCTCCACCCAGGTGGATATCTGCTATTGCGATAAAAAAACCTATTTGCTTTTCCAGACTAAAATCTATCTCTATGCCAAATTTCATCCAGATCCGTTCAGTATTTTTTACATAAAAGACTAACAAACATCCATACAAATAATGAAATCATTAAAATAACTTACGTCAGATACAGAAACTATTGTAACGAGATATTGACAAAAGTAAAGAGTGAGTATGAACGTAACCTAATAAACGATGCTGCGAAAAGTAGTACTAAGGCATTATGGGACACAATAAGAAAGGTTACAAACTATAACTTAAAAACTAATCCTGCTACAGAGTTACTTACTGCAGCAAATCCTGTCACCTCAGCTAATAACATTAACAACTCTTTTGTGTCCGTCGGTGAAAACCTAGCCAGCAGAATCAACTCACAAAACGCGTCTACTATACCATCTGTGGATAACCATCTGAATTCGTTTGTTCTATCACCTACTTCCGAGGCAGAGGTTCTGGGTTATATACGGGATCTAAAGAAGGCTAACACATCTGGGAGAGATAGTATCTCTGGAACCTTCTTAAAACGCTACGTATGCATCTTGGTACCTCCATTAACACACGTTTTCAACCTCATGTTCAGCACTGGAGTCTTCCCACAAGAATTCAAACTAGCGGAAGTTATCCCAATATATAAGAGTGGAGACAGAGGCTGTGTCAATAACTATAGACCGATCTCTATCCTCCCCACTATATCAAAAATAGTGGAAAGGATTCTGAACAAACGTCTAACAAATTACCTTGAGTCTAATAGCCTTATATCTCAGTCTCAATTCGGCTTCAGAGCAGGCATATCAACTTGTGCCGCGGTTCATGAGCTGACGGATCACATAGTTGACAAATTAGATAAAAAGAAAAAAGTTATTGCAATATTCTTAGACCTAGCCAAAGCTTTTGACACAGTCTCTGTCCCACTCCTGCTGAATAAATTAGAAAGATTGGGTATTCGCGACAAACAGCATATATTATTTGCTGACTACCTCTCACACAGATACCAGAGAGTAAGAGTTGGAGAATGTACTAGTGACGATCTTCCGGTATCTTTTGGCGTACCGCAGGGCAGCGTGATTGGGCCGACCACATTCCTTACCTACATTAACGATCTGTGTAATCTTTAACTATCAAATGGCAAAATCATTACCTTTGCCGATGACACAGCGTTAATATTTTATGGTGACACATGGGGGGAAGCTTACGCCTATGCACAATCAGGTTTTGATATGGTTTCAGAATGGTTGAGGAACAATAGACTAACACTTAATACCGATAAGACCAAATACCCTTCTCAATTAAAACTATTCCACCTAATACACTTGAACCTTACACTATCATAGCCCATTCTTGTTACAGTTCACAGTCATGTTCGTGCAATATACTAGAATCCGTATCGCATATTAAGTATCTCGGTATTGTGATAGACAATACACTAAGCTTCAAACAGCATATTGATCTTGTCACCGCTAGAACACGTAAACTGATCTTCCTGTTTAAGAACCTACGGAATATTTCTGATAAAAACGTCATCAAAATGGTCTATATGTCCTTATGCCAATCGATACTATCATACTGTATCTCTGTGTGGGGAGGCGCCTGTAAAACGACCTTAATAAAAATAGAAAGAGCCCAAAGGGCTGTCCTGAAGGTAAGTCTCTTCTTGCCTTTTCGGTATCCTACTAGGGAGCTCTATAAGCGCTCTGGTGTACTGACGGTGCGCCAACTTTATATCTTATCAATCACTCTAAAACAGCACTCACTACTCAAATATGACCCCTCTATCAGCAATAAACGTCTCAAGCATAAAGTTTGCCCTCCAACGACGAATCGCTCCTCTACTGCTTTCTCCGGAAAATTCTTCGGATTTTTGGGTAAATTCATTTACAATAAAGTAAATAAAAAAGTAATTATATACTTACAACTTAAGCATCGTTGCAAAAAGATAATATCGTCATGGCTTAAGTCCCTAAGTTATGACGATACTGAAAACCTACTCGTTGTGCCCCATTAATGTGCAATTATAAGCTAACAGATCAGCTGACTTAACTAATCTAACTCAGCTGATTCTGATCCCAAGATGTCACAGGATGTCGTAGGGTTAGCAATTTCAATATTTCACACACACACACACACACACACACACACACACACACACACACACACACACACACACACACACACACACACACACACACACACACACACACAAACACACACACACACACACACACACACACACTCATACACACACATATATATATATATATATATCAATCATTACTATCATTCTCTCAGTACCGCCCTATACTTAACTTAACTTAACTTTAAGAGAGGTAGGGCACCATACTAGCGAGCAAGCCCGACTGGGGAAGGACCTCCACCTTACAGAAGACCACAGCCAAATGACTACACACAGCGGTGTAGTTGTGTTCCTGTGTGTGAGTACAGGTCTCCAGCGCTCATTTAGGAATGCGTTTTGAAAGATACGTATTCCTATCCCAGGGTTACTTCCATCTTAAAGCCCTGGTGTAAAAAAATGGGTTGGCAACACGCAAGTGATACCTCTGGTAATGCAAGCGTCTATAGGCTACGGATACTGCTTAACATCAGGTGGGCCGTATGCTTGTTTGCCACCCAATTAGTATAAAAAAAAAAAAAAAAAAAAATACTACTATCACAACACCAAATTTGTCTAGAGTTGGGGAGAGGCTGGTAATCTGTCATACAGGTTTACCTAGTACGGATACCAGTCTCTCACACAGACTCAATGATTGTGTCACCTAGCAAATAAGTTCTTTGTAACAATTTACCCTGTGTGAGAGAGAAATAAAATGCTATTATTATACATACTATCCGTACAAACTTTCACATTTATAATATTAAGTAGGAAAAAACGGAAGCAAAGCGAGAGCACTTCACTAGTACATAATAAATCAAATAAATAAAATCGGCACACCCATAGGTAGCCGCCATTAAGGGCTAATAATACACCGAAGTACTTTGATATGTAGATTGAATGATAGAAAGATAAAATACATTGTAATATATTGAGGCAATTATATCGCCCACAACCCTGTTTATCTATATTTTCGTTCTCTACCTACGTTTTTTTTCAAAGATATAAAATGTGACGTCAGAAGACGCGTGTATTTTGTTTTTTGTCGTGTTATTTTTTTTAAGAAAGCATGTATGTTAAATTAAAGTCTCACCACACTCAACATTAGTTTTTCTATCGTGTCTGTAGGGACATCATAATAGCGACCCATATGCCACACTGCTGGGCACTGGTCTGTTCTCGTCTATCAAGAAAGAGACAGGGTGTAGGCCCTAATCCACACATGCTGGCTTAATGCGAGTTGGTGGATCAGACATGCCTTTAGAATTTATTTTAGGACATGTGGGTTTTTGTGCGTTTTGTGTCCTCACGATGTTTTCCTTCTCCTTTAGCAGATGGTATATAATTTTACTGTAGTACACATTGGTACCGCCACCCATAATCGAACTCGCACCTCTCTTGGGCCAGTGCCCCAGCGACGTTCATGCATGAAGAGGTTGATGAATGTAGAGGAAACGAAAGAAGTATGTTTGGATCGAAGCGATTGGCGAACCATTGTCTCTGCCTACCCCAGGGAGACGGGCGTGATGATATGTATGTATGTATTTAAGTTTATAGCGCAAATACTACTGGATGGATTTTTATGAAACTGTACAATGTTATCCTTACTAATAATATAAACGTGAAAGTTTGTGAGAATGGATGGATGGATGGATGTTTGTTACTCTTTCACGTAAAAACTACTGAACGGATCTGGATAAAATTTGGCACAGAGATAGATTATGGTCTGGAATAACACATAGGCTACTTTTTGCAGCGATAACCGCCATCCACGCGGGCGGAGCCGCGGGCAACAGCTAGTTGCTTATACATCAGAATATCCCAAAGGCAAAAGTTACTCGTAGAGGTATATAAAATGATGATTTTATATGTAATTTAACATGAGAGAATTGTACAAGATAACACAAGAACCCTCTTGTTGTAAACAAGGAAGTAGGATAAGTGGAGTTATCATGAGACAAACTTTTGATAGCTCGCTCAGTAACATTGATATCAATCAGATAACTTGTACACAATGTTACCGACATAACTTTGTTACTTTCAAAGTTTCGTGTGGATAAATGTTGACATGAAGGCGGTGTCCAGATATCTGTCATTTTATTTAGTAACTAGCGGCCCCTACCGGCATCGCACTGGTAGATATTTATTTCATTTTCGTTGGGATCGCTTTATTGTTATAAAATAAAAAATATTATTATTAAAATGTTACTCAAGGAGAGCACGATACTGTTGTATTTAAAAAAATATATTACAAACAAAAATACAAATCTTTATACCTTACTTCTCAACCCATAAACGTCCCACTGCTGGGCACGGGTCTACTCCATAAATTTGGAGGGATATTATTACCTAATAATTTATTATTATAATGATAATCGTCGTCGTCCAGAGCCTTTCAAATCGGTGAATTAGGTACACCGATTTGAAAGGCTAAGGCCGTAGACGGGCTAAGTTTCGTTATGACTAGTCATAGTGCAAAGTAGACATATAGTTAGTTAGACCTATTGCGATATAGGTTAGAAGAGAGGAAGGCAAAGAGATCCATAGACATACTGAATTACATTTCAACAAATTACAGTTAACAGTTAAGTGACAGTTGACAGTTAAGTGTTAATAATTACAATTCAACAGCTACCAAGTTGCTATGACGTCATGAAATAATCTCAACGGAGATACGCCAATTGCGCAGGACATATTATAGTGTACAAGTGTGTGCGCAAACACAGGTGCACTTACTATTCCTTCACTGTCATAGTCCAATAGGACGGTAATCCGACACGGCCAGGTGCAGGACCAACGGCTTTACGTGCTTTCCGAGGCACGGAGGGCTCTTACTGTGTTTTTTAGAAAATAGTCACCCATCCACGGACCGATCGATACAAGCTTGCTTCACCTTGCAGATCTATCGATCTGTGCCGCTTACGCTTAGCTACGATCCCCTCAACGATTAATAGAGTAATTGTAGTGTAATCCGCTACGCCCAGAAAGAGATTAAAGCCGTACCATGACCTCATAGCAATTTATTTTCAATTCTTTAACCTCGAGCTTTATCGGGTTAAAAGGCCAGTCAAAAATCAATCTAGTTAGAAATAGAAAAGGTCTGCATATAAATAAACTATCATGTTTAGACTAATGCTTAATACAGTCCTGAATAAAATGTTAAACATAACAATCTAGTATTCACGCATTCGTTATTCCAGACTGGAGCGTTACTCAAAGGCGACTGCAGTATAATTCTAGCAGAATTGGCTATAAGTTCTGGCTAAATCTAGACTAGGGACGTATCTATGCATTAGATATCAGTTTATTAACGTCCCACGCAAAAAAGGGAGATAATGTTTAAAGTAGTAATTTATTTTCAGCCTATATTGACTCGACTAAATACATTATTAAGAATAGTTATTGAAGTTGAAGAAACTTAACCTAAACAATAAAACTATAGGTATATACGATATTTTACACTATTAAAAAGAAAAAAAGAAATGAAAGAAAATCAGTCTTAATTTAATTAGTGACCCTCCCCTACTTCGATCCGGGTTTTGATCTACCATGGTGTCAAATAAGTGTTCGGACTGCTTGATGGCCTGCAATATCTACGCGTTACAGACCTATAATTTTTTAACACCAAGGTTTTAAGGATGGGATATCCCTAGAATAGAAAAAGGATAGGTTTCTTTATAAAAAACGCATACCTATATGAATACTGGAGACCTAGGGGATGACCATGACGTGTTGTGTCTGACACGTAGACAACTACGCCATTGTATGTATTTCATCATCATCATCATCATCATCTCAACCCATAATAAACGTCCCACTGCTGGGCACGAGTCTCCTCCATACATTTGGAGCGATATTAGCCTTCTATACCACGCTGGTCAGACGGGTTGGTTTCGAGTTTTCCCTCTCTTGCAGTGGATATTGTGTGCTTGACTTTCTACCTTAGTCGACTCTTACGACACTCTCGGGATGGAACGGTGTTGTGACATTTGTATTCTTAATCCGTCACCACACAGACTATACCATTGTATGTATTTGGTTATAAATAATTATTTGGCCGTTTCCTGTAAGGTGTAGATCCTTTTCCATTCAAGTTTCTCGCCTAAATGGTGCCCAACCTATTTAAAAATTAGATAGGCAGAGTAGACTTTAGTATTACAAGATTAATCTACAAACTTTAAGCGTTTTGCGTCCTCGGGGAAGGATGATGGACTGTATTAGATGAACACGGGTGTCGTGTAATGAGCCTCGTGATATCGGTCCGTTCACGTGCCTTATTGGGGACATAAATCTACCCGTATTGACCACCCTAAAGTATTGATAACGTGACTATCATAAAATAGTAACTTATTTTTATACCTACTAGTGACAAACAAACGTATTGCCTGGCTGAGGACGTTTACAATAACAGAAGAATTACTCCAGTGTTATATTACGAACCGTCTATGTTAATTAGTTACCATAGCATATGGATGCTATCAATTAATAGCCCTTTTAGAGAGGTAGGGCAGCACACTAGCGAGCAAGCAAAACTGGGGAAGCACCTCTACCTTACAGAAGATGTAGAAGGCGTAGTTGTGTTTCTGTGTGTGTTTACAGATCTCCAGTGCTCATTTAGGGATGCGTTTTGAAAGAATAGTTTTCCTATCCTAGGGATACTCCATCTTAAGCCTTGTAAAAAAAAATGTAGACAACACGCAAGGTGATACCTCGGGTATTGCAAGCGTCCATAGGCTAGGGTCCAGGTGTATGAAAAAGTCTCACTGTGATAATAAAATCAGTTGGACTGATTCCGGGATATTTATTTTTTCATCGATCTTATAGCCACCGATCGACGCTGTTACTGCATAATTAGCTACGAGTAATAATAATTGCTTGCAATATTTTTATATAACACTAGCGGCCCGCCCCCACTTCATCCGGGTTAAACTATTTTCAGCGCAACTTTCTCTTTTTTTACATAAGAACATTCTCCTGACAATTATAACAAACACAACAAAAAAAAAGAATTACAGAAATCGGTCCAGCCGTTCACGCGTGATGCCGTGACAAAGGGAAATAGGGATTAATTTTAATGTATAAGAAGATATAATAGCTAGATACTAGTTAGAAATCAATGTGAATATGTATGTGTACCACGTATTACATATATTTATAGTAATAACTTGACCATACCAAGTACGCGTGCACAGAGAATTTCCAAGAATTTGGTCAATATGTGCAAATATTTACTTGCAGTTTACTGCGTTGCAATAGTTGCGCTACAGAAATAAACCAAACAAACCGCTTTCGTGTGAATCGTATAAACATATGAATTTGATCGTCTCAGTGATGTTCTAGAGAGGTAAGGCACCGTGCAAGCTAGAAAGCCAGCCTGACAGAGGAAGAACTTTTACTTTATAGAAAATAGCTGTTGCCCGCGGCTCATAAGTGCTATTCCAGACTATAATCTATCTCTGTGCCAAATCCGTTCAGTAGTTTTTACATGAAAGAGTAACAAACATCCATCCATCCATCCATACTTACAAACTTTCGCGTTTATAATATTAGTAGGATACAGGCAAATAACTGGGGTTAGCATTATTTGTGTAAATTTACAGTAAATTTGTTTACTGCCGACTGGAAAATAGAGCCAATACAAAAGAAAGAACTGACAAGAAGCGCAGTCCACTCTTTTTAATCGCCAGGTCACAATTTCCTTATGATACGTAGATGGATAAGTACAACTAAATCTTACACAAATAAACAAGCACAACGAACCTGGTTACATAATATTTAATAAGTGTACTATAACTTGTGTAGCCATGTATTATATAGATATGTCCGACTGGCCTGTTGGTCTAGTGGTTAGTGACTCTAACTGCTACGCCGGAGGTCATGGGTTCGATTACCACCCAGGACAAATATTTGTGTGATGAGCACGATTGTTTGTTTCTGTGTCTGGGTGTAATTTATCTATAATATGTATGTATTTAGAAATATATAAGTATGTTTATCAGTTGTCTGGTTGCTATAGTACAGGCTATGCCTAGTTTGGGATCAGATGGCGGTGTGAGACTTGCCCAAAATAAACTACCTTCATATATAACAAAAAGCTTAGTCTACTTTTTTGAATCGCCAGGTTATTTGTTATTCTACTTGGGTGGAAAATAAGCTTACTGTCCGTCTGATGTTAAGCAGTTACCGTAACCTATGGACGCTTACAATACCAAAAGTATCACTTGCGTGTTGCCGACCCATTTCTTTTTACACCAGGGCTTTAAGATCCCTGTGATAGGAAAACGTTTCTTTCAAAACGTTTCCCTAAATGAGCGCTGGAGATCTGTACTTACACACAGGAACACACCTACACCGCTGTGTGTTGTAAGGTGAAGGTCCTTTCCCAGTCGAGCTTGCTTGCTAGAATGGTAACCTCTCTTAAAATACGTAATTTATATGAAACTAAAAGGTAATTTCAATTTCCTTTTGATAATATGTAGATAGACAAGTAAAACTAAATCCTACACCAATAAACAAGCACATCGGTCCTTGTTACATAATATTTTATAGCACAAGTGCAACAACTCGTATAGTTATGTATTATTACTGCACGCCGCTCTCACATCTCTAATACACATTTGCCTTTGTAATTCTGTATTTTGTTCTCTGCATGAATTCTACTTTCAACAACCATGTTGTTCGTTGAAAATATTTTATTTTGCTTCGTCTTTATTATTATTGTTTCTACGATATGGTTTATTTATTCGTAATCAATTATTCTAGAATGAAGTAGTAGTTTGAATGTATTATAGCCTTTTGATCCAGTGTGGCAATGTGGGCAATTTTTTGGACACCTCAGAGCTGCGACCTCAATCAGATATTTTATTTAAGTATACTTAGGTAAATTAATACCTTTATGTACAATATCTTATTGTTTGTAAGTAGTTTAGGTTAAGTTACTTTTATATTTTTAACTATTTTTTATTTAAACTTTACAAAGGTAATTCTTATATCTACAACACTTTAAAATGTAAATATCTTATGAAATAAATTTCACCTTTTAGTTTGTACTTATAATGCTGCTTCAATGCGACCTCAATCAGATATTTTATTTAGACTTAGGTAAATAAATACCTTTAAATAAAATATCTGATTGTTCGTAAGTAGTTTAGGTTATGGTACTTTTATTTTAATAACTATTCATGTAAATATCTTATGAAATATATGTTACCTTTTAGTTTATAATGTAGTTTGATAATAAATGGTGCAGTGCAATCAGTTTGATAGAGACTTAAGAATATGGATATCAGAGTTAGTGCACCTGTTCATCACTAGCCTATCGTAGTCCACTACTGGATATAGTCTCTTCTCTCTTCTTGCATATAGCTTCCAGTTAGTTTGCTAAGATTATTGCTTCACGTTACATTCGTTTACAGTGCTGCAATCCTTAATCAAGAACACGTCTGTTCTTAAGGACACCGGTTCTGTGGCATACTTGCCCACTGCCAAGTCAGTCAGCTAATTATAATATTGCATGCGTCTAATCATCAGAGCTGCAGGAAAGCACTGGATGCAGGCAGCTCAAGATCGGTCATTGTGGAGACATATGAGGGAGGCCTACGTTCAGCAGTGGACATTATCAGACTGAGATGATGATGATGATGCGTCTAATCTCTACGGTAACCATTGAACGATATATAACTTTGACTGCACGGTTGGTTCAGTGGTTTAAATGGTTACCTCACCATTTACTACTACGCGGCGTGTTGTGGGTTCAATCTCACACTGGACAAAAAATTGTGTGATCCACAAATGATTGTCCCGAGTCAGGATGTACTTTGTCTCCCCCGTGACATAGGGCTGATCAAGATTGTATTGCTAGGCGTTTAATAATGGATGTCACACGATAATACAGATGATTAATGAAAAGAAAAAATACAATTAAAATAAGTTTAAATAAAAATGCCGGCTTAAGCAGTTATATCCGCATTTAAAAGAACACAATTTAATTAACTTAATTAAAGCAAAAGGTTTTAAAAACAATTTACGAGCTCATTACTTTTATAGCCACAATTAGTAAAGTATTTTTCTGACTTTAACGCATGCATGTACTTCATAAAGGACGCTTTCGTAACAGACATTTGATGAGTTTCAAGAATTTGAAACGTTTAATTTAAATTTAATTACAATGGCAAAAGGTGAAGCCATTACAGCATATTATGTTCTGTGGGTGCCAAGTTTGTTTGTTTGTATACAACGATTGTAGGAAGCATTTTGTAAGCGAAAGTTCAGGTTGATGTGTGTATCATCTATACTTCTTCGATTATATACTAACTAGGGGTCGCCCGCAACTTCGTCCGCGTGGTAATTTGGCATATTTTCGTCGATTTCGCAACATATCTCACTACTGCTCCGCTCCTTTTGATCATAGCGTGATGTTATATAGCCTTCCTGGATAAATGCACTATTAAAAAAAAAAAACCAGTACTTTCTGAGATATGCGCGTTCAACCAAACAAACAAACAAACTCTTCAGCTTTATAATATTAGTATAGGCATGGGGTCTCATCAGGAACAAATCAAAATTAGTACAAATAAATACCAATAGATGGAGTTACATATATCGATTTGTTATTTACGTTTATGTAAAATTCAAACCTGGAAGAAATGTAGCCTGAAACATATACGTACATATTTTAAGAAATCCTACTAGCATAGGAAAATGAAATAAAGGGCTCATAAAACAAAATTATAATTATATATTTACAAAATTCAATAATGTCGCCGTAGTCCTGGCGGCAGTATTTTGTACTACTAAGAAGTTGAAACTTACAAGTGACTTGTGAGTAATGGCGCTGGCGCTGTATGCATTTTCAGATTTTTATAAATTAAAATACCTACCTGGTTTTGAAGTTTACTGTTGGGTCATACTAGGTATAAAAATATATAAAGTTAGGTTAAAAATAAATAATACTGGTATTTATATTTTTTCTCTTAACAAAATAACTTTAGAAATGTCTTACGTTATCAAAATTATGAAAAAAAATGTGACATTTAAGATTTATTATTATAAATATTTTAAAAACTAAACAAATACAAAATACAAAAAGTGTATCCGATGTTGGGATTCGAACCCGGTTCGGCCGGGTACCTCTGTACGGTGCTAAGTTATCGTACTGTGAGAAAATTACCTATTTGTGAATTCGAACTGATACTTAATAATTAAAGTTTTGTTATATTTTTCCTAATAATTACAAAAATATTATCTGATATTAAAACCATCTACAAAAAACAAATTTCAAAAATTGGACATGAATCTGGGATTCGAACCCAGTACCATGGGACTGTTGGACGAATACCACAGAATGCTATACTTACTCCTGACTGGCCTGTTGGTCTAGTGGTTAGTGACTCTAACTACTAAGTTGGGGGGTCATGGGTTCGATTACCATTCAGGACAAATCTTTGTGTGATGAGCTCTGTTTGTTGTCTGATTAGCGTACAGGCTGTGCCAAGTTTGGTTTCAGATGGTATGTGAATTGTCAGAAAATATTTTTAATTATTATTACCCTAATTCGACTCATTTCGTAGGTACTGAATTGATAGATGCTAGGTAGGTATAATATACTTATTTGTTAATTTGAACTGACAAAACAAAAAAAATGTTTATTATAGTTTCACGAATAATTTAAAAAAACAATTTATTTAATAGGTATACCTAATAAAAGCCATCAACAAAAAACTTAACACTATACCGTAAACTTCTGTTAAGATACGGGAAAAAAATTGTTTAGCCCGGGGCGAAACCGGGGCGGAGCGCTAGTTAAATACGGAAGCAAACAGTCAAAATAAGTGTATATTTCGTACGTAAAGCGCGTGACCTTGAGCGAGTAAACGTGGCCCGAGCCCGAGACAATAAGCGATACCTACCCTTTATGGTCGGTGTAGATGCCTACTATTTTTTGAGAAATATATAATTTCTTTAACATAAATAAATTCGGTTATAAAGTGTCGCCATCTGTTGATTTTATGTGTATGCACGTAATCTGTTGGATATAGACATCTAGTGTCGTTGAGATAGTAAAAATTTAGCCCCACGGTTAGCCCGAGTTAGCAGGGAACCAATTCTTTGTATCGGATGGGGTATCTGTACTAGTATTATATTATCTGTGGTATAGATACACTTTGATTAGTTATCAACAAATGATAGTATAAATCACGTCGTGACACCTGACCGATCCCACGTCGTTCACGTCTCGTCTAGTTAATTAACAATTTGATGATTGACTATAGTACTATGATGGTACACTATTAGCTATGTTGATAGCAACTATATCTCTATTAAGATTCGCTTTTATTGACACTTTATTGCTATTTGGAAGCTTACATAGTGTTCTTGTATACGTTATATTAGTTTATAGATTGTTAATTAAGGGTTGATGATAAGAGAGGTCAGAGGAGAGGGCACCATACTAGTGAGTAAACCCGACGGGAGAAGGAGAAACCCTTTACCTTGTAGAAAACACTCAGCCGTAACTTCAAAAAGTGGTGTTGTTGTGTTCTTGTGTGTGAAGTACAGGTCTCAACAACAAAATAAAACTAAACAGTGAACATTTCACATAGCATGGGTTAGCACGTTCACTGTCTTCTCTATCATCATCATCATCATCATCTCAGCCAAAAGACGTCCACTGCTGGACATAGGCCTCCCCCAAGGTTTTCCACAACTCTCGATCCTGAGCCGACCTTGTCCATCGGTTGCCCGCAACCTTTACCAGGTCGTCGTTCCACGTTGTTGGAGGCCTGCCCACGCTTCGTCTTCCAGTCTTCTCTATCATTTGAAGATAAATATCAATAAAATTGAAAGTCGATTAAATTAAAACCAATCGATTAAATACTCTAAGCTCTTGGTCATTTAATTAGCCAATTGGTTACAGATTGATTCAATCATTTTCTTTCATCTTCATCGTAAAATGTTAAACGTCACAGTACCCATGCTATGTGAAATATACTATAGCTTGCGATGACCCAATAGGACATACAATAGTCTGTATTCAATTAATAGTTGCGAACGTGAAGTGAGGGTAGACAATCAAAATGATCGGATTCCATAGCGAAGGCTCAATTACCTCGAAATCGAAAGTGTCGCAAGCGCCGATAGACGAATTGAGCCGAACAGTCCCGACGAAAGCCGGCCTTGCCTCCATTGTCACGCTTTGAAATTCGAATATCGAAAATGGAATTTAGACTGCAGTTGCCCGTGTGACTGTGTTGTTTTTTTTTAAATAGAGAACAAAAAGGTTTATGTGTTAAGGACTTGGATTTTTGTAATAAATATATTTTGTTCTGGCACTTATAACTGGAAGTGACCAAAAAATGCAGTAACCGCTTGACGGTAAGAAGTTATTGTATTTTAAGAGAGGTACGGCACCAAACTTAGCGAGCAAGCATATCTAGGGTAGGACCTCCACCTTCCAGAAGACGTCTGCCAAATAACTACACACAGTGGTGTAGTGGTGTTTCTGTGTGTGAGTACTCATTTAGGGATGCGTATAAAAAGAAACGTATTATTATCCCATTTCAGGGATACTAATACGTTTCTTACAATTTTAAAGTTTTAGTGTGAAAAAAGGGTCCATAGGCTACGGTAACTGCTGAACATCAGGCGAGCCGTATGCTTGCTCACCACAAGTAGTATAAAAAAACCTTTTTTTCTGTACCGTGGATAATTTACACACATTTTCACCCAGACTCGGAACAAACATTTTATGAGTTTTGTCCCGATTGAAAAATCCCATCGTGCAAATAAATTCAAGATATCTTACGAAACTAAACAATAGCTAACAAATGCTTAGTTTATGTAAACTTTTATATGTTTTTCTGTATACAAGGTCGATGTTCATAGTCAAATTAACGATGTTGTATATATTACCGACCTCGAATACTGATAATGGCCTGGTTACATCTGCCTATGTGTTACACTCGATGGATTCTATGACGTCATTGATTTTATTTTGAGATGCTATTAATGCATTGTTATTGGTCATTAGTCAGTCATTATTTGACGGCGTGATTGGTTCAGTGGCTTGAGCGGTTATCTTGATATTTTCCATTGTGTGACGTGTTGTGGGTTCGATCACTAATTTTTCATTAAAAATGTGTGATGAGTTGATTGATGTCATTTTGAGTTGTTAAATCAATAGCAATATCGATGTTTTTTTTAACTTTGTTTAACTTGACGGTGACCAGCGACATGCGCGGGAGATATTGTATTAAGTACACAAATGTGTGTGCAAACAGGTGCAGTCTTTCTTCTCTCACTCAAAATCTTTTTTTACATTTAACGGGCAGACAAACCCAATATCTATTTTGTAAATATAAAAGAGAATATGCAGAGAGTTATAATTTATAACAATCATATTTATCATCAGAATTGATATGAAAACTAAAATTCATAGAATAAAATATTAATAAGACTGCGAGAGAAGTGCGAACGCGGCCTTGCAAATGGCAATCTCGATAAAATATAAACGAAGTTATTTATTTAAAGCTAGTAACCCTCCCTCACATCGCTTTATTCTAGATATTTCTATTATAGTATACATGTATTATACATATAAACCTTCCTCTTGAATCACTCTATCTATTGCTGAAAACTGCATTAAGATCTGTTGCGTAGTTTAACAGATTTAAGCGTACAGACAGCAGGCGCGACTTTATATGATGTAAAGATTACATTATGATAGGTGCTCCGGTGCTCCACATACGTAAATTAATATTTGGAGATGGAAATAGAGGCGCTTACGTGGTTTTCTTACAGATCCTACTAATATTATAAAGGCGAAATTTGTGAGTATGAATGTTTGGAACTCTTTCAAACAGAAATTACTAAACGGATTATGATGAAGCTTTGCAACATTATACTCGTATATCAGCAAATAGCTAATACATTAGCATAGCACATAGAAGCTGCACTATAAGATATTGATTAACATTAAGAGGGATAGCTAGAGCTGGTTTTAAGCCCACCCGAAGTCGAAAGAGGATATAAGTTAGAACAAAGACAATCTAATATATAAAATTCTCGTGTCACAGTTTTCGTTGCCATACTCCTCCGAAACGGCTTGACCGATTTTGATGAAATTTTTTGTGCTTATCCGGTATCTATGAGAATCGGCCAACATCTATTTTTCATCCCCCTAAATGTTAGGGGTAGTCCACCCCTAAATTTTTATTTTTATTTTTTAGACATTTTTTGTTGTTTTTATTTTTTTGTGATTCAGCATTAAAAAATACATACAACCCTTAATTTTCACCCCTCTACGATCAACCCCTATATTTTAGTAGCAAAACAACGTTTGCTGGGTCAGCTAGTCATAATATAAGTTTCTGTAAGGTGGAAATCCTTCTGCAGTCAAGCTTGCTACTTTATAAATTTGCAATACAGTAAAATGAGAAAATAACAGTTACTATGAAATTCATGTACGGTATTTGAGCTTTGGTACACGCGAGTTATTTTGGTCTTACAGCGCAATGTGTTATTTCCGTTTGGGAATATAATTTAGTCTCGATTTTAATTCTAGATGTAGGTATGTTGAAACTGCAAGGTCGAAGTTTTATGCCAGATAGAAATGAAATGTGCCAATGTTGTTACAATTTGAATATTTGGCTACTGTCTTTATTGTTTTCCAATTTTTTTGCTTTCTTATTTCATAATTTTTTTCATCTCCTGCACTAGGGACCAAGCTCTATATTATTATCGCGGGGGACTTTACAAACATACAATTAACGGGCACAAAGTTCATCCAGACTCGGGATAATCATTTATAGATCACACAAATTTGTGTCCTGTGTGGTGATCGAACACGTCACGCAGTAGTAAGTGGCGAGGTAACCACTTAAGCCACTGAACCATCTGTGCAATCGAACATTATTACTTAAAATGCTCACATAAAGAAAAACTAGACAATAGAATAGCGAGTGGATAGTAGTCGCCCTGGTGATAGAGGTGACAACATATAGTTAGTCTAACGGCTCCTTGCTTCGGAGGGCACTTTAAAATGTCAGTCTTGAGATTCCCGACTGTTAACACTACCGATGCCCTTGGGCGAAGATATATGCTCCCCCCTCCCCAAAATTGAAGGTACGCCCAGCATGGAATTTGGTAGGCTTGATTTAGTTTGTCTCTAGGCACCAGGCATGAAGGAATGAAGGGACATATCTGTCCACTAAACTGTCGAAAAAAATATGACTCCATTTTACCCTATAGATACTAAACTCTAAAATAAAACTATCAAAAACATTTGAATAAATTTATTCAAATATTGAATAAAATGGTCAGTGAGCTTTCCCTCGGCTTAGTGATTGACGTGTTTATACGGTTTTATTGCCGGATATTTACGATACCGGTTTTAACACAAATATTGCGGTTTTTGTAATCACGTGCATCCATTGGTGTAACAGTAGCATTCCTCGTTATTTTGAATCGGAAACTGATTATTAGTTTAATATTATAAATTAATTTTATAATAATTGTTGAGTGAGTTTATATGAAATAGCAGTAATATTAATAATAATCATATTTTTCGGGACAACTCACACAACGCTGTCTAATTCCAAACGAGACCGAGCCTGTACTATAATAATCAGACAACTATAAACATGCTTATATATTTCTAAGTACATCCATATTATAGGCAAATTATATCCAGACACAGAACAAACAATCGTACTCATCACACGAAGATTTGTCCTGGGTGGTAATCGAACCCACGACCACCGGTTTAGTAGTCAGAGTCACCAACCACTAGACCTGTTAATAATACTTGTGAAGATATATAAATCGTTAGTTAAATAGGTTATCTATATAAATAGTTTCAAACGTACGCTTTGTTTGTTGTGTTGAGTATCACATAATTTAAAGTGGAGTGATGTGTTTAATATGAGTCGCAATAGCTTTGTTGTGTTTGTGTGCGAGTTATACTGAAATATCTTATATACTTACGTGTATATACAAAATACGTAGTGAGTAGTGATGAAATATTTCTAAATTTTCCATTTAGAAGTCATGATTATGTCTTATTCAACGAATTACGGTCACGGCGACTAATTTCGATGGATTATACATCTCATCAGTATCATCTCAGCCAAAAGACGTCCACTGCTGGACATAGGCCTCCCCCAAGGTTTTCCACAACTCTCGATCCTGAGCCGACCTTGTCCATCGGTTGCCCGCAACCTTTACCAGGTCGTCGGTCCACCTTGTTGGAGGATTATACATCTGCATGGGAAATATTATAGTGCTAAAGTATGTGATAAAACACAGGTGTTGTAATGATATGGCAATCAGACACGACTGGAAAGATATCAGGCTATACATGCTTTGTCAAATTTCGGGCATCTATCCTAACCCAGTATTTGTGTATTCTATGTGCCTTCGTCAGCTTTTTATCAATGTACAACTCGACTCCGCAGCGGGGTTCACCCGTACGATGGTGCGAGTCTTCCTTTAACTATGGTGTAAGGTCTATTCTTCCTTACACTATACCCGTACCACTTAAAAACAATTTCGTACAGCATGGTTAGCTTCCAGCGTTAATTTCTTCCACGTAAGTTTAGCGACCCTAAGTTTTTGAATGAACTACCTGCTGCAATTTCCCCAGCGCTACGTATATCCTTCTGCAAACGAGTAAATACGGTAGGCAGCACCTTGGCTGTGTCCTTGGCATTGCTGAAATCAATGAGCGGCGAATCATTTACCAGTCGGTTGGCTGCTGCCTTTTTTGCCACCATTAGCTTTCGGCCGCAGCTACAATCCCACGAGAACCATTTATTTTATCGCTATTTCAGACTATAAACTATTTTTGTGCCAAATTTCATCTACTCATTCAGCTGTTTTGGTATGATTGAGTATTAAAAAAAAGGTTTTATTTACTTTCACATCAAAACTTAAAATTTATTACATTAAATAAATAGACATAAAACAAAAAAGCAAATAAGGTGCTTGCGTCAGCTCTAATGTTGTGGCCTGGACCAAAACGCTGGTATTCTCGTAGGAACTTTATTAACTTATTAGTGACAACGGATGGTCCGAATTACTGTAATTCTAATCGCCAAAATATTCATCCAAACTTTAGCATTTATTATTATAAGTCTATGTCTCTACTATAATAATAGTAATTTAATTCGGAATATTCCATATTTTGTTAGTAACAATTTTCTTACATACTATTGTTAGTTGACAATTCACAATTCAATTAATTAAAAGTAGTGTGGAGCCGCATCCAACGCCTCATAATAGGCGTCTCCCACCGATCCATAAAAACACCCAGGATATTGTTGGTACTGCTTCGGTGTCGAGCCAGTAGAGAGGCGCTCCGTTTTTTCATGATGGCGGCAAAACCATCAATTACTATATATAATAAACTATATTTTAAATGAGCAATAAAAAAAACACGCTTAGGGTTGTAGATCTACAACAACATGAAAAGCACAAACACAACCCTAAAACCGTTGTCCCTAATAAAACGATTAAATTCTCAGTGAGTGCAAGCACAAAACACATAAATAATGTTGGATATACTCGTAACAGTAATAATTAAGCGCGTTACATAAATCCCACGTTTACATACGTAATATTATGATGGCTAGCTAAGAATGTGATATATACGACTGCAGATAAATTTACTTTAAGGTCCGGTATTTGGCGCCATCTTTAATTTTCATGTTATATTGTATAATTGTTGACTTTAAAAAATAAATAGAGTAGAACCTCTGTCGTTCTATTTATATTAGAGGTTAGACTTTTTGATTTATAGAATTACAAAAAAAAAACACTTAGGTATGGCGCCCACGAGCAACTGACAAAGTTGCTTGTGGGACAATTGACAAATTCTGCAATTTATTTGTCTCATCATATCAAGTGTATCGGTTAGTATGAAAAGTCTCCTGGCTGTCGCGTCGCTACGTGGGCGCACTTTTATACTAGCCTTGATGTGATGAGACAAATAAGTTGCTGAGACAAAGTTGCTTGTGGGCGCCATACATAACTAAAATAAAAATCACCTCTTATTGGAAGTCAGCTATAAATCCATTTTTTTGGTTTTTTTACCTTACGAAAGACCACATCCAACTAATTACACACATTCAAGTGGTGAAATTGTGTTCCTGTGTGGTTCCTACCTCTTAAACGACTCAATTGTCGACCACATTATACACATTAATATACTTAATAACCTTATTTTTATTTTTTATACCACTTGGGTGGCAAACAAGCATACGGCCTGATTAATGTTAAGCAGTTACCGCAGCCTAAGGACGCTTGCAATACCAGAGGTATCACTTGCGTGTTGCCGACCCATTTTTTTACACCACGGCTTTAAGATGGGAAGATTGTCCCTGGGATATGAATACGTTTCTTTCAAAACGCATCGCTGAATGAGCGCTGGAGACCTGTACTCACACAGGAACACAATATTTCTTTAAAATTAAAGTAGTTTTCGGCTGCATCCATCGTTATTAATGTAATAACAACACATTACCAAGTAAACAACATTTCAATACACGAACAATATGTCTCCAACTCCACGAACTGCAGTTAAACTGTATATCTTTTCACAACTCGTAAAACTCTATACAAGTAAATCAGTGCCTTTAAACTTGTTTATAGTCGCATCTGAATCTGTTATTGCACATAAAACGTGTGCGCTGAATTAAATGAACTATTTTTGTTTGTTTGTACCATTTGCATGGCATTGTCACATATCCAATTGTCATAAATAGTATTGTTATATGTATTGGCAATGATATGACAATTAATTTGCATGATTTTACGTCATTTCTAATGTATAAAATTATACTAATCGATGTGTGTATTATGTTACGTATTGAGTCCAAAACAGCAGGACCTATTTGATGATTTTTTGCAGACATTGCGGTAATGGGGAAAAGACTGTCCAACCCAACTACGTAGATCCTGGTCCTTTAATTGTATGTATGCAAAAATCTCGGCGATATAAGGAAATCATAACTTCATCTATAATATGAATGAATAGATGAAGAAACAAATACTCCTTTGTAACGTGGTCTT
The DNA here is from genome assembly GCA_947095525.1 of Trisateles emortualis. NCBI lineage: Eukaryota > Metazoa > Arthropoda > Insecta > Lepidoptera > Erebidae > Trisateles > Trisateles emortualis. The sequence continues at coordinate 10,588,959 of OX352749.1, read as the reverse complement.
AAGCTTTATCGATACTCGCTACCCTGACGGGTTGGTAGATCAGGATATGCCTTAACAATTTCTCAAAACCAAACATACAAATATATATTTTAAAGGTGTAAACGATGACGCGTCAAAGCGGAAGAATCGAAGCTAATTAGCGAAGAAAAAGTTCAACAGAGATTTGAAAAAGTCATTTTGGCGCTTGCGCGTCCGTGTTGCGCAATGACTCTAGAAATATCCCGTTGTTCCGTCCGCGCACGACCTTGGTGACGACGGTGATAGATCGCGGCCGTGCCCACGCGCATAGGGGTGAACTTTCACAACGAAAACAAGATAGAAATTAAAACATACATTTGTTATGTTGTCTAAACGACATTGTTGTTGATTTGAGTGATTTAATGCAGTTATATTTTGTTAGTTATTTAGGTTTTATGGTCCAATATAAAGAGATTGTTGCAGTCTGTTGTGAAATATTTAGTCTTCCCGCAATTTGCTAGACAAAGGTCCACATAATAAATTTATTAAAACATCGGAATTTCGCTTCAACGACTTGTAATTTAATAAACATGAATGGTAAGTGCAAAGTTATCTCATTATTTTTACAGATATATAAAGTGCTCTAAGATGTAAAATCACTTGTATTAAATGATAAAATCGTAAATTTTCGAGAAATATGATGAATTACAAACAAAATAAAAGATATGATAAAAGCTTTCACATTTTATTTGATCCTACTTAATATGTATACCTAAGTAAAGAAATGAATGAATAGAATGAAAGAAATAATTATCTTTTTTTTAATATAAAAATATTTGTAAGTATTTCTTTCTAGAATAAATTTAAAAAAATGCATTATTTTCTGTATTTTTTATTTACAAGTAATATTTTGAATATTTACGAGTACATAGCTTAGTATTTTTACTGGCTGTTTAATCTGAAAAAAATTAAAGCAAAATTTTGAAAAAAAAAACTATTTTCAAATATATTTTTTACAAATTGCTTTCGTTTCTTTACATAAAAAGTTCAGAAACAGTTTTATATAATGCCGTGCAAATTTTTAACGATGAAAATAGACGGTATGATTTAAAATATGGGGCATAGCAACATTTCGTTTTATTGCATTGATGAGGCCGTTGATCTCAGTAAAGAAATAGATTGAGAAAAAAAAAACATGTCTGATCCATCAACGCGCATTAGACTAGCGTATATTAATACCTAAACCCTCTCAGATTTATGAAAAAGAGCAAGTCTAGCATTTTGTTGGTCTAGTAGTTGGTGACCCTGACTCCTAAGACCCAGGACAAATCTTTGTGTGATGAGTACGATTATTTGTTCTGTGTCTGGATGTAATTTATCTTATTTTATGCAAAAGTTTTATATGTATTAAGAAATATATTAGTTTGAACGCTCGATTTACTTGTTTTACAACCCCTTAAATCTTCTCTAGACCGAATTGGCTCATGTTCGAACTTAAAGACTTTTTTGTCTCATTAATTCGCGAACCAAATTTAGCGACGTTCCGAAGATACAAACGCCATATTGTTCCAGTAAACTTAGAGGAGTTCACTCGCTCGTTCTATTATATAAACCATATAGAGTTTTCTAGCAATACTATGTAACAAAAACAAATCTTAAACTAACAATTTCCAACTCCAGTGGTTTATATAAACAACGCTTTTGCTTGTAAGTCCACATACATAATATAAAGAGAATCGGGGTCACAACACAAGTATGAACAAACAGACGGACAAACACATTCTACAACGTTTGTGTCATTATTTCTCGGGAGAAAATTTGTATTACATATATTATATAAGAGAGACAATAAGTAAGGTTTAGATTTGTGGTATACGTCTAGGGAGTCATTCGTCAACTCGCTGAATACCTATGACTGCCTTGGTGGTCCAGTGGGTACAGTATGTGCTTGCTGTGCACGATGTTGTGGGTTCGATTCCCACTCAGAGACAAATCTTTGTGTGACCCACAAAGAGTTAGTCTGGGTCTGGGTCTAATTTGTGTCCGTTAATTGTATGTTTGTAAAGTCCCCCGCAACACAGAGCTTGTTCTCTAGTGCGGGAGTTGTCTTTAAAAAAAAAAAAACTATCTCGTAAACTTTGGTGAGATGGCACATTTCTAAAGTCTACAAAATAGGTATTTAGCGAGTTGACGAATGACTCCGTCTAGGGTCATAACTATACCTACTTATATTTTTTATAATCCGCCTGATGGTAAGCAGTTACCGTAGCCTATGGACGCCTGCAATACCAGAGGTATCATTTGCGTGTTGCCGACTCAAGAATATATAACAGGTGTTTATAATGGAATTTTCCTGGGATAGGAAAATGATCATTAAAAAAGCATCTCTAAATGAGCTCTGGAAACTTGTGCTCACACATAATACACAGCTTATGTAGTCATTTGGCTGTGGTCTTCTGTAAGTGGGAGGCCTTTCTCCAGACGGGCTTGCTGACTAGTTTGGTGCCCTACCCCTTTTAACTATATTATAAAATACGTTTATGATTTACGAATATTCATCATCTTTAAAAAAGACAACTCCCGCACTAGAGCTCTGTGTTGCGGGGGACTTTACAGACATACAATTAACGTACACAAATTACACCCAGACTCAGAACAGCACTTTGTGGGTCAATCAAAGTTTTGTCCTGAGTGGGTAGGCGCATACTGCGGCCACTGGACTTTAAACACAAGCTTTTTGACCTAGGGGTATAGTACTAGACAAATCTAACGAGCCCAAACACGGTGATCCTTTTGTGCTTTATTGCGGAGTTTCTATGGCTGCCTTCAAGACTGCATCATCATATCAGCTCCATGGAATGACTTCTTACATTAAATTATTAACTCGTGTATTTACATGAGGTCTCCAGCGCTCATTTAGAGATGCGTTTTGAATGAAACGTATTCCTATCCCAGGGATAGATCTTAAAAAAATGGGTTGACAACATGCAAGCGATACCTCTCGTATTGCAAGCGTCCATAGGCTACGGTAACTGCTTAACATCAGGCGGGCCGTATGCTTGTTTGCCACCCTAGTAGTATTAAAAAAAAAACTTGTTATTCTGCGTACAGAAGAATGTAAGTTTTAGTTAAAGTTTATGCGGAGAACCAGAGAATAAAGTAAAAATTTGTGTATAGCATATACATATTTTATGTGAAAATACTTATATTATTTGACTTCTTTTTCTAGTAACACATAGTTGGTAAAAGCTATTTATATTATTACTTAAGTTGGTGTGTCATCAACTTTAAGCAGTTTGAACGTACTTACGCAATGCAACAAAGTAGTAGAGAGTATTTCTAGAATGTTCAGCGTTATACAATTGCAATAGTAACAATGTTAAGAATAATTTTATATAATGTCCTATTTTAATTATAGTTTTAATGTGTACGATCGTCTTGCGTTAAAATTTCTTTTCAATTATATCATTTATGATATGGCTCAGGTGGGGATTTTAGGTGATTCTAACCTGAAGTGTAAATGTGGTGCTCAGCCACAAAGCATGGGGGCACTTTATATCATGACCCGCGTGCCCTGATACCTGCACCTTAGAGAAGCTTATGGACGCTAATGAAAATGCAAAACTCGTAGCTAGATTCTGGGCCGACACAATTTAGATTGCCATCGACACGCTTTGAAGAAGAAGAATGATATCATATAGGTTGTTTATCCCACTTAGGTAACAAACAAGCATACAGCCCACCTGATGGTAAGCAGTTACAGGGTTTTAAGATAAGAGTAAATATGGGCGATCTCAATAACTCTGTCACCAGGTTGGCCACTAACCAAATTATAAGAAGAAGAAGATAAGAGTAATCCTGGGATAGGAAAACGATTCTTTCAAAACGCATCCCTAAATGAGAGCTGAACCTGTACTCGCACACTATAGTTATTTGGCGGGGATCTTCTGTAAGGTGGAGGTCCTTCCCCAGTCAAGCGTTCTCGCTAGTATGGTGCCCTACCTCTCTTATTGCCTATACCTTCGTAAAAAAACAACGTGATATTTACAGCATGTAATATATTACCAAGGCAAAGCAAATAAGATTCATATTTCACATACTTTTCAAAGCATTTTCTATTAAATTTTCGTAGTTTGCGCAAACTTTTATTAAATATCTTTAAAGGGAGTAAGCAGAGACTCAAGTAACAATAATATAAAGTATTTTAGGTATGTTGTTGGCTGCAATAAAGCATAAAGATATAACAAAAATAAAAAGTTTGTTCATCTGCTTCTTATCGTTTGGTTAGTGGCCAACCTGGTGACAGAATTATTTAGATCGCCCATATTTAGGCCTCTGTCGTGATCTAACGACTGTTAACAGTCGGGACCTACATTTAACGTGCCCTCTGAAGCACGAAGTTTGTTTATTATTTTGTTAGAATGCGCTCAATCTATCGGTTAGTTCAGTTGCTTAAATGGTTACCTCGCCATTTACCACTGCGCAGCGTGTTATGGGTTCGATCCCCACACGAGTCAAAAAAAAATGTAATCCACAAATTGTTCCGAGTCTGGATATGAGACGTGTTGAATGTGAGTCGTTCGACTGAGAAAGAGGAATGGAGCTATATAGCGCGTATAGCTCGGTCTCTCTTACTCGCTCGAACGACTCACATTTAACACGACATTTGATATTTATTTATTTATTTAACAATTTTAGGAAAACTTACAGCTAAATTAATATTATAGATAGAGTTGAATAGAAAGAAGAAGGCCAATTAAAAGTTTTCGCAGATAACAGAAAGTAGATATTAATAAAGGTATACAATTATATAGTAACATGCAGTTAGAAGATAAGGAATAGACATAATTACAATAGGTTAAGATGGGAAGAAAGAGTTACACAGACTTTTTTTGAGTTGATTGCTACTGTGCGTGTATAGGTCTATATCAACACTCCGGCATGCCTCGTTAAATATACGACTCGCTCGAATTAAGTAGGTGTTTTGCCTGTACGTTGTTTTGGCTGTCGGTGTATGTAATAGGAGTGGCCTGCGTAGGGACACAGATGGCACACGCAGCTCTATTTTGCTCACCAATTCACTGGTATCTATTGAACCATTGGCGATACTTGCCAACAGTGAAACATCCGCAATTTTTCTTCTTTCCTCTAATGGAAGAAGATGAAACTTTTTACACCTGCTGTAATAATTTGGTAGATAGCAATTAGACCGATATTGAATGTATCTCAGAAATTTCCTCTGTATGGCCTCCAAGCGATTCTTGTAGATGTTATAATTCGGGTTCCAAACTTGGGAGGCGTACTCAAGGTGACTGCGAACGAATGAACAGTACAGAATTTTTATAGTTTTAATGTTGTTGAAGTCGGCTGAGACTCTAAAGACGAAACCAAGCGAGCGGGAGGCTTTATTTACTATGTTATCAATGTGCACGTCAAACAATAGTTTAGAGTCAAAGGTCACCCCGAGATCCCTAATAGTATTCACTCTAGCTAATGTGGTGTCTAAGAGCTTGTAGGTGTGAATAATAGGGATGGGTTTACGGGTAAATGTGCTAATATTACATTTAACAGGATTGAGGTCGAGCTTGTTTCTTAAACAGTACAACTGAAACCTCTGTAGGTCCTCTTGCAGTAGCATAGCATCATTAACAGAATTAATTTGTTTCATTATTTTCATGTCATCTGCGTACAATAGAATTTTAGAGTGTCGAAAACAGATATTAATGTCATTAATAAAAATATTAAATAAAAGTGGTCCTAACAATGATCCCTGGGGAACACCGGAAGGTATAAAAATTGCTCTAGAAGAGTACCCATTCAATACCACCGTTTGACACCTATTGTCAACGTAAGACTTAAACCATCTAAAGAGATCACCCCTGATACCAATGGCGGATAATTTCTTAATCAGGGTGTCATGATCAATTCGATCAAAGCATTTACTGTAGTCGGTATATACAACGTCGACCTGTGACCTTTGTGACATACAGTCTGAGATGAAATCGCTGCAGATAATTAAGTTAGTCGTAGTAGATCTACCTTGTAGAAAACCGTGTTGTTGTTCAATAAAAGTGCGCTTTAATGCCGAGTATACTTGTGTATATACGATTTTCTCTAGAATTTTTGCGAACACACACAGTTTAGAGATAGGTCTATAATTCTCTATTTCACTATTTGGTCCTTTTTTGTGTATCGGCGTTATATATGCCGACTTCCAGACTAAGGGCATGACACCGGAATCAAGGGATAACCGAAACAAGATGGTAAGTGGAACTGCAAGACATTCCGCACAGGTCTTAATAAACACTGGAGGAATGTTGTCCGGGCCCGCAGATTTACTTGTGTCAACTTTAGAGAGCAGTGACTTTACCTTTGTCATGCAAATATCTATGCAATTTATGTCTCCAGACAAATAGTCATGCTGGTACATATGGTGACTAGTCGCAGAAGTAGCTTCAGTATGGTCGCGCTGTAAGAAATTGGAGTGAAAGTAGTCACTAAACATGTTACATATTTCTTCACCGTTGTTAGATATAACTTGACCGCGCTTTAATACTGACGGAAAGGAATTTGTTCGTCGTTTTGATTTAACGTAGGACCAAAACGCACGAGGATTGTTAACGATGTCTGCTTCAATTTTTGCCATGTAGTCGTCAAACATTTTCTTTTCGAGTGCTTTCGCCCTTTGACGCAGCGTTACAAAAGAGTTATAATCTGATATATTATTGTATTTTTTATATTTGGTGTGAATTTTGTGTTTTTCTTTAATAATTTTTAACAGTGGCGTTTTATACCATGGCGGATATCTTGAAGAGCTTTGCACATTTTTTGATGGAACGTGCTGATTCCTTAATCTATACAGAGTATCATAGAAGAAGGATACAGCGTCCTCCAATGGTCTACAGTATAGCTCCCGCTCCCAGTCAATGTTAGCAATCTCACCCTTGATAGCGTCGTAATTGGCAGATGCATATAAAAACTTGGTATGAGGTTGGATTGGCAGGCTGTGCATTTCAAAAAGCTTAACTGACACGCTTAAAGCTCTATGATGAGGGTCTTCAGATACCAGAGGCGAGTCACAGCATGCTACAGTTACTTCATCGTTTGACAATACTAAGTCCAGAATTCTATTGTTTGTGTTAGGGTAACAGTTGAACTGTGACAGATTGCATGCGTTAAAATTATCAATAAGATTTGTAAGTATCTCGTTCTGTACATAAATGGGACGTTGTGAGCAACCGTCTTCGTCAGGAAGCCAGGTTATATTTGGCTGGTTAAAGTCACCTAAAACTATGAACTTGTCAGCGGTCATGTTTGTTCCGACTATAGTATTCTTTGTATACTGTATGTTTGTAAAGTCCCCACGACACGGGTCAAGTTCCCTAGTGCGGGCGATGTCTTTAAAAAAACGGAAAATAAACTATAAAACTAAAAATAAATGGCAAGCCAACACAAACTAGTTTATCGTTTCTTTTATAATGTAAGCCACATTTTTTGGATCATACTGTAAGCTTTTATTGCTTTAATGTGGTTTTATTTAGAGAGCTGCTGTTATTGCATTGCAAAATGGATTGGCTACTAGTTATTTTAAAGAATTTAAATGAAACCAAGAAACCAATGGAATTTGACGTAAGTTTACAACATTATATCGTAAACTTATGTCAAGTCCTTAGATTTATTTTGTTTCCCGCTTTGCTATGGAGGGAAGTGGAAACTTTTCTTTCTGACTCCTTCTATTTCGTCATCATCTCAGCCAAAAGACGTCCACTGCTGGACATAGGCCTCCCCCAAGGATTTTCACAACTCTCGGTCCTGAGCCGACCTAGTCCATCGGTTACCCGCAACCTTCACCAGGTCGTCGGTCCACCATGTTGGAGGCCTGCCCACGCTTCTATTTACTTCTGATCAAATTCGATGCGGGGTCCAAGACAGTAGGTTTAGTTGTCCAAGGGACTCACGAGTGTCAAAAAATGTATCAGTTGGTTACTTCGCTGTTTATCCTGGCTAACAGGAGTCACAGCGGTGGGCATGTTTGTGGGCTTGTCTCGATTATGTAAAACCTCGTACATTTGCTTTCTATTCTATTCGATTCGACTATGCTGTTGTACACTTCGTCTTCCAGTTTCCTTCGTTTCATTTGTCTAGAGGGGCTGTTATTTTAAGGAGGATCTGGAGTACGTAGTGTAGAACAGTTGTAAGGAGGAACTGAATATCCCAAGGATACTCCATCTAAAAGCCCTAGTATAAAAAAATGGGTCGGCAACACACAGGTATATATAATACCTTTTGGTATTACAAGCATCCATAGGCTAACGCATCAGGCAAGGCGTATGCTTTTTTGCCACCCAAGTAGTATAAAAAAAAAGAAAAATGAAATGTAAATTGTCGACTAGGCTTATGTCTCACTATCACCACTTAAACCACCAACTCTGCTGATACCATTAACAAGTTTCCACACTAAAGGATGATACACAATCTGTGTCATGCAACACTTAACTCGGCTCATGAACTATCGTTCAAGAAGAGATATTACTCAACTAAAAGTTGTACTAACTCTACAAGTAAGCCTTCAAGCACAGGCGAGGACTAGTGCGAAGCTGGGGAATCAATACAACGGTGCTTATTCTGATGTATCGTTTATGTTAACGGTGACTCTTGATCAATAGTATGACAACAATTTTACCAAAACAAATAAAAAAAACAACAAAACTAGAACATTAACGTTCTGCATTTTTGAATATTTTAGAATGGTGGGAATAATTTCGCACGAATTGCTTTGTTTACCAGTTTAAATGTACTATCATTTATGTGGTAAAATACACTATTCATTTTTAAAGGGAGGGGACATTACTTCCTCTCTCTCCTTCCGTCTGACGAATTTTCGATCAGGTCACGTGTCCTGACACGAGTAACATTTTTACCCATTCCAAAAAAAAGTGCACAACGCCGCTAAAGAATCACAATTACATCGTGTCCTATCACCTGCACGCAGGATTACTCATGGCTGTCTCTGACAATGAAGTAACTGCTTTGCATCAGGTGGGACGTATGCTTGTTTGCCTTCTGGGTAGTATAAAAAAATATGACGGAACTGCTGTATCTCAAATACAACCAAATGCCAGCACATCCCGGCTTTGTATGGGTGTACATTTATTAAGATTTCGTAGGGATCCCGTATTTTTTTTCAATAAAATATAGCCTATGTTACTCGCTGATAATGTAGCTTTTTAATGGTGAAAGAATTTTTAAAATTGGTCGAGTGGTTTTTGAGTTAAATCGTAAAAAACTAACAAACAAAAAATCTAATCTTTTGTCTTTATAATATCAGTTTATACGTACCGTCCTCGCTTCGCTTAAGTTTTTTTATATTTCCTATAACATGCATGTATTATTCGTATAAGCTTTCCTCTTGAATCAATCTATCTATTGCTGTAAACTGCTTTACAATCCGTTGCGTAGTTTAAAAGATCTAAGTGAACAGACAGAGGGAGCGACCTTGTTTTATACTATGCTAAGATGCAAAATGAGGAGTAAATGTCGAATCATTAACTATCCTCTTCGCTTCGCAGGAAGATGAGACAAAGACCATTCGACGCGGTACCTACTCGTATAGTAAAGTCTTTTAGGCCAATTTTGGAGATACAACATTTTCACTTTCTGCGATCGATATATCCTTCTTTTCATTTCTTCTTCTTTGTGAAGAGAGCTGAGAGGCTTTAAGCCACTATCCACACATGCTGGCCTAATGCAGGATGGTGCATTAGATATGTTTAAAGATTATTTCTTAGACGTAATGGTCAACAGATAGTATTTCATTTGATATTATTTATATTTATTAATTTATCGTCATCATTATTTCTTTCTTCACTTAACTGGCTTGGTGTTAGTGATTCTGTCTGCTAAGCTGCAGGTCGTGGGTTCGATTCCTACCCAGGATAAATCTTAGTGTGATGAAAAAATTACCATGTTCACCCAAGACATTATTATTATTTATTTTATTTTTATTTGTATATTAAACTTCATACACACAATTTATGTATAGGTGGACTTAATGCCTGGGGCATTATCGACCAGCCAACCTTAGGGTGATGCAGAGACAAAAAAAGTATACACAAAACCAAGCAAGCGTAGAATGCCTCTATTACTCCATGGCTTACGGTACTATAAGATTGATTGATTACTATACGACAAGACTGTTTGTCTATTTGTGACTTTATTGTATATATAAAAAAAATAAACAACCAGAATAAGCACTTGCTACGTCACTTGCTACGAAGGGACTACAAGTCTACGGTGCTACGAGCTACGCGCTAACATAAAGTATTAAGTTACCAATTTGGTCGAAGGCAAGTTTGTTGGTAGCTTAGTGTTAATTTAATATCGATACGTATCATTGCTGGAAGAGTACGTGGGTATAAATTGTTGGTCTAGAAGGCGGTGAGTGCTACTGCAAATCACGAAGTACTGGGCTCAAAACCTGGATCATGCCAAAAATAAAACAGGTGGATTTCACTTGCCTCGGAAAGTTGATACGTAAGGCCGTTTTAAGGTTAAGCAGTTACCGTAACCGCCGTTAAGCAGTTACCGTAACCGCCGTTAAGCAGTTACCGTAACTCTATGGATGCTTGCAATACCAGAGGTATTACTTGTGCGTTGCCGCCTCATTTTTTTAAACCATGACCAAGAAGTAATATCTTTGGGATAGGAAAACGTTTCTTTCAAAACGCTTCCCTAAATAAGTTCTGGAGGAACACAACTACACCGCTGTTTAGTTATTTGGCTGTGGTCTTCTGTAAGGTCCTCCACCTACAGAAGTTTACAGCCAAATAACTAGTTGTCTTCTGTAAGGTGAAGGTCCTTCCCTAGTCGGGCTTACTCGCTAGTTTGGTACTTTACTCCTCTTATATAGTAGACAATAAAGTACCCACATTAATTGTAGCTCGTAAACCTTGAGTCGAACCTTCAACCATTTTAAATATAATTTAATCACGCGTTTTATTGGGTGAAACGTACACGGTATGTTGGTCACGAAGCTTTTGTATAATGGACGACGGTCAGCGGTCAACGCGTCACTGCGTTAGCGGTAAATAACAGAGTTATTGGAGGAGAATAAGTCTGTTTTACTTTGTACCAGTACTGGGACATAATTATGTACGGGCTGCTTGATGGTAAACAAGACTGCCTTGGTGGTCCAGTGGCCGCTGTGTGCGCCTGCTGTGCACGAGGTTGTGACTTCGATTCCCACACAGGACTTGTCTGAGTCTGGGTGTTTTTTTTATACTACTTGGGTGGCAAACAAGCATACGGTCCACCTGATTTTAGGCAGTTACCGCAGCCTATGGACGCTTGCAATACCAGGGATATCACTTGCGTGTTGCCTATTGTTTTACACCAGGGCTTTATGATGAGAGTATCCCTAGGATAGAAATATGTTTCTTTTAAAACGCATCCCTAAATGTATGTTATGTCTGTTAATTGTATGTTTGTAAAGTCCTCTGCGACACAGAACTTGTTCTCAAGTGCAGGAGTTGTCTTTTTTAAAAGATAAAAGAAAGAGTTACCGTAGTCTATGGATGCTTGTAACGACAGTCGTAGCAAGGTATTCTAAGCGTCTATAGGCTACGGTAACTTATGATGAACAGGCGGGCTGTATGCTTGTATGCCAAATTTGAACTCCGGAGTAGGAGCTCGGATGGCACTATTGGTAGTACGCTGGGCCGGAATCCGAGGGTTTAGGCCTTAATTCACACATGCTGGCCTAATGCGGGTTGGTGAATCAGACATGTCTTTAGAATTTCTTCTAAGACATGTGGGTTTTCTCACGATGTTTTCCTTCACCGTTAGCAGATGATGAATCATTTTAGTATATATAAATTCCACAAAGTGAAATTCACATTGGTACTGCCACCCGGGATCGAACTCGCACCTCTTGCGAGCAAATCAGTTACTTTCCCACTCGGCCACCGGCACCGCCGCTTTTTTTTTAATAATCAAAATAAATAAATAAATATCTTGTCAAATATTAACAAAATGTCCTTCAATTGTTTGTTAGTATTTGCGGGATAAAATGAAAATGACTATCACTGTGTGATGAAAAATAACAAATAAATTGTGCAATAGCAAGGATAAGTCAGATAAATACACTTTATTTACGACTTTTGGACATATTTATCACTAAAATGTACAATACTAAGAAATACTGTCAATTTTATTGACAGTCAATCGTCTAAATACTAAAACATTTGAAATACAACTACGCCTTCTGAGAACTTCGTCAGACAAGCCTGAGACACTGTCGACATGTTGGAAAATTGTTTCGTAGCCTAGAACTGCCAAAATACTTATGTCTATTGCCAAACTCCGATAAGGAACGAGTTGGTGTTCGCTAAATTCAAGGTTAGGAACTTGACAGTTTCAAATATTATGAAATATGTTTATTTTTGTATGGTATGTACATAGAGTGACAGTAAGACCAAGGTCGTCTTTAAATTGCTCGTTATGAGTTGCGAAATTTTAGGTAGATACTGATATTTTAAAGCAACTACAAGAAAGCAGACCTGATAGATATATATTTTTTTATGCTCTTAAAAAAACAACTCCCGTACTAGAGAAAAAGCTCTGTGTCGTGGGAGACTTTCCAAACATGCAATTAACGGACACAAATGACATCCAGACTCAGAACAACTCTTTGCCGGTCACACAAAGTTCTGTCCTGTGTGGGAATCGAACCCACAACTTCTTGTACAGCAGGCGCATACTGTGGCCATTGGACCACCAAGGCAGACAATGATTGGCGAAGGACGGATGCATTATCTCACGCGAGCATAGCTGCGGGTAAAATATAGTTGCTTATATAGATGATTTTTGATCGAATGATTAAAAAAAACATACGTCACATTGATTTCTAACTAACTCTGTATAAAAAATAACATCGATCCATAGTTCTATCCTTACTAATATTATAAATGTGAAAGTTTGTAAGAATGGATGGATGGATGGATGTTTGTTACTCTTTCACGTAAAAACTACTGAACGGATCTAGATGAAATTTGGCACACAGATAGATTATGGTCTGGAATAACACATAGGCTACTTTTTGCAGCGATAACCGACATCCACGTGGGCGGAGCCGCAGGCAACAGCTAGTTTTAATATAAAAATAGGACAAACAAAGACGGCTACCTACTATAGTCTATTCCAGATAACATGGGTACTGTGGCGTTTGACATTTAAAGGTAAATATCAATGAAAATAAAAGACGATAAAATTAAAACCTATCGAATGAATACTCTAAGCCTTTAATCATTACATTAGCCAGTTGGTTAGAGATAGATTCAATCATTTTCTTTTATCCCCATCGTAAAATGGTAACGTCACAGTAGCCATGCTACGTGAAATAGACTATAGTTTAAATGTGTTTAGAACTGCGCAACAGCTGAGTAAAGAGGAACCAATTTGTCAGCACCGTAAATTAACCTTACCCATAAAAGCAAGTAGTCTAATATGATAGTTTTAGAGATATTCACGAGTCGTACACATACATTTGGCATGAAATTACTCATAAATAATTTTCTTAATAGATTCTAAATTCAGTTTGGTTGAAAAGAGGAAAGGTATTCAGGCGGGGATCCAAAGATTTTTTTATACTAACAAGCATTAACCCTGTCTGATGGTTGATAAATAAAAGAATTAAAATAGCAAAAGAAGTAAACTGTACAGTTAATTTCTTACAGAAGTAAGCTTTTAAATTTGGAAAAATATATAATATGAAGTTTTATCCTTTGTCCTGAATTTTGGTCACAGTCGGCTAATCTCCGTCGTCGTATAACGACAGACTGCACGTTGGTTCGTGGCTACCTCACCATTTACAACTGCGCGGCGTGTTGTGGGTTCGATACTGAATCCTGAACAAAACAAAATTTGTGTGTTGTTGTAAGGTCCCCCGCGATACAGGGCTCGTTCCCTAGTGCGACAGTTGAAGGCGGCAATCTGAAAACCAATTTTTTATTTGCTGCCTTACCCAAGAATCGAACTCAAGACCTCGCAAACAGTAGTCGCACTCAATGGCTACCAGACCAGCGACGCAGTTCAACCGTAGTTTAATGTTAAAACACACTACTAAATAATAGCTATAAAAAAGCCTTTCTATTAATCACTTTTCATACATATTGGTGTTACTTTCCAATTGTAAATTATACGTTGGTAATGCAGTATACCAACATAATGTTACTTTGTTGAACAGTTGATTGATCGCAAACATTCGTACGATGGCGGAGTTCCAATATTTTAGTTGGTCTTACATCATTCGTCTTGTGACGATAGTTCACAAGAAATAAAACATGTTTGTAGTACGTATACTTATTTTTGATGACGTAGGGTAATCTTCTAAAGATATCCGACTTCCTGATAACGTAACCCTGACTTCTGTACGGATCTCATGGCCGTGTCATGCCTATACGACATCCGAAAAACAGGCCATTTTTTTATAGACAACTCCCGCACTAGGGAACATACATTTGACTGCCTTGGTAGTCCAGTGGGCAGTATGCGCCTGTTAAGTACAAGGTGGTGGGTTCGATTCCCACACAGGACAAAACTTTGTGTGACCCGCAAAGAGTTGTTCTGAGACCGGGTGTAATTTGTGTCCGTTGAATGTATGTTTGTAAAGTCCCCCGCGACACAGAGTTTGTTCTCTAGTGCGGGAGTTATCTTTAAAAAAAAACATTTATGGATCACACAAAGTTTTCTACCGTGTAGGAATCGAACCCACGACCTCCGGCTTAGTAGCGGACCAACAGGCTAGCTATCACTTGCGTGTTGGTAATCCAAAATCTTTTAACACCACGGTTTTGAGATGAAGTATTTTAGATATCGAGCAACGTCGATCGTAGCAACGTATTTTTAAATGACCACTTGAGATCTGTACGCATACACAGGAACACAACTTCACCACTGTGTGTGTGGCTAAACTTTTAACGATAACTCCCGCACTAGGGAACAAGCCCTGTGTCACAGGGGACTTTACAAACATACAATTAATGGACACAAAGTACACCCAGACTCGGAACAAAGTTTTCCCGTGTGGGAATCGAACCCACGACCTCCAGCGTAGCACTTAGGGTCACTAACCACTAGACAGGCCAGTCAAATCATTTGGTGTAGTATTCTGCAAGCTTCTTCCCGTTGAATAAAGATATCCGCGCCACACGTTTCATGGCTATCAAAATGGTAGCTAAGGGAAAAACAATAGTTTGAATCTTTTATTAACTATCCTTGGGGCATATAGACTCATTACTAATGCGTGTGTCGATTAGAGTAAGGATCCCAGTGGATATTGTGAGAAACCTTTGATTGTGGTATCCCTCAGCTGCTCATGCTTATGAGTAAGATTTACACTAATTGATTTACAGAATTTTTGAATGAAATGTTTGTGTAAAACTCAATCTATCGGTTCACTGAAAGTAATAAAGGTCAGAACGTTTTCTCTGCCTACAACTACGTGGGTAATATAGCTCTTGTTTTCTTTCTGCAAAATGTTAAATTATGTGTTTTTAAATCGCAAAATTCAAACTGCAATATCTAAAAATATTGCTGTTTACATACCTTATGCTTTTGTTTGTCACAAACAACATTGTTTTCAAAACGAAAAGTTTGGACACTTTTAAACCAGGTCAAAGTAATGACAGCACATCAAGTATAGAAGCTAGTTTTATTTGTTTATGACATAATACAATTTTCGCTAAATATTTTGGTTGGAACTCTAGTGTTTCGTAAGTTAACTGTAAGTGACATAGGTTATAAGGAAAGGTGTCACTAACTGCATGGTGATTAATACGAACTTTCGACGGATTGCTGACGGGGTTATAAATTACAAATTCGTAACATCAACAAAACAACAGCTAACGAATTATGTTTAATGATGCTACCAAATCGCGCTTCAATAAGTCGTATCACGAAGAAACTTGGCGACTGTTCTCATGTTTATGTCCCGTTTATTACCTTCGTTTCCAATTCAGTCATATTCTCGACCTAGATGTAAACTAAATCGGATCATCAACCGAGGACGGTTGAAGTTGACATTGGAACTTTCACACACATCGACCAATGAAGGTTACATTGGACTTGGAAATCTTTCAATTGTCGCATTTTATATTAACACATTTCATACTGGAATTAGTTATCAATGTTATGCGTAGGAAACGGCAGAGAAGCTGGAAACATTCCTGTTGGCATTAGTGTTGAGACCGTCGCGCGCTCTTGTCGCCTTCTAGCTTTTCGCTAAACAATAAAATTATAAGCGATTCGTTTAAAAATAGCCGTGAGAGCCGCGCCACGGCGTTCCGCGAGCCGCAGCTCCGTAGTGCTAATCTGGAGGTCTGGAAGCGTGTGGTGCGCGCGCGCTACCACTCACGACTGTTCACAGGTTTGTTCTACACCTGTCTCACCTAAAGCAATGTCATTATCACTATTATTATAATACTCACGGATAACAAAGCTTCATTCACGCCAGAGTCCGCGCCGCCGGAGCGGCCGCACGCACATCTTGGCACGCGGAAAATATACGCAAAAAAAAAACTGTGACCGAGTTAATTTTGTAGTTTACCGGTGTAGTGTAAGTAACAGTGAATATGTTACGGGAAGTAATTATGGCCGAGGAAATATGTTAATGAGTGAGGAAGTGCGACCGAACCGGCTCTGCATGAAGTTACCTACTGATTGTTTCACACTAACTAGTGGACGTGCGTCCAATGAGCTTTGTCTTTCATTTAAGCCGTCAACACCTCTGTTTAATTACTTATTTATCTCTTTTAATGCGTCTCTAATTAGTTCATGATGTGTTCAGTTACTTTATACTTCCTATCAGAACTTTTAGTGCTTATTTAACTAAATTAAATTAGTTTTTATTTGCTTTCAAGAGTCTTTAATGATATATTTTTTTTTAATATTCTGTTTTTCTGGATATTTCTACAGCGTTAAATACTTAAAATAATCTGGAGTAAGCGGTATCGACAAATATTAGTGTGACGTCAGTAATTTAATTCGTGATTCTGATGTTCGCCAAATCATAATTGCCAAGATTAGAATACCTATCCGGTTTGTACATCCAGAAATATCAATATTTTCTGCAAGAAAAATAATCTTAGAATATTCTTTGATACTTTGAATGTTCGTCCAACGTACATTATAAGACTGATGTAAAAAACTGTTAGTTACGAAAAATGATACGATATTTTTATTTATTTGCGTGGGAGTGGACATTTTGTAACTAACGTCAACCCAGACATTTTGCAATATCAAAATCTATTTCGAGAAACACATAAATCGCGGGACTTCAATGAGTTACTCGGTTTTAAGCAAATGTTTATGATTTTAATATGTCAGAACGTTGATGGACATGAAGATTTCCGACTTAGAGTGTAGATAAACAATCAATAGTGTAGGTACTCGAATTAACTGTTACTTGAAATATAACACTGATGGTATGAAAAGGGTTCATCGTAATATAAACAAGATTATTTATATGCTTTTATTTTAATTTACGAAGATATTTTTTGTTGATTCAATTTACGATGTGACTTTGAGTTAATTCAATTTACGAAGTGATTTTTGAGCAGTCTGTCCTTGTCGGTTATTTCTATCGTTTTATTTAGTTTTCAGTATCGATGTATGTTTATCCAGGATTTATGAGGTCGTATACATTACTGTCTTGTTAAATGTTACGACATTTTTAACGAATCAATACGAAAAGATTTTTATTTGTAACTCTTTCATATTATTGTATGATGTATGTATTTTAATTTATTTACATATTTTTTTTTATTATATTTCAATATTATTTTTTTAAAAGACAACTTTCGCACTAGTATACAAACCTTGTATGGCGATTTACACACAAAGTACACCCAAACTCGGAACAAACTTTCATCAACACAAAGTTTTGTCTTGTGTTGATCAAACCTATTATTAATTACGCGGTGACCGTGTTAACCACTAAACCACCAGTCAACTCTGCCTCGTTTTATTCTTATCCTTTATTAGTTTATATGTTAGAGAGTGTTATTGTAAAAACCCCAACTGTTTTTCGGCTCGATGCCATGACTATAACCGTGAATGATCTCATACTTAGCTGTAGCCGTTTTCTACAATATTCATAAACTTTACAACTAAAACAAACATGCATATCGTAAATTAATTTTCTATTTTTGATATTATGTAGACTATCCTTGAATTCATCCTTGTATTTTATACTAGCTGTAGCCCGCGGCGTCGCCCGCGTGGATGTCGGTTATCACGATAAAAAGTAGCCTATGTGTTATTTCAAACTATAACCTATCTCTGTGCCAAATTTCATCCAGATCCGTTCAGCAGTTTTTGCGTGAAAGAGTAACAAACATAGGTACATCAAAACATTCTTACAAACTTTTGCGTTTATAATATTAGTACAGTAAGTAGGATATTGAATGTCAAAGATAGGTATAAAGATAACTCTTCATTGTACACCATGAGTAGTCAATTACAATCATCTAATAAGGTACATTGCCGATTAAAAGTAGGTACAATAGGCGGCCTTATCGCTAGGTGCGATCTCTTCCATACAACCTATTTCGTGACTTAAATAATAGTAAAAACCCTCTTAACTCTAGATATAGCGAGATATACAGAAAGGTGGAGGTCTTTACCCTGCAGTGGTTCTCTAAACTAGACTCATATATATGATGTATCCATAATATGTATGGATTTATCAATATATAATATACTGGCTGTTGCCCGCGGCTCCGCCCACGTGGATATCAGTTATTGCTGTAAAAAGTAGCCTATGTGTTTTTCCAGACCATAATCTATCTCTGTGCCAAATTTCATCCGGATCCGTTCAGTAGTTTTTACGTGAAAGAGTAACAAACATCCATCCATCCATCCATCCTTACAAAATTTCGCGTTTATAATATTAGTAGGATTTACCTGTTGTCTAGTTGATAAAATACAGGCTCTGCCTAGTTTGGGATTAGATAGCGTGTGATAGATATTATTGTGTTAAACCGCAAAGCTATACGTTTTGTAATATTGTTGGCTTCATCACCTACATACAGAACGCGACTATTGCGTCAGTAAATTTTATAGATAACGTAATGCAATAAACTAAAACTCTTGTTACGCCATTTGCCAAGATACACATACAATCATACATACCAAGCAATACGTCAATACGTGTTGCTAGACCGAAGTCGAGACTATTGTTTCATTGCATTCAGTTCTTCCTCATATCTTAGAACCTGAGCTCCGGCAGGGGTATTGCGTAAGAGCGAAAACCGAGCGACCGCAAAAACGGAGCAATATCTGGCTGTCAGATTGAAAATCGGTAATCCGTAAGAGCGAAAATCGAGCCTTTTTGACGTTTAGCAATCGTGTTTGCCGTCACCAAGCAATCATAATTGTCAGTTTGCGATCGCTGTTTCTTAGAAAATCAGCCGGTTGTACTGTGTGATTTGAAAGGAGTTTATACCCATGTATGTAAAAGAGGTAGGATACCATACAAGCGTGCAAATCTGACTGCGGAAGGTAACAGCTAAATAACTATACACATTGGTGTGCTTGTGTTTTTTTTTGTGAGTACAGGTCTACAGCGCTCATTTAGGGATGCGTGTTTAAAGAAACGATTTTTCTATCCCAGGGAGATCTTTAGCTCTGGTGTAAATAAATGGGTCGGCAACAGGCAACTGGTACCTTTGATATTGCAAGCTGATAGTTGGGTTCTTTTGCGTGAGTATAGGTCTCCAGTTTTAATTTCAAGAAAACTCTGTTTCAAGAAAATTCTGCGTTTATCGACAATTCTGAACAGTTTTTTCATTAAAAATACGATAAAACAATAAGTACACATATATCGTGTGAACTGGAAAACCAAAATATCTCGAGGCCAATGCGATACTAAAATCTAATGAATTTAACGACTCCTTTGTTAAAATGTTTTAATTTTATTTAAAAAAAAAAGTCATAAATTTCTTAATTCTTTAATGTACACACAAATAAACATGACAACATACTTAAAAATAAATATCATATACAAAGGCGAAATGAGTTTTCTACCAGCAAACCTTAGAGTAGTACAGGAAAAGATAAGGCTAGAAAGCAAATGAAATGTACATCGGACTAAGAAATAAAAACAAAGGAGATGAAGAAAAGAGAGAGAGAGAGAGCAAGTTTTCACTCCCCTTGGGTTGCAGCTGAAAATCAGCGCGAAGTACTTTTGTAGGTACTTCGCATTATGCTGAGCTGTTGACCATATTGGCACTAGTAAAATTATTTATTTATATCTCGTCTCTCGTCTCAACCCATAAACATCCCACTGCTGGGCACGGGTCTCCTCCATACATTTGGCCAGACGGGTTGGTATAGGGTTTTGTTTCGAGTTTTGCCTCTCTTGCAGTGGATATTGCCGGCCTGTCTTACTCCCTTAGTCGACTCTTACGACACACTCGGGATGGAATGGGGTGGTGACATTTGTATTCCTAATCCGTCACGACACGGACTATTATTTATTTATATAAGCTAGTCATTTAAGTTTTCATGTGTAATGATTTGCCAATTGAAGACTTTTCTTTCTTTTTAGTACCATAAGTTATCATCCTAATTTCTCTACATAGGTACACATTACATCGTTTTTACACTAACTTGGTAAGGCTCCTATGTAAATACGGCCTATGCTATAAAATAACAATGCAATTGCAAGCAAGAGGTCATAATATTTTTATACTACCATGGTGGGGAAACAAGCCTATACCTGCCTGCCTGAGAGTAAGCAGTTGTTGTAGCCTATGGACGCTTGCAATACTAGCATTACTTACAACTTTTTACACCAGACATTTTTGTTATAGTTAACTATAGAATAACGAAAATATTATTTTAAAATCAGTGTTCTTTTAATGAGCACTGGAGTCCTGTGCACAGGCACACAATTACGCCTCTACGTGTAGTTGTTATTCTGTGGTCTTGAGTAAGGTCCTTACCCAGTCGGACTTGCTCGCATGTATGGTGCCCTTGTGAAATAGACGCCATGCTATGTTTATATACTAAAGCGTTATAGCAAAACGCATAAAATAAAATAAAAAATCTCTTAGAGTAAAATCAAATGTTTGATTACAAAGAAAAAGCAAAATGGCCGTTTTAATATGAAGTTCACGATCTGTTCGTGACGTCACACGGTGAGGTGCGTGGGCGCAGACAGGTGTGTTCCCGTGCGAATGTTACAGCGCACACGTGGAATTATGTTTATTGTTTATATTTACATTTAATGTTTACATTTCCTTGTTTTGGAAACAAAAATTTGGTTTAATACATCTGACTCTGAGAGGAAAATATATTTCATGGGGTAGGCAGATATGTGATACTCTTTGCGCAAGCTATGTTAAGTCACACTTTACACTTTCACGGATAGTAACGTAGACACAATAGATGTTTTATTGTCATGACGTACATAGACGTTCATTGTCCTTCAAAGTGTTAATTTACATACGCTGGCTTAATGCCGGTTGGTGGATCAGACATGTCTTTAGAATTTCTTTTAAGACATAATATGGTTTTATTCGTGATGTTTTTCTTTACCGATAGCAGATGTTAAATCACAAGCATGATTAGTACATATAAACTCTAGTAAGTGAAACTTACATTAGTACTGAGTTATAGGTCGTTTCGTCCGCCATTTGTTCGCCCGAACGGGCAAAACGATCAAATTACTTTTCATGTACAGACAGATTTTGATGCTGTCTGTATATGAACAGTAATAAAACCTCTATCGGGCGAAACGCCCAATCAAATATTATAAGTTTTTGTAATTTGGTCGTTTGGCCCGCTCGGGCGAACAAATAGCGGACGAAATGACCTATAACTCTTAGTACTGCCATGCGGGATCGAACTCAGATCTCTTATTTTTTTTAGACCCGTGCTCAACACAGGAACACAACATCGCTGTCTTCTGTAACGTGGAAGTCCTTCACCAGTCGGGCTTGCTCGCTTGTGTGGTACCCTATCTCTTGCGTACGATTCAGTTACTATCCCACTCGGCTTCGATTGCTTTTAAAAATATATTTGTGTTATTATACCACTAGAATTTATCAACTGGTTTCATTAAAGTTTGGCTTTACTCCAATATAATATATTCCATAGCGCTCAGTTTTATTGACAATGTTTTTGTATAATGTTTATAATTTTTTTGTTGCTATTGGCTAGTGCATTCTGTATCTAGTAATGTTCTTTGATATTTAAAAATACATAACAGCTGTTTATTTTATCGCTTTGAAATATCTGGAATAATTTCTGTGGCGTAGAAGGTAATACAATCATTGCAGTCCCATGATTGCAAAGATTGTATAACCTCCTTATTTTTAAAAGCCACCTACTTACACACCTACTATACTAGTGAGCAAGTCCAACTGAGGAAGGACTTGATGAAGGACTTGGTGTAAAAAAATGGGTTGGCAACACGCAAGTGATACCTCTGGTATTGCAAGCGTCCATAGGCTACGGTAACTATTTAACATCAGGAGGGCCGTATGCTTGTTTGCCTCCCAAGTAGTATATAAAAGAAAAAGTATTTCAGTACACTGAGTCCGTACACAATGTACTGAAATACCAAGTTTATTTGCAAGTAAGGAGGTTTATAATAATAAGGCCTGCATGATAGTTAGCAGTTATCGTAGCCTAAGTATGGATGCTGCCAATATTTTGGCGTTTTTAAGTGTGTGGTATGGAATGTTTGATCACACCATTTAGCTTCTAGAAAGCGACTAAATCACAGATCACCGATGCTAAAAGTAGCATGTCTGCTGCAGCCCTAAGAGGTTTCGTAATGTTTACGTAATGGAACATATGTAAGAACAAGAACAACTTTATAATAATATATCACAATTCACGACTTTCTGCCAACAATTTGATGCTAAAGCCAACAAAATACGAAATCCTTACGGAGATACATTGCAAGATACATTGCCTTTGTACACATAAATACTTGTATATCTGAGCCTAATAATATCTCGTAAAAGGCGTCATCAATCACACCGTATTATCATTGCTCGTTACATATATTACATTCCTCGTGTTGAATGGAGAACGGATATTTAGGTGCGGTCTGGCAGGCGGCCAACATGACGTAGGTGGTATAAGGTGTTTCAGGTGATGCTTGTCTTTTGCCAAGTGGTAATGAACTTATAGAGTACGTCTACCTCGCTTTTTTATTGTTACTTACGTTTAGAGTTCCGTGAATTACCTGGGAAAACCGAGATGGAATAAAAAAAGGTTAAAATTTTTGGTAAAATGTATTTTAAGTAAAGGCAAGCAATGGAATTCCATATTTAAACAATGTATTCTAGCCGTTTTAAGGCTTCTTGGATTAGCAATGAGATGCATTTTAGCTGGAATCAGGTTTAAAAAAATAACTGTTTTTAATGGAGGGAAAAAGGGATTAGGGTTTGGAGAATATTCTGTTTAAATACTTTAGAATTGGGATAATAGGATTTTTGGAATTTTTACAAATTATAAGTATTTTAAGTAGGATTTATTAAAATTATCGTTTGTAAAATCAAAACATGTAGTCGCAATGTATTTTTGATACTTTTTTAGGTAGTAAACAAGCATATGGCAGTTACATTTGACGTAACATAAAATAAACAACCACGATTTGTTGTCTGTCCCTTCTTTCAACACCTAGAGAAGTTTAAACTAATATAGTGACATTTTAGCGTTGTTTCTCATTCCTTGAAAAAAGCCGAAAGCGTTGACGGATGACGATGACGGTTAGTTGCTTTGTTTAGACTTTAGAATAGAGACGCATTTGGAGTTTTTCATCTGTCGTTGTTTGTGGTATATTCATAGATATAAAATGTACCTACATAGCGAAAAATTAATCTTTATATATATATTTCTTGTGTGCGTGTGTATGTCACTGAACTCCTCCTAGACGGCTGGACCGATTTTGATGAAATTTTGTGTGTGTGTTCGGGTAGGGCTCCGGATGGTTTAGATTCAATCAATCCGGGTCAATTGGACCCGTTAGGTGGCGCTGCTGTCGGTATATCAGCTTTTTCAGGCAGGACGTCGTCTGCCAGGTCCATTAGTATAATATGAATTTATGGGTATATTGGTATGAAATAGTGCTTTACAATGTAGTGGTTGAGCATACATAACGGCATGGTAGTGTTTTACGAATAGGTGGCCTAATTCCTACTAATATTATAATTGCTAAAATTTGGATGATTGTTACACAATCACGCCAAAACGGCTAAACGGGTCTTGATGATTTTTTTCACAACGATAGATTATAGTCTGGAACACTGGTACGCGCGGACACGAAAGGTATTAGGTCCGTTAATATGGTTATGTTTTTGGTTGGCAAATACTTAGTGTGGGAGACAGTCTAAGCCTACAGTAGAATCGGGGTAATAAATTTAAAATTTTGCACAAAAGTTCCTCAAATGACAGACCTAAGAAAAGACATGGTTCCTCCCGTCCAGCTGCTTCGATGGAAGGAGCTGGAGCATTGTGATTCCTCATTTTATTTTAGCAAATTATATTTTCATTGGGCAGGCCTCCAATAAGGTGGACCGACGACCTGGTAAAGGTTGCGGGCAACCGATGGACAAGGTCGGCTCAGGATCGAGAGTTGTGGAAAACCTTGGGGGAGGTCTATGTCCAGCAATGGACGTCTTTTGGCTGAGATGATGATGATGATGACATTTTAATTTGTTTAGATTTCCTTTTTGTTTTTCATTCAATAGTTAACGTCATATTTCAAAGATGTCTGACCTTGTTTGTTATGTGAACTAGATGCGTTCAAATTACATTATATACCAGTGTTATGTAATGACATATCAGTTGCCAACTTGTCGTAGTGACAGTCAAAATATCTGACGTTTTCTATGTTATTGTTAACAAGAGAATTCGACAATATTCTTCCTATGCACTTATCCTATGAATATTATAAATGTGAAAGTTTGTGAGAATGTTTGTGTTTGGATGGATGTATGTATAGATGTTTGTTACTCATTCACGTAAAAAATGGATTTGGCTGAAATTTCGCATAGAGATAGGTTATAGTCTGGAATAGCGAATAGGCTACTTTTAAGCCGCGGGCAAAAGCTAGTATTTAATAAATTTGTACTAACGGTTCATCTCAATTTTGTACATAATATAGAATAATGTACTAGAATTTATTTACTTTCCGTAAGCATCCTTTGTTTACCTATGTTACTTAGTTATAACACAGTCTAAGTAACTCTTTTATATTCATATAAATGTTTTTTATTCTGTGGTGATAGTATAGCATTCTACTGGTTTTTACCACTAGTCGAGATCGAAGTTACGCCCCATGTGTCATGAATCAGTTAATTTCCCTCTAAGCTACACATTTTAATAGGACATAATCAATCAATCAATCAATCAGCCTATCGCAGTCCACTGCTGGACAAAGGCCTCTCTCAACACGCGCCATAGCACACGGTCCTCCGCCTTCCGCATCCAGTGCGTCCCAGCGACCTTACATCTGGCTTAAATAGACTCATTGTTAATTGTCACCGTTCACACAGTACAGTTTTATTTTAGGTTTAGGTGTTGGTGACGAAATAACCGTGTAGGTAGACCTATTTCTAAATTTAAATCTAAGAATTTCTTCCAGTGTTTTTATAAAAAGGGGAGTTACTCACTGAGTGATGAATCAACGTATCAACAAAACTTCTGGCGTTACAAGCCTGATATGTCCCATAAGTCTTTTAAGTAATGTTGACGAGCTCAATAGTCAATTTAGAAAAAAATCCGCTGATGTTTTCAAGGAACATTATATTTATAATTTAGATTTATAACACAGTAGCGGAAATAATAATAGCAACCCATGTCTGTCCCACTGCTGGGCACGGGTCTCTTCTCCTCTATCAAGAGAAAGAGAGACAGGGTTTAGGCCTTAATTCAAACATTTCATACACGCTGGCCTAATGCGGGATGGTTAATCTGACATGTCTTTAAAATTTCTTCTAAGGCATGTGGGTTTCTTCACGATGTTTCCCTTCACCGTTAGCAGATGGCGAATCATTTAATTAGTACTCCACAAAGTTAAATTCACAATGGTACTGCCACCTGGGATCGAACACTTGTAAAATGTGAACCATTGGCACGATCTGGTTGAATATAGGTATGCTAATAAAGAAAAAGAAAACATCGTAAGAAAATCAATATTTATTTTCTAGATCTTTTTCTAAAGACATGTTTATCCACTGCAACAGATCGGCAGATAAATCGACTTTTAAACGAAAAAGCTTGATTGAAATGGATTAACTCTTTTAAAAGCTAAGATTTAACAAACTTAAACACAGGCAGACGCATAGTTTTCCAAGTCATACGCCGAATTTTTATACTATTAGTTGTTCAAACCGATTTTGAACATTGTTAACAACTTCAACAGAAATTAGGGACATATTATACTGCACCAGTAGTGTATGTACAAACTGATGCACTCTTTATTCATTCACTCTCTCGACTGGAGGAAGAGTGATCAGGGACCATGAAAACCTTGTTTAAATATAATTATGACGTAAAAGTACCTTTCATGCATATTCACTTCGGGTGACACACAATTATTCTTTAATAGCAGTAGATATCGGTTCGATCGTAGTTGTCGGTTATTGCGATAAAAAGTAGCCTATGTGCTATTCTAGACTATATGATCTATAAATCAATCAGCCTATTGCAGTCCACTGCTGGACATAGGCTGCTCCTAACATGCGCCACAGTACACACTAATAATCTATTTTTGTGCCAAATTTCATCTGGATCCGTTAGTTACGTGAAAGAGTAACAGACATACATACTCACAAATTTTCACATTTATGACATTAAATAGGATTTACCTTAAGATTGCTTGACATGAAAATAAAATTATGATCGTGTTAATACCCGAAGTATATTTGTTTATTAGATAAAAAGTATCCTGCCTAAGCGTTATTCCAGACTATAGTCTATCCCTGTGCTAAATGTCACCCAGCTATGTTATATTTGATGAGAAGTGAGTGTCATAAAACACTACCTACCCTTCGGTGCAAAAGCATTATGAGTTACACTTTACTAAAACCCATACAAAGTAGCCAAGTATGTAATGGAAACGTAACAAGTATACTAACTAATCGTTTAACCATTCGCAAGGTCACATGACGGTGGAATATTGTGCATATTTCTGTGCACAACAATAATTGTGCTAACCTCTGTGTTGCGGTGATAAAACACTATGTGTTGTCTGTACTGTGTGTTCATGGGCTACGTACTGACGATAACTAAAGTGCTTCGATAAGAGTTTTAAAAGGCATGTTTTAAAAGTAGAAAAAAATATTAAAAAAATCTTATACTAAATTAAGATAACATTAAGAGAGGTAGGGCACCATACTAGCGAGCAAGCCCAACTGAGAAACGACCTCCACCTTACTGAAGACCACAGCTAAATGACTACATACAGCGGTGTAGTTGTGTTCCTGTATGTCAGTAGACGTCTCCTGAGCTTATTTAAGGATGCGTTTTGATGCTCAATCCTTAAGCATCTTTTTACACCAGGTAAAAAAATGGGTCGGCAACACGCAAGTAATACCTCTGATATGGCAAGCGTCTATAGGCAACGGTAACTGCTTTGCAGTTCATTGCATTTGGTCAATTAGATTTAAAATAATATCTATATGAGTTTTTGATAAACTTCTAAATCTTGAATTTTCCATGGAAACGGGAAATTGCAAACAAGAAGCTACAGCAAAAGCCTAGCAAGTTAGTAATAAAAAATAATTTTTGTAATAAAATACTTAAAAGACAACTCCCGTACTTAGGAACAAGCCCTGTATCGCGGGGACTTTACAAATATACAATTAACAGGCACAAAGTACACTGAAACTCGGGAAAACCATTTTTAGGATCACACAAATTTTTGTCCCATGTGGAGATCGAACCCACAACACACCGCGCAGTGGTAAATGGCATGGTAACCATTTAAGCCACTGAAAAAACCATGCAGTCAATTACTGACACCAATCAAAACTGATAATCATAAGCATTAAGTCAAAAAATTAAGTTATGGCCGTAATTACGTGTTATCTCAAAGCTTTGTTTAATATTATATAATTATTTATCAAACCGCTGTAAGTCAAATGACAAAGATAAATAAAAATAAATTGCAAGCTGTATTTGCTTCAAACATTTTAGGGCAGCCGCACATGAGTGGTGACAGCCACAAAACGTCACCACCGACCTGTTGTCATACATTTTATTTGTAGCGAGTGGAGACCACCGGCGTCAACCATGTGCGGCGAGTCCATATACAATGTATGGAAACTACACGAAATAGGTCGTTGGAGGCGTCTTGTGGTTGTCGCACATGGTCCACACTTATTGTAATAGTTATAATTGCTGCAAAATAAGGCTGAGCAAAGATATGTTAATGTCGGACTTCTGTCCGACACATTCTTCTACTAGAGGCCCGCTCCAGCTTTACCTGGGTTAATTAATTTTTACCTATTTCCGCAATTCTATTTTCAATAATGAAGGACTTTTATATATCATTAAAGTTAGCTATGAGTGCTATAAATGACTCATTAATCGTGTGTTGACGATTTGAAAACTTGTAATGTTGTTAACACCGGGGTTTAAGTGAGCGTTATCCTTGGGATAAGATCATATTGAGTTGAAGAGTGATCAGGGACCATGAAAACCTTGTTTAAATATAATTATGACGTAAAAGTACCTTTCATGCATATTCACTTCGGGTGACACACAATTATTCTTTAATAGCAGTAGATATCGGTTCGATCGTAGTTGTCGGTTATTGCGATAAAAAGTAGCCTATGTGCTATTCTAGACTATATGATCTATAAATCAATCAGCCTATTGCAGTCCACTGCTGGACATAGGCTGCTCCTAACATGCGCCACAGTACACACTAATAATCTATTTTTGTGCCAAATTTCATCTGGATCCGTTAGTTACGTGAAAGAGTAACAGACATACATACTCACAAATTTTCACATTTATGACATTAAATAGGATTTACCTTAAGATTGCTTGACATGAAAATAAAATTATGATCGTGTTAATACCCGAAGTATATTTGTTTATTAGATAAAAAGTATCCTGCCTAAGCGTTATTCCAGACTATAGTCTATCCCTGTGCTAAATGTCACCCAGCTATGTTATATTTGATGAGAAGTGAGTGTCATAAAACACTACCTACCCTTCGGTGCAAAAGCATTATGAGTTACACTTTACTAAAACCCATACAAAGTAGCCAAGTATGTAATGGAAACGTAACAAGTATACTAACTAATCGTTTAACCATTCGCAAGGTCACATGACGGTGGAATATTGTGCATATTTCTGTGCACAACAATAATTGTGCTAACCTCTGTGTTGCGGTGATAAAACACTATGTGTTGTCTGTACTGTGTGTTCATGGGCTACGTACTGACGATAACTAAAGTGCTTCGATAAGAGTTTTAAAAGGCATGTTTTAAAAGTAGAAAAAAATATTAAAAAAATCTTATACTAAATTAAGATAACATTAAGAGAGGTAGGGCACCATACTAGCGAGCAAGCCCAACTGAGAAACGACCTCCACCTTACTGAAGACCACAGCTAAATGACTACATACAGCGGTGTAGTTGTGTTCCTGTATGTCAGTAGACGTCTCCTGAGCTTATTTAAGGATGCGTTTTGATGCTCAATCCTTAAGCATCTTTTTACACCAGGTAAAAAAATGGGTCGGCAACACGCAAGTAATACCTCTGATATGGCAAGCGTCTATAGGCAACGGTAACTGCTTTGCAGTTCATTGCATTTGGTCAATTAGATTTAAAATAATATCTATATGAGTTTTTGATAAACTTCTAAATCTTGAATTTTCCATGGAAACGGGAAATTGCAAACAAGAAGCTACAGCAAAAGCCTAGCAAGTTAGTAATAAAAAATAATTTTTGTAATAAAATACTTAAAAGACAACTCCCGTACTTAGGAACAAGCCCTGTATCGCGGGGACTTTACAAATATACAATTAACAGGCACAAAGTACACTGAAACTCGGGAAAACCATTTTTAGGATCACACAAATTTTTGTCCCATTTGGAGATCGAACCCACAACACACCGCGCAGTGGTAAATGGCATGGTAACCATTTAAGCCACTGAAAAAACCATGCAGTCAATTACTGACACCAATCAAAACTGATAATCATAAGCATTAAGTCAAAAAATTAAGTTATGGCCGTAATTACGTGTTATCTCAAAGCTTTGTTTAATATTATATAATTATTTATCAAACCGCTGTAAGTCAAATGACAAAGATAAATAAAAATAAATTGCAAGCTGTATTTGCTTCAAACATTTTAGGGCAGCCGCACATGAGTGGTGACAGCCACAAAACGTCACCACCGACCTGTTGTCATACATTTTATTTGTAGCGAGTGGAGACCACCGGCGTCAACCATGTGCGGCGAGTCCATATACAATGTATGGAAACTACACGAAATAGGTCGTTGGAGGCGTCTTGTGGTTGTCGCACATGGTCCACACTTATTGTAATAGTTATAATTGCTGCAAAATAAGGCTGAGCAAAGATATGTTAATGTCGGACTTCTGTCCGACACATTCTTCTACTAGAGGCCCGCTCCAGCTTTACCTGGGTTAATTAATTTTTACCTATTTCCGCAATTCTATTTTCAATAATGAAGGACTTTTATATATCATTAAAGTTAGCTATGAGTGCTATAAATGACTCATTAATCGTGTGTTGACGATTTGAAAACTTGTAATGTTGTTAACACCGGGGTTTAAGTGAGCGTTATCCTTGGGATAAGATCATATTTAAAAATGCATCTCTTAATGAGCACTGAAGAAGACGTGAAATCATGCTCAGGCACACAGTAGTGTCACTGTCAAATGAAAACTTGGAGTGGTCGATACTTTCAAGTAGGTTCGCTTCCAACACGGGGCAAACAAAAAGGTGTGGTTAATAATATTATCTAAACGTAAGAAAGGAATAAGAGATCTGTATAAAATAAATAAATACAGAAATGATTATACTGTAAAGAGTTGGATTTTCTTTTTATCCACTGTGACAAAATAGTCCTCCGCGGACTTAAAACAGTCTACACCAGACTTAAATATAACAGTATTTGATGAGAAACTTGATGCCTTTTGATATTTAAGTGTGTTAATAGCGACAGAATGATGTAAAATTTGAATTTCAAACGCGTTACGATCGAAGCTCACAAATAATTCAAAACCGCCGCCATTACAATGTGGTATTAAAACACAATGAATATATTAAATATTCAATGTTACAATTAACTTTGTTTGTGTAGGTGGTATGAATAGCGGGAATAATGAGAATTGATTGATCTGATGTGGTGAACGAAGACGTTAGGTACATTGTTAAAGCTGTTTTAACAAAAACTAGATAATAATTTTATCGAACGAAATTTTAGCCCGACTGGGGAATAACCTACGTTTCACATAAGGCCACAGCCAAATACAGTGGTGTAGTCAATGCTATTATAAAGAAAGATAAGCTACGTTTATACTGAGCGGAGTTCGGCTTTGTTCACATGTTTTAGTGCATATTCGTTTATAGATAAAATAAAACAACTTGGATACTGTTGATGGCAACAGTTCAATCCTTGGAAGTGTAGGTGTGTTTTTGTAAGGAGTTTCTTGGTGTATCTCCGAAATCCAAGATCCAATACCAATAAAATTACCACCTCGAGAGTATGTATACCCTCCTAAACAAAACAAAAAAAAAAAAAAAAAACCCACCTCGAGAGTATGTATCAGTGTACATAATACATATTATGTACAATAAAAAAAAGAACATATGTACGTACATACAGACGAACATAAAACCTCCTCCTTTTTAGAAGTCGGTTAAAAACGCACTATTCAATGACTGGATACCTGTAATCACACACAAAAACATAACTATGTATTAAATGGGTTCTTTTTCTATACCACTAAGAAGGCAAACAAGCATACGGCCCGCCTGATGGTAAGCTGTTACCATACCCAATGGACGCTTGCAACACCGAGGGTATCACTCGCTAAAAACCTCCTCCTAACTCCTTTCTTGAAGAACTCCATGCTGTCTCTCGGGAAAACCTCGGCAGGGAGCTCAATCCACAACCTAATCGTACGTTCTTTCATAGTCGGGCTTCCTCGCTGACACCCTACCTCTCCTAAAATATTATTTCAAAGTTTTTAAACAATATTGTACGCAACAGTACACATGGTGGTTTAGTTATTTATAACCTAGGTACAGCATACTGTGGCACAAGGCCAACGTTCCCAAATTATTCGTATACAATAACACATTATCTGTCTATTATGTTATACATGCATGTACCTAGTTAGTAAGCCACGTAAACGCCCATTGGATCTATGTCAAATTATCTAGATCGTTCTAATTTTGCCGTTGGACATTTCATACTTATACATTATAGGTTTAGATAGGCTACTAGCGCTTCGTAACCGGGACGTTAAAAAGAGTACAATTGACATCTCAGATTGTCCCGTCTGTTTAATTGTATCTATTTATCACTGTCTCAATTTATTTGGGTCTTTTTCGATAACGATTGCAGTATTAAGTTATTTAGCTTAGTGTGTTTTAGTATGCCATTTTTGAAGATCAAACGATGTGTAACCTACACATCTTCCGATCTTCAAAAATGGCACACTAATCCATCTACACTTCTTAAATCGATTAAATACTCATTTTAGTTGCCTTAGTTAGTTTGACGGGGCGTTATCCGCACTTGGCCGCTTAGGTGGGCCTTTGTACGTGATTTAGTTGCCTTACTTAAAATTTTACTAATATTTATATTTCTAAATCACGCCAAAACAGCTGACCGGATTTAGGTGAAATTTAGCATAGAGATAGATTTATCCTCTGGAATAGCACATAGGCATCACACAACATATTAAAATAAATTTGCGTTTCGGCAGATCTGCGAACTTTCCGGTAATACACCAAGAGTTCCGTCTCAGAAAGTATGTAAACACGTTGATTCTTCGCCTAATCTCTCTCCAGTCGTGTCGCCGTACTATCTGACTATAAGAGTGCATATTAAATAATAATATGCACTAACATTTATTATACATAAATTCTCCTTTTATATATATATAGATAATAGCAACCCATATATCTCCCACTGCTGGGCACGCGACTCCTCTCCTCTATCAAGAGAGAAAGGTTTAGGCCTTAATTCTCACAAGCTGGCGTAATGCGGGTTGGTGAATCAGACATGTCTTCAGAATTTCTTCTAAGACAATCATGTGTTTTCCTTCACCGTTAGCAGAAGATGAATCATTTGATTAGTACATATAAACTCCACAAAATGTAATTTACATTGGTAATGCCACAGGGGATCGAACTCGCACCTCTTGCGTGCAAGTCGGTTACTTGCCCACTCGGCCACCACCGCATTATTATACAATGTACTACTATTATTTGAACAATAAAACCAGCTATAGATGACACTATCCCCTGATTCCCTTACCGTTAAGAAAGCAATGTCAAACTAGATACATAGATGCTCCCACTTGTTTACACTTTGTTGTATACGTTCAAACGAAGGACACTCAGTGTCAATACCAGATATCCTTAGACATAATATTTACACATGTTTTATATACACTTTAGAAGAAATATTATGTTATTGTTTTGAAATACTACAAGTCAGAGAGGCTGCGTCCAAGCTAGCAAGCCCGACCGGGACAGGACCGCTTTTTCTGGTTTTCCTTACAGAAGGCAAACAACAAAACCGACTTCAAAAAGCTACAAATAAATGAATACAGATTGAAGTCGGTGCTATGTTTATCCTGTCTACCTAATATTCAGCTTGGCACCGATTTCAATCTGTATTCAGTTATTTTTAGCTTCTTGAAGTCGGTTTAATTTTTTTTTCTAAATTCTTCTATTTTTAGTGATCAAATAAAAGTAAAAAGTAAAAAAATATATGAAATAAAAACATTGTCAATACTTATAACATTTGAGGGTGGCCCTCGATTGCCCTGGGATTCCATCATCAGATCCTGACTTGGTGCCAAGCTTTCAAATAAAAAAAGAATTTTGAGAATCGGTCCACAAGAATAATCGGTGAACATACATTTTTTTAAAAACCTACAGTCGAACATAAAACCTCCTCCTTTTTTTAAGTCGGTTAAAAATATTTATTTGGCTGTGGTCCCGGATCTTGCATTAGTCTTCTTAGGGGCTTGTAGATAAGTGTTAGCGGCGCGGATTGAGAGAAATGCAATGTTAAGGAAGCTAGCCGCGGTCGGTCTGTACATGGGTGACCATTTTTCTAAAACAAAGCATTACGCCACAGAATGAATTATATTTAATCCTCAAGGACGTGTGCAGTTATCAGATCTTTTCCGTTAATTATGGAAGTTTTTTTTTTTTTTTTTTTTCTTTTTTTAAAAGACAACCCCCGCACTAGAGAACAAGCGCTGTGTCGCGAGGGACTTTACAAACATACAAACAACGGACACAAATTACACCCAGACTCAGAACAACTCTTTGTGGGTCACACACAGTTTTGTCCCTGTGTGGGAATCGAACCCACAACCTCGTGCACAGCAGGCGCATACTGCACCCACTGGACCACCGAGGCAGTCAGTTATTATTATAATGTTTCTCCACACGATTTGCGCATTCAAAATTAATATATGTTTTCGTAATATCTGCCCACACAACGACACACTTTTCCTTTACTAGTCGTAAACAATTTAATATACCACTGTCTCGTTAACATTTTCTTGAGACATTTCCACTTGTGGCCTTTAAATCATATTGCTTCACGCCATTTCATACTTTGTTATGTTTTATTAACAGTTATTACAGTTAGGGTGTTTACAATACAGGGGCCGTACTATGACGTTCTTGTAGCGATTTATTTTCGATCTTAATTTAAAATTTGTGAGATGTCAAGTTTATGGATGAGATGGTATCTTGGGGAAGAACATAGGATACCGACATCCACGTGAGTATGTGAGTGTTAAATAAAATGGATTCTAGAGTCGTACTGTGATTAGTACGGTTTTTATTTTGACCGGTTTTATCGGTATTTTATCACTGACAATTTATTTGTACAACGGTTTGTAAGTGAGAAATTCTGCAATAAAAACTTGATTATAGCGAATAAATCGGTTTAGTTTATCGATATAAGAATTAACTATAAAATACTGATACCTACCTGTAACTGTAAAAATTAAAAGGTATCAGATATCAGATTTTAATTCAAGACATTGTTGCAGTGACTTTGACACTTATTAAAATATGAAATATAAAAAATAATGGTACCTAGTAAACGAGCATTTTGGAATAATTTTCAAAATATACAATTTTTATTGATAAACTACTTCTATATAATTATGAATAACAGCATAGAAACAAAACAATAAATATCTATGCAGAAAAACAAAGTAATAAAAATATCTAACGAAAATTGTTCAAGAAAACATCGGAAGATGGCGTTACTGAGATCATATTATGCAGCCGCAGGCTCTAAAACTATCTCAGCGAACAGAATTTGCCTTTCAAGCTGCAAGATTTTTCCGCAAGGCATGACATTATTTCGTACAAGTTACTGCCTCCGTATTCTCCGCAAACAAGCGCCACCAAGGATATTTCCTTGCAGCATACCCGGCCCATATTTTATCATCGCTATCTTTTAAAAGCAGAGCAAAAAGTGCTGTGAATAGCCCGCTTGTCCACCGCGTTATAAAATAGTGCTGCGCCGAGTGCGCTCTCGATTTATTCCAGCGCTCACCAATCTATTTCTACGTTCTTTTTCTCGCGAAAAAAAAGCAGTTTATTATGACGCGAACTTTTCCATTGGGTTCTATGCGTATGAAAGCTATGATAACGCTTTAAACGGGGTTAACGGTCGGCCTTTGGATTGTTGCCTAATGTTCGCTTGACGAGCGATTATATTTTTTTTTGGTACAGACGAGAGAATAATGCATCTGACGTTAAAGTTAACGATATTGGAAACGTCTGTCGTCGAGCAGGACAAACTGTTACGATGTGCGAACGAGTTAATATTACGTTGAATGTTATTGCAGTCGGGGGGCGATTGTCTGGTCCGAGTAAGGTTAATGCGTCTTGATTTATGTGATGCCGACAGTGAATTTAGACGTTTCAATCTAATGGATTGGATAGCGATCGGAACTTTTAGAACATTGAATGGTGGATTACTATCTATCTGATTTGTAAAATAGTAGTTCAGATAAATAAAATAAATCGCCTTTTTTCAGATTTTGCATTGTTAAAAAAACTTTTGTTATTATTGCAGAGAATGAATAGTAGAACAAAACCAATGGACGGACGGAATAGTCGGAATTTGAGGTTAATAAAATAAATACTATAACGAATTTATCTATTGTACCTACTATATTATTTGAGGTCAGTGCAATGTATTATATTCATGGAGCTATTATGTGCTGTATATAATTATTATGTATCTCTTTAACACGGGTATTTTCCCATTATTCAAGGAGCATACAAGGACCTTAGGAAGGCTTACGCGGGGACATTATGTAGATCCAACACGCAGAGGCCCTTAGAAAAATTTAACTTAAAATGGGATGAGACGCTTACCATAGTCATGCTACAGCTGCACCATTGCAGTACAGCCATGATCTGCCTATGGCAAGTGTAGAGCTATTGCAATATGTAAAATCAAATAATTTTGGGCTATGGGATTGGGTTTTTGATGGACTGGTTTACAATGATTATGGGATAAAATGTCGCCTACCATTATTTAAAAGTTGGGCTATACTCTAAATGAAAAATTGGCAGACGGTGACTCGCCTACACACTAGATGGGCCCCTTGAAACAACCGACATGGGCAACAGCCCACAGGCATCAGGGCAACACCATAGTGCGCGACTAGGGGGTATCGAGCGCTGCGGCGCCTGTTTCACCATCGGGGGTCTCAAACGAAGACCCGACAGCGGGTTTCTCCGTAGTTATGCCCTTGAAAATTACACTCCTTCCCCAAGCATATAGCTCTGGCGACCCCTCTCTGACCAGCCAATTAAGGCAAGCCAGAGTTGAGAGTCCTACGGGCGCTCTTGTCAGCCGACTCTGGACAGCCAATAAAGGCAAGCCGGAGATGAGGCCCTGACCAACTCTCTGGGGCATTCGAGACCGCAGTGTCGCCACTCACATCCACAAGCTGCTCTGCGGGTAAAATTATTATTACCTATACATATTTATACTATACCTTTTATTTTTTAAATATTTTTAAAGTAAGTAGGTGTTCCTCTGCCTCTATTTTAAAGAACTAACATTTAGTCAGCATTCATTCAGTTAGTCGAAAATAAATATTTTTTGAAGAAACATGGATACAAAATTCGAATAGAGAAACAAAATTCAAACACGCTGTATGTAAAATTGTAAATATACGAAATGTATTGCTGAAAAGAAAGGGAAAAGTTCGTTGCATTCTAGGAATGAAGCTCCGGCAGAGAGTTTTAGTAAACAACTTGGAAGAAAATCATTCATCACTTACATTAAGTGAAATGTTAGTTTTGAAAGCTGTTGTGGCGCATCACTATTTTATTTTTTATCTTAGAATGTATTCCTGTCACATTACCGCTTAACAAAATTCAAATTTGGAAAATGGAATTTGTTCTAATTTTACAAATAAATTACAGCTAGCATCAAAAGCATTCTAAATCAATTCAAATTTTAATATCAGAGTATACCAATTCGTATAGTCTGTATTTCTTAATTTGATATTAGAGGCTTATTTCATGACTTACCTTTGCCTTTGTAATTTCAACCAGGAATTAATTAAATGTTGAGATTAGAAGGTAATGGAGAGAAAATGCGGGGGAACTATGAAATAGGGTCCGAAGGGGCTGAAACATTAAATTCAAAGGTCATTCTGTAGGTATAAAAGTTAATTTTGTCCGTAAACCTTGGGCTTATTGCGGATATAAATCTTTACGTACCGTTATTGGTGTACTAAACTCTATAAATGCAGTTTCATAGTGCCAATGCTACGAACTATAATGTTTCCGTCGTAAATGTACGAATGGTAATATGCGGAACATTTCAATATTGTAATAATTTTAATATTTGTGTAAACTGAGATGTACAAATAATGTATTAAATTTTATGAGGCGCAAGGTTTAGCAAGCTTGCTATGGACTGACCACGAGCCCGTAGATGCATTCATCATATCAACCTATAAACGTCCCACTGCTGGGCACGGCTCTCCTCCAAACACGCTGGCCAGACGGGTTGGTATATGGTTTTGTTTCGAGTTTTCCCTCTCTTGCGGTAGATATTGTTTACTAGACTTACTCCCTTAGTCGACTCTTATGACACCCTCGAGATGGAAGGGAGTGGTGACATTTGTATTCTTAATCCGTCACCACACGGAATAGATGTCAAGATGCATTAGTATTTACTAATATATTTTTAGCGAGGCCGCTTTATGCATCAAAAGGTACGTGAACACGTTGGTCCTATATCTCTCCTGTACTATCGGAGTATAAAAGTAAAGAAATACCAAGAATGTGTATCTGTGTTTTCGCACACACCTGTGCACTATCCTGCGCAGTTATTTTTCGTTTTGTTTGGCTGCTGTATATGAAATAGGTACGGAGGAATGTGTGTTATTATTTATCATTACGTATTTGTTTATTTTAAATCTTTGCACATATTTAAATATTGTAAACACCCGGGTGTCTTGGAAAGTACCTAAAGCCGTTAGACCTATAGCTGGTCATAATTTCGGACTATGAGAGTTTGCGCACTTACTTGTGCGCAGCCACAAACGAGATCTGTCGCCATAACCGAAATTCGCTTATAATAGCAACCCATATATATTATGTCCTACTAGACCCGTGGGCTTGTGCCCAGCTGTGCAGTGGGACTGTGGGACGTGTGGGAATTAACTTTATTACTTTCTGTTCTGTCATAGAGAAGAGAAGACTCGTGTCTTCTTTCCTCTATGACAGAAGAGAAAGTAATAAAGTTAATTCACATACGCTGGCCTAATGCGGGGTACTGAATCAACATATTAAGTCTTTCCAATTTCTTCGAAGGC
The DNA here is from genome assembly GCA_947095525.1 of Trisateles emortualis. Taxonomy (NCBI): domain Eukaryota; kingdom Metazoa; phylum Arthropoda; class Insecta; order Lepidoptera; family Erebidae; genus Trisateles; species Trisateles emortualis. Next base: position 10,549,879 of record OX352749.1, on the reverse strand, counting down.
ATGTTGGTTTTCTCACAATGTTTTTCCTTTACCGTTAGCAGATGGTAAATGAAATTCATATTGGTACTGCCATCCAGGATTGAACTAAAACCTTTTGCGTGCAAGATGATTACTGAGCCAGTCCGTACATCGCTTTTTTGAAATTCGGCTAGGAGGACTTTATTAATATTAAATCGATAGACAATATACAATTGTTCATTCTTCATGTTCGGAAATCATGCCTGCCTCTGCCACAACGTTCACAGTCAGTAAAATACTCGTAATAATATCAGAAAATGTATAAATAGTATCCTTACTAATATTATAAATGTGAAAGTTTGTAAGAATGGATGGATGGATGTTTGTTACTCTTTCACGTAAAAACGACTGAAGGGATCTGGATGAAATTTGGCACACAGATAGATTATGTTCTGGAATAACACATAGGCTACTTTTTACAGCGATAACCGACATCCACGCGGGCGGAGCCGCGGGCAACAGCTAGTACACTATAAAACTGAATTTAATTGCTATCATGTCGCTCGATTTATCTATGTAGATCTATTATAAGTAATAAACCAATGTAATAAAATACACGTGGGCTATAATTACTAATAAAACTACTAATATTAGTGTTTAATTATATGGCTTCCGCCTACACCTAGCTGTTTGTTTAGGTACTAATGTATGCTATGTTACTAATATTAAAACTATCGCGTTGCATTAAATAGCTGTTGCCCGAGGATCCGCCCGGGTTACCGCGATAAAAAGTAGCCTATTTGCTATTCCGGACTATAATCTATCTCTATGCAAACTCGGCTTTGTTCAGTAGTTTTTACGTGAAAGAGTAACAAACATACATCCGTAAATTATTACAAACTTTCACATTTATTTGGATCTATACTAATATTATAATCGCGAAAGATGGATTTTGGAATTATGATAGAATTAGGGGTCGCCCGCGACTTCGTCCGCGTGGTTATTTGGAATATTTTCCCCGATTTTGCAACATATCTCGCTACTGCTCCGATCCTATTAATCATAGCGTGATCTTATATAGCCTTCCTGGATAAATGCACTATTCAACAAAAAAAGATTTTTTCTAATCGAACCAGTAGGTACTTTCTGAGATTAGCGCGTCCAATCAACCAAACAAACAAACTCTTCAGCTTTATAATATTATATGGTATAGAATAGTCTGGAATAGAAAATAGGGTACTTTTTAGTACGGGAAAATCACTAAGGCCGCGAGTCTTGAAGCAGCAGTGGGCTGCTATACGGAGTAAAGATAGCGCCTATAGATACTCTTCCTAATGATAAGCAATATCCAATTGCTGTTTATCTGTATTGTTTGTTGTAATTATTTTATTGGTGTTAATTTTAGCCCACGTAGGCCAGCCCAGACAAATAAAACCTTTTAACCCTACATCAAAACACAATCGGCCTAATCCAAAACTAGATAGCAACTAATTGTTCGTATCCCAGAGCCAATTATTACCAAACGCAGCCTATTTATAGCGAACAAATTGCCCAATATTATTCACAAATAGGTTGAAATAGGTCGATCCGTTTAGAAACAGTATAAAAGTTATATTTGTTTGACGTTTTGTCCGACATATTTGTTAAATGTTGTATGTATATTTTGGGATTTAAATGCAAAAGAATGCAGCGACTGTTAATATATTGTTATTCTGTGAGCACAGTTTGTTATAAATATAAAATTCGATGGTTTTATTCGTTTCCTTATTTCTTTTTGTTAAAGATTTAACTAATGTTGCCCATAAAAGTAAGTGACCACCAAAATGTAAACCAAAGAGTTTATAATAGATACAAATCACCAGTAGTATTATGTATTTGAATTCTGTTCTTCATTTGAATTTGAAATATAATGAATGTTTGGTGGAAAGATGAAGCCTCATTTAGACTATGCTTTATTTCATGCTGTGTTTGTCTTACTTACCAAGAAGTTCGGCAAGTGAGTAACTATGCGAAATTTGTTTAGGATTAATGAAAATTCTTTATATTTTGGCAATAAGGCAAAATTAAACGCTGCCCACGCTATCAGACTTGGCTACAACCTCACAACATTATAATAATACCGCTTATAAAATATAACATTCTCTTGCTAATTAACATTCATCATATAAATTAATGCAATGAATTTAATTTTATAAGTCCTATATACACTTTTCACTGCCAACATTAATTGCATGCATTATACAGCGGAATATTAAACAATTCTTAAAATAATCTGAACTGAATGCTATGTAGTCTCGAATTTATTTCGCGTTATTTTTAAAATTATTTGTGTTATTAGTGAAGCTCTGATAGATCTTTTACTCGTATTGGAAGGGCCACAGTCTTCTAGGTTGTTATTACGGTAGTAGGTATTTTCATATTCATTATTCTATTGCTTAGTACCTAGTCTTGTGCAAATTGTGCACTGCTATGTTTCGATTAGAGAGCTATGTGTAGCTAATTAAATTATTGTTTAAGTAAAAGAATTTAAGAATAAAAAAAGTGAAGAAAAATGTAACTGGGTCGGCCCAGCGTCTGATGTAGCTACGTTACACTACGTTAATTGCTTACAACTCACTGTTAGACTTGTTTGGCATATCTCTTAAAAGTTATTTTATTCAAATTTCAATTCAATAATCGGTTTAACTTTATATAAAAAGTAAAACAGATTTGTAACTTATGTGACATTATAATTTTGTCGAAACAAAGTACCCATGTAATATATCTACATCATCTTTAAAGTATGTTGGTAGAATACTAATATCCTTATTAATCATTCTACAAACTAAAAAGTAGAAGATAATATTGTTCGTGAACACAGGGCTTTATCTCTCACTATGCGATATCACAGTACTTTTGCGTTGGCACTTGGCACCAGTACTGGCCACGTGCTTGCCCTACAACTCGTTCTGTTCCATTGTGTCTTCATCAGAAACTGTAAGGAATGCCAAACAGTTGACACATAAGATTTTTATATGAAACAAGGTCGAAATTTGACAATAAAAAGGATAAAAGTGGCCAGTTGCAATTCCTGTACATTTATAAAATTTAACAATTATCATGCTAAACAAAACTTTTTGCTTAAATTGTTTTTTGCATTATATGTATTGATTGTATTCTGTTTTGTGTGCCAAATATTTATAATAGATAAACTTACCTATAGATAATAACTTTTTATTCAAATATGGAATAAAAACTTTTTTTTTAATATCACCGTGGCATGTTCATTTCGAGTTGCCAAAACAGTTAAAAAATTTAATTTAATTAAATATCCATTTAATTTTTAAATATTTTTTTTTTTCTTTGCCAACAGAATGGCGACCAAAGGAGAGTCCGTGAACGCAGAAGTTAAAGTAAGTGTAATTTATTATATTTTGAAAAGCATAACAATGTACATATCTTCATTATCATCATTTTTGTATTCATGTATGTATAACAGACAGTGTTTAAGATGATGTAAAAAGAAATATTTGTCGAAGCCAGTTGATATTCTGTGTAAAATAAAAAACTTTATTGAACTGTATTCTACGAATTTGTAACTACCTACGTTTTTTAAAGATTAAAAGAAAATTGTAACAGGTTTAGTTTTCTTCTTATCGTTTGCTTAGTGGTCAACAGGGTTTTGTAATGGGGTTTCCCTGCTAAGATTTTTTATAACGCATCCTCAAATTAGCATTAAGTCCTATGCTCTCAGCAGCAGCATCAACACTACTAGGTACACCACTGTATGTGATTATTTTTCTTCGATCTTTTATAAGGCAGAGGTTCTTCCCCAGAGGTGCTAGCTTGTAAGTTGCCCTACACCTTAAAAAAAATCATCATTATGATTTAAGTCACATGCAACCCGTCTGCACTGCTCACTTATATTAATAGTGTATTTCACATAGCATGGTCACTGTGACGTTTAAAATTTTCCGATAAAGATGAAAGAAAATGATTGAATCAATCTCTAACTAATAGACTTATTAAATGATTAAGTGTCTAGAGTAAAATATTAATAGGTTTTTATTTAATCATCATTATAATAATAATATATAATATTTTCGGGACAACTCACACATCGCTATCTGATCCCAAACTAACCAGACAACTGATAAACATACTTATATATTTTTAAATACATACATAATTATAGATAAATTACACCCAGACACAGAACAAACATTCGTGCTCATCACACAAAGATTTGTCCTGGGTGGGAATCGAACCCACGACCTTCGGCGTAGCAGTCAGAGTCACTAACCACTAGACCAACAGGCCAGTCAAATCATCATCATTCATTTTCATTGATAATTATCTTCAAATTTCAAACGTCACAGTACCCAAGCTATGTGAAAGAGACTATAGTGATCTACCTCTCGTAAAATATAAATATTCATTTATAATGTTCGTAACATACATCGAAGTAGATTTCTATAGATTATCAAAATATAAACACAATAGTCGTATTTTCCAATTACCAACAAAGAAAACCGTTTCAATTAACCATGCAAATTAGGTGCTTAAGAGGAAATGCGGGCGGAGAGACTTTTGAGGTTTAGGTATTTGAATAAACTATCGCTGTCGCTCTGCGAGCGCTCGGCCGCGCGATTTGTGCGACAGGGACAACTGCATATCCGACTAAACAGCATAACTAAAAAGTCGTAATTCGAGGTTTGGCTCTCGCCTATTTCCTCCCCCATTATTAGACCAATTTAAAAGATATTTCGTAAACTGCATGATTAGGATATAAAATGTGCCCCTATGTTTTCCTTTTTTCAATAACAGTTGTCATATTTGTATACCAGGCCTATGTTGACAGCCGTCTAAAATGGTTATTTTGAGCATTTTTAAGGGTTTCTAGTGCTTATAAATATAATGAATCATTAAAAAGGAAAACATAGGAACATACAAGAAGTTGATATTATTTTTATTGCAAAAAATGTTTACTTTAAGATCGTAAACCAGGTAGAAAACAGGCGAGAGCGTTTCTATGGAGAATAGACACACCGCGTTTCCTCTTAAGAAGTATATACTGAACAAAAGTTTTCTACTCTAACTCCACCCATTAATTGAGTTTTTCATCTCGGTAAAAATTCAAAGTATCTAAGTACAAACTTTAACAATATACATAAACTTAAAGAATGAGGAAAAAATCTATTGTTTATCACTCTTTTGTAGTGTATTTGTGGCGAATGGCGTTTGAATTGGAAGAAGTATTTTCAATCAAGATTCCGTTTAGAATCAAGAATGGTTTTCGGAGCTTACCATAACGTGTTAAAACGTGAGTTGTTCGAGCAAGACAGAGAGATGAAGCTATCTTCACCCCTCCTTCTCGCTTGAACTACTCTCGTTCAATTGTTACATCACGCCATTTAAATGTTATCTAGTTTAAGGCCTCTCTCTCAAAAAAATATGAAAAAGAGGAGTAAATGAAACCATTTTTTGTTGGACTGCTAAAAAATACAGTATTAATCTACAAGATGTGTTTCATAATATGGTTTTGTCATCAATTATATAGTAATTCTAAATAGTTTGTAAAAAAATCATCTAATCATCACCAAATTATTGAGATTTGACCACTTTATGACTTAAATTTTGATTAAATAATACGAAAAAAAAAACACAATATTTGAAGAAAACATACACCTATAATTTGGTAATGTTATATTTAGAATAAGTTTAAATTTTAATTTATAAAAAATTAATAAGACGTCCATTCAAAGAATACATCTGTTTGTATCCCCGCTCTCGCCTAGAGACGAGACTTAGGTCGTGTTTGCTGCGCCCAAATGTTCAAGGTCGTTGGCGATATCCCAAGCATTAAGTTTGAAAATATTTGTAATCGAATCGAAACACAATGTTCGGTTTCTCGTAACTCGAAGTACTTTAGGTTCACTACTACCACAGTCTCAGAAGTTCTTTCTTCTTTATTTTCTTTACACTGTGCTAGGTACTACTATCACATAATAAACTAAACTATTTATATAAAGATAAACATTTAGATCATTTCTGTAAATTTATTTCACGTAAAAATTACTAAAAGGATCTCGATGAAATTTTTCATAGAGATATATTATAGCCTGGAATAGCAAATAGGCTTAACTTTTTGTCGCGATCACCGATATCCAAGCGGGCGGAGCCACGGGCAACAGCTAGTTAGTCATAAAGACAAGATCACTAATTGACTTACGACTCAAAAATTGGTATTAAATATCCCACAAAACTATACCTTACTTGGCTGTATTTGGTACCATAACTTACTAAATAATTTAAACGATATTCGGAGACAGACGACAGGTGTCGGGCAGTCGTACTCCCTTGTGTAACAGATTATATATGACTTATTAATATTAAATAAAGTTAGTGAAAATATTATAATACTAGCTGTTGCCTGCGGCTCCGCTCGCGTGGATGTCGGTTATCGCTGCAAAAAATAGCCTATGTGTTATTCCAGACCATAATCTATCTCTGTGCCAAATTTCATCCAGATCCATTCAGCAGTTTTTACGTGAAAGAGTAACAAACATCCATCCATCCATCCATTCTTACAAACTTTCACATTTATAATATTAGTAAGGATAGTATCATGAGAAAAATCATAAAAGGCAATCTGATCCTAAACTGGGCAGAGGTACTGGCTCTGCCTAGTTTAGGATCAGATGGCCTTTGATAACCAGATAACCGGTAAACATAGTATTTAACATATCTAATTGCATACAAGTTATTGATAAATTACCAAACAACCATCAAGAGGTAGGGCACCATACAAGCAAGCAAACCCGATTGGGGAAGGACCTCCATCTTACAGAAGACCACTAATTAGCAACGAACACAACTACACCGCTGTGTATAGTTATTTGGCTGTGGAGCCAAATAACTATACACAGCGGTGCAGTTGTGTTCTTATGTGTGAGGTTAGGTTTCTATAGCTCATTTAGAGATGCGTTTTAAACGAAACATTTTGTTTGCCTTCTAAGTAGTATTTAAAAAAAACTGTCGGATCCACTTGTACTTTTCAATTTACAAATTATATATAAGTAGGTAGCCGAAGAGTTTGTTTAAACACACTAATCTCTGAAACTTCCAGTCTGATTTGAAAAAATATTTTTACATTCGATAGCCCAAAAAGAATTTTATTGGCGGTTTAACATTACGCCACGAGCCAAGAGGAGTATGGCAGCAACAATTAACGCGGGAAACCGCTGGTCTATTTCCCTAAAGCTAACATTTAATTAATTTATTTATCATTGTAGATATTTAGACGAGCCTGCACTCATTTAAAAAAAATCATAAAGAAGTTTTTGGTTAACAAATGTTACTATACAATTAATGATTTCCTAGAAGAACATTTATTTCATAAGATGTTTACATTAATAGTTATTAAAATTAAAGTAACCTAACCTACTTACAAACAATCAAATATTGTATTTAAATAAAATATCTGATTGAGATCACAGTTCTGAGGAAAGGTGCCCAAAAGACTGGCCACATTTCCACGCTGGATTGCAAGGCTAATACGTTGACCCAAGGAAAGGCCAGCGTTAGGATCGTAAGATTTATTTATTTATTCATCATTACTTACAACTATTTTAACAGGTGCACACCCAATGCAATAGTGAAGCCTTATTATCTATAACATATTACATATAATGCTGTCCTTGTGAAGATGACTCGACCAAACGCCTTGATATCTCACGATACAATTTGTGGACACTTGGGCCCCATGGTCCTAGAGTTTCGACCCCAAATGGTTTAAAAATGTAAGACTCACCGAGACTTTCATATTTTCTAGAAGATAATATTGACATGAGTAATTTTATTGTCATTTTTCACTGCATTAAATAATAATATATTTTTTGACATTGTATTAAATATTTGCACGCCTTGTTGTGGCAAAAATATAGAGATACCTCATTCTGTAACAACATTCTGTACTTACCTATGTTGCAAATAAAATAGTTTGAGTGTGAGTCTGTTTACAATCGCATACATAATATTTATGTTGCTGGTATAGAAAATATTTATACAGTACAAGTGGTGACAGGGAACTGGCTCATTGACAATTCACTCTTTACACAAACGATCTTTCTATTCACATAAATATGTGATAAAAGAATTTTAAGGCTTATTAATTAAATTTATTTCTTTAGGTTATTCGTAGAAAATATGAATAAAAATGGCCCCGCAATTTTGTCATTGCTACGTGTGATACATCAGCCCCTCTAGATAAGTGTTATAAACGGTAGTCAAATGTATGGGATTTGAATTAGACGTAAATTTACAACATAATGTCGTACACTTAAGTCAAATACCATTACATTTGCTTTCTATTCTATTCGACTACCACTTGTCTAGCGAGGTTTTTCGGTGTATTTCGTATCCGTGATTTCAATGATAAGTTAAGAAAAATATAGTTACGAAGAAATCAGAAAGTTTATATATTACTAGGGGTCGCCCGCGACTACGCGGACGAAGTCGCGGGCGACCCCTAGTAATATATAAACTTTCTGATTTCTTCGTAACTATATTTTTATGGTAATTTGGAATATTTTCCTCGATTTTGCATCTTTTGCAATATATCTCACTACTGCTCCGCTCCTATTGATCATAGCGTGATGTTATATAGCTTTTAGCCTTCCTGGATAAATGGACTATTTAACAATAAAATATTTTTCTAATTGAACCAGTACTTTCTGAAATTAGCGCGTTCAACCAAACAAACAAACAAATTTATTTCATAAGATTTAGACGACCTGGGGAAGGTAGCGGGCAGCCGATGGATGAGGGCAGCTCCTGTGGAAATATCTGAGGGACCTCCAGCAGGACTGAATGCTGAGGGAGGCCTATGTCCAGCAGTGGACGGTCAGCTAAATAGATATATAGATTTATTTACAAGTGTATGCACGGAATATTTCGGTATCAAAGGCATCATTGACCCAATTTAATTTAACACAATATTTATATATAAATCGAAAGCATTATTTTAAGAAATATTTTATAGTTTAGTTTTTCGGTCATTGTCATAGTGAAGTAATAAACTAGAATACATTTTTGTGAATTATTTTTATGAGTGTAAACTTAATTTTTGTTGGACTATGAGGTCACTTCAGTGGTATATTATATACCTACTGGTGAACACATAAACAGAATCAAAGTAGTCTTTCAAACTATAGAACAGAATAGAAAACTCTTTATTGTACACCAGAGCCTCTAGACAAATGGCAAAAGCGATAGTCGAATCGAAAAGTCAAAAAAGCAAATGTATGGGATTTGACGTGAGTCTACGATTTAATGTCGTAAACTTACGTCAAATCCCATACATTTTCTTTTTTGACTTTTCGATTCGACTATCGCTTATGCCACTTGTCTAGAGGCTCTGTAACATTTATGATACAGATATTATTTTACACATTTATGTACAATGGGCGGCCTTATCGCTAAAAGCAATTTCTGCCAACAGTTAATTGAGAAAACCTGACTGGGAAAGGACGTCCACCAAGACAACAGCCGAATGGCAACACACAGCGGTGTTCTTGTTTGTGATTATTGGCTTCCAGCGCTTATTTAGGGCTGCGTATTGAAAGAAACTTTTTCTATCCCCGGGATACTCCACCATAAAACCCTGGTGATCATTTTTTGGGTCGGCAACACGCAAGTGATACAAGATTGCAAGTCCATAGGCTACGGTAACTGCTTACCATCAGACAGGCCGTATGATTGTTTGCTACCTAAGAAGTATAAACAGCCCTTACATCAATTAATGGGCTTGTGTCAGTCCTTAAATACCTATCATTCACGCCTGTATCCCAACAGGGTGGGCAGAGAAAGCTTTTCATTGCTGGCAACGTTTGCATATTGGATAAACTTTGCAATGAATTCTACACATATTTTTCTTCTTGTCGTTTGGTTAGTGGCCAACCTGGTGACACAGTTATTTGGATCGCCCAAATTAAGGCCTTTATCGTGATATAACGACTGTTACAGTCGGGACTGACTTTTGACGTGCCCTCCGAAGCTAGAGACGCTCAGATGAAATACCACTATGTGGTCACTCATCTATACAGTTACCGCGCGTTACCGAATAGCGAATACGCCCTTGGTGGCTTAAGCCACCAAGGGCGTATTCGCTATACCTATCAATATATATTATAATGATAGGTATTCGAATAGCGAGTGCACCTGGCTATGAGCGCCTCATTTTTTTTTAATACTAAGTACTTGGGCGACAAACAAGCACGGCCCGCCTGATGTTAAGCAGTTACCGTAGCCTATGGACGCTTGCAATACTAGAAAGAAAGAAGAAAGAAAGAAAAACTATTTATTTGGACTTTAAAGACACAATAGAACACATGGTAATATACTCATAATGAATCCTGGTAATATAGCAAAACAAATATAAAAACAATAAAAATAAACATAGGTAAAATTTATATACGGTAATGTGTGTCTCACGGTAGTCCAAACAGGTGTCCAGATCAGCGTAATGCCATCCACTGTAATAGTGAGTGGCGCTGATTTTCATCTGGAACCTCGCAACCTCGACCGGCGGTGTCAGAAGATATCAAATTAAAGTAATAATAGTAGCTGTAAATTAATAGAATAGAAACGGAAAAATAGAATTAGTAAATAAATGAATATTAATAGCATTCCAAGAATTAGTAGAATATAAATAATTTAAATTGTGATATATTTAAAAAAAAAGATTTAGGTTATAATAATAATTTATAATTCAATAATAATAATTAATTTAATCGTTGACTAGGTCTATATAATAACTATGTAGTTAAATACCCAATACACATTTACAAAAATAGTGCACAACAATTATATAAAGGATGGACTAGAGATATCACTTGCGTTTTGGCAACCCATTTTTTTTTTAAGATTTAAGATGATTTTGGCTTTAAGATGGGAGTATCCCTGGGATATGAAATTATATGAATATGAAGAGAAGAAGAACAGAATATGAACACGTTTCTTTTAAAACGAGACGTGGAGACCTGTTTCGAAAATCTACACTAAATCCGCGAAACTTCACATAGGTATTTAACTCAAACACAAACAAAAAGTATAAACACGTGCCAAATTGACGTTAGCTTATTAAATCCTACCACAAAGCATTGTTAAAAATAATCGAAATATTTGCAAAGCTTTGTGTGTATAGCAACAGTAAAGTGACCTTGAATAAACAGTCGGTCTCGCAACATTATTCTTCATTATATCCTATGAGTCTCTGGAGCTTGAGTTAACGGCACACCACTTAAAGCCGTGAACTTTATTCGCGACACGAAAGTCGCGAAAGCCTTTGGATTTATGTTGCTTTTATTTGACAACTCTTTAAAGGACACTAAAATTGTCTTTGTTTTTAGTGGTTTTAACTCTAGCGTGTCCAACTAATGCACTTTAGCTATAACTGTTTGAATGATTGCTTACTAGCTGTTGCCCGCGGCTCCGCCCGCGTGGATGTCGGTTATCGCTGTAAAAAGTAGCCTATGTGTTATTCCAGACCATAATCTATCTCTGTGCCAGTTTTTACGTGAAAGAGTAACAAACATCAATCCATACTTACAAACTTTCGCGTTTATAATATTAGTAGGATACGTGAAAATACTTCCAAAAATATTAAACTAAATGGCATTATATGTGGCAATGTGGCCAGTCTTTTGAACACCTTTCCTCAGAACTGCGACATCAACCAGATATTGTATTTAAAAGTATTTTTAATACATATAAATGAAATTAGGTAAAGTTACTTTTATTTTAATAACTATTCTTGTAAATATTTGTTTAAATAAATATATTATTAACTTAAACTAAACGGTGTACGATATAGTTAATTAAACACTACATTTATATTATAGTAGTAGTTTTACGCTGACGCTTGCAATACCAGAGGCATCACTTGTGTGTTGCCGATGTAATATTTTAATAATACGTTTCTTTCAAAACGCAACCCTAAATGTGCGCTGGAAACCAATACTCACACACAGTAACATAATTATACCGTTCTGTGTAGCTATATGGCTGTGATATTCTGTAAGGTGGTGGTAACCTTTCCCAGTCAGGCTTGCTCGCTAGTATGGTGCCTTACCTTTCCTAAGTTTTACACATTTTACGCATCTCATGTCACGTTTATTGGTACTGCCCAGCTCCCCGTGGGTCGTAGCGTAATGTTTAATTACTTCCTCAATATTTGGGCTATCCAATGCAAATGCAAAAAATATCGTATCCGAATGATAGTTGCAAACGTTTCATTCATGGATTTAACGTTAAATTCATTATAATATTTATTAATAAAATAATGCAACAGAGTACACGAAAAGTGTATGTGAAATGCACTTTAACGAGCAGATATTCTGAAATTGTATGAATACCAGTCGATTTACTAGCAAATGTGAGCAATGTCGAACTCGAAAGTTTTGGTTTGGAGCCAACATTAATAGCTGGGTGATATTTGGACGAGCAACCGCTGTCGGCTGTAAATCTTAGGATAAAGCTGCATTTATATAAAATATTTTACTTTCAACATCAATGTTCCGTATGTTTCGAAATCTAGCATGTTACAAAAAAATATATAATATTGCACTGTCACTATCAAAAAGGCTATTTTAAAGCCAAAAGCTTTACAATTTTAATTTTTAAATGTACCTATCTTAGTAAATGCGGAAAATACAAATGTCACAAATCTAATAACTTAAAAAAATATTTTTGTATCTCGAAAACGGCTTTAAAGACTTTTGATCAAATTTTGAATTTACATAGGTTATTGTTTATTTTAATTGATTTACTTATATAAATTATTTTCTAAAAGAACACCGAGTAAAGCTCGGTCGCCCAGGCACTGTCATATAATAGTTGGCAAAGGTGGTTGAACTACACGTGAAAATATATAAAGGTGTGAGATTTTGTGCGCGCGTACGTCAGAGATCGTTGGTTCCTCGACGATGCAAATGCAGACGTGAGGTGCATCGCGGATGAATGAAGGCGTAGCATCGCAATAAATAATAATCGCGAAACTGTCGGAAGTATTCTGGATGTTGTTTTGACGATTTGCTCAAGACAAATTGTAGACGAGGCGCCCGTTATTGGGGTCGGGACCAAAATACATGGCGGCGACTGAGCAGACGGCAGTAGGCGGCAGGCGGCGCACGCGCCGACCGCGCGCAACACCTCCCGGATTCAAATGTACCGGCTCATTTACTACACCCGCGCTATATTTAACCGCTGCGACCAGATTAATATCTGCATGTTCCGTCACAAAAATAAATGATCAGTCTTTCGTGAAGTTGTGATGTGAAAATTGATTTACGACAAGTGTGTGTTACCTTCAGTGTCACATTATAAATGTGTTGACTGGATAAACAAATACGCGTCCAACTTGTGTAACGTACTGTTGCACAGGAAGTAAATATAATATTTTGCTGTGAACATCAGACCTCGTGAGTATCTCGTATCTATTTTCTACTGTTTTGTCAATTTGCCAAAAAGCGTCTGAAGCTTTTAATGTTTAAAAAATATTTTATATATAATAATGTATATCCCGTAAAATTTATAATGTTTGACATTGGGTCAGAAAAAATAACATGGGATAACTTATTTCAGCGAGATGAATCCACCGTCAGCATTGCACAGCGCTATGAGCCGGGACCGCAAGCCGTTCACTTACACGCCGGGCGGTCTCGATCTCTCCGAGATCAAGTCTCAGCGTATGGCACAACGCCTAATGAGGAATGCGATGAATCCTGGGGTTCCTGAAGTACCAGTACACCCAGTACTTCCACCAGGAGGAGTTACTCCAACGGTTCCAATAGCACTCCCAAATTACAACTGTTTACCAATTCAAGTATTCCCAGCAATGCCTGCTAACCCAAAGACATTGTTACGATCCAGGAGTAATCCTGAACAACGTAACGTTCCAGTCCGACGTGTGATACCAACTTTTGTAAACAACACAAAATTTAATAATAATGACACATTGTATAAAAATACGCCAACTTCTCCACAGCAGATAAACAATAACAGGCATATGTCTGTAGATGACAATAGTATGTCACCGAGCAATGTATATAGTGCAACAAGACTGAATTATGGAAGTGATGGGTATACAGTTCCTGTGACTGAAAATTATTCTACGTCAGGGCATATGCCCTCGTTTGCGTATGCCCCTATACCCACGCCAGTATCTACTCCAGTGGCAGCACCAGTGTTTGCACCAGAAACTGCACCCACACCCGCGGTCATATCCACACCAGTGTTTATTCCAAAGCCAGTAACTGCCCCAGTACCTCTTGAACTTAGCTACAAACCTGAGTTTTACGGTGCTCCAATGCCTTATGGTGAATCAATAAATGAACAGTTACCTAAAAAAGAATCAAGTGAAGTAAAAGACAAAGTTCCTATAAACGATAGTGTACAATCTAGTATAGATTTGACTATTAAACCCTCAGAAGATGTGACAGTATTGCCTTTAAATGAAGTGACAGTAATACCTATAGACGATGTGGCAGTTAATCCATCCAAAAATGTTACAACAAATACTATACCAGAAGAAACAATTGTTCCGACTCCGTTAGTAATAAAAGCTTTTGAAGAAAATGCAGACATTGATAACGAACAGGTTCAAATAAAATTACTGTATACTTATTATATCTATATTTATATATGTGTTTACATTGTCTGTTATACATACCTACTTACTTCACAACATTAAGGATATATAAGAACATACTAATATTTCGTGAGTTCATTACATTTTGTGTTAGAATAAAATATCATTCATTTACAAACACAAAAGAACAATTTATTATTTATTCGTTCTAACTACTTTGGATATTCATACAATTAAAGTCTCTAAGATATAATTATGTTAACATAATTTCTATTATTTTTCAGAAAGAAGTCAAGATAGTAAAGAAACAAGTTACAAAGGAACAAAAAGTTGAAAAACAAAATGGAGATCAGAATGGAGATGCTAATGGTGAAACTGAACTGACTGTAAAACTGCCGACAAAGAAGTCAGGCGCCAAAACTGAAACCAAAGTGGAAGTCGAAAGAAAAGTGTTACCCGATGGATCTATAGAAGAAGTTAAAACAACAACAACAAGGACGACCATTGATGGTCGTACTGAAATAAAAACAAAAACAGAGACTACAATCACTCCCAAACAGGAAGAATCTGAAGAAGAAGTAGAGGAGGAGGAAGAAGAAGAAGAAGCAGTTGAGCAAAAGGTTCAGGAAGAACAAGAAATAGTAGAAGAGCCTGAATTAATAACACAAACCGTGGTGGCACCAAAAGAAAATGGTACTGTTGTTAAGACAGAGGAAAGGTCCGAGACAACAATAGCTAAAAAAGTGGTAGTGGTCCAAGAGGTTGCTCAACCAGAACAATCTGAAATTGAAGAGGAAGAAGAAGTTGAAGAAGAAGAAGAGGTTGAAGAAACCGCTGAACCAGTAACTATAGTACTAAAAAAACCCGCTACACCAGAACCAAAAGTTGAAGTTAAGCCTGCTGAACAAGAAGAAGAAGAGGAGGATGAGGATGTTGAAGAAGATCTTGAACAAGTCACGCAAGAAGCAGTTGAACAAGAAATTACAAAAAAGGCTGAAGTAGAAATAGAAAAAGAAGAAGTGCAAGAGGAAGATGAAATTGAAGTAAAGGAAGAAGTAAAAGAAACTTTTGCAAGTGATGAGGCCGTAAAAGTAAAACAAGATGATGAACAAAATGAAGAAAAACAAGAAGAAAAACAAGAAGAAGAAAAACAAGAAGAAAAACAACAAGAAGAAGAAGAGGAATATAAAGAAGCAGAAGAAGAAAAACAAGAAGAGGAGGTGACTGAAGAGGAAATAAAGGAAGAAGACGTAAAAGTAGAAGAAAAGACTGAAGTTAGAGAAACTGGAGAACAGAGGGAAGAAGACGAGGAGGAAGTAAAGGAAGAAATTGCTACTGAGACAACTGTTGAAAAGGCAAAAGAGGCTGCAAAAGAAGAGGAACATATTATACCAATACAAATTCAGACATCCGAAGAAACACAGTCCCAACAAAAAGAGGATAAACCAGAAGAAAAACCAACTGAATTCACAATTCCTATTAGAGAACCGTCAATACCTTTTGAAAAAGTTGAAGACGTTGAAATTAAACCGATTGGCAGCTCCCCGATCATTACAAAGACACATACTGAAAACACTGAAATAATAACTAGCACACTAGATCCTTCAGGTGGAGTCAGCAAGCAGACAGAATATAATAAAATAGAAAACATTGTTACAGTAAACCGCACCACGAAAATATTAGATCACAGTTATGAAAACATAACACAGCAACAAAGTATCCCTACTGTAAAGACTTATTTCCCACCACCAAGTATAGACAGAATTACCCAGTCACCTATGCCTTCTAGACCTTACCAGCCTGTTTACCCTCCTGAACCTGCCACTGAAAGACGCCACAGCTTACTCTTAGAAAGACTAAGCGTTGAACGACAGTTGCCTACAGACGTATACCAATACAATAACCAGAGCTATGAACAGACACAGTACCAAGATGAGCCTCAATCAGAAATTCTTACTGTCAGCAATGTAAAACCAAGTACCATAACTAACCAGCAATGGTACCAACAGACTAAACAGACACAGAATGTCCTCTACAATAATGTTACTTCTAACTCTGCTCCTGTTGTTGCACCCTGGGCCCAGCCAAAATCTCCCCAACCCCAGCCAAAATCTCCCCAACCCCAGCAGCAATACCAACCTCCACCACAACAGCCACAGTATCAAACCCAGTATCAACCTCCTCCTCAGCCTCAATTTCAACGAGGTACCACCCCCCAACCACAGTTTCAAAGAGGCACCACACCTCTGCCTCAGTTCCAAAAGGCTGCAACTCCACAACCTCAATACCAACCATCTTACACTGAACCCAGACGCGACAGAACATCTAGCAACAGTTATTCATCACTTACACCTACACCAACATGGGTAGGAAGCGCTGTAGAATCAGCGCCAACACCCTACACTTACTCAAACATAGACACCACACAAAGCTATCAGCAAAATACACTCAACTCATCAACACAACAATACTCTTCAGGATATGTTCCTCCCCCATGGGAGCAAGATTCTAGCTACATATCAGTAAACAATACTTCAGAAAAATACTGTCAGGAAATCCCTCAAACTAACACTTTCAGTCCCTCTTCGTACCAAGGCTGGAAGCCCGCTCCACCCCCTAAGTTCACCAAAAATGCTCCCATTGCCTATGTACCACCAGCACCAAACCAATCATTCGTAAAGCCTGTTTCTAACGTGGAACCTCCTAGACAGCCTGGTCGTAAGACGTACTATAGCGAATATGAAAGACGATACATAACTGTACCAGAATCCACTTATATACCAACTGAGACTAAGTTTCAACCTCAGCCTGATGCATCACCACAGTATTACTATGATAACAATGAGCCAACAGAAGCTGTTGAGCCTCAGTGGCGCAGGGAGCTCAGAGAATTTAAAGAGAAAACTTCTCAAACGCTAACAACAGAGGAAACTAACGTCCAGCCTCCATGGGCAGCTGATTCCAATTACGGGAAGACACCATCATCGACGTATACTCCTACACCTACTTGGAGTCAGACCTTAAGACCGCAAACAAACCGCGAAAGGAGTTTCGAGTCAGAATATGTCTCCCAAGAATGGCCAAAGACGAACACTGCGAGTCGTGGACGGCCGTTGAGTACTTTGGGTAGAAGCGTTGACGCTGCAGTTCCTGAGAGAGCCAGGGGTGTGTCGGTGGACAGATATAACCCGTACAGCTACCAGCCTCCGGCAGAGCATCCTCCGGTGCAATCCCATACACTGACCACACCGTTGCCACATGTGGGCTATCACAACCCTAATGTGCCTGCATACCATGCACGTGCCTCTGCTGAACCAAGGTATGTAAACATATTAAGATTAATACAAGTTTAGGCCTTAGCGTCGTTTAACGCATTAAAAATGTGTAGTTATGAAAGAAAAAACTTAAAGTAATATACGAAACTACACTGCATCAAAGGACAAAATATTTAATATGAAAATATTTCCAGCATTGAAAAACTGTCTCTGCCCACTCTTCTATGGTCAGGTATGAGGCAAAAAGGCATATGTCTATGCAGGTATTGTACCTGCATAGACTTATGCCTTAGTATGGACTAATACAGGCTAATTAATTGATGCAATGCTGATAGTTTGAAAGTCCATTTCTACCAATATATTCATATGTAATATCTACTCGTATTTCAGCAATTTGTCCGTATGTTTGCTATTAAAATTGTAAGATTCCCTTATATTTTCTACAAGATATTTTATAAATTATGAAAGGCGAACACATGAATGTCGTGGTCATTTCGACGTTGCCTTTTAATTAGGCCCTAGTAAAATCACGTCATTTTGAGCCAATCACGGCTTGTTTTAATGACGTGATAAAAATGTGCTATAACAAAGAAAACACTCCTAAACCAAAGCCCTTTTCCTGCATTACAGAGAGCAACCGACTAACTATCAGCAACGCGTATACAGGGAATCTCGCGCCAGTCCTCTGCAGTCAAGATCCTTCAAATACCTCCAATGGATTACTGGCACTGAAAATTGAGTCAATATTTAGTCGTAACGTTTAATTTTAGGTCTTTTTACAAATGATGTTTTACTAGCTAATTTTGACCGTCAACACGCATAATGACCTGATGATGATGATGAATGATTATTGGTCAACTCTATAAAACGAAAGCCTGCCTATAACAGTTATACCAGCAACCCAATGTAACTGCTGGGCATGGGTTTCTCACGTCTATCAAAAGAGCTGAGACGAATAAGGTTTTAGTTAGATAAGATTTAAATAACCGAGAATTATTAAATATACTTTCTGATGCCGATTCTCGTGTAACCAATAATAAATTAATCCAAAATTCACACAAAAGTATAGTTTTTTATCAAGCAATTTAGTATAGACATCATTTGTAAGATAATTATGTTCTATTTATATAAATTGAGGAATGTGATGGCATCTAGTTTAAAGAGTTTCTTACAAATAATCCTAAAATTCTCTAGACCGAATTCATAGTGATTGTTTTGGAAGTGAACTGATAAAAGTGTGGTTCAACTAAATCGGAAACGTTGGGAACAAAATTTTATCTATATTTTGCTAACAAAATTTTGTTTCTCTTCTTGCCGTTTTAGTGGAACGTTACTTTAAGTGTAATCGTGTATAGGCTGTATTTACGAAACGAATCGATTGTGTAATTGTAAGTTATAGAATATTTCTGTTCTCTTGTAATTAATTTTCTTTTTTTTTGTACAGAGTTTGCTAAACGGGCCTTGTTATACGTACTAAATGCATGTTTTTATAATTATTTATTGTTTCATCAACACACTTATCTTGATAAACTGCAATGCGGTATTGTGATAAATATTCTGCCATTGTCTTAGCTGAGCGACAATTGTAACAATAACATAGAAGAGACAATATTTATTTTTTCGAACAATAACATTTTTTTTTCTTAAAAAAAACAGACAATTACTGAATAACAATTAAAAATATAGCGCATTGAAAGTTATAACGTTATTGCATTGCAGGAGGTACAGTCACAATTATTCTTGCTTAACTTCTATAACTGTCTCGGTAGTCTAGTGGTCGTTGAATGCGACTGCTGATCCCGAGGTCCCGGGTTCGATTCCCGGGTCGGGGTGGAATTGGGTTTTTCTGACAAAAATCACAATATATTATATGCCCGAAGTTTGGAAATAGACGGTATTTAAAAGCACCTAAAGCCGTCCTACGCCTGATCTCTCTCCGATTGTGTCGGATCGCCGTCCTCTCGGATGATGAGAGTGAGGAAATAAGGAGTGCACCTGTGTTTGCGCTCACACTTGTGCACTATAGTTTGCATTCGCAGATAGCTAGTCGTTAAGATTGGCTGCCATGGCTGAAATACTGTTATATTATTATTGTTCTGCCTAATCCTTCGACCTCTGTCGCTCACTTAGGACAATGCTTGATTTGTTCTAACCTAGTCATTGGAGACATGAACGTCGCTAGTCTTAGTTCTTTAACATAAAACTATACCAATGCATTTCTGCTTAACTTCTGTACTAATTATGTACTTCAAAATTAATTTTAATATCTACAAATTGCATTTAATTTGTTAGAAATTTAAAATTTAGTTTTGCTTTTCTAATGAATCGAAATTTAAATTTCGACATTAGATGCAAACTATTTTATACGCTATTCAAACTTATGATTATAGTTCGAAGTATAAATAATAAGTATTTTGTTTTTATTTTGGGTTCGAATTTCAAATGAAGCAAATAGTTTTAATTTTCATAGACAATTTTATTAAGCAAAAATAAATTTATTTAATCAATAGAGGTGTACCTTTGACACATGACGTCCTTTTTTTCAAAATGGCGTCTCATGGTCATTAGTTCGTACATAGTATATCGCTTTATTAATTAATTTAGCCTAAATTATACCTTATATAATAATTTAAGCTCCAAATAACGTCATAAAACTCAGAGGTGTGTTAATAAAGTTCCTTGTCTATACATAACGTTTATAGTAAATAGGTGCATGGTCCTTAAGTCGTAACATGATATTGTTTATTTTATGTTATTTGTGAAATCATTGTTGAGTTTTATTTAATAAAATATTCAAGTTTATTTGTACGATTATTTATTTAATTTTAGCTAATAATAATTTACCTCAATTTATTTTTATAAAGATAACCTATACTTAAAATAATATTTTTGTTTTTTAAGTACGACTAAAGTGATAAATAATAAAATTAATTTGTAATTCATACCGTCTAGTGTTTTGAGAGCGCAGCAGTTAAGTAGTATATACACATAGACTGCAGTGCCAAAGTCGACCTCCAGTTGAGGTAGATGTTTTACGCATTACGTCTAACTAATACTTCATATCAATATTATAGGGCTATCAATTAATGTAAAAAGTTTTTTTCAAATACTAAAATCGAGGGCAACCCTCAAATGTTACAGGTACTGACAATGTTTTTAGTTCATATATATCTTTACATTTACTTATTTTATCACTAAAAATAGAAAAGTAATTTATTTTTAGAAAAAAAATTAATCCGACTTCAAAAAGCTAAAAATAACTGAATACAGATTGAAGTCGGTGCCAAGCTGAATATTAGGTGACAGGATGAACATAGCACCGACTTATTGAAGTCGGTAAAAAAATTAAACCGACTTCAAAAAGCTAAAAATACTTACTGTATTCACTTAATTTTAGCTTTTTGAATTCGGTTTAATATTTTCTTATTTTTTTGTACATTTACTTTGCTTATTCAATTAAGTAGGTATATTACTATGGATTAGTGGGTTAAAAAAAGTAATTTTCTATACAGAAACACATGGGTAGAAGTTTCTCATCTAGTTCTTTAAACACAACTAAGTGACCAATAAGCTTTTAGTAAAATATTTACATTAAAGCTTTAATTTAAAAGAAGAATATTTTATTAAGTTACTTATCCTACTGTATAATTAAAAGTAAATTCCCTGTTAATTCACTTCGTAAAACCTTTTAGAATGCAAGGTTGCGGTCACGTACTGGCAAATAAGGATATACGTCTTTCCCCTTCTCTTTTCCCCGTAACCGTAAAACCGTAAAAATCTTTCTTTACAGCACTAGTACAGGGAAACGCTCTCTTCCGCCAAACTACTCTACGTCGGCCACGTGCATCTAACAACATTATGCGGTTTTAAAATGCGCTGATTTTAAATGTGGAAAAAGGTTTTATATGTCCACTTCTGTGAAATGACCTTTATTCTTTTAGAATTCGAGATTTAAAATATCAGAGATAAAAGTCAAATGACATTTCTGAATTGAATTTAGAATTTGTATTTTTTGCAATTAAATGATGGTATTGTATAGTTTGTGTCCATCAATTGTATGTTTGTAAAGTCCCACACGACACAAAGCTGGTATTATATAAGTTGCAAAAAAAAAGAAAATATGTAATCTGGGGTAACTGTAATTGGCCATAGTGGTGGCATAATTCTGGGCAAATGATATTATAAAGATATATTGTCATATCCGACATGGGTAGACTGTTGAAACCACACTGTATGTCTACACAAACGCCTAATAGGTACAGAGTTCTGCAATAAATAAATCTTTATCTTTAAAGATAATCTACCTTTATACTAAACGGCGAGTTCAGTTTTGTTGCGTACTTACTTATAGATTTAAAGTATGAATGCGAGCGATAATACGGAACGTTATGATACAGAAAGAGATACTGATAGATGAAATGAAGCTACTTACCTACTTTTGACAGCAACAATTTCCGAGCTTCAGTGCGATATCTACATATATCCTTACTAATATTATAAATGTAAAAGTTTGTAAGAATGGATGGATGGATGGATGTTTGTTACTCTTTTGCGTAAAAGCTACTGAACGGATCTGGTTGTTTGGCACACAGATAGATTATGGTCTGAAATAACACATAGGCTACTTTTTGCAGCGATAACCGAAATCCACGTGGGCAAGGCCGCGGGCAACAGCTAGTTTTATTATAATATCATTGGCTTCTACAATTTAAATACACAACGTACCATCAACACAAAGAATATTGGCCGCTGAATGTTTGGAACCTGAACAAAAAATAAAAGAAAAAAGAATAGTACTGCCTTCAACAGAAATACCCTAAATAATCTTATTAAACGATGAGTTCTGGGCCAAAAAAGCCAATATCTACATCCTTACCTGCAAACGCAAAACGATATCAAGAAAAAACAATTTCATGGAACCATTTCCATACCCAAGTCGAATAAGTACAACGATAGCCACCTTCGAGCCCAAATTCGATCGAAAATGAACCGATATTATTTCGTAGGTATAAATATTTGGTCCCAGAGGCCCGCCAGGGATAGGAAGGTCCATATATGGGCTCGAAAAATGGTTCTGAAATAAATGTGATATCTGCAGTTTATATTTTATAAACCGAGTGACATTTTTTATACTGTCTAGATGGTAAACAAGCATATAACCCGCCTAAAGAGTAATAATAATGTCCTCCTAACGGAATTTCGGTCTTGGCGGCTAATCTCAACGGAGACTAGCCATCTGCGCGGGAGATCTTATAATGCACAAACGTGTGCGCAAACACAAGTGTACTCTTCATTCCTCACTTTCATAGTCCAATGGGACGGCAATCCGACACGACCGGAGAGAGATAAGGCGTAAACACCGCCAATTTCCAAACTCAGGAAATTGTGAATTTCTTGACAGAAAAACCCAATACCGATTTTTGGGCTGACCCGGGCATCGAACCCGGGACCTCGTGATCAGCAGTCAAACACATCGACCACTGATCCACCGGGGCAGTTTGATGCCTGATGGTTAAGCAGTTACCGTAGCCTATGAATGCTTGTAATACCTGACGCATTCATCGCGTGTTGCAAACCCAAAAGTTTTTAAAACCAGGGTTTTGAGATAAGAAAAAACTTAGGTACATTTAAAACGCATATTTACTAAAACCCTGTACCTACTTAGTACTCACTTACAACTACACTGTATGTAGTTATTTTGATTAACTGAATGTAGCTTCTGTAAGATGGAAGTACTTCCCCAGTTGGGTGTACTCGCTTATATTGTACCCTAAGCCTTTTATTATATAAAGACTTTCAGAAATATCCATGGGACAATTTAGTGTGATCCAATAATGATGTTTTTTTTCTTGCTTTTTTCTTTCTTGAGGTATTTTCATCCATAACACGATCACAAATTTTTGTCCCGTATGGATTTCCAACTTGCAACACTGCCCAGTGGCAAATAGCGAAGTAAACACTTTAGCTATTGAACCAATCGTGCAGTAAAAATTCATGATTTTTTCCCCAGATTGCATTTCGTAGATTCAATAACGTAGATATTTGTAAAATTGTGTGAGTTTTCGCCGAGCCACAATATAGCCAGTGTACGTTTCTAACTAATTGGATTCCATGGGAGATTTCCCGAAGGCAACCTGTCAGTATGGGTACGTATGTTCGCCCACTATAAGTGTCAGATTGCAGCTGATTCTTCATTAATATAAGATTTAAACTTATTTTAGACGAGTGTAAAAATACGTGTAGTTATTACAATAATATTTAAGAAAGACGTTGGTCTATTATATTATTATTATTATAAGCCTGTACTGGTTATACTCCTCGGTCTAACCAGCCTCTTTGTCTAGCGTTTGTGGACTATGAGAAAGCCTTTGATTCGATCGAGACCTGGGCTGTGCTACAGTCTCTCCAGCGGTGCCAAATTGACACTCGGTACGTCGAAGTGTTGAAGTGCTTGTATGAAAACGCCACCATGTCGGTCCGTTTCCATGATCAGAGTACGAAGCCTATCCAGTTGCAGCGAGGTGTAAGACAGGGAGATGTCATATCCCCGAAACTCTTCACCGCTGCACTGGAAGATGCTTTCAAGCTTCTGGATTGGAATGGACTCGGCATCAACATCAACGGCGAGTACATCACTCACCTTCGATTTGCCGATGATATCGTGGTCATGGCTGAGACCATGGAAGACCTTGGCGCAATGCTCGATGGCCTCAGTAGAGTCTCACTACAAGTGGGTCTTGGAATAAACATGGACAAGACTAAGATTATGGCAAATGTCCATGTCGCACCCACCTCTGTCACAATTGGAGGCTCTACACTCGAAGTTGTTGACGAGTATGTTTACCTGGGACATACAGTCCAGTTAGGTAGGTCCAACTTCGAGAAAGAGGTCACTCGTCGAATCCGACTCGGCTGGGCAGCGTTTGGGAAGCTACGTCATATCTTCTCGTCCCAAATACCGCAGTGTCTCAAGACGAAAGTCTTTGACCAGTGTGTGTTGCCAGTGATGACATACGGATCTGAGACGTGGTCGTTCACTATGGGCCTCGTGCGAAGGCTCAAAGTCACCCAACGAGCAATGGAGAGAGCTATGCTTGGAGTTTCCCTGCGAGATCGAATCAGAAATGAGGAGATCCGTAGGAGAACCAAAGTAACCGACATAGCTCGAAGAATTGCCTCCATTAAGTGGCAATGGGCCGGGCACATAGCTCGCAGAACTGATGGCCGTTGGGGCAGAAAGGTTCTAGAGTGGCGACCACGAACTGGAAGACGAAGCGTGGGCAGGCCTCCAACAAGGTGGACCGACGACCTGGTTAAGGTTGCGGGCAACCGATGGACAAGGTCGGCTCAGAATCGAGAGTTGTGGAAAACCTTGGGGGAGGCCTATGTCCAGCAGTGGACGTCTTTTGGCTGAAATGATGAAGCCTGTACTGTCCCACTGCAGGGCTAAGGCCTCCCCACTCTCCTTCCACTTCTCTCTGTCTAGAGTCAGGGTCTATTATAACAGAAAGAATTTATATTTTTGTGTATTGTTTGTAATTCAAAAATTATTTTATCAGTACTACCTATGCTATAATCATTATCCCTTAGTAACATAGAATATACTTTTTTTTAAACATGGAATCTCTATGAAAACTAATTAAATGCGTAAATATGTTAAAAATGAGGATTTTTTTAATTGTAGGTACTTCTTTAAAAAAATTATACGCGAATAGACGATCCTTCATCTTGCAACACCAGAAATTTAAAAATAGAACTTACTATGAATATATCGTAAAAGCCTAGATAATTTAGTAAAATGTAAATAGGTACACAACCTCTGCTTACCCCTACAAAAAACAAAGCGTGATCATGTATTCGTTAATTTCCAAACATAATATCAAAATACTAAACGAAATTTTACCCTAAAATCATTTTTAATCATCCCTTGCACTCAATTCCTCAACCTATTTCGTTCGTGGCCCTTCGTAACTGAATATTTTCACGCACGGGGTATAAATTAGAGCCATTTTCGGTATTTCTTTTCTCCTCAAAGATAATAGGCTTCCCTCTGGTGGGAGATAACGAAGCTCTGCGGGAGATTCGCCCCGGCAAATTGTCTAGAGTCTAACCGAAAGGGATTTTTTAACAAAATCGGTAATATAAGATGTGTATTTGTGTAACGAGTGTTGTATTGGGTGATTCTCTAGAGTAAATCATTGTACTATTCATACGCTATTGAAATAATTTATTAGATCAAGTTTCTTTTAGTTTAACTTCTTATGTTTTGGTTGGTGGCTAACCTGCCCCTCCAGACAAGTGGCATAAACAGTAGTCAAATCGAAAAGAATAGAAAAGAAATATATTATTTGACGTAAGTTTACCCTACTAAATAATAGGAGCCTACATAATATTTGCACAATATTGAATTGCGTCAGTGTCGGCGTCGGCGTCGGCGTCGGCGTCGGCCTCGGCCTCGGCGTCGGCGTCGGCGTAGGCGTAGGCGTCAGCGTCGGTGTCGGAGTTGGCGTCGCTGTCGGCGTCAATGTCAGCGTCAGCGAAACTTGTCCCTACTAAATAATAGGAGCCTACATAATATTTGCACAAAATTGAATTGCGTCAGTGTCGGCATCGGCCTCAGCTACGGCCTCAGCCTCGACGTCGGCGTCGGCGTCAGCGTCGGCGTCAGCGTAGGCGTCGATTAAAAAAAAAATATTTTTCAAGTCGGTCCATAAAGTACGTAGCTCAGCAGTAACAAACATTTTTTAAAAAATACACACGAATTGATAACCCCCTCCTTTTTGAAGTCGGTTAATAAATGAAGAATTGCGTAATTTCAACACAAAGCCATTCTATCAACAGTCCTTATCACACAAAATGTAACGTAAATACGCAGAATTACTTTTCAATGATGTTTATCACTATCTCGGTAATAATTGGATAACAGTCGCGAGCGGTGATGTATGGTGTTGGCCGAGTTCCAGCCCATCCTACCGATACATTTGCTATGGGACTTGATGTTACTTGTTATTGCTATGTTATTGCTATTGGTAATGTTGCTATTTGTTCAGTAATGTATCTTGCGTATGTGCAATGGGGTGTCTACTGTGTATTGATCGTGTTGTTCTTTGTAAATTATTGTTTTGTTTATAATATATTTATTTTATTTTTGAAGTGATTCTTCTTTAGGCGCGTTGAGCACTTGTGGGACGAATAAAAATTATGGAACTCGCGTCATCGTCACCGAATGCTTTCCATATTCAAAATAATAATGTAATAGCTCGACGATACAATTAACAAGTAACTTAGTGTCACTTTTATTTGGGACGAAGCAATACTTCAATAGTGATATGCGACGAACTAAGATTTGCGGAATGTGAAAAATTCAGGACAAACGAGAAAAAAATCCTTGAATAGCACATAAATCTATTGCCATCATATAATAAGGATGAGGAATTTAAGTATTCTGTAAGGTGGAGCTGCTTCCCAGATCGGGCTTGCTCGCCTAGTAAGTCAAAGTCAAACTCATTTATATCAAATGCATGATACTTATGAATGTCATAAAAACAGATGTCAGCATTTTTTTTCCTACGGCCAATTCGCTGACTAGGGGTAGGGCCTCCAGAAGAATTGGCAAGAAACTCGAAGCACTCTTTTTAATCGAGTATAACATTTACAATTCGGTATGAGTTACTGTATTAGTGGTAACAAAAAGGAACGGAAACCAGTATGGTGTCCTACCTCTTAAAACGCAAAAAGGACTTAAGCAAAGCCAGAGACACAGCCAAGCATAACTCGTTTGAAGAAGAACATGACATGTCTTTTCCTAACCCTCCCCCGGGAATAAAGGCGTAAAGCTACGTTATGTTGCACATACCCATACATTATTCACAAAACTATTACCAAACTTTACAAGATTTAGAATCAATAAAAAATTACGAGAAACAAAAATCGAATACATACTTATATTAAATCATACTTTTCCTTATAACTCCGAGTAGGTTAAATGCTATTCATAACGATAATCGTTATAACGTATAAGTTTAGCAACTTTTACCATCGACTTTTGTTATAAGGGATCTCAGAAGTTATCCAAAGAGATGTTATTTTTTATTAATGTCATATTGTATGTAAGTGCTTAAACCCCGCTCACGTATAGCGTTATGTTCGAAGTTTAATTACTTTATTATATTATTGATATAATAGGAGGATATTATAAATATGCTGATTGGCCTGTTAGAGGCTAGGTGGGGTCAATTCCTATCCACTAATCTTTGTGTAATGAGCACTTTTTTGTTTTGTGTTTTGGGTGCCCGGGTTAAAACAACTACCCGTTTAGGGGCTTAATTTCCAAATTCAAATTCAAATATTTTATTTGCCATAAATAGGGTACATAATAGGTTTTACAGTAATGATAATAATCGTCCTTATCCTATTTAGCTATAAACAGCATGCAAATGTTTTACAAAATATTATATACAGAAACATTTATTTTATTTTTTTAAGAAAGAAAAAAAAATTACTTAGTGCTCACTAACATTATTTAAGATTTTTTTAGCAAAATTTCAAGTTTGTAGTCTCAGCGGATTGGGTTCAGTTTGCGAGTAATGAATTAATATGAGATCCGCCTTTTGTGCAATTATTTAAGTAAATACTTACAAACTTTAAACAATTTCTTGCAGCAATAAAACGTAACAATGCACCCGTATTTTTCCCATAACAAACACGTACTAACAGCTGTAAGCCAACGATATTCGTGAAATAATCCAGCTAATTTACGATGCACAGTCGTTGTAGCAACAGCAATAAAGGGTAACGCTTTGCAATTTGACAGTATTATAGTAGTAATATTTGGATTACTCCAATAATCGTGATACAGTGGTTTGTGGAATGGAACGGACCTGTTATTGTTTCTGATTGGTTGATATGTAAAACCGCCATTTTGAAGAAAGTCGTGTTTTGATGCTATTATTCGATTCGATTTTTAAATCGGTAGTGTACCTAGTCAAAAACTTGGGCAATAATGTTACCATAAGTACCTATTTAAAATTCGAAGAGAGGCCATTTTTAACCGACTTCGATCTTCGATCCGATTGTGGAATGAAACGGACCTGTTATTGTTTCTGATTGGTTGGTATGTAAAGCCGCCATTTCGTATAGTTATGCTTTCAGTGCAGTTTAGGCAGAATTCGATTTTTAAATTAGTGATGAATTTAAAAACTTGGCCAATAATGTTACCATATGAATGAAAATTCTAAGAGAGGTAGGGCACCGTACAAGCATGCACAGAAAGACAAATCATTGTGTCATTAGCACGACTTCTTTGTTTTGTTGAAAATTATCTATAAACAGCTAGCCCGTAGCTTCGTCTGAACTGAATGTTCACTATAGTCCTGTCTGTACCAGGAATATTTTGCATGCTTAAAAATAAACCGCAATAACTCAGAAAAAAACATTTTTGGGTATGAACGACTAAAGTTTGCCATAATATTACATTGAACTTTGTTATTAATTAAGTAATATTGAAACTTATTATTTTATTGAATAGCTAGGTAGGTATTAGCATTAGTTTAGTGCTATTTAAAAGTTTTTTTTTTATTATTGACCAGTATAGGATGCAATAAAAAAAGGTTCTTACTTATTTAAATTTATAATTAATTATTTGTTATAATTAAACGTTTATTTTAAACTATAATAATAATAATAATGTTTATTGACACCAATTTGTTACATTTTTACATTCTTAGGACAATTTCAAAGAGGCAAATATACAATAGTTGTAGAAAACTGTATCCCAAACTAGGCTGAGTGCCTGTATTTTGGGAGGCAGTGTTCAATCGTGTATACAAATTTATTTTAGAGTAATCTTTAGTGAATTTCGCTGCGTTGTATAAAAACTATAACTAAAGCGTAATAAGTCGTTTTGTGCCGCAAATATTTTTACATACATTACATAAAGGGGCTAGGAAATTATAGAGGACAAACAGTTTCATACTAACATTCATTTTTATGTATATGGAAGATGATAGCATGTATTTAGAAATATATAATTAACTTTATTTACAAGTTGTCTGCTCGCTATAGTACAGGGTCTGCCAAGTTTGGGATTATATGGCCGTATGTGAGATACTAATATTATTATTAGTTATAATACAGTTTTAGTATTAGGTATCTTATAACTTTTATTAAAAGTTCATCTCCTTATTGACCGACTCCATAGCTGTTTAATTCTTATTTTTATTTTTCTAAAAGACAACTCCCGCACTACGACGACCTGTGTCGCGGCGCGGGGCACTTTAAAGACATACAATTAACGGACACGAAGTACATTCAGACTAGGGACTAACATTTCTCTTTCACAATTTTTTGTCCCGTGTGGGGATCAAACCCACAACACGCCGCGCAGTGGTAAATGGCGAGGTAACCACTTAAGCGACTGAACCAAGCGTGCAGTCGTAATTTTATTGTACCTTATTAAATTTGTTAGTATATAATTTAATAAATAAATAAATAATAATTTGGCTACGAGCCCCGCCTCTCCACGTGATTTAACATGTTAAAACTATCCATAAAATATAATTTATGAGATTGAACATCACGGGTCGCCGCGTCATAAAAATGCGTGACGAACAAAAAATCTGGCTTTTTGAAAAACAGCCAGCTGTTAGGTATTGCACTATGTGTTGCTGACAAATATTTGCATTACATTATACATTTTTCACAAAGGTAATTCTTATAATTATCTATAACACTTAGACTCTCACCAAACGTAAGTGTTTAACGGCGGGTTACGTACTTTTGTGGCTTACTTGTAACACAATAACAAAATAAACTATCTTATTGCTTACTACTAATTATGTTTATAAACACTTATTATTTAGATAACGCATCCTTTAGTCTTTTCTTTAAAGTACTAGTATTTAATTTTGGCTTCTGTCTTAAAATATCTAGATGATTCAAAATTTTTGGTATTACAGACTTATTACTACTCCATAGTAATTTTTCACTTTTGGTTTAATTAGTAATTGCTCTCTGTGGCTTAGTGGTTTAAGTGGTCTTATAATTAGCTTTCACATCTCGAATGTGTTGTAGATTCGATTCCCGCAAACAAAATTGTGCGGGAATCAGCTAGAAAAGCTAGCCCTGTTTCGCGGACACAAATTACACCTAGACTTTGAACAAACATTTATGGATCGCACCAAATTTTGTGTGGCAATCGAACCAACTACATGCTGCGCAGTTGTAAATGGCGTGGTAACCATTTAAGCCTTACTATATAATAGACAGACCTGCACAGTTCAAATATAATTATTTAATGTTAAAAACAAAAGAACATTCTACACGTATATAAATAAAAAAAAACAAAAAAAATCTCAGTGTATAAAATATTATAAGGTTGGCTACATATTAAACCTTTTTGCGTCATTTTTTTTGCTTTTAGTCAAAAGTACAGTCTCGAAGCTTCAATAATGAGTTCACGAGCGGGCCAATCTTTCAGCAAGCATAGCATCGCTTGCAGCGTGTATATTTAGCTGCAGCTGGTCACTCATCATTGTTAACTAACTCCGACGCGTCTGTTACGTAGAAACACTAATGTTAGCGTACTACTTTCTTGTCGGTTTTGCCATACAATCCTACTAAGTAATAATATATTATAAACGCGTTTGTTACATATTCACGCAAGAACTGTCCAACTTTATCTGTCATCCTTACTAATATTATAAATGTGAAAGTTTGTAAGAATGGATGGATGGATGGATGGATGTTTGTTACTCTTTCACGTAAAAACTACTGAACAGATCTGGATGAAATTTGGCACACAGATAGATTATGGTCTAGAATAACACATAGGCTACTTTTTGCAGCGATAACCGACATCCACGCGGGCGGAGCCGCGGGCAACAGGTAGTAAAGCATAATGATGGCTTTAAAACAATTTGAATGCACACTAACATAGATACTTTAAGCTTATTTTATAACCAACAAATACAATAAAATTTGAAATAATATTTTTAAAGCTCTATGACATTTGAGCAATAATAAACTTCCGTATTCATTTTATTATTTTTCACAAGCTAGACTTTTGTTTGCATAAACTTAAATTTATTACATGAACACGAATATAAAAAAGTGTGTGTGTTCATAAAACAAAGAAGTGTGACGTAATTAAAAAAGTATTGTACACACGTGCAAAAAGGTTTTCTACTTCACAAAAGTTTAGCAAATGAAGAGTAAGGCGAATTAGGAACGTGGGTTGTAAAGAATTTTTAGGGTTGACAATATTAGATAGTAGTCTTGTCTTTGGGTAACGTTCTAAATTCAAGTTATACGTTTTTATAATGTTAGCGCATAAAATTTAAATTAATATTAAATTGTTTTTATAAAGTAAGTACCTAATAAATTTTCAAAAAGAAATTGAAACCTTTCTTTTTTAATTTTAAAAGGGGAGTGATGTAGTGTGTGACGCATCGCCCATCGTTCACGTATACATTATATTGTAACATAGTTTGTAAGTTAATGCATCAAAGCTTTTGACCACCCAACGCCCAACATTGCAAGGGATGAAAAGCAAAATGTCCTTTAAGTCCATTGAACGACGACATGCAAAAAAGGCTTTAAAGCAAACATCCACAAATAAAGATATACTTGACCTCTTCTTCTACCAACAAGATTATCACAATTAAAAAGATAACTCTTGCTTCAATAAAACACAAGTTGATGAAATACACCGTTGAAATATTTCAAAAATGGAAGCGAACAGCAAAACAAGTAAAAGATATAAATGGAACTAGATATTTCCGACACCAAGCCCTGGCACTTGTGAAAATTTTCGCTTCAGTCTTGGACACAAAAATAGTTAACAGAATTAAGCTGCGAGCGCGCGAACGGAATTCTGACGAGTTTCTAATGAACCGTCCACTGTTAGTGAGGAAAGTCCCCACGAAATATAAGCGCTTCGTACTAAAAAATAATAACCACCAAGCCACGTACGGACTGACGTAATCTAAGTGCTGAAGTCCGTTACGTAAGAGCGCGCTTTTTGCACGTTTGGGGATTGTTAAAGTATTTAGTTTTTCTTTCGGCGATGATGTTCTCATAGTTTCAGTATAAACAGCTTCTGTCTAGCGCTTCACTTTCGTAGTATGTTGATAAGACTTATTATACAAGGTATTCTAGATTTTAATCACTGTTTTTAATATTAAAATTGTCAGTTCGAGCATAAATCATCATCCTTACTAATATTATAAATGTGAAAGTTTGTAAGAATGGATGGATGGATGGATATTTGTTACACTTTCACGTAAAAACTACTGAACGGATCTGGATGAAATTTGGCACACAGATAGATTATGGTCTAGAATAACACATAGGCTACTTTATATCGCGACAACCAACATCCACGCGAGCGGAGCCGCGGGCAACAGCTAGTATTGAAATAAATGCGTGAATAGGGATAGGTATGTTTGTTTTTCTGGTACCACTCATATAAGAAAAACAAGCAGCGTCGCAATGGAATTTCAGAGCGTGATACACACAATGCATTCACCGCATTCACACAGCCTGTAAAAACTTAGACAACGCCATCAAAATCATGCAATCTGTTTGTGCGAACTTTTTAAAATTCGAATTGGAACGCAGCAATCACTAGGAAGTGACACATCAAAGTGACGCGCAATAAAGCGTTCCGTTCGAAATGCGAATTTCGCGCTAAAACGTCGCGTGCCCAGTGACGTCCACTGACTGAATGATCTTTTCTGTTTTTGCTATGAATTTTTAGTTAGTTGTATGTTTTAAATTTACAAGTTTAATATTATATTTTATATAATATTAAACTTGTAAATAATAATAATAATAATATTTTATATTGTATTTTTGTACTTTAGTTAGTTAGTTTATCTATATTACCGGATTTAAATATAGTAAGTGACTAGGTACTTATTCTAAAATATTTTGCCAAACGAACACATGCAGATATTTGAGGTCAATTAATGACAAGTCACGAACTCATGTGATCAAATTTAATCAAAACTGTTACACTCAGTATAATTTACTAATTCCAATCGATTAAACAAATAAATTGCATCTATTACTGAACTGTACATCGATCAGTAGGCAAAGCGGGCGAACAATACAAGAACTAATCGTAACTTTTAGTTAGTTTGGTAAACTGAGATCTACCGGCGCTTTGGGCACAACTTTTGATTAGCCAAGAGTCAGTCGATGGTCTTCAGTGATCTTCAGAATGTTCCTACTTTTGTTTGTTTATCTGTGCGTTAAATAAACGAGATTTGTACAACTCGATTACACTTTCGTGTTATGGTTTAATCGGCCTCTCTCAATTAATTAGATTTAGGTCGGCGACTATTTCTGAGAAGTGTTTGGTGACTGTCCTTTTGGATATCAATGTTTGATGGGACGGAACGACGGAAAATTCTGCTTTCAAGTGATCAAAAATATATACACTTTATTAAACCGACCTATTATTATAGACTAGGGGTCGCCAGCGACTTCGTCCGCGTGGTTATTTGGAATATATCTCACTACTGCTTCGCTCCTATTGATCATAGCGTGATGTTATATAGCCTACAACCTTCCTGGATAAATGCACTATTCAACAAAAAAAGTTTTTTTCTAATCGAACCAGTACTTTCTGAGATTAGCGCGTTCAACCAACTAAACAAACAAACTCTTCAGCTGTATATTATTAGTATAGATTAATCTAAAATATTTTTATCGTATTTGGTTGTTATTGGATATTAGGTAGACCCCAATATCTAAATATATATAAAAAATAACAATTGTCAAAATCAAAAATTAAATTGCTTGAAAATGTACGTAGTAAATTTGCCTTTCAATAATAAACATTTTAATATTGTCAAATTAGACACAGACCACAGTGCGGTTTTCCAACGTCATATTTCCGAAACACCATGTCTGCGTGCGATTGTGCATAAAAGTGTTTAAATACTTATAAAAAATAAATAAATATGGGCGATATAAGCAACTGCCGCCAGGCTTTTCGAACTAACCACATGATAAACTAATTTAAAAAACCTTCATTGTCAAATAGGTATTGACAAAACTAGTCAACCCTTCAATAAACTAACTGCACAAGAAATTTTACTACATTTAAATCTCTTTCAGGATACAGTTTTATATTTCTATTTAACCCGTCAATAAATGCAGGGGTCGTATAATGAGGCGGTCTGACTGACCCGGGTCGAGACTTGAGCTCCAATCAACTGACGCTTACTGAATTATATGGTGATATTGAGGCACGGATCATTGCATTTGGGACTACTCACACACAGGAATAAGCTCAGTGATATAAAGAATGGTAAGCTACCTATGAAGGTAGCTTACCATTCTTTTCATTTAATATATCGCACTAGCATTAGCACGCGAAATTGTTAGCGTCAAAAGTAGCTAAATAGCTTCATTTCATCTATCACTATCTCTCTTTGTATCATTACGTTCCGTATTATCTGTCACTGCTCAGTTCATACTGTACATACATTTCACATTTCGCATTTAGAATTTCGCGTGCTAATGCTACTGCGATATATTAGGTACTATAATATGTAGTACCACTATATGTAGTTGATTCGATGTGGTCTTCTGTAAGGTCCTTGCTCAGTCAGGCTTACTCATTTGTAGGGTGCATTACCCCTCTTAAAAGGAATATATAATAATATATATGATATTGAAAAGCAAATATATAAAATGTAGAGTCGACAAGTTTCGAGCAGTATGGTCCTGGTATTACATGTCTCCATAGGCTACAGTAACTGCTTACCATCAGAGCTGTACGCTAATTTGTAAAAAAAATGCAGTGTTGGAACGTCATCGTAGTATTTCTTTGAATGTTTCAAAATAAACAAAATATACACGCAAATTCATGTTACACTAAAAACGATTTGTTTATTTTAATATTACTGACCACCCTCGAAAATTCGATTAAACATACGCACAATTTATGAGATAAAAAATACATTACAATATATTTCGTTCGTAAACCTAACCTCCCCAACACAACATAAATCATCGAAATGAACAAATAGCGTACTGGACGAGGGCGCTACTGTGTTATTACGCAAACACTTCCACTAAGCTCCCCTTATGTTATTATTGGTATAAATAAATAATTTCACTATTGCTACTTGTCACGTCATATGTTTACGGATAAATCACGTACCAAATAACCCCTAGAGGCTTTAGGTTATTACATGATATCGCAGAGACAAACATCCTTGGTCAATCGAATGTAATTCGGCGAGAATTCTCGAGAAAATTGCCACCGCATCGAATGGGTTAGATCGTTCATCAAACGATAATTCCGCTTGTACTAGAACGAGAAATCTCGTTTAGATTGCAGTAAGGGTCAATATGTGTAGGTCTTCATTGAAATCCTCTAGTTCGTAGGTTTATTGGCAATTGGCGATAGGTCAGGGTAGAATCCAACGCGACGGTGATCGGTGGCTGTAAAAATGTTACGACATATAAAACTACGGTAGCGTCAGGGTTAAGTGTGATTAGGCTGTGTGTTGCGAAATCGACACCTACGTACGTATGAAGGGTTTATTGCAATTGTGAATTCTGGACGCGTTGATTGGTCATTCGTGTGTCGGAAGTGTTAATAAAATAGATAGTAAAATGTTTAATATGGTTATGAATGACGGGAACGGGTGTCTTATTTTGGATAGTTTTTACTATTTCAGAGGACTCATAATAAAGAAAGTAAAATAAATAAAGTAATAAAAATTGCAAAAAGGAAAATATAAGCTCAAATTAGAAGGGTACTTAGAGATAAAACGTTCTCGCCAAAGCACGAAGACGCTTAGATCAAATACCATTGCACGGGCATCCATCCATAATGTAACTGCGTCCTTGGTAGCTTAATCCACTGATCGTATTTACTAGCTATGAGCGCCTAATTCGATTTTAAAAACCGTAAACGTGAATTCATACCCTTTAAAAAAACAAGAAATTCAAACGTAAAACCGTTTGAATTTCAAATTCTTTTTCCTTTCCATTCTTCACGATGACAAACGTTCGTTCGATATTTGAAACAAAATGAAAATAATACGTTCAGGGATATGTATTTGCTAAATGTCTTTCTCGTGTTGGTGTCCCGTAAATCTCTATAAACCAAGCTAATGTTGTTTGTCGGACTTTACGCCCGTACTGATTACTTTCAGTGCGGTTTGCTATTCGCTCAGGTATTCCTAAGACTGGTGTTTAAACGTAAAAGTGGAGGGTTTATACATTTCATGTTTGTCTACTGTAATTAAAGTAAAACATGTCATGTTACCCGTTATGTTGTCCGTGTGGTGACGGATTAAGAATACAAATGTCACCACCCTTTCCATCCCGAGGGTGTCGTAAGAGTCGACTAAGGGAGTAAGTCTAGCAGACAATATCCACCGCAAGAGAGGGAAAACTCGAAACAAAACCCTATACCAACCCGTCTGGCCAGCTTGGTATAGTAGGCTAATATCCCTCTAAATGTTTAGAGGAGACCCGTGCCCAGCAGTGGGACGTGTATGGGTTGGAGATGTATGTATGATGTATGTCATGTT
The DNA here is from genome assembly GCA_947095525.1 of Trisateles emortualis. Lineage (NCBI taxonomy): Eukaryota > Metazoa > Arthropoda > Insecta > Lepidoptera > Erebidae > Trisateles > Trisateles emortualis. Next base: position 10,512,458 of record OX352749.1, on the reverse strand, counting down.
AAATTTGTAGAGAAGATTTAGATTAAATTTTGTTGTGATCATGATAGGGACACGTAATCGTCATCATAATACGTTATATATGATGATGATTAACTGACTCGCTGGTCTAGTGGTCTATGAGTGCGACTGCTGATTAAAAGGTCCTAGGTTACATATCCGGGTGAGGCCAAAATAAGATTTTATTTTTTTTAAAAGACTACACCTCCTTTCGGGAACTAGCCCACTCAAAGTACAGCTAGAATTGGAACAACCATTTGTGGATCACACAATTTTTTTCTCCATGGGGATCGAACTCACAACACTCTGCGGTGTACCTTAATACCGAGGTAACCCCTGAACACTTAACAGCCACTAAACCAACCTCCTGCCTTTTGGGAAAAACATGTTTCAGTATGTTATGTTATTTTTTCCCTTCCCAAATACTAACCAAAACGCCAAACTCATTCAAAGAATTAAGTTTCAATTCGCTAAACCAATATGAAAACATTACATTCGTATCCTGTGTTTAGTCAGTGGGTCCCGTAAAAACATCCTGTTTTTCACTGACCTTTTATCTCGAATTGTTTCAGCACTCATAGAGCAGGAACTTTCTTTTTTCTCGCTCTAACTGCAGTAGGTGTGAGAGAGAGGGAACTATTGTTTGGTAAGCAAGATAATAGCTGTGTGCGGTTTGAAGTGCAAATGTAGAAGTTTGAATGACAGATAATTTTGGGTTAGTTTGGGAATAAAACTTATGTTATTTAATTATATGAATATAAAATTGTATAGATATGCTAGAGATAATAATACAGTCAAAATTAGTAATAAAAAGTAATGGTTTTCTAATCCTACTACTTAATATTATAAAAGTGAAAGTTTGTGAGTATGGCCGTATAGATGTTTGTAACTCTTTCACGTAAAAACTACTGAGTGGATCTGGATTAAATTTGGCACATATATAGATTATAGTCTGGAATAGCATACTTTTTATTGCGATAACCGACATACACGCGATCGGAGCCGCGGGCAACAGCTAGTAGGTAATATATGGATCATCTTTATACTAGTAAATTTATCTGTCACTCAGTGTCAATAAATGCTATTTTCTTTCTTTTTTTCTATATTATACTCTAAAACAAAACTCAATGAAAAACATCTTAACCAATCTATAAACACACCTCGTACAAATTACTTAACTTAAGTTTATACAACGAACAAATCATAACTAAACTTTCTTACTCAGTTAAGTAAATAACGGTAGGTATAAGTTATTCAACGAAGTTTCTAGATCTCTTAAACCGTTTGCATTATTGTTAGTGCTTTAGTTAGAAAGTAGTGTTCAAGCTACTGAATTTAGGTTAAGAGAAGGCAAACAGATCCCGCTACTATGTTCGAACATTATTGTACGAAGAGTTTTTCCAATATGATTATTAGAGCTTATTACTTAGTCTGTATTAAGATACTAGCTGTTGCCCGTGACTACGCTCGCGTGGATGTCGGTTATCGCGATATAAAGTAGGCTATGTGCTATTTCAGACTATAATCTATCTCTGTGCCAAATTTCATCCAGATCCGTTCAGTAGTTTTTACGTGAAAGAATAACAAAGGCAATAGGTTCTAAATGCCTGCGTGGCTCAGTGGTCGATGTGTGTGACTGCTGGTCACGAGGTCCCGGGTTCGATTCCCGGGTCGGGCCAAAATCGTTAATGGGTTTTTCTGTCAAGAAATTCACAACGATGCCCGGAGTTTGGAAATTGGCGATGTTTACATCCCAGTGCCTCGGAAAAGCCGTTGGTCCAACGCCTGATCTCTCTCCGGTGGTGTCGGATTGTCATCCTACGGACTTTGAGAGTGAGGGCGGAATAAAGAGAGCACTTGTGTTTGCGCACACACTTGTGCACTATAATATCTCCCGCACAGGTGGCTAGTCTCCGTTGAGATGCCGCCGTGACCGAAATTTGGTTAGGAGGACATTATTACTATCATCAAGCGGCTAGTATCCATCGTGATTAAAATACTAGTATATCAATAACTAGGGGTCGCCCGCTACTTTGTCCGCATAGTAATTTGGAATATTTTTTCAAATTACTATGAGGACGATTTTGCAACATATCTCACTACTGATCTGCTCTTATTGACCATAGCGTGATGTTATATAGCCTAAAGCCTTCCTGGATAAATGCACTATTCAACAAAAAAAGTTTTTTTCTAATCGAACTATTACTTTCTGAGATTAGCGTGTTCAACCAAACAAACAAACAAACTCTTCAGCTTTATAATATTAGTATTTCACTAGAGAACAAGCTCTGTGTTGCGGGGGACTTTACAAACATACAATTAACGGACACAAATTACATCCAGACTCAGAACAACTCTTTGTGGCTCACACAAAGTTTTGTCCCTGTGTGGGAATTGAACCCACAACCTCGAGCACAGCAGGCGCATACTGCGCCCATTGGACCACCAAGGCAGTATAGATAACGGGCACATAACACGAACGACCAATATTCACCAATTAAATGTAAATCACAGCCACGTCACAGTGTACATTAAAACACGAACATTGACACGATAATTAAACCTAATTTACTGGTCGAACCAACATCCCTTTGGAGCTAAATTAGAATCGTGGCCAAACATTTGTTATACCCAATAAACATTATTATGTTATACGGGTTTAAATCAATGATTACAAACATGTGACAAGGGCCCCAGAGATTCACCCTTTGATATAGTATAAATAATATATGTAGTAAAGAATCTTCTTTATATCTTAAAAACAGCCGACAATTTTATACCTAAAGTGCGTCTTACCCCGCAAGAACCCTCGTAACGATTGGGATTTGTAACAACGTAACGACATAATCTGTACTAATATTATAAAGCTGAAGAGTTTGTTTGTTTGGTTGAACGCGCTAATCTCAGAAAGTACTGGTTCGATTAGAAAAAATCTTTTTTGTAAGGCTATAGGCTATATAACATCACGCTATGATCAATAGGAGCGGAGCAGTAGTGAGATATGTTGCAAAATCGGGGAAACGTACATTCCAAATTACCAATGATCTTTTATTACGCTTAGATACAAGACCCCTAGTATCTAAGTGTAATATAAGATCATTTAAATCATTAATTATATAACATTATTTTAAATTGCATTTATATATTTAACCAATGCAAATTGCGATAAACCGATGCAAGGCCGATTGTTTGCACCCAGCCCGCAACGTTGCCAGCCAGTACTTGTACGCCGTATCATAGAGCATAAGATATTCAACGACGCGACGGAGGAGATTAAAGGCGCTGAGTGGTAGATATTTAATTTGACGTGTTATTTCAATTTCTTTACTACCTACTTATACTATGCCTTTGCCTTAATAATTTGTTACACAAATGGAAATATTCAGGGGACAATAAAATTCACGCGACAGGAGGTAATATTAATATGAATGAATGTACGGCTCTGATTAAAAACAAAACCTATGTTTCATGAAAGTCATTTTAATTTAAAATGTGAAAGGGATATGATATGAAATACTTTTGAGAGGTAGACTAAAAATAAATTCAGATTTTTCTACCTACAGCGAAAATTTATGTCGATAATAATCGACGAAAATTTTACACGCAATTTTCACTTACGTACCCGATGCTAGTCAAACATCAGGTAGGCTAGCTAGAACAACATAGTTGTAGTTATAGATTTGTTTTTTTTTGCTTGTTTGTTACCTTGATAGACAATAAGTAGCAATCAAGCGTAGGACGCGCTTATGGCAAGCAGTTACCGTAGCCTATGGACGTTTAGTCGCTTGCATTTTATCATTGGGCGTTATCAACCAATACATTTTTTAACACTAGAGCTTTGTGTTTTGGCCATCTTTGGGATAAGGAAAGAGTTTGTTAGTTTTTTTATAGTAATTGGGTGGCAAACAAGCATACCACCCGCCTGATGTCAAGCAGTTACTGTAGCCTATTGACACTTGCAATACCAGAGTTATCACTTGCGTGTTGCCAACCCATTTTTTTACACTAGGGCTTTAAGATGGAGTATTCCTGGGATAAGGATCTTTTTTTTTCAAATGCATCCCTAAATGACCGCTGGAGGGTATACTCACACACAGTAACACAAATACACCTCTGTGTGTAGTTATTTGGCTGTGGTCTTTTGTAAGATGGAAGTCCTTTCCCAGTCGAGCTTGTTCGCTAATTTAGTGCTCTATCTCTCTTAATAATAGCAAGCTATATAATATGTCCTACTGCTAGGCACGTGTCTCCTCTATCAAGAGAGAGAGAGAGAGAGAGAGAGAGAGAGGGTTTAGGCCTTAATTCATATACGCTGGCCTAACGCGGGTTGGTGAATCAGACATGTCTTTAGAATTTCCTCTAAGACATGTGGGTTTAGTTTCCCTTCAATCAGCACTGGAGACTTGCACGTGTGTCTTTTTTACCGAACATAATAAAATTTGATTCCACTTGAGTAAATTTTCACACACAATTCCATTTGAGTAAATTACTTAAACGTCTAAAATTAAGGGAACTTATAAATTCAGTTACTTATTAATTCAATTGTTAAGTCAACAGCCTAGCAAAATTCTGCGGTCATAGACCTTGAAAGGTCAGGTTCAATTGGAAACATTTCCAGTGTTTTTAAGATCTCCCGTTTACGGAAATAAGCCCTTATGTGGCAATGTGAATGATGCTGAAGTACGTATCTAGTTGTTTTCTACGATGTATGGCGGTAAGCACGCAAGTATGAGGTAAATTCATAACATTTTCCTTTACCCCGTGCACGAGTGGTGTATTTGAAAGCCACTACGTTTTCACAATGATTCTATTTCTGTGGCACTACAGCCCCTTGACGTTGGAGCCATTAAGTTAAGTAAAAATAATATTACATTTTATTTTATAAAAACGATTTTTTTGGAAACCAAGCAAATACGGCTGCATATCTGTTGGCTAACAAAGAAGGGTTTCCACGCATGGACGACTCAACGTCAAACGTATAACAAAGTATTTTTCCTGAATTTTCCTATTCCCTTTTACAATTTAATTTAATTTATTACATTTATAAAGTAAAATTAACTAAATCGGTTTAGCCATTTTTAAGTAATGCGCTTTCTAACGAATAGCTTAAATCTAACTAGCGAATATATAAAAAGCAACCGTTACTGATTGACTGACTGCACAGCTCAAACCACTGAACGGATCGCGCTGAAATTTGGCACGCAGATAGTTATTATGATGTAGGCATCCGCTAAGAAAGGATTTCTTTAAATTCACACTCTAAAGGGGTAAAACAGGGGATGAAACTCCGTTAATTTCAAAGTAAAGATCTTCAATTTTGTGTTTAGGCTAACGATTAAACTGTCATTTACGCGGGCGAAGCCGCGGGCAGAAGCTAGTTTTAGCTACAAATTAAGAATATACTTATGCGTGAAAATAACATGTTTGCCTTGCAAGACACCGCAAGTTCAAATCGCTTCATAAGCGCTCTTCGTGGCCAAGCAGTCTTATAGAGTACGTTGTTCAGTCCCTAAGCTATAAGACCGAGATTATGGCAAGGCGCGAGTACGCGGAACATTCGTCATTGTGAATTGCGTGAACGCTTCAGGATTAATTCCAATGGAGATCAGCTACCGTATTTCAGCCTTGTATCCTGCTTATGCCGCTTACAAGAATTGAACCTACTTTTTATAGCTATTACCAACAGTACTTTAATAATATGTCAATAATTCAAGGTGTTTACCTTGAACAAGTCCCCTTAAACGAGTATTATGTGCTTAGACATAAACATCGTTTTGAACGCTCATCACCGCCATTAAAGCCTATAATATTATAAAAGATTGTTTACGTACAGCCCCTTTAGACAAGTGGCATAAACGGTAGTCGTATCGAAAAATCAAAAAGCAAATGTATGGAATTTGATGTAAGCTTACAACATTTTATCGTAAACTTACGTCAAATGCAATTTCATCATTCATTTGTTTATTTTTCGATTCATTCATTTTCGATTCATTCATTGTTTATTTTTCGATTTGACTACCGTTTATGTCACTTGTCTAGAGGGGCAGACATACTTAACCATAAAAGCAAAAAGTATTTTTTTATATTACTAGGGTGGCAAACGAGCATACGGCCCGCCTGATGTTAAGCAGTTACCGTAGCCTATGGACGCTTGCAATACCATAGGTTTCACTTGCGTGTTGCTGACCCAAAAATGTTCACCAGGGCTTTAAGATGAGGTATTCCATAAAAAAAGCATTGCTAAATGAGCGATGGAACCCTGTTTTCACACATAGGAACACAACTACCGTTGTGGGTAGCTATGTGACTGTGGTCTTATGTAGCGTGGAGGTCCTTCCCTTGTCGGGCTTGCTCACTAGAATGGTGCCCTACCACCGTTAAAATAATATTATTTTTTAATTCTTTAATATACACAATAGAAATACAGATAGTATTCTTCTTCTCTATCGGTATCACTCTTGACAGAGTGGTCGTGGTCATCATTTCAGGAGTTAGTGGCAAGCTTAACAACGCGCCGCCACTCTTCTCTGATGACTGCCTTCCTCGTACATTTATGCAGTGATGATGAGCCAGATAGTATTACATAGGTATTAATAACATAATGTACAAAGGCGAGCTTAACTTAAAATGAAATGAGATCTCTTACAGCAAACCTCTGAGAAGTGCAAAGTATTATTATTATTCTTTTAGTGACAGTATTTCTGCTTTAGTTGATATTAAATTTATTCATAACAATAGCAATATAAATCTTAAAAAGATATCGATATACACCCCGCATGATAAGACAGTATAATTTCCCCAATTTTTTGCACATTTTTGGCACTTAATATACCATATTTTTATGGTAATCCAAATCTTATGTGCGAAACAATTTCCCGTTATTTTCACCGCAGTTTTCCCGTAACGTGAGGGGTATTACCAAGTGTTGCTATTGTTCGAAGCTAAACTACAAATCCGCTCAGTAGAGCGACGAGACAGGACAGTGTAAACAACATGTGAATGTGTGTGTTATAGAGCTCGTAATATCGTTTTAATATTGACCGTATGGTTGGTTATATGGGACAAAGCTTTGTGTAATTCATAAGAGTAGTTGAGAGGTAGGGCACCATACCAGCGAGCGAGTTTAACTGGGGAGGAACCTCCACCTTACAGAAGACTGTCGTGGAGAAGCCGTTGACGGTCTTGAGCACCATGGGCTATCCAGCAGAAGCTGACGGTCTTGAGCACCATGGGCTATCCAGCAGAAGCTGACGGTCTTGAGCACCATGGGCTATCCAGCAGAAGCTGACGGTCTTGAGCACCATGGGCTATCCAGCAGAAGCTGACGGTCTTGAGCACCATGGACTATCCAGCAGAAGCTGACGGTCTTGAGCACCATGGGCTATCCAGCAGAAGCTGATGGTCTTGAGCACCATGTGCTATCCAGCAGAAGCTGACGGTCTTGAGCACCATGGGCTATCCAGCAGAAGCTGACGGTCTTGAGCACCATGGGCTATCCAGCAGAAGCTGACGGTTTTGAGCACCATGGGCTATCCAGCAGAAGCTGACGGTCTTGAGCACCATGGGCTTTACAGCAGAAGCTGACGGTCTTGAGCACCATGGGCTATCCAGCAGAAGCGCAGGCTGCATATCGTGACACGCACAACTTAATGACATTATCTGTCGGGCTCCTGTCATCGCCTGTGTGCAGTTATATTTAGCTGTGGTCTTCTGTAAAGTCCTTCCCAATTCGGGTTAACTCGCTTGTAAGCTACTCTGTCTTATTTATTTAACTTTAGCACAATTTTATGTACATAGATGGACTTAAAGCCATAAGCATTCTCTAAAGGTGTGTCTAAACATAAAGCGGAAATTTTGCGCGCGAACACATTTGTTAGGGCCCCTAGGGTTGATGACGCGCCATTGCTGCTATTTGGACACACCTTAACAGTCAACCTAGGGTGATGCAGAGATAATAGTATTATGTAAACACTAGCTGTTGCCCGCGACTCCGCCCGCGTGGATGTCGGTTATCGCTGCAAAAAGTAGCCTATGTGTTATTCCAGAGCATAATCTATCTGGGTGCTAAATTTCATCCAGATCCGTTCAGTCGTTTTTACGTGAAAGAGTAACAAACATCCATCCATGCTTACAAACTTTCACATTTATAATATTAGTAAGGATATAATATTATGGGTAAAAAGTAGTTTAACCCAAAAGATGTCGTCGAGCCGATAGTGAAAACATAAAACGAGCAACAGAATTTTATCTAAAATCACCATTCTAGAAAGTTATAACTTAGATATTGAAGTTAAAATGACTGCCTTGGTGGTCCAGCGGCCGCAGTATGCGCCTGCTGTGCACGAGGTTGTGGGTTCGATTCCCACACAGGACAAAACTTTGTGTGACCCACAAAGAATTGTTCTGAGTCTGGGTGTAATTTGTGTCCGTTAATTGTATGTTTGTAAAGTCCCCCGCGACACAGAGCTTGTTCTCTAGTGCGGGAGTTGTCTTTTTAAAAAAAAAAAAAAAAAAAAAAAAAAAATCTTGATATCCACTTGAGCAGTGGCACGTGACGTGAGTGAATGACACGTGAATGTATGGAGCGGTTGTGCAGGTCGTTTGTCATGCTGGTTGTCGTCACCAGGCGCACTCAACCCACCCTTCACCCCTTCCCTCTTACAGTACAGCTACATACGTCATTGTTACTATGCACGACTATAGCTGACATGTATTTCATGTAGATTTTAACCAAATAGTATTGTTTTTTTTTTGCAAGATTTTATTAAACTTTAAATATATTTCAGTTAGTTTGTTGATGTGATATAATTATTATGATGTTAAGCAAGCGGTCAGAACACAGTATGGTAGTTGTTTTTTTTTCTACCACTGGCCTATGCCAGTCAGGGAATAAAGAGTGCACCTGTATTTCCGCATATACTTGTGCACTATATTATTTCTTGCACGGATGGCTAGGGTCCATCGAGAATAGTCGCCGCGCCATTACTGAAATTCGATTAGGAGGAATTAGGTTTTCACTACAATAACAGCGCATCTATACATATAATATAATAACTTATCCTGACTGATTTATCTAAGGAGAGCCTACACCACTGGGGGTACAAACTTATAATTTAGCAGAAAAGTTCCTTAAAGCCCCTAAGAGGATGAAAAGGCAATTTTAAAATTTAACCCCATAAAGTAAAAAAATGTTTAACCTTCGCCGGGTTAAACATGTTTTTTACTAAGGGGGAAAGGGGAATTTTCAAAATTCAACCGGAGTTTTCTTCTTTTCACCGTCTTATGGCGGGCCGCTAGTTACTTATATGTGAATTGGCATTTAGACGTATATTCTATCTAAACTATAAAATTTCCAAGTCGTATTTCAATTCATACTGGAATACATAACAAAATATAACATTATGCATCCAGTTTATAAAACAAACTCGAGTGGAGGTTCGCTACGGGCCATTTGTAATGCTGTTTGCTTACGTCATGCACACTTTCATAATATATATTATGTTCTTGCATATTGTGACTTTTGAAGATATGCTTTTTATACCATCACGATGAACGAGCTCACGGTCTTGCAATACAAGAGCGATCAAGGGCGCGACCAAGGACGCGGTAACCTTATAGATGGGTGACCGCGTAGTGGTATTTCATCTGAGCGTCTCCGTGCTTCGGAGGGTACGTTAAAAGTTGTTTCTGACTGTTATCAGTCGTTAGATCACGACAAAGGCCTAAATATGGGCGATCTAAATAACTCTGTGACCAGGTTGGCCACTATCCAAACGATAAGAAGAAGAATACAAGAGGTATCAATTGCGTGTTGCGGAGCCACTTTTTTACACTAGAGGCTTTAAAGATGAAGTATTCCTGGGATAGGAAAAAAAATCTAACAAAACGCATCCCTAAATGAGCGCTGGAGACTTGTTCTCACACACAGGAACACAACTACGACCTTGTGTGTAGTTATTTGGCTGTGTAAGGAGATCCTTCCCCAGTCGGGCTTGCTCGCTAGTATGGTCCCCTACATATCTAGCAAATAAATGAATTTACAAAACTTTCTTAGCGGATGCTAAACCTATGTTTTAAATTTTAACTTAGTATTGGCGGTGCGTTGATAAATAGTCATGACAAACGTTTTTGTATATAGATAACTTGGGTAAACGAAGCATTTTAGACGTTGAATATTAAATTTATCAAGGAAAGGTCTCACAAGGTCTCAAAGTGCAGCGGGAGCAGATGGCAGCATCCGGGGATTGTCATTTCCTTTGCATAGTCTTGCCGGTTTCTATAGGAATTTTGAGTTAACTTGAGAGTTTGTAGAAGTTGTAAATTTGTTTGTTCATTATGCTCTTGTTGAAAGTAAAGTTATAGCTAGCGGTAGATACATGTATAATTTATGCTTGATTTTTGGAATTTCACACAAATTTGTGTAAAATTTAGGTAGGTACTGCCACACTGTTGGGGTTCGTTCCTTAGGGCCCCGGTTCCTGAGGCACCCGTTCCGGAGGGACCCGATTCATTTTTATCGTAATAAATGTAATTAACTAGTAGTTTAGGTAAAAAGTACTGTCCGCAAATAAGATTTTTAATAAAGTTTGATAATTTACTAAAAAAAATATTTATCTTTAAGGACAAAACTACCACAAACTTTAACAACTTTAGTTAAGGCAAATATTATAATTAAATACTCTTTTAGAGTAATCACATTAAAATTAAAAAAACGCGTTGGAATATATTATGACAATTAAAACTAAAAGTGTGAGAGTGTTTTACTTTTAGAAATTATTTTTATAATGTTGGTAGTATAGTAAATAATTAACACTATAGTAAACTTTTAACATAATTATAAAATCATTATTTTCTTACAATATAAAAATTTACAAAAAAAAATAGTTTTTAAGTTGTGTATATTAATATTATGTTAATGTTGTAAAATCTAGTTCTAACTAAAAAGACTTTTATACTAAAAAATAATCAACAAAATTAAAAATAAAACCATCATCATCACCATCTCAGTCCATAGACGCCCCACTGCTGGGCACAGGTCTCTTCCATACATAAAAAATATCCATAAACAACATAAAGTAGTAGTGTCAAAATTTTAGATAAAAAATTCAATCTTTTCAATTAAGTACCTATAATTAATAATCATCAAAAAATAATCATCTTTAGTAATAAAGCTTAAAAAATAACCACCACCAATCTTTTGGTAAACAAAATCTGTATAATTAATCCTATCGCAGTAATCTAATAATTGTAAATAATTAACCTTAGCAAAAAATATTTAAAAAAAAACAAAAACATTAACAATTTTTAAGTAATTTTACGTGATATTAAAACAACGTTGCTAAGTTCTTCTAAGAACTTATATAATTCAATATGTCTTTCTTCGTAGTCTTTAGTTAGTTATTCAATAGCTTTTTGGTTGAGAATGCTTTGGCGCTTCTTTATGGTGATGGGTTTAGCTTTGAACTGCAATTTGTCTTGTGCCGTATCGTAGCTTGCTATGTCTATGGATACCATTTCTAAAAATAATAACAGAGTGGGGTTTGAACCTAAATGGCATTGCAATCTGTTATTCCATGCCTCTACTAAATTAGTGCTCCCGTGTTTTTCTTTATAACAACACCATTTAGCTATTATGCCATCAGGTTCCAGCCATTGTTCTACGAAATAGTCGTTAAACTTAGTAACGGGCTCAGAAGGTAAACTGTTTGCCATCACAGCCACCCATCCATCTTCTATTTCATGAGACGGAAGATATGCCAGGCAGATACACATTCGCACATGAGATAAGGTCTCTTCGTGTTCTAGTAATCCCAGTGATTTTGCCTTTCTGTACACGCTCCTTTTAAAATGAACAAAACATTCATGTATAACGACTTTCGGTAAAACTTGCTCAATAGCACTTATTGCCGATGCTTCAAAATCCAGAATGAACTTTTTGGGGTTGAAGTCAGGGAAAATATCTTTAATAGTTTTGAACATTGTACTATAAGTGCTCGCAGACTTATCAACAAGAGGTACGTAAAGTATGGGAACTATGTTTGTTTCATCTTGATTATTATTTTTACTTATATCTCCATGTATAGTGTAAATCTGTTCAAAAGGTACAGGGCAACAATCAAATGTGCCGTAACACAAATAATCCTTCACATTTTTTAGATTAGTTAGGCCCTTCGGTGACACAAATATAATAATGCTGTTGTTGTCTTTAGCATAATCTATCAAGAGGTTAGATTTGATTTTTTTAGGTATAACAACATCAGTTGGTTTACTAAATGAAGTTTTAGGAACTTGCAATTCCTTGTTCCTTGATCTGTATAGTGAAGTTTTCAAAGATTGGTATGATGGCATTTCTTTAATTGGGCCCTTTTTTTAAATTCAGTCATTCTTTTTTCAAATATTTGTTGTACTGGGTCGTAATTGATCGTTACTTCTTTCTTTAAGTCCCGACAGCGACACGCACTTCATTTTTGAAAAAATCTGACACACATTGTGGTAAATAATTTTTTTGAATACTGACAAAGTCGCCTTCAGTGTCCAGTTTCACTGCACCAACACATTTGACTGTTTTTTTTATTGCTGCAGGTCCACACACTTGAATTTTTATTTTTTCTATGCAATATGTAGGCATGTCCGGCATGTAGCAACCATTTCCCACCCAATCTATTTCTCGTAAATTGATAATTTCGATCGCGCCCTCTAGAAGGACCAGCTTTCGACATGTTTGAATAACACACTGAACTTAGGTTAACTCGCTTGTATGCTACCCTGCCTTATTTATTTAACTTTAGCACAATGTTATGTACATATATGGACTTAAAGCCATAAGCATTCTCTAAAGGTGTGGCTAAACATAAAGCGGAAATTTTGCGCGCGAACACATTTGTTAGTGCCCCTAGTGTTGATGACGCGCCATTGCTGCTATTTGGACACACTTTACAGTCAACCTAGGGTGATGCAGAGATTTCCAGTGGTCCACCCGTGAAGGCGTGTGTTGGTGCACAGGGGGGTTTTAGTCGGTATGCCGGCCGCCTACCATCTTTGAGCCGGAAAGTCCGACATAACCGCCTCGCTACCCCAGGCGGGGCGCTATGCGTAAAGCATTTCCCCTCTACAAAAAAAAAAGGGTGATGCAGAGATAATAGTACTATTATGTTATTATGTAAACATATATTATTGGTAAAAGTAGTTTAACCCAAAAGATGTCGTCGAGCCGATAGTGAAAACATAAAACGAGCAACAGTATTTTACCTAAAATCACCATTCTAGAAAGTTATAACTTAGATATTGAAGTTAAAATCTTGATATCCAGTTGAGCAGTGGCACGTGACGTGAGTGAATGACACGTGAATGTATAGAGCGGTTGTGCAGGTCGTTTGTCATGCTGGTTGTCGTCAGCAGGCGCACTCAACCCACCCTTCACCCCTCCCCTCTTCGTACAGCTAACATACGTCATTGTTACTATGCACGACTATAGCTGACATGTATTCCATGTAGATTTTAACCATATAGTATTGTTTCTTTTTTGCAAGATTTTATTAAACTTGCTATATATAATTAAAGGAAGTAGGCCACCATACTAGCTTGCAGGCCTGACTGGGGAAGGACCTTACAGAATAAACTACACACAGCGGTGTAATTGTCCGCCTATGTACCTATGTGCATGAGGTTTAATTAATAAAAAAATAAATAAAATTGTGTTCCTGTGTGTGAGTACAGGTCTGCAGCGCCCATCTAGGGATGCGTTTTAAAAAAAAACGTATTCCTATCCCAGGGTTACTTCCATCTTAAAGCCCTGGTGTCAAAAATGGGTTGAATGATGTTGAAGTGATACCTCTAGTATTGCAAGCGTCCATAGGCTACGGTTACTGCTTAACATCAGGTGGGCTGTATGCTTGTTTGCCACCCAAGTAGTATGAAAAATGTTCCTTAAAGCCCCTAAGAGGGTGAAAAGTGAAAATGCAATTTTTGAAATTCAACTCCTAAAGTAAAAAAATGTTTAACCTTCGCCGGGTTAAACATGTTTTTACTAAGAGGGAAAGGGTAATTTTCAAAATTCAGCCGGAGTTTTCTAAATTTTCTTTTCACCCTCAGTTACTTATATGTGAATTGGCATTTAGACGTATATTCTATCTAAACTATAAAATTTCCAAGTCGTATTTCAATTCTTACTGGAATACATAACAAAATATAACATTATGCATCCAGTTTATAAAACAAACTCGAGTGGAGGTTCGCTACGGGCCATTTGTAATGCTGTTTGCTTACGTCATGTACACTTTCATAATATATATTATGTACTTGCATATTGTGACTTTTGAAAGATACGTTTTTATTAGTATCGCGGTGCGCGAGCTCACGGTCTTGCGATACAAGAGCGATCAAGGGCGCACTAACTCTATAAATGGGTGACCGCATAATGGTATTTCATCTGAGCGTCTCCGTGCTTCGGAGGGTACGTTAAAAGTTGTTTCCGACTGTTATCAGTCGTTAGATCACGACAGAGGCCTAAATATGGGCGACCTAAATAACTCTGTCACAAGGCTGGTCACTAACCAAACGATAAGAAAAAGAATACAAGAGGTATCATTTGCGTGTTGCCAAGGCATTTTTATACACTAGGGGCTTTAAAGATGAAGTATTTCTGGGATAGGAACAAAAATCTAACAAAACGCATCCTTAAATGAGCGCTGGAGACTTGTACTCACACACAGGAATACAACTACGACCAATATGAAATAGTTATTTACCCTGAGTGTAGTTACACTCAGGGTAAATATTTGGCTGTGGTTTTCTGTTCCTTGCCCAGACAGGCTTGCTCGCTAGTATGGTCCCCTACATCTCTTGCAAATGAATGAATTTACAAAAATCCTTTCTTAGCAGATGCTAAACCTATGTTCAAAATTTTAACTTTCTAGACGTAGTTTTAGCGGTGCATTGATAAATAGTCATGACAAACGTTTTTGTATATAGATAACTTGGGTAAACGAAGCATTTTAGACGTTGAATATTAAATTTATCAAGGAAAGGTCTCACAAGGTCTCAAAGTGCAGCGGGAGCAGATGGCAGCATCCGGGGATTGTCATTTCCTTTGCATAGTCTTGCCGGTTTCTATAGGAATTTTGAGTTAACTTGAGAGTTTGTAGAAGTTGTAAATTTGTTTGTTCATTATGCTCTTGTTGAAAGTAAAGTTATAGATAGCAGTAGATAAATGTATAATTTATGCTTGATTTTAGGATTTTCACACAAATTTGTGTAAAATTTAGGTAGGTCACTGCCACACTGTTGTATAAGTCGGTTACTTTCCGCCTTGGCTACCATCGCTCCTAAAACTAGTAGGTAATAAAAATATTAAACTCAACTCAAACTCAAAGTCATTTATTCATTTAGATCAAATACATGATACTTATGAACGTCAAAATAAACAAAAGTCAGTATTTTTTTTCTACAACCAATTAGCTAACATGGGTAGGGCCTAGAGAAGATTAGGTATAGCTTCTTGACATGTCTGATTCACCAATCCACATTAGGCCAGTGTGTAATTAAGGCCTAAACTCTCTCTGTCTCTTGATAGAATAGTGCATTTATCCAGAAAGGCTATAGGCTATATAACATCACGCTATGATCAATAGGAGCAGAGCAGTAGTGAGATATGTTGCAAAATCGGGGAAAATATTCCAAATTACCACGCGAACGAAGTCGCGGGGTAATTTGATTTTAACCCCTAGTAAACTATATAGTGGGACATATTATATAGTTTACTATAATTATTAGATATTCGGCTACCCGATCAGCTCAGGACCGAATCCTGTGGAAATCTTAGGGTGAGGCCTATGTCCAGCAGTGGACGTCGATGATTAGATATTATTTTATGTATTGAATTGCTCAAATATTTTGTTCCTTTGTTTTACCACTTAACAAATATATATTTTAGTGTACTATGTTGATCCCTAGACCTATCGCTCGAGGTGGACTGGTAGATAACGCTTATTGTATTAAGTTCACCTATATTATATAAAGTTCTTAAATAAATGAAAAAGTAATCCAATTTTTGTTATAATGTTTTTATGGATCGAAATCAATCGATGCATAAACAATCCTCTTCCATTGTTATTTGTTCTGAATTCCATCAAAAAGATTAAAGGCTTAGTCAGAGTATATATATTGTATATCAAGTAATAACTTTTACCTCAAAATCGAACACACAATATATTAAATTGGGTCTTCAAAATATACATTTTTTTAAACAGACAATTTCCTGAGTAAAAAATTAAGGAGGTTTTGTGCTACGCCTTTTGATTATAAAGTATTCAATTTTGGTGATACGGTGCTCTGTAAACACGTCAAAATACCTACAGAATATCAAAGGGATTTATAGGTGTGTGTGAAATAATCGCGCTTCGTACAATCAACGAAGAACGTTCCGCGCCCGAGCGTTAGGAGTTCACATCAACGCTGAAGACAATATAAAGATAATACAGTATGTTAAGCGATGGTGGCGGAGTGGTAAATTAACCGACTTTCATGCAAGAGGTGTGAGTTCGGTTCCGGGCAGTACCAATGTAAAATTTCATGTCTTCGCCATCTGCTAACGGTGAAGGGAAACATAGAAGAAATTCTAAAGACATGCCTCATTCACACACCCGCATTAGGCCAGCGTGTGTGAATTAAGGTCTAAAACTCTCTTGATAGAGGAAAGGAGACCCACGGATTTCGGGTGTAGTTGACGAGGTTTCTGATCTGGGGCAGACAATCAGCAACGAGACAATCTAACAGAGAACTAAAGTATTTACAAAGCTCAAAGAAAATTTGCCGCCTGAAGTAGCGGACAGCATTTGCTAAAGAAAGAATAACCAACAGATGTGTTCCTAAGACTGCGCCTCGGCGATCAAAGTGTAGGACGCTTTCAAGTTAGTTGGCCAATTTTGGAGAGGTATATACCAACCATCGTCTCCCTAATAAATGCATACATAAATTAGCACTAGAGAGTGAAGACCTATTAGATAAAGCGTTAGTTATGCTTGGTCTATCTAAACTAATATTACAAAGAAGAAACATTTGATATTTTGTTTGTTACGATTTAACTCAAAGACTGCTCGACCGATTTTCAAAATTCTTTAACCATTAGAAAGCTACATTATCAGCGAGAAACATAGGGTATATTTTATTGAAAAAAGTTACAGGATCTCTACGCAAACTTAATAAATGCCCAATTGATAGTAAAATACATATTTGTTTACTTTAAAAAAATACACGTAAGTAATTTAAACAAAATCGGACGTTTCGTCAATTTTCAATTTAATGTGGCCAGCACGGTACAAATATACCTTCACATGACTTTTCAGTTCGGGATTTCAATGTTTCAAAACCGCCTATGAAATAGTCCGTTTGAAAATACTATAAGGAATGCACAGATGAAAGACTGTTATGGTTGAAAATTGGGGAAACCGCTGTAATTGCAATATATTCTCTTAAAAAAGGATAGCTTAAAAATTCGCCAAAGCAATACGCTTTGGCGAATTTTTAAGGCCTTTTTTCTCGATCGTTTTAATTTGCTCTTTTTTTCATCATCTCTGCCAAAAGTTGACCACTGCTGGAAATAAGCCTCCCCAAAGATTTCTACAACTCCCGATCCTGAACCGACCTTGTCCATTGGTTGCCCGCAACCTTTACCAGGTCGTCGGTCCACCTTGTTGGAGGAAAAGAGCTTTTGTTAGATTCAGCTTAATTTTGCAGTCTGTTCTTTAATATTAATAAATAAACATGTAGCTGCTAATGTTATAAAAACATCTTGCTTCCACCAACAATTTTCACCAAAGAGTCAACCCAAGAGTGCGGGAATTGTCGTTTATAAAAACAAGACAATTATACTACTGCAATATACCTTTATTGTTAGTCGCCTTGAGCGTTCACCTAAATGATTTCAAAGATTTCACGCGGTTGGCCCGAAATTGCTACATAATAATATAACAACGCTTTGAATCAGATAATGCAGCACACAATAGGTATTGTATCGGCAAATTGTGTTGCTATTGGTATCTTATATAAACGATTTTGCTACACAACATGTTTGGTAATTTACATCAAAAGCGATGGTTTTGGCTATGGCGAAGCAAAGAAAGGGGAAGGCGAAGCGGTAGGCAGATGTGTATGTCTTTCACGCCAGCTTTTATAGGTAAGAGAAAAGAATTGATTGTTAATAGTGGATTAATAAAAACTATTTTGCCTGTAACAGACTAAGTACTTTACCGTCGGGTTTGTTTAAAATATAAGAAAGATCCCTACGAAAATTGCAATCCTTGATATAAAATATATTAAATGTCGATGCAATATGTATTTACTTAGCTTTTGATCATTTGACGTTTCACTAACTCATTCTTCCACCATACCTATTGCTTATATTGAAACCTTTGGATCCCTTTGAATATTTTGTGGTTAGTTTAAATATAGAACAAGAACATTCAATAACACAGCCGTTTTAAAATAAATTATAAACTATTTGTAATTCCTTAATCATTTGTTTATGCGCCTCAAATTTGAAACAAGAATATTATAACTGTTTTTTTTTTAAAGAAAGGCCAATCAATAATTGAAATTGCCTTGTAAACATCGGGTGCACGCAGAACAAATCACCAAAGTTTCATCGTAATCGAAGAAGTATTTTATAAATACCTACATAGACGATAAACATACATACATTTCATGCAGGCCCTGCAGAGTGGGCTGTCGGTTAGGCCTAGTCTGTGAAAGTGTTTCTTGAGTGGGCAGTCTATGTAAGTATGCATGGCATAAGGATTTTTCTAGAAGTCTGATCATGACTCACCAATTTTATCACCACTGCCGCCGCCCGGAGCCGATGCACCGCGACGCGCCACAGCGAACTAATTCGAATTTTGAATCGAACAAAATCGAACATTTTATTCAAAATACATTTGTTATTTATTTGTTTTAATATTACCCTCAAATTAAAATATATTATTATAATTGACTATTTAAGCCAAAATAACAGGTTTATTTAATATTAATTTTAGTAATATGTATACCGATTTTGAAGTTATAGTTATACAAAAGAAAAGAAGGGAATAAAAGCACCAAACATTACTCAATCACACTTAATGTTTAATTTTTTTGAGACTTTCATTTTTGAGCCGTTTTTGGTCGAAATTTCTAAAGCCTAAATCTAGTCGCCCTAATCTATCTAAGCGTTTAGTCGAGTCATCTCACGATCCTAAAGCTGGCCTTTACTTGGGCCAACGCATTAGCCTAGCAAGTATTATATTATTTGTAGCCTTGCGATCTAGCGTGGTTATGCCAGTTTTTTAACCACCTTTTCTCAGAACTGCGACCACAATCAGATATTTAGTTTTTAGACAAAATCTGATTGTCTCTATGTAGTTTATGTTAAGTTGCTTTTATTTTAATAACTATTCTTGTTTATATTTTTTTAAATAAAAGTTTTTAGAAAACGTTATTACATTTGCAATTTGTTAGTTACCATTTTAGTTTAAGCTGGGATCAGAATGGTTAAGCTTTGCTAAAATAAATAACATTTTAACAAACAAATTATTGATGAGAAAATCGGATTAAGTACAAAAACCAACGATAAAAGCTTAGGTTTTAAAATATTTATTGAAAATGTTGATTGTAAAATGTAGTTTATATTATGTTATGTTATGTTTTAAAAGACAACTCCCGCACTAGAGAACAAGCTGTGTCGCGGGGGACTTTACAAACATACAATTATCGGACACAAATTACACCTAGACTCAGAACAAATCTTTGTGAGTCGCAGTAGGTCCAAATACAAAAATGATGTTATTTTTATATTTGTATTTTATCATCTCAGCCGGAAGACATCACAACTTTCGATCTTTTTCGCTTCGCTCGGGAAAGCGAGGCGGTTATGTCGGACTCTCCTTCCCCAAGGATTTCCACAACTCTCGATCCTGAGCTGGCCTTGTCCATCGGTTGCCCGCAACCGTTACCAAAACAACATACTATAACAATAATGTAACAACATTAAACAACTTTTATTCCAACACAGATTCACTCTAACACTTGCAAGTTTGCACAAATAAACAGTTTTGCACTACAAACGTAGATTGATGGCTGTTTCGCCTTCCATTATAGTTTAGATATTGGCTTGCAAGCACTAAGGCTAAGTTTAATACGTACCGTGTTGCTACCGTTTAGAACTTAGGCAGTACTGTATAAGCTGCTTTTCTTCGGTCTACATTAATATGAATAGGCTTTAATATTGAATGTTACCTGAAATTTCCAGTCCAGTTAATGTAGACCCATCGGTAATATAGACATGTTTAGTGATGAGAGGTGAAGCTATTTGATGACTTTACGTTTTCTTTTCGGTACTTGAATGTAAAATATCGATAATAATAATAATAGCAACCCATATACGTCCCACTGCAGGGCACGGGTCTCTTTTCCTCTATCCAGAGAGAAAGAAAGAGATTAGGCAACCCATGTACGTCCCACTGCATGGCACGGCAGGGGTATTCCGTAAGATCGAAAACCGAGCGACCGCGAAAACGGAGCAAGATCTGGCTGTCAGATTGAAAATCGGAGCAAAATCTGGCTGTCAGATTGAAAATCGGTATTCCGTAAGAGCGAAAACCGAGCCCTTTTGACGTTTAGCAATCGTGTGTGCCGTCACCGAGCAATCACAACTGTCAGTTTGCGATCGCTGTTTCTTAGAGAATCAGCTGACCGGTCTCCTTTCCTCTATCAAGAGAGAGAGAAAGGGTTTTAGGCCATTAATTTACACACTTTTGCCTAATGCAGGTTTGTGAATCGGGTTTCCTTACGATGTTTTCCTTCACCGCTAGCAGATAGCGAATTTTTTCTTTCCCACTCGACCACCATCGCTTTTAACATTTCGATATATTCAAAAAACCGCTTATTTAAAGAGATAGTTAATCATATTAGCAAACAAGCGCAATTGGGGAAGGACCTACAGGATACATAAGACCACAGCTTAAGAACTACATACAGTGGTGTAGCTGTTTCCCTGAGCGTGAGTACAAGTCTCCAGTGCTCATTTAAAGCAGTCTTCTTATCCCAGGATGATCTATAACAGAAAACCATGGTATTACAAATATTTAAAAGATTTTTAGATCTGTATAATTGCCGATATAAAAAGCTTATGAATGCAGGTGTTGCAAGCGTCTATAGGCTACGGTAACTGCTTACCTAATCGCGAGTCGTGTCTGCTTTCGTCCGAAGAAGCATAAAAAGGAATAAATCGATACACCGCAACAAATAGAAACACTATAAATTGTTGACACTTACACGCCAGTGCGAGCCAAATTGAACTTTACCTTCATTCTCCTAAAGAAGCTTTTTATTTATCTATGCAAAGTTAACCTTCTAGTACTTTCTCTTCTCCGATAGTACCTCGTTTCTTATCATATTTGAGGAAAATATATAGTTTGTCTGTTGATCTATTCTCTATAGGCGTAAAGGTAACTTCAATATAATATAGAAAGCTGTTTTGTGAGCACAACGCAGCGTGGGGAATTATCGTTACCTTCACAACTGTGTTATGTAAAGTGTCTTGAATAGAACAACTACGAAGATTCTAGAATGTACTAGATCGGGTAGGGAATACATTATATTTCATTTGGGATATAACATAGATATTTTTTCGGAAAGATTTTAGTCATGTAGCCAATAGAGAGGCAAGTTCCCAGCATATAATGTAGTGTAGTGCACAAGTGTGTGTGCAAATATAGCTGTAATCTCCATTCCTTTATTTTCATAGTTGGCCTCATACTCCGTTTTAAGAGAAGTTGACAGCTACGTACTGCAGTTGTGTTGTTTGTGCAAAGCGCTGGAGACCTGTACACACCAGTGTGTGTACAGGTAGAGGAAAAATGTATCTCAAAAGAACACCGGAGACCCAGCGGTCTCCGGTGTTCTTTTGAGATACATTTTTGAAGCAACCTCTTGGGATGTCAAATCGTATTTTGTTGCTTCAAAAAAGTATCATTCATTTAACACAAAAAACTGTTGTTATAATTTTTCAGGCCCGCAACACGCGAATAATTCCCAAGTAATGTATGCGTCCATAGGCTACGGTACTATCGGCGGGTTATATGCTTATTTTCCATCTAAGTAATATAATAAAATAGGCACAACAATAGTATTGACGTCACAGTGGCCCCACGTTGGGCGCCACTGTGACGTCCTCGTGTTTCTGGACTGGCCACGTGGGTCAGCTAGCCCACGAGGTAGAACACCCTTCACATAATTATCGTTACAATAGTCATCCTATCTCAGTCATGGGTCTTCCTATGTCCTTTGAAGCAGTGGTGGCCGAGTGGGAAAGTAATCGACTTGCACGCAAGAGGTGCGAGCTCGATCCCGGGCAGTACCAATGTGAATTTCACTTGGTGGAGTTTATATGTACATATCAAATGAATCGCCTTCTGCTAACGGTGAAGGAAAACATCGTGAGGATACCGACATGTCTTAGAAGAAATTTTAAAGAAATGTCTGATTCACCAACCCGCATTAGGCCTAATGCGGGTTGGTGAATCAGACATTTCTTCAGGGTGTGTGAATTAAGGCCTAAACCCTCTCTCTCTTGATAGAGGAGTGGAGACCCAGCAGTGGGACATATATGGGTTGGTATTTACATATTTGGTGCTAAAGTAGTGTTTTCATAAGTGTTAGCGGCGCAGATCAATAGATCGGCAAAGTTAAGCAGCCTTGCCGCGGTCGGTCCGTAAAAGGTGTTGGACTGTTGGTCCTGCGTCTGATCTCTCTTCGATTGTGTCGGATTACCATGCCATCAGACTATGAAAGTAAAGAAAAAATTAGTGCATCTGTGTTTGCGCACACACTTGTGCTCTATAATATGTCCTGATCTACGTTACGATTGGCCGTCGTGACTGAAATCGGTCTGGACGACTATTACTCACATGTCACATCTTGTCATTTTATACATTTATATCTTCGTGCCCAACGTACTTTCTGATACCCAGAAATTGAATTTGCAATATTTTCCACACCGACCTTTACTTGTCAGCTGCGAATAGTACGCGTTACTTTGTCATTTTCAGTATAAATTATATCAAGAGCTGTAGCTCAAGAGTTAGTTTACGATTTAATATTGAAAATTTGCAGCTGTTGCACTATTAATGCGATTTTTTTCTAGATTTTAGAATAGAATAGAATAAGCGTTTATTAGCACACACAAAACAAGTTAACAACAAGGATAGACTAGAAAATATTATAGGTAAGTAGAATAAGTATATGGAGGACAAAAAACAAACCAAAAAGCCAAAATAAACAGTAATAACACATCATAGCAAATAAAAAAGAAATATATTATATATCTATATTTTGTTTATATTGATGGCATTTGAATTAACTAGTAGGCTAACGTTAGTGGCAAAAACAAATAGTAAGTAGCTGTGTCTTGTGAATCATTCACAAGACACAGCTACTTACTATTTGTATCTGACGTAGGACCATTTTTTTTGCTTTTAACGTGTTTTTAGAGACACGCAGGTGTCAACACTGTTAATTTCCTGACTTTGGCCAATTTGAATTCTTGACAGAAAAAAAATGGTCCTACGTCAGATACAAATAGTAAGTAGCTGTGTCTTGTGAATCACAAGACACAGCTACTTACTATTTGTATCTGACGTAGGACCATTTTTTTTGCTTTTAACGTGTTTTTAGAGACACGCAGGTGTCAACACTGTTAATTTCCTAACTTTGGCCAATTTGAATTCTTGACAGAAAAAAAATGGTCCTACGTCAGATACAAATAGTAAGTAGCTGTGTCTTGTGAATCACAAGACACAGCTACTTACTATTTGTATCTGACGTAGGACCATTTTTTTTGCTTTTAACGTGTTTTTAGAGACACGCAGGTGTCAACACTGTTAATTTCCTAACTTTGGCCAATTTGAATTCTTGACAGAAAAACTGACATCTTTTTTAAACCCGACCCGGGAATCGAAACACAGACATTATGATCAATAGTCATATTTACCGACGAAATACAAGCATATGACCTGCCCGATGGTAAGCAGTTACGGTACCCTACGGCTAATACCGGCCTACTGTTATATTCCAATTTCATCATCATCATCATCTCAACCCATAAACGTCCCACTGCTGGGCACGGGTCTCCTCCATATATTTGGAGGATATTAGCCTACTACCACGCTGGCCAGACGGGTTGGTATAGGGTTTTGTTTCGAGTTTTCCCTCTCTTGGTTTTCTTCTCTTATTCCAATTTATTATCGTTAAATAATAATTTAATTATTAGAAGAACATCTTGACAGATAAGAAAAGAGGTATTGGCACTACAATATACAACCTTCATGTAAATCAAGTTGACATCTTAGACATATTAAAATTACTAGTAGGTACTAGTGACTATCGTAATGAATATTTATTATTATTATTTACAATATTAAAAGGGCAAGCTTAAGCCTATCTACAGGTTATATGGGGTGTTACAAAAAGATTAAATTATTAACTAAAAATATAAGATTTTTTTAACCGACTTTAAAAAGTTTGGAAATGTTTGATTGTACAAAATGTTGAGATTTGAAGATTGACGTGGCAACGGTCTAATATGCTCTACGAAGCATGGTGGCTGTAACTACTCTCACTGATCCCTCCATTGCTATACCTTTGTGGTTTTTTTTTTATGTATTTTTTTAAAAATCCTTTTGTAACTACCTACTAAATAAAATACGTTGGCATAGGTAGGTACTTCGTTTTTGTAACACTCTGTTTAACTAAATAAGTGCTGGAATTCGTTCTTGAAAACTAATATCGTCTAGTCTTCGTTTTGAATATTTAGATATTACTATTAGGTTCATAAATTAAATTTATATTAGACTTGGATAATTTTATTTTGAGTCCATTTTAGAGACTCCGTAGATTCCAGACTTACTAAAGACCAATAGTGTGATTACTGTACTTGATTAGAATAAATATGAATGAGTCTATTTAATTAAATTCGTACGATTATTATTTTACTCTTAAAACCATTAAAACTATAATTGTATGATTAGCAACAGAGAATCAAGCTGTATGTACGTGGCCATTTCTTTCTTTTTTAATTCTTCAATGTACACAATAAAAATACGCAGATAGTGTTAAATAGGCATCAAGCATGATGGAAAAAGGCGAGCTTAACTTAAAATTGAGTTCTCTTAAAGCAAACCTCTGAGTAGTGGAATGTTTAGGTGAAGCTAAGAAACTAAGTAACCGAAGTGTAGATACATTTTTTTTATATTACTTGGGTGGCAAACAAGCATACGGCCCGCCTGGTGTTAAGGAGTTACCGTAGCCTATGGACACTTGCAATACTAAAGGTGTCCTTCGCGTGTTGCCTAACTTTTTTTATACCAGGGCTTTTTTGAGATGGAGTATCCCTGGGATAGGAAAACGTTTCTTTCAAAACGAATCCCCAAACGAACTCAGGAGACCTGTACTCAGACACAAGAACACACATACACCGTACATATAATAAATAAGAAGATAGTAATCTTAAGCCACGTTTTAATTAATTCTTCATACTAATTTGGAACCGGCTAAAGATCGGCCGATCAAAGTCTGTAGTTTGCGGGGCTCCAATCTAGTAGTTTAAATTTTGAGATTTTAAACATAATGATTTAGTATCTGCCACGGTGGCATTGCATTCTTCTTCTTCTGCATTAACACTAATGTACAATAATAATAATAATATATGTTTTGCGCAGTTTGCTACTCTTCTTTGAGATCTCTGACCGTTATCGGTCTAGGGGACATTAATGTTATTAATTAACAGCCAAAAATAAGGTTAATTTAAAGTAAGCAATATAATAAGGGAATAAGTCAGGCAGATAATAACCACTGAAAGAGAGGGAAAATACGAAACAAAACCCTATACCAACCCGCCTGGCCAGCGTGGTATAGTAGGCTAATATCCCTCCAAATGTATGGAGGAGATCCATGCGCAGCGGTGGGACGTTTATGGGTTGAGAAGAAGAATATTATGTAAGTGTATATAAGTGTGTATGTGCGGGTCAAAAAACTGAATCTATTTATGCAACTAAAAAAATTGGCATTTTCGACATGTCGCCCTGTACCTTCGAAAGTAGGGACCTTCGAAATAACAAATCTTAAAGTATCAGTCATTTTTATTCGGTAATCAATGATTTAGATATTCCCGTGACGTACGCTGGATGTTTTTCTTTAATTCGCAAACAGCCATACCAAATCTCGCTTTATGAAATAAGTAAAATACGTAAGCGAGTCACTTTGTAGGTTGTAAACATTACTCTGTTGAGTAATGTTTACTTACATTGATTGAGTCGCAAATAAACGATACGCATTAAGCATTTCTTGTAAATATTTCTGTTGACGGATTATGGAGATTCGTTAGCGGGAGAAGATACTCGTAGTATTTAAACAATTACTGGGGCCTATAAATATGTAAAAGGTAAAGTTTTAAGAGAGGTAGGGCACCAAAGTAGAGAGCAAGACCGACTGGGGATGGACACTTCCAGCTAAATGAAAGCTTGATAAAGAGAAGTAGGGCACTATACACGAGAGCAAGCCCAACTGGGGAAAGGATATCCACCTTACAGAAGACCACAGCCAAATAACAACACATAGTTGTAGTTTTAAAACGCATCCCTAAATGAGCGCTGGAGACATGTACATACAGAAACACAAATACACCGCTGTGTGTAGTTATTTGGCTGTGGTCTTCTGTAAGGTGGATATCCTTTCCCCAGTTGGGCTTGCTCTCGTGTATAGTGCCCTACTTCTCTTTTTACAAGCTTTCATTTAGCTTGCAGTGTATGTCAGTTAGTTTGTTTGTATGTTAGGGTCAAATCTTGTAAGCTAGATTTAAAGCACTTCACGGTGTTTGATTGAGCTGAAATTTGGTATACCGGCTAAACCTTGATGAGAATGCAATAATATGGTACCAAAGAACTGGTGTGATGATCCATTCGTAAGGTGGCCATAGGAACTCTTCAATAAACAAGATAGCCGCGTCGTGTTTAGGCTCGTAAGATTGATCTTGACCAGTACTATATTCCTAGATGAGAGAGATGGCAATCATCAACAAAAAAAGACAGCCGCGTCGTGTTTGGGTTCATACATATTTAATGCATAAACACCCATAAATTACAAAAAAAAACTATAAAAGCTTGTGTTTAAAAATATTAAAAAAAAAAGTAAACTCAATAGTCTAACATGATCATTAGCATAAACATACCGAATTATTCTTACCAAACAAACATACATACAAACTCATCGGTATCTACCTACGTACTTACAAAACACAAACCATCACGAACTGTTTAAACAACATTGAAACATGTTAAAAACCATGACAGTGTACAAGGGTGTAATTCCCGCAGGCATGTGGAGACACGGGTAGGACAAGCCCGGTCAACATAGTCACTGTGTTTCGTGATGAAGTGTGGGATGAATGTACCTGGTCCGACTTATTTTATGAAGTGAAAACTTCTTTAGTTGAGCACTTTTTGGGTAAACAAATATCATGGAACTGGTGTCATTGTCATCGAACGCTTTCCATATTCAAACTTTTTGGGTGAACAAAAATCACGAAATTCGCGTTATCGTTACCGATCACTTTCCATATTCAAACTTGTTGGGTGAACAAAAATCATAGAACTCGCGTTATCGTTACCGATCGCTTTCCATATTCAAACTTTTTGGGTGAACAAAAATCATGTAACTCGGGTTATCGTTACCGATCGCTTTCCATATTCAAACTTTTTGGGTGAACAAAAAATATGGAACTCGCGTTATCGTTACCGATCGCTTTCCATATTCAAACTTTTTGGGTGAACAAAAAATATGGAACTCGCATTATCGTTACCGATCGCTTTCCATATTCAAACTTTTTGGGTGAACAAAAATCATAGAACTCGCGTTATCGTTACCGATCGCTTTCCATATTCAAACTTTTTGGGTGAACAAATATCATGGAACTGGCGTCATCGTCACCGAGCGCTTTCCATATTCAAATATAATAATCTAATAGCTCGACGATACAATTCACAAGTTACTTAGTTTTCCCTTCTTTCGGCAGTCCCCAAAGACTGTCTCGCATGTATTCTTATGTAAGTATAGATGACGTCACACTTTATTCCAGCTAGCTCAGTAACTGCTTAACATCAGGCGGGCTGTATGCTTGTTTGTCACCAAGAAGTAATGAAAATTTTAAAACATAATATGTTATATACTACGAATCTTTATCGATCTATGTTACCGACAATGTGTGTAATTCAGGTATTTTATACAAAACCTAACCTCTATAATGACGTATAGCTACCTCTCAGTATTGCAGTGACATGTGAAAAGATAAGCAAACAATATTCAGACGAGAACATCATTGTTAATTATACCCACGTGGATGGACCCATTGTATAGACCCCTACATCCAGTTCAGTGAATATAAGCTGGAACTGTGGGCCAATCAATAAATCACCATACTATTGGCTTGTAGACTTCCAACAATAATTGTACAGCGTTTTGATATCAGTAGGGTGTGAAGCAAACATTTTGGAAGCAAACTTTACCCAAGACCACACTACAGCCAAATAACTACTTACAGTGGTGTAGACTGCCTTGGTGGTCCAGTGGTTGCAGTATGCGCCTGCTGTGCACGAGGTTGTGGGTTCGACTCCCGCACAGGACAAAACTTTTTGTGACTCACAAAGAGTTGTTATGAGTCTGGTTGTAATTTGTGTCCGTTAATTGTATGTTAGTAAAGTCCCCCGCGACACAGAGATTGCTCTCTAGTGCGGAAGCTGTGACCCTATTGGTACATGTAATTACGCTGACATAATTATTATGTTATAAATAGAGCAAAGATTTGTGTATGTACTTTGTGCCAATGAAATAATATTCTTTCTTTCTTTCTTTCAAATATCTAAATCTATAGGTAGGTATTAATGTTATTATTATGTCACGCGTATGTATGGTCGGCAACGGAGTTAGCTGTACAGAGGTACTATATGAAGATTAGTTTTTTAAACCATTATATAAAGGAGTTAGCTGTACAGGGCTACTATATGAAGATTAGTTTTTTAAACCATTATATAACGGAGTTAGCTGTACAAGGTACTATATGAAGATTAGTTTTTTTAAACCATTATATAACGGAGTTAGCTGTACAGGGCTACTATATGAAGATTAGTTTTTTAAACCATTATATAACGGAGTTAGCTGTACAGGGCCACTATATAAAGATTAGTTTTTTAAACCATTATATAACGGAGTTAGCTGTACAGGGCTACTATATGAAGATTAGTTTTTAAACCATTATATAACGGAGTTAGCTGTACAGGGCTACTATATGAAGATTAGTTTTTTAAACCATTATATAACGGAGTTAGCTGTACAGGGCTACTATATGAAGATTAGTTTTTTAAACCATTATATAACGGAGTTAGCTGTACAGGGCCACTATATAAAGATTAGTTTTTTAAACCATTATATAACGGAGTTAGCTGTACAGGGCTACTATATGAAGATTAGTTTTTAAACCATTATATAACGGAGTTAGCTGTACAGGGCTACTATATGAAGATTAGTTTTTTAAACCATTATATAACGGAGTTAGCTGTACAGAGGTACTATATGAAGATTAGTTTTTTAAACCATTATATAACGGAGTTAGCTGTACAGGGCTACTATATGAAGATTAGTTTTTTAAACCATTATATAACGGAGTTAGCTGTACAGGGCTTCTATATGAAGATTAGTTTTTTAAACCATTATATAACGGAGCTAGCTGTACAGGGCTACTATACGAAGATTAGTTTTTTAAACCATTGTATAACGGAGTTAGCTGTACAGGGCTACTATATGAAGATTAGTTTTTTAAACCATTATATAACGGAGTTAGCTGTACAGGGCTACTATATGAAGATTAATTTTTTAAATCATTATATAACGGAGATAGCTGTACAGGGCTACTATATAAAGATTAGTTTTTTAAACCATTATACAACGGAGATAGCTGTACGGGGCCGCTGTATGAAGATTAGTTTATTAAGAGAACCATTTTGTATATATTTCTGTGGAATTTTGGTAACAGAGTACAATTACGTTAAAACTACAGATAAAAATATATTTCACACAAACATTTGTTTGCCTAAAAAACTAATCCTCATATAGCAGCCCTGCCCCTTTAGACAAGTGGCATAAACGATAGTCAAAAAAGCAAATGTCTGGGACTTGACCTAAGTGTACGATTTTATGTCGTAAACTTACGTCAAATCCCATACCTTTGCTTTTTTGACTTTTCAATTCGACTACCGTTAATGCCACAGTCCAGAAGGGCTGTTCAACTATCTCCGTTGCCCATCATACCTCGAAAAACGAGATCAACAGAATTCGACTCCAGAAACTCTTTGAACGATTATTATTATATACCTATTCTTAGTACCCATACATATAATAATATATAAATGATCTCGAACTCAACAAAACCCAGTCCTCCAGTCCCATATCCTTATACAAAGCTATATAATTCACGTATTTACTCGGACACCTCAGGAGTAGAACTAATCCGCATCACTTGATTGCGTACTACCGAGACCATTCGATTAACGGTCTCTATTTAGTTTGAATTGATTAACTGAGACGACGTTTGATGAATACTGAGTACTTGCGAGATATTATAATAGGTACTAGAGGCCAATAGCGATCAAAATTAGGAGCAAGAGAGTTATAGCTCCATACATTTAGTAAAGATATACCTAGTTTTTAGATTTTTACTAAGATCGCAATGTGATCTCGACATGTTTCTATCTTATGTATATAAAAGGAAAGCATCTTTTATTGCCATACAGTTGAAAGCTAAATTTATATATTTTTTTCTTAATTGTTTCTTTATTTATCAAATACTAGCTGTTGCCCGCGGCTCCGCCCTCGTGGATGGAGCCTATTTGTTATTCCAGACCATAATCTATCTCTGTGCCAAATTTCATCCAGATCCGTTCAGTAGTTTTTACGTGAAAGAGTAACAAACATCCATCCATCCATACTCACAAACTTTCACATTTATAATATTAGTAAGGATTTTTTACCTAAATTTAATTTTGTATGGTATATTGGTTTTCGTCCCTTTTTGTTAATACTACTCGTAATATTGTAACTCATATTATCAAATTGTAAATGTTATACTCTGGCGATTAAAAAGAGTGGTCGGGCCACTCTTTTTAATCGCCAGAGTATAACATTTTTCTTGTTAATTCTTCTCGAGGCCCTACTCTAAACAGTGAATTGGCCGTAGGAAAAAGTATGCAAGCATTTGTTTTTATGACGTTCATAAGTATCATCTATTTGATCTAAATGAATAAATGGTTTACTTTGACTTTGATACAAGAGAACAAGCCTGGGGAAGGAACTTCACCTTACAGAGGACCACACCTGTGTGTGTGATACATCCCTGGTGTTTTTACTTATTTGATGCTGACTTAAAAGCTCCACCATGATATCGTATAATCCCGGGATAGGAAACCTTTTTCTTGGTTAGTTTATATAAATAGTTAAAAGAGGTAGGGCACCATACGCGTGAGCAAGCTTAACTGGGGAAGGACCTTCACCTTACAGAAGACCACAGCCAAATAACTATACACAGCGGTGTTGTTGTGTTCTTGTGTGAGTACAGGTTTCCAGTGCTCATTTAGAGCAAACCTTTTTCTTTAAATCCTTGAGATAGAAATACGATTCGTTAAAAAGGCACACTCCATCATAAAACTCTGGTGTTAATTTTTTTAGGGCAATACGCAAGTAATAGTTCTATTATTGCAACCATTGGACGCGGTGACCGAAATTGATCTGGATGAGATTTCTCACTTAAGGCAAACAGCTTTTTAGGCAAATCTTATTTTTAGGCAATAACACCTTCATTGGCATCTCGCGTTTAAGGTAACTCGATCAAAAGGGGACGATTATTAAGGAAACATAGTGTGGCAAGTTCAAATATCACAAATGTAGCAATTACCTATCCTCTATCCTGCCCATCTTTACGACATCAATTCTGTTTCTCTATTGGCCAATTTACAAGGGCATACAACTAAAACTACACGCATCAAAGTATTGTGAGAGGTCATAGTGACAATTAACACGGGGCCCTCGAGCCCGACCCTAAAGTTCTGTGAATCTCCATACTTAAGCTAAGGGTATACCGATGACTTTCATACATGAGAGAATAGATGAAATTTTAAAATACAGTATTGAAATAATATCTAAGTATTTCAATTAATTTTAATGAATAAATATAATGTATTTTTCTATGCTGCTTAGGTGGCAAACAAGCATACATCGGGACAATTCCACCCACATGCCCACCGCTGTGACTCCTGTTAGCCAGGATTAACAGCGGAGTAACTAACTGATACACCGAGCTTTGACATTCGTTCGTCCAGTGGACAACTAAACCTACTGTCTTGGACCCCGCAACGAATTTAATTAATAAATAGTAAATAGTTATACCTGTGGTGACGGATTAAGAATACAAATGTCACCACCCCCTTCTATCCCGAGGGTGTCGTAAGAGTCGACTAAGGGAGTAAGTCTAGCAGACAATATTCACCGGAAGAGAGGGAAAACTCGAAATAAAACCCTATTCCAACCCGTCTGGCCAGCGTGGTATAGTAGGCTAATATCCCTCCGAATGTTTGGAGGAGACCCGTGCCCAGCAGTGGGACGTTTATGGGTTGAGATGATGATGATGATGATGAGTTATACCTGGGGCATCATTCGGATTTTGCCGACCCAAAACGTTGTAACACCAGGCTTTTGAAATGATGTATCTCTAAGACATCTGCAGAAGGACAGGCGATGGAGCAGACGTGTTCTAGAGTGGAGACTGCGACTCGGTAAGCGTAAGGTAGGGCGGTCTCTAGCTAGATGGACCAATGACCTAAAAAAGGTCACTAGGAAGGAATGGATGCGGCAGGCGGAGGACCGGGTGCTGTGGCGCGTGTTAGGAGAGGCCTATGTCTAGCAGTGGACATCGATACGCTGAATAATTGATTGAGTAATGAAGCATAACTATGCTTGTGTGTTATTTAGCGATCTGTGTTTTCTGCACAGTGGAGGTCCTTTCCCAATCGGACTGCTCACTTATACATATTGTGTCCTTATTTTCTAAACTTTACTAACGTTATTGTCTTGTGTTATATCAAAAATTCTAAGATATCGCTTAAATTAATATTTGAATGCTATTACAGCGAAACTTCCTACCATACAATGTTGTTATCCTATCTTATAAGTGCCTTACAAACTAAAAAAATAAATGAATGAGTTTTATTTACAAGCCACCACAGCTACGTTATGAAGAATGGTAACCGCCAGAGATACAGCAAATCCTATAATACCTGCTTTAAAGTTAGTGATCTCTTTGAACCTTATTTGAAGAAGGACATGTCGTAGCAATATAGATTTGATATAGTTTGTATGATTTGTTGCTTGTCTGCACTCGGCCTTATAAAGTGTTCAGGATATTATTGCGGGTGAGTGGACATTGTAGTTTTCATACTGTCATATAATGTGAGGTTATATGTATGTGTGTATGAAAGGGTATTAATAAAGGTGATACCTGTTATACGATTCCATTTTTTAAACGTACGTATGTATACTTTAGGAAATAATTGAGAAAAGTTTATGAGAGCTAAGTATACTTTTAGTAGTTGAGGAATAATGTCCTCCTACCCGTAGTTTGGAGATTCACGTGGGAGATATTATAGTGCACAAGTATGTGCGCAAAAACACAGTTCACAAATAATAATCCTTCTAATATTATAAATATGAAAGTTTGTAACGATGGATGTATAAATGAATGTTTGTTACTCTTTCGCGTAAAAGCTACTGAACGTATGAAAGATGAATGCGGCGATAACCGACATCGACGCGGATTTATAGTCTATCATGGAAAACCACTGTTCTCGTGGATTGTATGCGCAGGCAAAGTTAAAACGGCGGCTGGTGTTAACATTTTTCGGTTGGCTACACGCAAGTTATACTTCTGTCATAGCAAGCGTCTATAGACTACGGTAACTGCTTACCATCAGTTGTGCCGTATGCTTATTTATCGACTAAGTAGTACATCCTACTAATATTATAAACGCGAAAGTTGGAAGGATGTTTGTTACTCTTTCACATAAAAACTACTGAACGGATCTGGATGAAATTTGGCACAGAGATAGATTATGGTCTGGAATAACACATAGACTACTTTTTACAGCGATAACCGACATCCACGCGGGCGGAGCCGCGGGCAACAGCTAGTAAAAAAAATATTTAGTTTGAGTTTTCCCTAAATATTGCCAGATGATTTATTAAAGCTTACCTACCGTTACCCATGATACCTTTAATATCTACCGTAGAATATATAAATAAAATATAAAGGATATATATTGTGTGTGATCTGAGAGGCCGGTTAGCATTACTTCAGCTACATTACCCGCCGTGAAGGACTGTGCCTTTGACCAAGTAATAAGTATAGAAGGGCCAGTTTGTTACAATGGTGATTTTTTTATACTACTTAGGCGGCAAACAAGCCCGCCTAATGGTAAGCAGATGGTGCCTATCGGGACAATCCCACCCACATGCCCACCGCTGTGACTCCTGTGAGCCAGGATTACAGGAGGACAGCAACCAACAACAGGAGTTACCAACTGATACGTCGAGTTTTGACACTCGTGCGTCCCGTGGACAACTAAACCCCGCAATGGAGGAGTTATGGTGCGTACCTAAACATAAACACCAGGGTTTTATTATGATGGAATTTCCCTGGGATAGGAAAACGTTTCATTAAGCAGCTAAATGAATTATGGAAACCTGTACTCACACACAGGAACACAACTACACCGCTGTGTGTAGTTATTTAGCTGTGGTCTTCTGTAAGGTCTTTCATCTCATTTTTTCAAATAAAGTTATACATATTTTTTAACTCTTTGTTCTAATGATAAAAAGCGCATTACTGCAAAGTAAACCAAACAACGCAATACAACAAAGTGAGCTTGCTTATTGGCTCGCTGAAGAGCCTAAGGGCCCATCTATAGTTACTTGGTTGAAGGATACCGACCATTACCCTATTTATACCTCGCAAATAAGTATTTCTTTACAAATATCGTATAGTAATGGTGATACACGTGTAGGCTTTAGGGATCCGTAGCTGATTGGATATAAAAGACTAGCCGCCCGCCCTGGTGGATAGGATATCAGAGTAGTATTTCCCGGGGTCCCAATTTTTTTTTTTCAATAAAGTAGCCTGTGACACTAAAAAAAACGTGGCTTTCTATCGGTATAAGAATTTTTTAAATCGGTTCTGTAGATCCAAAGATTACCCTCTAACTACGAATTAATCACTCAAACCTTTGAATCCTTGGTGAAATACAATTGTTAGGTAAGATTAAAGCAAATATTGGCATAAAAATACGTACCAATAACTCAGAAAGTAATGTTAGGTATATTTGTTCTTAAAGCAGAAAAAAACTCTGTCTGGCGCGTCTCTTGTTTGACGATCCAAAAACCACCTACAACGAAAATACATTAGGGCTCTTGTGGGCCAGACAGTAATCCTACTAATATTATAAACGCGAAAGTTTGTAAGTATGGATGTATGGATGTTTGTTACTCTTTCACGTAAAAACTACTAAACGGATCTGGATGGAATTTGGCACAGAGAAGATTATGGTCTGGAATAACACATTGGCTACTTTTTACAGCGATAACCGACATCCACGCGGGCCGCGGGCGACGGCTAGTATTCTAATATCACTGTCTATCTCTCTTAAATCATGATAAAAGTGGATGTCTTAATTATATATTTTTTGCTTAGGTCTTAACAATACAGGCTTTCCTAGTGTGAAGACCATAGAATTGTTATTTTTGCCATGTTTATCAGTTGCTGCGCAGAGGTCACTTAGAGTGCAGGTGGTACGGCACAAGGAGCAGAACAGGAGGTAAGATTTGGAATATTTGGTAGTAATATTACAGTATGTTCATCTAAAAATATATATTTTAAATTTTAATTTAATTATATGTATAGGTAAGTACTAATCGATTGATAAAATAATTTTGTCTATATACATATTTACCGATCAAAATACCTTAAGTAAATAAAATATATTAGCTATTTGTATGACGTCAATACGTTTAGAATTATAAGAGAGGTGGGGCATCATACAAGCAAGTAAGCCCGACTGGGGAAGGACCTCCACCTTTACATCCTGACGCACTGGAACACAACACTGCAGTTCCAGTGTGTTAGGAATGCGTTTTATAAAAATCCTTTTTTCATCTCAAAAATCCCAAACAATTTTAGTTTTTTTTAAAGCAGTAATAAACAAGTGATTCTTCAGGTATTGCAAGCGTCCATCCTCTACGGTAACTGCTAAGTATAACACCTACCAATACACCACGTATTACCTGTCTACCTATCCCACGTGAAAAAAGCGTAATGTAATTTTATACTACACTTCTTTTTTATTTATTTATTTTAAAAAGACTGCTTTTTAAAGACAACTCCCGCACTAGAGAACAAGCTCTGTGTTGCGGGGGACTTTACAAACATACAATTAACGGACACAAATTACACCCAGACTCAGGACAACTCTTTGTGGGTCACACAAAGTTTTGTCCCTGTGTGGGAAACGAACCCACAACCTCGTGCACAGCAGGGACATACTGTACCCACTGGACCACCAAGGCAATCAAACACTAGTCTCTAATCGCGGCTTTGCCCGCGCGTACAATACCACGGAAATAAGGATTTTGCCGGGATAAAATGTAGCCTATGTGCTATTCTAGACTATAATCTTTCTCTATGCCAAATTCTATCCAGATCCATTCAGCCGTTTTAGCCTGAATGAGTAAATAAAATCCATCCAAACTTTCGCATTCATAATTCTATTAACTAAATTTATTCCGAACATTGTTTCCTATAACGGGAACATGTAAGATTATTTTCGTAATCAGCACGGTTAGGAGGCGGGAAAATAATCACATTAAAATATTAACAGTGCTCACGTGTCGCGTCTCCTTAATTAAGTATCTTCATTAATGGTTTATGTATTCTCTAGGTTTGTAAGCTGTGATTAAGAATGGCTTACTCCTCATATAAACATTTTAAAAGTAATACATAAATCTTGGTCCGCAAAATGTATCGTGAGATATAATAATAATATTTTTTGGGACAAGACACATCGCCATCTGATCCATAGGCAGAGCCTGTATGGTAACCAGACAATTGATAAACATTGATTGATATTGAGGTAAATTACACCCAGACACAGAACAAAATAAATCTTGGTCCAC
Organism: Trisateles emortualis; assembly: GCA_947095525.1. Classification (NCBI taxonomy): domain Eukaryota; kingdom Metazoa; phylum Arthropoda; class Insecta; order Lepidoptera; family Erebidae; genus Trisateles; species Trisateles emortualis. The sequence continues at coordinate 10,475,117 of OX352749.1, read as the reverse complement.
AAATGTATTGTGAGATATAATAATATTAATTGATCAACATACTTATATATTTGTAAATACATACATATTATTTATTTATTTATTTAGGTAAATTGAGGAGGTAAATTACACCCAGACACAGAACAAAATAAATCTTGGTCCAAAAAAAGTATCGTGAGATATAATAATATTTTTCGGAACAACTCACACTTCGCCATCTGATCGATTTTCGCAAAACTGCGACCATTCAGATATTTTATTTATAGGTGAATTGCCTAATGATTGACTATTAAATTGTCTGATTGTTAGCCAAGGTTAAGTTGCTTTAATTTTAATAACTCAACAACAACTCCCGCACTAGGGAATACGCCTTATGTCACGAGGACTTTTCATACATACAATTCACGGACCCACGAAATTACACGCAGACTCGGAACAAACGTGAACAATACAAAGTTTAGTCCCATATGGGGATTCAATCCACGATCTTCTGCTTAGCATTCAGTGTCACTAACCACTAGACCAACAGGCCAGTCAAGATTATTACTTAGCTTTTGTATAAATATTATAATAGTCATTGTTATATTAGAAATATCCTTTCTGCTAGATTACCTTTAGTTCGCCAAACTACGCAGTGTAATTTCCCTGATATTTTCTTTTCTCAAGGACGAGTAATAAGCATCGTTATATTTTGACCTATGAGGTATCTACATTAGGCAAAAAGTCTGGGGCTTAGAGTTTCTGATATGATGATTCGCTAGCATGATGACATAAATTCAATATGCCTGAGACAGTGATGTTACTTGCATCGACAAGCTCGGTGTTCCATTCCATAAGAAAAACAAAAGACGCTCGGGCATATGACTGGTGTCTTACATTGTTTTGGTTGCAAATTTTCGCGCATAATGCTCATCTAGTGGAGTACATTGTCTATAAAAAAAACTGCAGATAGTGCGCTGCAAATAGTTTGCTTAGCTCGAACGGCAACTTAATCTTATTGTGCCTCTATACAGGCTTCAGAAGGCCTAATGCTATTGAACTGTAATAGTATCCGTCGGTTTGTTTGATTATTTTATTTCTCCAATGCCTTTACCGTACACTACCTGATATTAGATACATGGCAAAAGTGATTTATTTATGTAACCTTTGATAATAATAGATTACATAGGGTTTTATATATACCACTAAGTTGATAAAAGGATTCTTCCACACAGAGTACAACTAACGAAATCTCTGGCTCCAATCTGCCTTCAATTAAGCACGTGTAGTCAACTGGTTAAAGTGGTCACCTTGTCACTGTAAAGTCTGAGTGTACCTGCTTTGTGTGTTTTGTATGTTTAAAAATCCTTACTAATATTATAAAGGTGAAAGTTTGTAAGAATGGATGGATGGATGGATGGATGTTTGTTACTCTTTTACGTAAAAACTACTCAACGGATCTGGATGAAATTTGGCACAGAGATTACGGTCGGTAATAACACAAAGGCTACTTTTTGCAGCGATAACCGACATCTACGCGGGCGGAGCCGCGGGCAACAGCTATACTTTATAAATATACAACACATAGGTCTTCTATCATTATAGAAGACCTATGTTGCGGTATATATACACATATTTTTCAAAAGGAAACTCCCGCATTCGGGAGTTACCTGACGATGGTCAGACAAGCTGTCTGTACGTTACCGGCAATCTCTCGAAGAATATCCAGGTTTCCTAAAAAACAGATACAAAAAGCACTCTAGTTTAAGGCCATATTTAGGCCAGTTTAAAGCACCCATATTCAGGCGTACTCACTGATCAGAACACGATCGACCCAGCTGTGAACAATCGTTATCACGGCAGAGGCCTATATTTTTGTTACCAGACTGGCCACTAACCGATCAAAAAAAGAAAAAAAGGCAGAACTAAACACCTAATCTTTAATCAAGGTTTATTTATCAGCAGAACAACAATCTAAGTAGGTCAAATAACATTACATCCAGACGAAACCGTCAAACAAACAAAACACTACACAACATTACCAATATTTTTTTTTCTTACGAAGTTTTATCAGTAATTAGTAGATTTATCTTTCGATTACGTAGTTTATGTCCAAGTTAGCCAAGCTACACACGTATTGTACACACTAGTACAATTAGTCTTGTTTGTTTCGTCTAAATCTCTTGTGTAGACCTTGCTTTATTGTATTTATTAAGATAAAATCTTTGGGTAAGCAATTGTCTTGATGAAAGATTGAAGATAGGAAGTTGGTTGAAAAATTTTCATGAAAATTTAATTTGTAGATTTACATTATTTTGACTGGATTGTTAGTTTAGTGATTAGTGATGCTGACTGCTATGCCAGAGGTCGCGGGTTTGATTCCAATTTTTTATTCTGTATTAGGATTTAATTTATCTAACCGATTTGTAAAACATAAGGCGTGAATTCGATCCGAACCGATTGTTAACTTACTAATGCGAATTCCACTTTGTGGAATTAATACGTTTATACATATCAAAATTAATTAATCTACCAACAGTGAAGGAAAACATCAAGATGGTATTATCTTGATGTTTTTCTTCCACATGTCGTAGAAGAAATTTAAAAGGTATATCTACACTATAGAAACAAATAAATGTGTAAAAATAACCAGGGAAGACACTAACTCTGCAACACAGTTATTACTGGCGCAGGAGTTAGGGCATTCTTTAAAATATTAAAAATATTTATGTCAATAAAGAACTTGAATTTGGAAAAAAAAAAAATATAATTATGTATATCTGCTCCTCTAGACAAGTGGCGTAAACGGTACCTAGTCGAATAGAAAAGTCAAAAATCAAATGTATGGGCTTTGGCGTAAGTTTACGATCCAATTGTCTAGATGATCTGAGCCTCTAGACAAGTGGCATAAACGGTAGTCGAATCAAAAAGTCAAAAAGCAAATGTATGGGATTTGACGTAAGTTTACGACATTATATCGTAGACTTACGTCAAATCCCATACATTTTATTTTTTGACTTTTCGATTCGACTATCGCTTATGCCACTTGTCTAGAGGCTCTGATCCACCAACCCGTATTAGGCCAGCGATTAGATTAAGGCCTCAACCTCCCTGCTTTGTTGATACAGGAAAAGGGACCTGTGCCCAGCAGTGGGACATATAAAAAATACTAAAGCAATAACTAAATTAACCGCAGTAACATTTCTGTCATTACAATGTTAAAGTTTATAATTTTTAATTACAATTTGAATATTAAACTTTCATTTTACGATCGTAGTAAGTTAAGGAAAGTTACACTTTATAATAGTGTAAAGTTTACTTTGTAAGGTAAATAGTTACCGAACTATGAAGAAGGTTTTGATGCGGTGGAATTAAGTTAGTTTGTGGGGTAATTGCTTTATAAGTAGGTACCTAGGGGAAAGGTTTGTTAAGTTACTCTGGTTATAAAAGTAAGGTAGATGGATTTTATTAAAACTATTGAATTTATATATCAAGTGAGTTCTTTTTTAGTTACAAAGGGGTTAGCAACACGCAAGTGATACCTCTGGTATTGCAGCCGTCCATAGGCTGCAGAGGCTGCTTAGGCGGGCGAAAAGAAACGTATTCGTATCCCAGGGATACTCCCATCATAAAACCCTGGTGTGACAATAATGGGTTAGGAACACGCAAGTTCTCTCAGTCTCAGTTTTCTGGAATTGCAAGCGTCCATTGACTACGGTAACTGCTTAACATCAGGTGGGCCGTATGCTTGTTTGCCACCTAAGTAGTTTAAAAAAAAAGTATTATAAAAAAGCAGGGTAGTCTTATCTATATATCTAAACGAACATATAAATGAAATTAAGGTGTCAGCTCTCTACTAAATGCATATGCCTTTTTACATGTTGTTATGTAATGACAAAAATAATATTAAAATTTTTGTCTGTCTGTGTGTTGCCGCTAATCTTCGCATAGATTTTCTACGGCACTTTCATTGGCAGATAACTGATATAATGGAGCATAATATTGGCTTCTTTTATTTTAAATAAACAATTAGAATTCAGCGCAACTGCAGTACAACAACTAAACTTAATGTCTTTTCATTCATATAAATTCGAAAGTTTGGGTCTGCTTGAAATTTAGCGCAGATATAGGTTATACAGAGGCTACTATTATCCCGAAAAATTGCCTGTATCCGTGGAATTAAGTGAAGTAGTATGTAATAAGGGGCGAGTCCATTCCTATCAAGAACACATTTTGTAATTTATGGTAGTTCACCTCACTACACCGCGTTTAGTGTCTTGTGTGATATTGCCGAATCTGGGTGTACTTTTGTCCGTGCATTGTATGTTTGTTAAATCCCTCATCATCTCAACCCATAAACGTCCCCCTGCTGGGCATGGGTCTCCTCAATACACATGGAGGGATATTAGCCTACCATATAAACCACGCTGGCCAGACGGGTTGGTATAGGGTTATGTTTCGAGTTTTTCTTCTCTTGCAGTGGATATTGTCTGTCTGGCCCCGGGGATATTGTAAAAGTCGACTAAGGGAGTAACACTTAGTCGACTCTTACGATATCTCCGGGATGGAACGAGGTGGTGACATTTGTATTTTTAATCCGTCACCACACAAATTCCTCACTAGTGATAAATAAGTCTTAAAAAGATCGTATACCCGTCTGCTAACCATATTGCGGTAAAGGCGCACTGCTATATTACGTTAACATTCCCACATATGATTTCGTAACTCTACATAACATACATTGTTAGTTTATGAGACAACATTACCATATTATGCGGTACATTAAGTGTTTAATATCGTGTCGCTAGAAGCTTTATAAACTTTAACTTAGATGCAACTTAAAGACCTAAGGACTTAAGAGTTTATAGAGATAGAAGATTGAGTTTATGGCAGAGATTTATGGGGGAGATATGAACCAAAGTTATAGCAAAAGCAATATTGATATAGCTCAAAGAATTAGTCGACTGGAGAGGCAATTGCCGGGCTACATATAGGGAAAGAAACAAAATTATGGAAATTTAAAGAAGAAAAAAGAAAAAAAGACAAAGAAAAAAGCAAATGTCCTCATTTAACTTTTTTCTTTCTTATTTATACTACTTGGGTGGCAAACACGTATAAAGCAACCCTGATGGTAAGCAGTCACACCGGCCTATGGACGCCTGCAATAGCAGAGGTATCGGTTGCGTGTTGCCATTTTTTTTGCAAGTATCCCTGGGATAGGAAAACGCTTCTTTCAAAACGCATCCCTAAATGAGCTCTGAATGCTCACACACAGGAGCAAGACTACACCGCCCTGTGTAGCTATTTAACCTTCCAATAAGCTTTAAAAACTAAACAACCACGTAGATATGTGTACCTTCTTGTAATACAATTTGGACCTATACAAATATACTCGATCAGGTTGAAAATTGGAATGCCTGTTGTCCCTAGAGATGCCTGACAATACGCTTTCGTGCGCAGATGATAAATTAATAGGTTTACAATTGTATAAATACTTTTTTTTTTTTACATAAGTACTTATATGGACAAACATACAGCCCGTCTGATGGTAAGTTACCGTAGACTATAGACGTTTGCATTACCAGAGACAGCACTTGCGTGTTGTGGAAAAATAACACCAGGATTTTGTGATGGAGTATCCATGAGATATAATACGTTTATAAACGCATCCCTAAATGAGCGCTGAAAACCCAGTTTTTTCAGGTTTCCAGTACCAGTAACAAACCTAAATCGCTGTGTGTAGTGATTTGGCTGTGGTCTTCTGTAAGGTCCTTCTCCAGTCGGACTTATATTGTGCCTTAATACTTTGACGGACAGTGAACGCCTATAGACGTCATGACAATAAAATATATATTGTGTCTACGTTACTGTTCGCGAAAGTGATAAGTCTTTTATCTCTTTTAGTTTTTCTCCATTTAAGCTCTTCATAGTAAGCTTTAAGGTTCCATTTAATTTGGCAATTTTTAACACATACTTTATCGATGTAAGTTTACAAAAAAAAACCATTAACAACAAAGTAACCATTACACTTATAATAAATAACTTACCTAAATATAATACTTAATTTTTTTTTTACGTAATTCCCAATAGTCCAATTGGAATAAATAAACCTATAAATTAATAGGATTTTATCGTTAATTGCTGTGCAATTAGCGGGCCATTAGTCGAATATCAGTGGAATGTCGACCGTGACGTCAATAATTACTCCACCATCAAAGCACCTACTACATTTCGATCTTGTTGGTCTAGTGGTCGTTGAGTGCGAGTATCTTACTCCTGATCATGACGTATCGGGTTTAATTCCCAGGTCGGGCCAAAACGATTTTATTTTTAAAGACAACTCCCGCACTAGAGAACAAGCTCTGTGTCGCGGGGGACTTTACAAACATTCAATTAACGGACACAAATTACACTCAGACTAAGAACAGCTCTTTGTGGGTCACACAAAGGTTTGTCACCCTGTGTGGGAATCGAACCCACAACCTCGTGCACAGCAAGCGCATACTGCGGCCACTGGACCACCAAGGCAGTCAAAATATTGTATTCATGTAAAGAACTTTACAAAAAAAACATTTTAAAGACAACTACACAACAAACCTGCACTAGGGAATAAGCCCTGTGTCGTGAGTACTTTACAAACATAAAATTCACAGACACAAATTACACCCACAGTCGAAACAAACATTTATGGAACACACAAAATTTTGTCTCATGTGGGAATCGAACCCACGACCTTCGGATTAGCAATCACTAACCACTAGACCAACAGGCCAGTCAATTTGGTATCAGATGTGTGAGAGTTATCCTAATTACATTATTATTATAAATGATCAAAACACTAATTAAAACAAACTGCAGCATCTACTAACATTAATGGTAGTATTTGTTAAGTGCAGCTTATTTGCATCAAGCTATTAGTTATTAACGTGTAAGCAGTAGTAGCCGTATGCCGGCCATTCTTACAAACAAATAGCACTTCGGAGGCCAGCGCACAATGAACTGAGTTTATACTTGTTAAAGTTATGAGAGGTAGCGATTAATGTTACCAAAAGCGCGGTATTTTGTTATTTTTCCATTAAAAAAGAAAGAAAGAAACATTTATTCACATCTCGCACAATATAAAAAAACAATACAATCATACAGGTAATAGATAGATATACATACATAGAACTAATAAAAATAATATGATAACAAAGGTATGATATAAAATGTATGTGCGAGCCTGAATAGGCCACCATCTCAGCATAATGCTACATACCCATATAAACTCTCGCAATAGGTTATAAGCCCTGTGTCGCGGGGATTTGACAAACATACAATTAACGAACACAAAGTACACGCAGATCCACAATATTTGACTGCTTTGATGGTCCAGTGGTTACAGTATGTGCCTGCTGTGCACGAGGTTGTGGGTTCGATTCCCACATAGGGACAAAACTTTGTGTGACCCACAAAGAGTTGTTTTGAGTCTGGGTGTAATTTGTGTCCGTTAATTGTATGTTTGTATAGTCACCCGCAACACAGAGCTTGTTTTCTAGTGCGGGCGTTGTCTTTTTAAAGAAGAAGAATAACTAAATTTTACTATTTTTTTAAATCACTTACACACAACACGCCGCGCAGTAGTAAATGTATCCAACCGTGCAGTCAAACTGTGACTACCCTATAGATGGTGACAGCATAGTGGTATTTCATTCGAAAGACTCCGTGCTTGAAGGAGTCGTTAGATCACGACAGAGGTCTAAATATGGGTGATTTTAATAAGTCTGTCACCAGGTTGGCCACTAACCAAACAATGTAATCTTTTGTTTTCGTGCCGTAGAAGTATAAGGATTATTGGTAGAGAGGTAGCACCATAGAAGCGAGCATACCCGGCTAGGAAAGCGCCTCCATCATACAGGTCCTAACAATTAAGTAAACACACAGTGGTGTAGTTGTGTTTCTTGATAATACATAAATGGTTGTCCCGAGTCTGAGTGTACTTTGTGTCCGTTGATTATATGTCAAGCCCCCGTGACTCAGGGCTTGGGTCGCTTAGCATGCGATAGGTACCGGGATCGACACCCGGCTCATCGAGCCCTTTTTGTATTTGTTTTTCTACTTTACGTCCTAGTGCGGGAAATGTTTTAAAAAAACGTGTAGCAGTCGGTTTTGTTACTAAATTATGTGTCTCCCGCTATATTCTTCTGTCTTGCATCCGTTCTTAATACGTTCAGTGTAGCAAACACAGCAGTTAGCACTCTGCAAGTTTGGCCCTCACGACTTCCTTACTCCAGCCTTCCACACTCTTGCATATTTAAATTCACCAACTTTGCAAATTGGGGTTAACAGGCATCGCAACCAGAATCTGCAATTGAATTTTATATTTTATACTTTGTCAGCTAGAAGTTTTGAATACCTATATGTAGGTTTGTTTTTGTTGTATGTTTGTAGCAGTATAAGGGCTAAAGGATAGATATTTAAGGTTAAGCTAGCGTGCCACCGTCAGTTTGTAGATGGGTTATCATTACAACATTTCCTACCTCTCTTTTTTGGGAATTTTCTTAAAACACAGCGAGACTCCACTATTCTTTTTGACTGCCTCGGTGGTCCAGTGATCGCAGTATGCGCCTGCTGTGTACGAGGTTGTGGGGTCGATTCCCACACAGAACAGTCTAGGTGTAATTTGTGTCCGTTAATTGTATGTTTGTAAAGTCTACCGCGACACAGAGCTTGTTCTCTAGCGTGGGAGTTGAATTAAAAAAAATAAAAACTTTTTTTCACTTAGCAAACCAGCATACAGCTCGACTGATATACACTTTCGTTACCAGGGCATCGTATGTTGAAATTTGTAAAATTAGGGTAACAGATGGAGTACTACAGAAATAGGAAAACGTTTTTAAAAAAAAATCCCTAAATGAGTACTGAATACCAATACTCACGCTCAAAAACACAACTACACTACCTGTGCGTAGTTATTCCATGGCTCGCTTTCTTGTATGATACCCTACTCTTCTTATAATTTGACTATATTTTTACTTTTCTTTAAAAACAACATCTACATTTGCCAACGTTTTCTATTTAAAACTTTCACAGTTTCCATAAGGCAAATGAAACTTAATGAAAAAATGTGTTCACCAAATAACTGAACTCGTACAAGTTTTCAAGCAATTTGTAAATTTGTCCGTAAATATGAGTGGAGAGGTAAAAACAAGTCCAAATTAGAATTGAATGCTTTCCTTCTTCAACTGCACTTGTTTTCAAATTATTCTTGTGTTTTTACCTCGTGAACAACGTTTATCTTTTAGGAAATATTTGGCATTTTGACAAGAAAATTCTCCAAAGTTAATATATAGGTACATTCTTTATTTAACACCATAAAATAACTACCAATTACATATTTTTTAAAGACAACTCTCGCACTAGGGATTAAGACTTGTCGCGGGGGACTTTACAAATACTCACGGACACCAATTACACTCAAACTCGGAGCAAACATTTATAGATAATACAAAGTTTTGTCCCGTGTGGGGATCGAACTCACGACCTCAGGCGTAACAGTCAGGGTCACTAACCACAAGACCAACAGGCCAGTCAAATTGAATGATAAAATTAATAGCGGTGCTTATCAAAGCCTACACGTACGCGAGAGAAATACTTGTACAATTTTTTTACGCATTTCTTGAAAAGATCCTTAAACAAATAAAAACAAAAACTGACATATTTTCATTAAACGTAAATAAAAGTCAACACAATGAGCTTCCTTAACCTTAATAACTCAGCAAAACACAAGTATCAAGATTGCCAAGTTAAAGCAGACAACGAGCATAAATTCAAGTGAGTACCGGCCAAGATTTTAATTTAACTTGAGCAATACTTCTTAATTTGTTGGTGGAATTTTTAACTCGAACTTTTTGTAGCTATCAACACTCAGACGAACAATTGCTGTGTCTTACACTTAGATATATGGTTTCTGTTATTGTCGGTAGATGGCACTTTGTGTTGAAGTTTGGTAATGAAAAATTATTAGTCTAAATAATATATTTTTATATTTTTTAGTTGGGAAACAAGGATACGGCTTTCCTAATGGTAAGCAGATACCGGAGCTTATGGACGGTTGCAATACCTACCAGAGGCATCACTTGCATATTGCCAACCCATTTTCTTTTAGTATTCATGGCATGGCGCCTGATGTAAAGCTGTTACCGTAGCCTATGGACGCATGCAATACCAAAGCCTTGCGTGTTGCCAACCCATTTTTTTACATCAGGGCTTTAAGATGGAGTATCCCTGGGATATATGAAGAATACGTTTATTTCAAAACGCATCTCTCAATAAGCGCTGAAGACCTGTACTCATACAGGAACACAATTACACTGCTGTGAGTAATTATTTGGCTTTGGTCTTCTGTAAGGTCCTTCCCACGTCCTTCCCCATAAAATATATCTAAATTATTGACCCTTTAACGAACAGTTATGTAGACACAATATAATATTTATTTATTTATAACACAGATATTTTATTGCTAACAGTGAAGACCATGCACAATAAGTGGTATAATTATTACAATATTGGATAATATAATTATAATTAATTACATTTACAAATTTAATTAAATATTTTAAAATAATTTATTTAATTAACCTAAACATATAATTAGTATTAAAATTAATTATTTGTTATGAAATTGAATGATCAAGGTGTGAAAGATTAAAAATATAAATATGTATAAGAAGGTAGCTATTATCATAAAGTAGTAATTAATAGTCAAAAGGTCACAATTCTTGTATACTGCTACCAATGGTCATTGCCTCAATGTGACGCCCTGCGGTGGATAGAAATGTGTGTTCAGTGCATGAGAATAAGTCTAATGTTGAGTCAAGTAGAATGTCATTGATAAGACGGAGCGCAGTAGGGGTGCGTATAAAGCCAGATTGCTTCGACAGGATGGCACTTCTAATATATGTTTTATTGTCATGACATGTATAGCCGTCGCGTCGTCTGTTCTCCAAAGTGATAACAACTCTAATATCTCCGCTTAGCCCTTCTAGAAAAGTGGCATAACCGTCAAATCGAATAGATATAACAGAAAACAAATGTATGGGATTTGACATCATTTCATATAATGTCTATTCGGTTCAACTACCGTTTATGCCACTTGTCTAAAGGGGCTGGTTTCCTCTCAATCAAGAGAGTTTGGTCTTATACTTTTTATTGGTAGGTTAGTTATACACGCTTTTAGTATTACTTCTATGACATGTAGGTTGCAGATGATAAATCATCGTTTCAACTTCACATAGTAAAATTCACATTGGAAAATCAAACTTGCATCTCATGTGTACCAACTACCAGTCAGTTACTCTACCACTGGGCTACCATCTCTTAATACAAAGCGCTTGTAACATAATTCCTCTTTGTAATAACACAACTCAAAGAAACTAAATTAAAGCGATCTTTTAAAAAACTTAAGCAAGCAGCCTTGAGTTGGAATTACAAACATTTAATTTGTTCTCTCAGTTACTTTATAACAAAGGTTCAGAAGTTATTTTAAATAATATTCCAATGATTCCGTTACGAGTTCCACTCGAAGTCTGTTCGGACAACGATGTTGATATCTAGCTGTGGAAATATGCAGCGCATAGATAAGTGTTCACTGTCTTACGATTATTTTATCTCCAATTACTTGAAGTCATATTACCTCGTTGCGAATTTTATCCTTCAAAGAGACGCCAAGCATAGCTCGCTCCATAGCCCGCTGTGCGACTTTTAATTTGTGGACTAGTCCCACTGTGAGTGTCCACGTCTCGGCACCGTACGTCATAACAGATAGGACGCATTGGTTGAAAACTTTCGTCATTCGTCGTATTTAACATCTACTAACGGTAAAAGAAAACATGAGGTAACCCACATGTCTTAGAAGAAATTCTAAGGGCATGTGTGATTCGGTGTCAGTAGTTTCAGAACTTAACCCTGAGCAGTCTTAATAGAGTAGAGGCGACCGAAGCCCAGCAATGGCACATGTATGGGTTGCTACTGTGAATCGTCCTCTTACTTCCCGACTGGCGGTGACTGCTAAGTCAGGGTCACTAAGCACCAAATCAATAAATGAACGTCATTTTATCTGAATATATTGGAAACAGTTATAAAGTTAGTAGCGGGCGCATCGGGTGCTAGTTCTCATAATAACAATTGTTTTACTGCTCACCCCTTTTGGCCAGTCCGTTATTCTAATATACAGTGCGAATGCAAATTTATCTCGCCTAGGGAACGCAATGAGAACTCGCTCTACTTACTAACAAATTATTGCATTTAGTGCTTTAAATTGTTGGAATGTTTTTGCTTCTTTGCTTACGTATTTTAAAGCCGGGACAGTCACGTAGACACTATAGATGTTTTATTGTCATGACGTCTATAGGCGTTCACTGTCCTTCAAAGTGTTAAATATTAAAACAATGTGGAAAAAGACGAACCCTGAGCAGGATTCGAATCTGCGCCTCTCGGGTTCCGACCCACGCGTAATGCCAATTGTGCCATCCCAGTTCCTACTTCGAAGTTCGATTTGTCCACCGCTTTTTACGTCTTGGATTGACGCAGGTTCGAATCCTGCTCCAGGCTCGTCTTTTCCACATTGCTTTATATTTATATATAGCTATTTATGTATATTTGAGATTATTACATAGCTAAGTCAATCAGTCAGTAAGGCGACGTTCACATTCGCGAGGCAAACGCGTCTCCACATCCTGTGGCAGCCTCGTGATGTCGATATCCGCCTTTACAGTTCTTTTGAGTTTTATGTATTAAGGATATTACTTATACAGGTTTTCGTTTAGTCAATGATAATAATAATCATTTATTCATTTTAAAATACTTTTGCAAATTTATACATAATTATATGTAGGTCTTATAAAAAATAATAACTGTGCTCTACAAATTCTGGTGCCTGTACTAAGTGAAAATTTGTACCACAGGCTATATGTGCGTTAGATAACAATACTAAAATAGGTGCATAAATTAAAAAATATTTAATAATCAATAGTCAATACTAATACAAAAATATGCGAATATGGTGGCAAACGATCATACTCCGGCTTTCTTGATGGCGAACAGTTACCGTAGCCTATGGATATTTGCAGCTTGCAGTACCTACCGCTTCACTTAAGACAATTAAGACAGACGAGCGCACCGGCCAAAGTACTTTGCTTAAGTGTTGTCAGCCTAAAAAAATCTATTAAAGTATGTATATCTGTGGCGTAGAATAGTGGGGTAAATAAGTACTGATACCTACACAAGAATACAACTACACCACTGTGGAGGTTGATGATGAAAGTACTTCCCTAGACGGGCTTGTCACTTTTATGGTGCCATACCTTTTTTCGTTAATAGTCTTCTAATTTTATTAAATAAATAATAATGATGTCTTCCAGACCAAATTTGGACTGAACAAAATTAATGAGTATAATTTATATAAACGTGTGTAGTTAGTGTAGTAGTAGTGTAGTATGACTAAGCCACCTGACGATAGCACTGTCTGCTATCGTCAGGTGGCTTAGTCACCAATAGTAAAAAAACATAACAAAAACAAAATAAGTTGGTCCCATACATCTATACATGTTAAAGTAACACAAATAATCTTCCTATCAACCCTAAAACTGTCAAAGTTTCCTCTATTTAATGAAATTCACAGTGTAAAAGGAATGTTCATCTAATTTACTACTGATTATCTGTGTGTTTGTAGGTATGTCTGCGTGTTTCATTCATTCGCCAGTCGTTCCCCGGTCGCGGTTGGATCGAAAACTTTTCTAGTTTCACACCGAGAGGAATTGGATTAAACTGGCAACGAGGGGTAGGTACGAATCGGATTATTTGAAGGCACCCGATTGGTCGAATGCACTTCTCGCTATTTGTATTAAAATAAATTATTCTGAACTTCTAAATTAAACCTTTGTTTACGATCTTATGGGTGCTTGAATTTCTTAGATAACTATACTAATATACTAATTTAATTGATAACTATACTAATTTAGAAATTTGTTCAGAATTTCTAAGAGACAAAGGCTGTTCGTGGCTTTCATGGGATTATAAATATGCAATTTATTTTATTATAATACCTAAATCTTTTTTGTTGTCTTTGTCAGGTAAAATTAGAAGCCCTCTTAGAGGATCTAGCCTAAATATTCGTTAGCTTATTTGACACCTCAGTATCGGTAGATATAGTTATTTTTGGGTTGGCAACACGCGACTGATCCCAAGGTATTACAAGCGTCCATAGACTACGGTAAATGTTTACTATGAGGCGGTCCGTATGCTTGTTTTCCACCTAAGTAGTATAAAAAATGAGATTTCTTGGTTCAGAATAATTCCGAATTTTCTTCAATAATCTACCAAACTAAATTCTAGACCTATGTTAGCATAGTTATAAAATTTAAGAGCGCTCGTAAAACCGACACGGTGCTACTCAAAATTGTAAATTTATGTTTTCACAACAGTAATTAATTTATGATTACCTTCATTTTAATGAGATAATTTACATAATTTTTGTGTATTTATTCATAGGGTTATGATGAATAGTAACCATTTAAATTTTATTTTAACAATTTTATACATCGAAGTAATATCATTCAGAGGCACTCATAACCAGGTGCTTGTCGATAAAATATCATCGGGTTAAGCTACCAAGGGCGCGGTAACCCTATTGATGGTTAACCAATGTAGGGATTTAACCCACAACACGTCGCGCAGTAGTAATAGGAGAGATAACCAATTACTTAGGCTTCGGTAACTGCTTACCATCAGGCGGACCGTATGCTTGTTTGCCTCCTTGGTAGTAGGTATAAAAAGTAGTGATAGAAACTGCGGCTGTAACAGGCACGGCGGGGGCTTAAGTGGGCGATGAGAACAATTATGTCACCAGGCAGGCCACTAATCACTCGATACATAATAACCCAGATATTGAGTAACATCCTAATAGTATAGAATAAGCGTGCTAATAAACCCCTATTCTGCTTCACTACTTTATTTATTTACTAGTTGTTGCCCGCGGCTCCGCTCGCGTGGATGTCGGTTATCGCTGTAAAAAGTAGCCTATGTGTTATTCCAGACCATAATCTATCTCAGTGCCATCCAGATCCGTTCAGTAGTTTTTACGTGAAAGAGTAACAAACATCCATCCATATATCCATCCATCAATTCTCACAAACTTTCACAGTTATAATATTAAGTAAGGATTTTATTTTACTAAGTGGGCATATAATTGTCTTTATATTTAGCGGTTGTATCTATTAGTATTTTTTAGTTTGTGGTCGCTTCTTTTTAACTTCGGCTGCGGCTAAACGATTAATTTGCAATAAATTACTCTAACTTTGTTAATCTGCTGTCAAACTGTCTTCTTCAGTAAAGTTCAATTTTTAAAGCTAAAACTATATTTCTTAAAAGTTTTATAAATATTTTGATACTCGGATATTTTATAGGAAGCGATGGTACCCGAGTGTGAAATTAACTGACTTGTTGCAGATGAGGTGTGAGTTCAATCCCGACTGTATTTCACAAAGTGAAGTAGCTACTAAATATGTGAATTTATATTTACAAATCAAATGATTTTCCATCTGCTAACGGTGAAGGAATATAGCTTAAAGAAACCCACGTCTTACAAGAAATTTTAAAGGCATGGCTGATTCACTAACTCGCATTAGCGTATATTGCTATGCTTTCTTGATAAAGAAGAGGAGATCCGTGCCTAGCAGCGGAACATATCATCTACATTAAACAAGATACAATGTAATTCCCACAAAGTGGAATTTGGTTAAGCATTGGTAATTACACTTATGCATTGTAACATGTAAGCTGTATACAATGATGTAAGTTTTAAGAAAGATGACCCCGCTTCCATAAGACGCAAGCAAGAAGTTTAGGGACGCCTTGAGAGTAGAACAATTTATAGTGGCAACTTATTCTGTTTAATACCGTGTCTCCAAATTATACTGTTTAATCTTAGTGCTTAGTAAAACTTTACTCTATGAGGTCTTGAGGCTTGTACGGTAAATTTGAAAGAAAAGGTTACGCGACTTATTTTACTTAAGACAAAAATAATTTAACAGGTTTCCAGCGCTCATATAGGTATGTGTTTTACTAATATTATGAACTCGAAAGTTTGTAACAATTTATGAAAGGATGTTTGTTACTCTTTCACGCAAAAACTACTGAAGGGATGTGTATTAAATTTGGCATAGATATAGGTTATAGTCTGGAATAGCACATAGGGTACTTTATAAAATCTTAGCTAGTACTAGATAAAATCTTAGTCTTAAAACCTTTGGATCGGCAACACACAAGTGATACCTTAGCAAGCGTCCATAGATTACACTAACTGCTTAACATCAGACGGGCCGTATATTTACCACCTAAGTAGTATAAAGGTATAAATAATAATGATTCATGAAAATAAACAAAGCGTGAGAATGTGGTTGTTATCATAATCTTCGAACATAATAATACAATAGACGTTTCATTCATTCATCAAAATGAGAACGAAAATTTATATGAAGTCGTTCATTCATTGATTTGACAATTGATATGGCAAGTCAGTTATTCAAAGTACGAGTAGTGAAGTCCATACAGATAAAATAAAACCCTTACTAACCTATATATAAAAAGTCTTATCTACATCTTTGTCTGGAAATCAAGAAGATTTCAAGTGAATTGTATATAGTCTCCTTGCTTTAAATACAATGTACAAGCTCAAAATAAATAAAAAAACAATAATGATTACAAAGAGGTTTCAACAATTAAAATTAAAAACTCCAAACCTTCCTTTAGTAAAAATTCAACGAATTCTCAGACTTGCACAGGAATTATCTACCAAACGCATTCAGATAACGGCTCTAGCATTCAAACGGTTCTTTTAGTTCGTTCATTTAGCTCTTTTCGTTCATTCATTTAGTTCTGCGCATTGTTTGTTCACGTTCTCACAGGTTTTTTCTGCTCGTAGTGATCAAAGGAGTCCTAAAATGAGTTTTTCAAGTACCACCGATCGTTTACCGTTATCTCCAAAACGGATTATTTTCACAATTTAATCTTTAAACGTTTTCCATTATTATTTTTCGTGTGTTTCTGTGAATTATATCCATTCATACCTATTTAAAATGGAAGAATATTTATATAAGTAGACATAATAAAAGTAAAAAAATATACATTGTCTTGTGTATCGATTGTTGTCGATACATACATTTTTGTTTATTCGATTTTGTGCCGTATTAGTATGTAATTAAATTCTTCTGTGAAATGAGCTTACTGACGAAGTTTTACCGAAAAACTATAATAGCATGGGATTCTTTTCCTTTTATATCCTTATAAATTATAAACCTTATAGCACCCTGGTATTGCAAGCGTACATAGGCTACGGTAACTGCCTACTATGCTTGTTTGCCACCCTAGTAGTATAAAAATGTATGCTTATGTTACATGAATGAAATAAGAATGGCCTAACTGTCTTCTCTGCAAGCAGTGGATGAACTAGGGGTCTACCATATTTGTATTAAAACGTGACCGACGGAGTTATACATGCTATAAAGAACCGTCCCTTTTTCTCAGTTGAACAACTCACGTTTTTCACGAAAGTGGCCTTTCTGGTGCATAAGCTCCAACAGCATGCTGAACATGTTTGATGAGAGGAATGACGGTGCGGTGATCGACAGATTCACTGCGCTGCATATTCAAAGAAAGCTTTTTCTTTTGCTAAAACAAGTTTTTTTATTTATAATAATAATTATAATATATATTTGGATGTATGTGTAGTTTTTAAATTAAATGATTATTATTAATACGCCATGTTACATAGTCGTCCTGAGCACATAGTCGGGAGAAACAGTAACTTTGTGTACCTTTCTTTTGTTACAAAATGTCTTTTGTTTCTCCATCATCGTTTTATGCGTCTAGATGGTTGACCCTTCATACGAAGATAAATGTTGGCACAAATTGTGATGACCACCGCCTCATGTCATCTCGGTATATCCTAGAGTTTATGACTATTGCATCTTATACGTCACTTTTGTGTGACGCAAAGTCATTGCGTTTTTGAACGACTATGACTACAGCATGGGGTTCTTGCGGTGAGATACACTTGGTGTTGCAAGCGTACGTAGGCTATGGTAACTGGTTACCATTAGACGGGCCGTAAATGCCTTCTATATAAATGTATCTTCTTCTATAGTAGTATAATAAAATAATGTTGTAATTTGACTGCATGATTGTTTGAATGACTTAAGTTCGCTTGTCAATTACCACTGCGCATCGTATTTTGGATTCGATTTCCACATAGAACAAACTTGTGTGATCCGTTTGTTTGTTCCGAGTGTGGGTGCACTTTGTGTTTGTAAAAGCAACACGTGCAGTAGCTACGTGTTTTGTTTATTCATGCTAATATTATAAATTTGAAAGTAACTCTGTATGTTTGTTTATATGTATGTGTGTTAATTTTTCACGACTAAACAGCTAAACGGATTTTAGTGACATTTTGCAAGAAGATAGAAGGTATCCTGGGGAAAGACATAGAGTACTTTTTATCGCGATAATGGACATACACACGGGTGGAACCGCGGGTAACAGCTAGTTTCTAATAACTCTGCTCAGGAAGCGAAATGTTTGGATTAAAGCAATTTGTGTACCTCTCCCTGCCTACCCAGGGCTGGCGTGAAGATATACACGTATGTAACTCTGCTCAATAGAACAAGAGACTTTTTGTAATTTACTATAAAGTCTGTTCTCTAGCTCAAAGCGTCGTATTTCAAACAAAAAGTATCTTTTTCACACACATTCTTTGTTTTTGTCACATACGGTACAATACATTCTCATTAAAGGAAACCCCTTTGACCAATAAAACGTAATAAAAACGTATCTGTAGCCGTAAACTGTTGTCACAATTCAAATTGTCCGTTTCATATTTTATTCATGTGCTGCTCAGTTGTGCGTCGGTATTATGAGAGAGTTACTCGCATCTCCGCCCGCGTGGATGTCGGTTATTGTAATAAAAAGTAGCCTATTCGCTATTTCAGACTATAATCTGTCGCTATGCTAAATTTCATCTAAATCGGCAGGGGTATTCCGTAAGAGCAAAAAACCGAGCCACCGCAAAAACCGAGCAAAATCTGGATGTCAGATTGAAAATCGGTATTCCGTAAGAGCCCTTTTTGACGTTTAGTCAATAGATTATGCCGTCACCGAGCAATCACAACTGTCAGTTTTGCGATCACAACTGTCAGTTTGCCATCGCTGTTTCTTAGAGAATCAGCCGGCCGTTCAGTAGTTTTTACGTGAAAGAGTAATAAACATCCATAGCGCTGCAGCGTCTGCGATGTTGCAATCAATCGCTGAGCTGAGTCCTGTTTTGTCTTGTAACCATTATGTTTTTTTTTAGATTACTGTAATAAGATATATAAATATTTTTTCTTTCTTTCTTCATAGATCCATCCTCACAAACCTATGACGCTTGCAATACCAGAGGTATCACTTGCGTGTTGCCGACCCATTTTTTTACACCAGGGCTTTAAGATAGAGTAACTCTGGGATAGGAATATGTTTCTTCAAAACGTACGTACTCAAACACAGGAACACAACTACACCGCTGTGTGAATATTATAAACACGAAAGTTTGTAAGTATGGATGGATGGATGTTTATTACTCTTTCACGTAAAAACTACTGAACGGATCTAGATGAAATTTGGCACAGAGATAGATTATGGTCTGGAATAACATATAGGCTAACAGCGATAACTGACATCCACGCGGGCGGAGCCGCGGGCAACAACTAGTATAATAATATATTTATAGCTAAAAGACATCCAAAAACCGAATAAACTGAAATAAGCGAAACATTTTAGCGGTTCTACATGCCAGTACGCAAATAACTCGTATTTTGCTGGTTTGTGAGTAGCGATACGCACACTGAATTCTTAATGCCGTTTGTGGAATTGGTAAAAGTGTATATGGCACTATTGATGTGTGATTGCAAGCTTCGTTGATACAGTAGTAGGTTCACAACCAGTTTTTAAAAGTACAACCTGATACGGTACAACTTATTTCATAATAACAATACAATAGCATATTATAACTATAATGGACAACGGGTCTAAATCGCGTAATATTTTCATACCTTTTTAGACCCGTTGTCCATTATTAGAAGAATTTAATACAATAGCAACCTAAAGATGTCCCACTACTGGGCATGAGTCTGCTTTCATCTTTCAAGGGAGCTGATAAATTATAGCCTTCATTTGCGCAAGAATTGGCAATTGCGTAAGACATATAGAACGCAAGTGTGTGCGCAAACACAAGTGCATTCTTTATTCTCTTACTATCATAATCCGATGGTACGGCAATTCCATAAAAAGATCAGGCGTAGACCAAAGTCTGTACATCCTTCCTGAGCCACAAGGCGTGTAAACAACGCCACTTTCCATATTAATTGTACATTTGTAGACAGAAAAACTCAGTATCTATTTTTGACCTGAAACGGGAATCGAACCCGAGACCTTATGATCCAGATCAGTCGCACTCAACGACCACTAAACTAAAAAGGTACCTAGTTAAAACAGTAACATGCTTCGTATATCTATTATAATCTTAAAGCACTGGTGTAAAAAAATAGGTCGGCAGTCGGCAACACGCAAGTGATATCTTTGATATTGTAAGCGTCTATGGGCTACAGTAACTGCTTAACATCAGGCGGGCCGCTTGTTTGCCACCTAAGTAGTATAAAAAAATATATATATTTGCGAAAGTTTGAAGGGATGTGTGGATGTTTGTTCTGAATGGATCTGGATATAATTAGGTAAAGAGATAAATTATAGTCTGGAATAGCACATAGGCTACTTTTTATCCAGGAAAAATCACTGTGTCCATGGTATTACACGTGCGGGCAAAGCCACGGGCATAGGCTAATATATAAATAACACTTTATCGTACACCAAGTTTTTTTTTTTTTATACTACTTGGGTGATAAACAAACATACGGCTCGCCTGATATTAAGCAGTTATCCTAGCCTATGGACGCTTGCATAGCAAAGGTATCACTTGCGTGTTGCTAACCCATTTATTTACGCCAGGCCTTTAAGATGGGAGTATTTGTCATACATTTCTGCCTACACTTTCAGGGTAAAAATCATAAACCTATATGTATATGTTTACAAAATCTGATATCGACATGTAGCGGGTGATCTGTTATATTTACAAAATCTGATATCGACATGTAGCGGGTGATCTGTTATATTGATAACCAATTGATTCATAGATTGAAAGCCGATGGGAACTGGATTTGTCAGGCTTATCTTCATTGAATCAAATTGATTGATTTATTGTCATCGTCGAAGTGTCGTCTACAGATAATGGTATGACAGTACGTGACAAGAGCAAAATTAGGTCTGTATTCTGTAGGATATTGATGGATACCAATAAGCTTATACTTATACAAGACTAGGTCGCCCGCGACATCGTCCGCGTGGTAATTTGGATTTTCCCCGATTTTGCAACATATCTCACTACTGCTCCGCTCCTATTGATCATATGATGTTATATAGACTATAGCCTTCCTAGATAAATGCACTATTTAACAAAAAAAGTTTTTTCTAATCAAACCAATACTTTCTGAGATTAGCACGTTCAACCAAACAAACAAACTCTTCAGCTTTATAATATTAGTATAGATGGATACAGTCTGTAACCGCCATTGATATAAAATATGGCTCCAAAACAATTTTTTACCATACCAGCGAGCAAGCCCGATTGGGGGAGGACCTCCACCTTACAGAAGACCACAGACAAATAACTATACACTGCGGTATATATTGTTCCTGTGGGAGTACAGGTCTCCAGCGCTCATTTAGGGATACGAACGTTTGAAAGAAACGTTTTCCTATCCTAGAGATACTTCCACTTTAAAGCACTAGTGTAAAAAAATGGGTTGGCCACACGCAAATGATACCTCTCGTATTGCAAACGTCCATAGGCTACTGTAACTGCTTAAAATTTGGCAGGCTGTATGCTTGTTTGCCACCTAAGTAAGTATAAAAACAAAAAAAAAGTAATACCAAAACAATGTCAATCCGCCGGCTGATTCTATAAGAAACAGCGATCGCACACTGACAGTTATGATTGCTCGGTGACGGCACACACGATTGCTAAACGTCAAAAAGGCTCGGTTTTTGACCTTACGGAATACCGATTTTCAATCTGACAGCCAGATTTTGCTCCCATTTTCAATCTGACAGATTTGCTCCGGTTTCGCGGTCGCTCGGTTTTCGCTCTAACGGAATACCCCTGCCGGTCATATGCCCGAGCATCTTTTGTTTTTTTATATGGAATCCAACACCGAGCTTGTCGATGCAAGTAATATCACTGTCTCTGTCATATCGAATTTATGTCATCGTGCTAACGAACTAGATAGATATATATTTACTTCGAAAGAGGTGCTCATAGTCAGGTGCACTCGCTGTTCGGTAAACGATCAGCGGGTTAAGCTATCAACGGCACAATAACCCCATAGATGGGTGACCCCATAGTGGTATTTTATCTGAGCGTTTCCGTTCTTCGAAGGGGACGTTAGAAGTCGGGTCCGATTGCTAGCTCTACCAGTCGTTAGATCACGACAGAGGCCTAAATATGGGCGATCTAAATAACTCTGTCATCAGGTTGGCCACTAACCAAACGATAAGGGAAAAATGACTTCGTAATGTTTGGTGGTTTCAAAGCTACGAGTACGTAAGCCATAATGAAATAGCAGGAAAATCAAGGTATTATTTTGCCAATTGTTCTTATGGTCCAATCCTTTTCAGCGAATTAACGTAGTTTTTAATGACATTATCATGTATATGTTTGACATTGAATAACAATAATTAGGTAGATATTTCAATTGAATCTTGTACGAACCCCCGTTACTATTTGAGCTAAACTCACCAAGACCAATCTGTCTATCCAAACAAATGGTATCACAGCAATAGAGCGCGTCGAGCTCGATGGCCAATTGTTTGGGTGACAAGAGCGCTTCACGTCGAGCCTTCGAACAAACACATTGAAGTGCTGTCGAGTACTGTACTGATGGTATGCATATTATGGTAATAGTAGGTATGTATGTAGACCAGTGCAAATTGTTTATCTCAATGTCAATTGACAGGCCTGTTGGTCTAGTGGTTGGTGATTCTGAATGCTAAACCAGTGGTCGTGAGTTCGATTCCCACCCAGGACACAACTTTGTGTGATGAGTGCCAGTCAATGAAAGATGGGAAGGCGCCAAAGTACAAATACCTACCCAAAGTAAATTTAAAATATTGAATGCCGTTGTTAATATATAGATAATAGTTAACTGTTAATTTTAAACCCATATTACTTAATAATTTGCCGGTTTAAAATCTATAGTAATTATTTTTTACAGTATTCTATATAACACACTGAAATACGCTTCGGTATTTTTCGCAAAGCTATCCAAAACCCTGCATTGCGCTGTCCTACAATCCACCAAAATCGAACACAAAAATTCGCATTTTAAAAACGTTCATCCGCCAATATTCCATGCATCCTTCAAAGCCCAAACCTAACGTGTAGATTTTAAAGATTGTAGCAGTTTTGCGAAGCAAAAAAGGCCAGTGGCTGTGCGTTACAGGCGTTTTATAAAAAAAACTATTTCGTTTTCCGATAGATATTCATACAAATGGCGCAATAGCAACACGGACCAAATTGCTTTATTGTCTGAAAGTCAGGCACTGTGAAAATAACTGTCGGCGGTTAGTGGTGAAGTTATATTGCGTCAGTGTAGGCCGGGAAAGGATGGCCAGCGAGTTCGATAGCATGTTGGTACAAAAAGGTTTTGGTGATCGTAGGAGAGCAACAACAAAAACTAGTTTCTAAACTTTAAATTAGGGTTATATTTTTAAGCTTTTATTTAATTGTTGCTTGTTTTTACGGTTTAATTCCGTTTGACACCGTATTCTAAGTTAAATTTAAATTTTGCAACCGCTTTTTTAACTACTTCTACTAAACCAATTCCTATGAAAAGTTGCATAACAATCTTCGCACTTATTGAGATCCCGTGATAATATTATATATAACAGAGTCTGATGATGAAGTCAGGAGGTGAACAGTAACAAGAACTTAAATAAAATCATTTAATTCAATGATGCAGGCAGCTCAGGATTGGCCATTGGGGAGGCATATGAAGGAGGCCTTCGTTCAACAGTGGACGTTATCAGGGTTAGATGATGATGATGAATTTTAAAATGTCTTTAATTTTTAACATTATTCTTCGTATTATTAGATGAAACTTGCGAAGCAGGTTGTTCTATTAATATTTTGAGTCAAAGGTTGTTTCGCCCGCCATTTGTCCGCCCGAGCGGGCGAAACGAACAAATTATAATTGTATATAACTTGTCATGTACAGACAGATTATGATGCTGTCTATACATGAAAAGTAATAAAACCTCCATCGGGTGAGACGCCCAATCAAATATTATAAATTTTGTAATTTGGTCGTTTGGCCCGCTCGGGCGAACAAATGGCGGGCGAAACGACCTATAACTCAATATTTTTACTTTTCACATGTTGGTTACCAATGTAGTCCGTATGTGTGACGTCAGAGAGCCACCGCAATGAATTCAAAACCATCGCAGCAATCCGACTGATAGTAACAGTTCGTTGCAATAGCAGCTTGCCGTTTGATTTGTAAGTATCACCCACAATTTGCGAACTAAATTATTTGAGAACTATATTGTTTGTAGTATTCAAGCACTTTGTAAACCGACTTCAAAAAAGAGGAGGTTATTAATTTGCGTGTATTTTTTTAAAATATTGTTACCTCGTCATTGATGGACCGATTTGATTTTTTTTTTGTCTAAGAAGACATACTTCCAGTTTGGTCTCATTCTTATCAAGAGCCAGTTCTGTTAATGGGATCCATGAGGAATTGACGGAACTCCTCAAAAATTATAGGCATATAATGCAATTTCAATGACCTGAACTTATCAATTATAAGTATTTCACGGATAGCGAATAGATAAGTCTCGTTTAGATTGTTATGCAACTATTACTAAGCAAATGTAATGTAGCAAATAAAAATTTTGAAAATTCTTTCTTTTGTTAAAATTGTTTTTTTGTAGTGTACCACCCCATTCCATCCCGTGGGTGTCGTAAGAGTCGACTAAGGGAGTAAGTCAGGCAGACAATATCCACTGCAAGAGAGGGAAAACTCGAAACAAAACCCTATACCAACACGTCTGGCCAGTGTGGTATAGTAGGCTAATATCCATACAAATGATGAAGTGCCCAGCAGTAGGACATTTATAGGTTGAGATGATGAAGGCATCATATAAACGAGTATACCAGACTTGGGAAAGGCCACCGTATTATAGAAAAGTGTAGCCAAAACAAATAACTCCCGCGCTAGGGTACAAGCCCTGTGTCGCCGCGATATCCAGACTTGGGTTTCCTTGTGGTTATCAAACCCACAACACTCGACGCGGTGTTAATAGCAAGGTGATCACCTTAACCACTACACCACACGTCAAAGAACGTAGTGTCTTTTTGTTCCAATGCGTTAGTAAAGTCTTTATCTGTAACGCATAGACTGCCTTGGTGGTCCAGTGAGTACAGTATGTGCCTGCTGTGGACGAGGTTGTGGGTTCAATTCCCACACAGGAAAAAAACTTTGTGTGATCCACCAAGAGTTGTTCTAAGTCTGGGTGTAATTTGTGTCCGTTAATTTTTTTTATACTACCAAGGTGGCAAACTAGCATACAGCCCGCCTGATGGTAAACAGTTACCGTGGCCTAAGGACGTTTGCAAATTGTCATTGTATGTTTGTAAAGTCCTTCGCAACACAGGGCTTGTTCTCTAGTGCGGGAGTTGTCTTAAAAACAAGGCACAGTCTGTGTACATTCGGTTTATAGTAATTATCTCCTTCACAAAGAAAAGAGCATAAGTAATCCTTCAATGAGAAAATACCTCTATTCTGTCTTATTGCCTTTTATTTCAATAGTTTTGCTAAAAGGTTTCCACACAATAGATACTCCTAGGCCAACTAGGCATATTATCCTCTCCAAATACCGAGATATTGTGATATTTTGTAAAGAAACGGGACTTCGCGGCTATTCAGGCGGCAAATGGTTGGAGAAATATTGTTTATTTCATATGAAACTGTTGCTTAGTTGTTTTATTGAAGGCGGGTAAAATCGGGTAGATTTTCAATGTTTTTAATACTTGAAGGATAGTGAGGCAGATAAACGATAGTTTTTTTGTATTAATTAGGTGGTATAGAAATATTGGGCTCGCCTGATGTTAAGCAGTTACCGTAGCCTATAAACGCTTGTACTTTTTTTTTTAAAGACTATTCCCGCACTAGAGATCAAGCTCTGTGTCGCGGGGGGCTTACAAACGTACAATTAACGGACACAAATTACACCCAGACTCAGAACAATTTTTTGTGGGTCACACAAAGTTTTGTCCTGTGTGGGAATCGAACTTACAATCTCGTGCACAGCAGGCGCATACTGCGGCCACTGGACCACGAAGGCAGTCGACTTGTATTACAATCATTTATAGGCAGAGGTATAACTTGCGTGTTGGTGTTGTTACACTCAGGAACACAACTACACCGTTGTGTGAAGTTACCACCGTTGTTTGGCTGTGTAAGATGGAGGTCCTTCCCCTTCTCTTTGAGACTATCTTTTTTCGAAAAATACTATGTACAAAATTAAATTACGTTTTCAATAGTACAATGAGTAACATACGACTTTATGTGTAACTAAGAAGATCGGTTAGACCACAAAAAAAAACCACTGTTGCCCGCGGCTCCGCCCGTATGAATGTTGTTTATCGCGATATAAATTACACCATGTCCTTCTCCAGGATACTATCTATCTCCTTGCCAAATTTCATTTAAATCCGTTCAGCCGTAGAAAGGCAATAGACAGACATGCACGTGCAGACTACTATAATCTAATACATAAAATTCTTGTGTCACAGTTTTAATTACCATACTCCTCCGAAACGGATTGTCCGATTTTGATGAAAGCCGTATGTCTGAGAATAGGTTGTTATCTATTTTTTATACCCCTTAGTGATAACGGCGCTCCAGCCCAATTTTTTTTTCGAAATAAATAAAAAACAATATTATAATGTTGCATAAAAAAATACATACAAGCCTAAATTGTCTAATTTTTAGCGATGTCACTATTTTTACATGGATTGCAAGTTAGTTTGAAACAAATATCTTAACGACCGACGACCATACAACAAACAAAAAAAAACACCTTATAAAAGTGTGTACTTTAATATTTCTTAAACGATGAAAATAAAGATACATCAGCCAATTTTCTCCCTCACGTAATAATTTGAACTATAAACCAGCGTTTATACCAAGTTATTTATATTCTCAAAGCGCAAGCGTTGCATAATTCTAATGTATTCTGGTTTGTGCAAGACCAACTCTTGGGCTAAACGAATTTGCTGCTACCACCTAAAGTATGTTTCACGTTTGAATTTCCGCAGCCCGTCAACTTACTATTGGTGTGAAAATTGCAAACGAGGTTATATTAATACGAGTTGAATTTTCAAATTTTGTTGGTGAAGAGTTTTGGACTGCAACAAGCTGAGTTTTATATTTAAGTTTATATTGACCGCTGACTTTGTAAACGATAACTACCTCGGTAGCTCAGAGGTAGATGTGACTACTAATCAAGAGGTCCCGGGTTCGATTTAAAGAATGGTGGATGGGCCAAAAATTTATATTGGGTTTTTCTGTCAAGAAATTCACAATAGATGCCCGGAGTTTGGAATCTGGTGAAGTTTACACCCTAGTGCCTAAGAAAGCACGTCAAGCCGTTGGTCCTACGCGTGATCTCGACGCATTCCTACCAAAACGCATTCCATCCAAAATGCATTCGGTTTCATCATGTCATCTTTTCATTCTAGCAAATAGCGAAGATTGTAGTCAGTCACGGAAATATTCTATCATTGCTTTTGAGTCAATTTTGATATATTGGTAGTACAAATTACAGACCAACCGATTATTCGCTTGAACACGTTATTTGCTTTAGGACAGATTCGCTTTATGGCAGATTAGCTTTAGGGCAGACAATAGTGTAGGTACTTAACTGTACAATAATAATAAAGCGATTCTGCCCTTAAGCTAATCTGCCATAAAGCGAATCTGTCCTAAAGCGAATAAGTGGATATTTTAGTCGGTTGCTTATAAGGTCGATAGTTTGATCAAATCTACCTGGTAAGGATTTGATCAAACTATCGTCCGATAGAAAGTCTGCAGTCTGCCAGAGCTTTAAGGTAACACAGCAAAAAAAAATTCTTGTTAAAAATATGCACGTTTAATACGTGTATGTTTCTGAAGCCTGTCGATTGAAGTAACGGGACGGCGCGTGGCGCGGGAACATGCATTCCTTTTTTTGTACCTATTGGTATTTATCGATGAAAATGTGTCCGACGCCATGCCGCCGCCCGTGCTGCTCGGTCCACTTGTTTTAAAAGCTATGGTAGGTATATCACTATTAAATTATATTTTATTACTAGATTAACTAACAGACATAATCCCTATTGAACAAAGAAAGTTTTTTTTTTATATATAAAAGGCAACTCCTGCACTAGGGAACAAGGGAACAACAACCTGTGTCGCGAGGGACGTTATAAACATATAATTAAATGACACAAAGTACACCCAGATTCGGGACAACCATTTATGGATTACACAAATTTTAATCCCGTGTGGGAATTGGGTATCGAACCCACAACACGGCGCGCAGTGGTAAATCGCAAGTTAATCACTTAAGCCACTGAACCAACCGTACAGTCAATAAAATATTAAAAAGTATATCGATAATTCAAATCGTTGCTTACAATTTTAAGCTCAGACAAAAAATCACTTAAGTAGCACTTTAGCTATAAATTAATTATTAAAAAAAACTATTGCTAAACTTTTTCAGACAACGTTTTCTTTTTCATTCTATTACGATGACAACCAAGCATACCGTCCGCACGATACTAAGCAGTTACTGTAGTCTATGGAAGCTTGAAATACTAAAGCATTATTTGCGCGTTGTATCCTATCTTACTTGATTTTTTTTATATACTACTTTGGTGGCGTAGACAAGCATACAGCCCGCCTGATGTTAATCAGTTTCCGTCGCCTATTGGACGCTTGAATTGAGTCTCATAGGTATTAAACACATTTGCAAGTTATAAAAATAATTTAGTTATTCTAGTCTAGTATTTAGTCAAGTTTTATCTCATTTATTAACACACTCGTATATTAATAAAGTAAGTAAATACATAAGCTCAACAATTATTTTCATTTTGATTAAACCGAGGTGTCGAATAGATTGAATTAAAATTCCCCACCGGCTCGTAAGTCCCGCAATAATACGTTACTGGACATAGCACCGTGACGTGCCTCGGTTCTCCTAAGATTACAGGTCAAATACAGAAGTATAACTTCGTACAATACCCATATTTTAAAAATATTTCTCACATTCGTATGCTTAATAAAATGTCAGGGTGATAATATAACGTCCTCATAGCTACTTTTTTTCGAACTTTATTTGAAATTCGTAAGATTACATCTCATCTCAGTCTGATAATGTCCACTGCTGACCGTAGGCCTCCCTCATATGTCTCCACAATGGCTGATCTTGAGCTGCCTACAGTGCCTACATCCAGTGTTTTCCTTATTAATCATTTCAATTCAATAAAATAGAATAAAATAAAAATATAGTCATTTCACAGACATTGAAAACAGAAAATCCAATTACATCTATATAGAACGTAAAAGGAAAAGTCCAGCAGTTTTGGTGTCCATCTGAAACGGCTGAACTAATTTTTATGGGAGTTTCACTGGCTCATATATGTTATGGGGAGTAACTAAAATACTTTTATTTATTAAAAAGAGGTTAAGAGTTAGCTCGTTTCAAATAAAGCAAAAATATAATTTACTAGTACTACTGCGATATGTTCGCCCAATATCTCTGGCCACAAGTCTACCGGCCCACGGAAATGATGTGGCAGGGGCCGGAAGCTCGCCGTGCGTTTGTGGCGACATCTATGCGCTTGCGCCGCATCCGGCCGCAGTCATTTGTTGAACGGATGTTCCGTTTATTAATTGGGGGCCAAAGTCATGTTGCATAGTCGAATTTGTCGTCTGTTTGACATGTAGATTTTGTTTTTGGTCTGTGAAGCTGTGTTGGTTTTTGAAGGTGTAAAAATTACAAGGATTTGTTTTGATTGCTTGCAAACAATTACTGCAGACTATAACCGCTTGCAATATCAGGGCCCTGTAAAGCTGACAAGTCGACATAAATGTCCAAAAATGACTTAATTGTAGAATTGTCGCGCTTAGGCTGTTTAATAAAGGTGACAAATATGTAAAAAATCGACATGAAATCTTTGACATATTTGTCATTTAAAAACGCGTTTAATAAAACTCGACATATGTCAAAAAACCACAGTCAAATTACTTCCGGCAATTGTCGGATTGTCGTGACAATTATGTCAATCTGTGACATATTTGCTGATCATTTTGTTTTATGAAGATAAATGAGGGTAAAACAAGAAATCTTTTTTAAATATTCTACGGTAGTTTTACATAATTACCCGAAATTTTTCGTTAAAGTAGAAATCAGTAATTGTGAAAGAGAAATTGATTCTGCTTTGAAATGACCGTCGTTGCCTCCTCGTTTGTATTTGTTCCAAGTATTCATTATCACTACTCTCACTGCTGTATTAAACCTTTTATAAACACTTTCTTACACCTTCAATATTCAAAATAAGAATCGCGACGACAGAAGGTAATGCACCTGTCAGAATTGTTGGACAATTCTACAAATATGTCAATATGTCATGACAATTTTCTGATTAATAAAGCAGAATTGACAAGTTTTAACGACAAATTGTCGCTTGTCACCTGTCACTCAAAAAGTTTTATTAAACAGAAATATGTCGGATTGTCGTGACAAACGGACATATTTGTGAATTTTCCACTATGACAATTTTGTCACCTGTAAGTTTTATAAAACAGAAACATTGTCGAATTGTAACTTTTTGACATATGTCGGACTTGTCGAATTGTCAGCTTTATTAAACAGGGCCGGTTCCCCTACTACCCTTTATAGGTATACTCATTGTTATATCAGTTTTGTGTTTTTTGATATTCTTATTATACGTTTTCCTTTATTATAATTATTGATAATAAGAAAATGTTTTTTATATAATGGTTTCCCTTCAATGAGTATTGTCTAATAAACTTTTTTTTGTCAATCTAAATCTATGGAAGATTTGCAACGGGCCAAACGACCAAATTACAAAATTTATAATATTTGATTAGGCGTTTCGCCCGATGGAGGTTTTATTACTGTTCATATACAGACAGCATCAAAATCTTTCTGTACATGAAGTAATAAAACCTATATCGGGCAAAACAGCCAATTAAATATTATAAATTTTGTAATTTGGTCGTTTGGCCCGTTCGGGCGAATAAATGGCGGGTGAAACGACCTATAACTCAAATTTTGCACACTGCATGCAGTTATATCCAACTTAAAAGATAGGATAATTTAATAAGTTAATTTATAAAATATATTAAGATATCGATAGATTTTACTATCTATTTATTAATCTACAACAAATAGCCTACTTTCTATATCAGAAAGCTATATACTACATATAAATAACTTAGAAATTCTAAAGCTTTTCACCACACGTTTCTCGCGAACTCAAACAAGAGTGTTTGCTCGGAGCGGTGCCTTCAGGAATTTCCTTTTAGACGACGAGATTCCTTCAAGATAACCTCACTTTATAGTGATAGAAGATTTGCTTTGAATCTTGTAAATACTCGTCTATGTGAATGTCTAATGTGATTAGCTAATGACGACATATTTAGTACGACGTATTTGCTACGTATTTACAAGCGTTCAAGAGAGGTAAGGCACCATACTAGCGAGTAAGCCCGACTGGAAAAGGACCTACTTTCAGAAGGCTACAGCCAAATAACCAAACACAGCGGTATATAAAGACATTTAAATTAATGTATTTGCTATGGCGCGTGTTGGGGGAGGCCTATTATGTCCAGCAGTGGACTGCGATAGTCTGATTGATTGATTGATTGAAAAACATTTACCAGTTGTCTGGTTGCCATAATACAGGCTTTTTCTAGTTTGGGAACAGATGACAGTGTGTGAACTGTCCTAAATACTCGTCTAATGTGATTAGCTAATGACGACATATTTAGTACGACGTATTCGCTACGTATTTACAAGCGTTCAAGCGAGGTAAGGCACCATACTAGCGAGCAAGCCCGACTGGGGAAGGACTTCCTTACAGAAGACCACAGCCAAATAACTACACACAGCGGTATAGTTGTTTGCCTATGTGTGAGTACAGGTCTCCAGTGCTCATTTAAGGATGTGTTTTGTAAGAAACGTATTCCTATCCCCCTTTTTTTTCTTATTTAAAAGACAACTCCCGCACTAGAGAACAAGCTCTGTGTCGCGGGGGACTTTACAAACATACAATTAACGGACACAAATTACACCCAGACTCAGAAGAATTCTTTGTGGGTCATACAAAGTTTTGTCCTGTGTGGGAATCGAACCCACAACCTCGTGCATAGCAGGCGCATACTGCGGCCACTGGACCACCGAGGCAGTCACTTTAGTTTCATATACAAAGATATGTCGCTAAACAAGCCCTACAATGTCATGGAATGTATACCCATTGACCCAGTATGGTATAAACCCAGTCGTATAGGGATCGTTTCCTCGTCTTGCCTCGTTTTGATCGACACATTCGATTGTGTCTGAATGACCGGTCGTATAAGATAGATACGTATATCTATAGTTTGCTCATATCCTTGAATAATGCATACGTTGTGCTAGAAAACTGCATTCGTTCAATTTTACTTATGTAGGGTTTCCATGCTTCAGGTTTCTGGTGAGACTTTCCTAATTTTTACAGAAATAATTATAATGTAAAAAGATATCACACACGGCCATCGAAACGCCAGGAACTTACCATGGAAATCAGTCACCTGGTAAATTAGCTAATGTATTTTAAATACATACACATTATAAAGATAAATAACATCTAGACACGTGTAACCTAAATGAAGAGCTAAGTAGTAAATTACAGTTTTAAGAGAGGTACCACCTGTGGCATAGCTCTTATAAATAACCAGACTACGAGTCTAGCCAAAAACTATAATTCAGTATATATAACTAATGGCTGAATCGTTGTTTAATAACTTATTATAAAAATTATAGTAAATACGGACAAGAAACAATATCTTGTCCGTTGTCTTTTTTGGCCTATGTTTAACAGTCGATTGCAATAGGCTGATGATGAAGATTATAATACGAAAAAATACTTACTTATTACCTACGTATATCTTTTGACCGTCCTGTTATTTTAAATATAAGACATGGTAACCCTAGTGACCAGAATTGGTTCAAAGAGCAACTTATTTACGTGCAGCGTCTTTGTTCTAGATTTCTCGAAAAGAGGCTACGATACATTTCACACAGACTTATTGTGTATAGATATTATATAAAACATGCCTTCTGCTTCACCTTAACTTTTTTTAAGTCAAACTCATTTAAATCAAATGCATAGTACTTATGATCATCAAAGAAAGAATTGGCAATAAACTCTGGTCACATATTATAAATGTGAAAGTTTGTGAGGACAAATGGTTATAATGGATGTTTTGTTTATATCTTTCACGTAAAAACTACAAAACGGATCTAGATAGAATAGAATAGAATCGATAGGATTTGGCATAGAGATAGATTATTGTTTGTAATAGCTAATAGGCTGGATGTTTCTTGTGACAACCAAAATGCAATTACTTGAATAATTACATATCGAATGTCTCACACATACGCCTTCAAATCAATGAAAAGGATAACTTTAAACTGCTTGGCTTGTATAAGTTCTGTTATTCTATTGTAACCTCAGAAGCCTTTGCTACTTAGAATATTGAAAAGTGGAATAGAAATTCTAATTAATGTTTTTGTATTTTACGTCAGCAAACTAGCCGTAGCTAAAATTGAGCTGACATCGTGTTTGTGGCTTACTTATTCATAATTTATGACTATCATAAGAGTTACTTTGTTACCTAAATGAATAAATGAATTTTGACTTTGAGTGTGCTTTTATGTTTTTTATGAATACTGTGGCTTGCATAATAAGGCCACGGCTATAAGCGGCACCAAGTGGAGGAACTAATCTTCTGAATGACGCTCCTAAATAACGCGCACATTTATACATTAGCTGTTCCGAGTCATAGTGTACTTTGTGTCCATTAATTTTACGCAACATTGGGTTTGTACGTTAGTCTTTACTAGAAAACAAACTATTTATGGACCATATTTTTATTTGTATTATCCTGTAGTGGAATCTAACCTACAACACGCCGCCGTACTGTAAACTGTTAAGGTAACCATGTAAGCAACTAAACTAACCGTACAGTCAAGAGCCTTATCCTACTCCATCGTATCTAAGATCAATTCAGTAATTTGCTCACGTTCCGATTCCATTACAATTGTATCGGTTCGAAGCAGAAACTTGTACTGACAACCTGAGCTGCTCAAATTTTGATACAGTTATCATTCAGACATAGATATCTTGGATTGTTTTGTATTTCAATTATATTATTGACAGAACTGGGTTTATTTATAACTAACAGCACGTTCTGACTGTTACTAAATTTAAAAAAAAGTAAAGTTTGAATGTAGCTTTTTAAAGGTAGTTTTTCAGTTTATTCAAACAAAAATAACAAAAAAAAATTGCTAATATTACTCTCTGAGAATCTAGCTAGACTTTTGAAAGATTTTATTTTAATCAGTCAAGTACTTTTTTGAGGTTATTTACTACAAACAAACATAAAAATCTATAACTATAACTTTATTATATTAGTATAGATATAGGTAGGCAACATTTTTATAAATCATGGCTGAATATCTGCTAGTGCTTTCGTGACGTAGGCGTCACGAAGCACTTTAAAACCGATGTTTCAATTTAGGAATTGAAACATCGGTTTTAAAGTGCTTTTTAAAGACAACCTTCGCAATAGGGAACTATGCCCATGCCCTGGAGCATCATTCCCTCTCTTTTTCCCCAAAGAGGTAGGCAGGGATATATTCACGTAACGCTATGTTACTTGACTTAGTTTCCTAAGAATTCTTAGTCGTAAAAACACAATATCGCTCAACCTGGTTATCGAACCCCAAAACACTACACGGCAGCCTAACACACCACGGCGCTATCAAGCCAGTCACGATCTTGTAAAACAGCATTTACCTACATTAGTGTAACCAAAGCCATTACATTAGTGAATTGTGTACGTGCCTCAATACAATGAAGACATATGGAGGATTTTACGTTTGCATAACAAATTCTACGAGTATTCTTGTAATTAAGACTAATTGCCGGCCTCCACTGAGATTGTAAGATGTACGGGGAAAGAATTCTAATGTATGCTGGATCAATTGGATGACGAAAAGATCAAGATTAGATGAACTAATATAAAACCTAAAAGAAAGGATCCTCCGACCAGCCCCTTCAGACAAGTGGCATAAACAGTAGTCGAATCGAAAAGTCAAATAATTAAATGTATGGGATTTGACGTACGTTTATGACATTATTTCGTAAATTTACGTCAAATCCCATACATTTGTTATTTTGACTTTTCGATTCGACTACCGTTTATGCCACTTGTCTAGAGGGTCAGGCCTAATGATTGCGCCTGGCCCTCGGTACAGACCGCGGTACAGCAGTTAGTTGTTAGGCGTTGTATATATACCTACTGAATGTCTGTGTAAACTTTGAAATCGCGATTCAGCTTCTCGAACATTATTGTGCTACGGTTGCGTGTTTCTAGGGATAGTGACATCTGTGCTTTTTAAAGTTGTTTTAAGTTTGTTGAACATCGTTGCTTGTTGTGGCATTATTATAGAATCAATAGGCCAATAGTGGCCTGATAAATGACGCTACAATACAATCAATCCAAAACAACGTTTAACGGACACAAAGTACAACCAGACTCGGGACAAATGGCGAAGTAACCACTTAAGTGGCCTGAGTTTCTTGTTATTTCTTCTCAAGGCTCCACGTCAGCGAACTAGCCGTAGGAATTTTTTTTCTGACATCATATTTCTGGCTTTTTCATGATTTATGACCTTCATAAGTGTTACTTTGTAACCTAAATGAATAAATTAATTTTGAGTTTGAGTTTAAGTACATTTATTTCATAAGATATTAACATGAATAGTTGTAAAAATTAAAGTAACCCAACCTAACCTACCTAACAATCAGATATTGTATTTAAAGGTACCTATAAATAAAATATCTGATTGAGGTCGCAGTTCTGAGGAAAGGTGCCCAAAAGACTAGACCTAAGTAAAGGCCAGCGTTAGGATCGTGAGATGACTCGACCAAACGCCTTGATACCTCACGATACAATTTGTGGGCACTTGGGCCCCTTGGTCCTAGAGTTTCGACCCTAAATGGCTCAAAAATTTAAGTCTCACCGAGACTTTTATATTTGCGCCGCTTGAGACACTCCGATGATGAATGATGATGGAGACTGAGTTTAAGCTACTGAACTAGCCTATTTACGCTTGCAATACCGAAGGTATCACTTGTGTGTTACCGATCCAAAAATAAACACCAGGGAACACCTATCTTAATTAAGACTAATTTCCGACCTCCACCGAAATTATAAGAAGTAAGGACATGGAAGGAGTCCTAATGTATGCTGGATCAATTAGATGACAAACAGATAAAGATTAGATGACAGAATAGATAGGTTACTGCCTGGCCATGACTTCGCACGGCAGCGGCAACGGCGAGCGGCGCGGCGGAAACAAATATATCTACTAAAATCGCGCGACGGCGTCGTGCGCGGCGCCTAGTGGCTTCATAGAACGTTTTAATACATAAATTGAATTCCTATGTTATTTTATTTCTATTAACACTAAGTATGGTATCTTGCAGGAAAGCACTGGATGCAGGCAGCTCAATATCGGCCATTGTGGAGATATATGAGGCAGGCCTATGTTCAGCAGTCGACATTATCAGG
Source organism: Trisateles emortualis (assembly GCA_947095525.1). Classification (NCBI taxonomy): domain Eukaryota; kingdom Metazoa; phylum Arthropoda; class Insecta; order Lepidoptera; family Erebidae; genus Trisateles; species Trisateles emortualis. The sequence continues at coordinate 10,438,071 of OX352749.1, read as the reverse complement.
CTGAGATGATGATGATGATGATGATGATGGTTATCTTCTTAGAGTAGAAGAATGGTTATATTAATATATTATATTTAATTTAAGATTTTGTGTTAAGAATGTTATTTTAAATTATTTTGGTGTGTATTATAATTAAGTACATTCAGATCAAAAAAAAGGAGAAGAAAAAAAATCTCAACGCTCGCCGCCGCCGCTACCGCTGCAGCGGCGTGTCCGTGGCCGGGCTGTAAGGGATTGGCGAAGTTGATGGATGGGTTCCATTGTACTTTGTAGTAGTAAAAAAAGGAATTGATACGGCTTTTGTATTGGGTAATGTGATTGCGTGTTGTTATTTAAGAAGCAAATATAACACTAGTTATTCCCTATGATTTTACGTCCTTTCCGTTCTAGTTATGTGGCAAACAAACCAGTTACCAGTTACAGTAGCTTTTGGATGCTATATTTTATTGACAAAAACATTACGGGACCCGGGGATGTATGGATGTTTGTTACTCATTCACGCAAAAACTACTAAACGGATCTGGATGAAATTTGGCACAGAGATAGACTATAGTCTAGAATAGCATATAGGCTACTTTTATCGCGATAACCGACATCAATACAGGCGGAGCCGCGGGCAATAACTAGTATATTATATAGGTAAATTATACTCTGACACAAATAAAAATAAAACAAAGAAACATGCTAACTATACAAAGATTTGTCTTGGTTGGTAACTTAACCCACAACGTCTAGATTAGCTACTTCTAATCGTGAGCCTGACTAGACGTACTAACTACCTGTAGACTAACATTCTAACCCTGCGTCGTTTACAAAATCACACATTAGCTCCACCTTTTACTGCATTTCTGTGGCGCTTTTAACTATCTGAGTATGAGCACTTATCAGCCTTCTAACTATAACCTCTCTATCACAATACCTATCAAACAACTAAGTTTACGATCCTCCCTATCGCTGATGAGTCAGCAAATGCCCAATCAGACGACACACATACACGTAACTCTAACATTACAAATGTCTACTACCATGTTTATGTGGAAAGGGGCGAACCCCGCCATTTTTATTTGTTTTACTATCCATTGTGGCGTATCTATTGATGCTTTTCGATTTATGGTGTTCTAGGTGATGCTTGCTTCTCTTCCCGCGTGGATTTCGCTTATCGTGAAGAAAATTACCCTACGTATGATCTATCTCCTTGCCAAATTTCATTTATTTGTTTACTAGCTGTTGCCCGCGGCTCCGCCTGCGTGGATGTCGGTTATCGAAGCAAAAAGTAGCATATATTATGTGTTATTCCAGACTAATATTATAAATGTGAAAGTTTTCGAGAATGGATGCATGGATGTTTGTTACTCTTTCACGTAAAAACTAATGAACGGATCTGAATGAAATTTGACACAGAGATTATGGTCTGGAATAACACAAAGGCTACTTTTTACAGCGATAACCGACATCCACGCGGGCGGAGCCTCGGGAAACAGCTAGAATTATATAAAGTGAATGTATATTTACTAAAGTAAACTAATATATATTATGTTAATTATAAAACATAACTGATAAGACGATTCTGCCAATCTGTTCAAAAGTAGTTCACGAACCTTTTTTTATTTAGGTTTGTTTTTTATATGTATACTACCTGGGTGGCAAACAAGATTACGGCCCGCCTGATGTTAAGATAAATGCTTGTAATACCCAGAGTACACCTTGGTTAGGAAAACGTTTCTTTTAAAACGCTTCTCTAAATGAGCTCTGGAGACCTGTACTCACACACCGAAACACAACTACACCGCTGTGTATAGTTATTTGGCTGTGGTCTTCTGTAAAGTGGAGGTCCTTCCCAGTCCAGTGGTCGCTAGTATGGTGCCCTACCTCTCTGAATGTTATACTTTTTACCGCGAAAACTGACTTCAACGCGGGCGGAGCCGCGGGCAACAGCTTCAGCTATAAATCTACTATGGACGAAGTAGCTACTGTACTTCATTATAAAACGTATTATGAGAGGAGTTTGTCCTCAAGCTTATAATAAATGCACACAACCTATTACAAACTAATAACGACGACGCATTCACGAGGGGAAACATTTTTAACGGAAAAAGTTGTTTATTAATTTCCGAGCTCATTTTATGTGGTCCCCATATGACCGCCGCTTTTATTAAATTTCTTTGAAAAAATAATACAACAACGAACACTAAAAATGTTGTTATAACATTTGACTAAGTAATTATTATAGACGGGCCTTGGAAGATCGAAAATAAATCCGTTTAGGCAATCACTATTTAGGTATTTCTCATTTTTAAATTGAATTTTGAACTATGACTACATTCATCATCATCTCAACCCATAAACGTCCCACTACTGGGCACGGGTCTCCTCCAAACATTTGGAGGGATATTAGCCTACTATACCACGCTAGCCAAACGGGTTGGTATAGGGTTTTGTTTCGAGTTTCCCTTCTCTTGCGGTGGATATTGTCTGCTAGACTTACTCCCTTAGTCGAATCTTACGACACCCTCAGGATCGAAGGGGGTGACATTTGTATTCTTAATCCGTCACCACACGGATATTGACCACATTAATGCTAGCTAATAGAATTATCATCATACGAATTTCAAACTTAAATCGAAAATAAATCCCTAGGTGTAAGGACGTCATGGTACGATCCTCGTTCGTTTCAATACGATCGATCTATGTTTTCATGATTCGGCAGTACCCAATGTAGCGTGCGATCAAATCAGTGTACTGAGAGGCAAAAAAGTAATTTTTTGTAACTACACAAAACCTATTGGAGTAGTTGTATTCTAGAGTGTGAGTATATTTAGATCTCCATTGCTCATTAAAAGAAGTGATAAGGCCCGTCTATAGTTATTCGTTGGTTTAAGGCAAAAACACAATTACTCTGAAAGCAAGGCAGATTGAAAAAGTTAGCTATCGAAATATGCTTAAGTTATGTAGTTTTGAAGTAAGCTGTTGTTGTAGTTAGTGGTTTTATGTTTGCAAAGAAGTTATTGTTAACATAATATATGTAACAAGGCTTTGGAACTAATTAAAAGTATCTGTACATTCTTCTCAGAAGGCAAACATAGTTAGAATTTATATTGTAGCGGATCAAAATTTGTCGGAGTTGTGCATTGTTGAAGGCAGCCATCAAGTCTACCTACTTGCAGGTGTAAGAGCATGCAGGCCACTATGTAAAGTTTTTTTTAGAATCTAAAAATGTTTGTTTAAAATTAGAAAATAAATAAAACTAAAATCGAAATCGATTCATATGCTTAGGGACTCTTGGATAAAAAGTACATTCTGACACAGAACAAACAATCGAACACATAACACAAAGATTCGTTCTAGGTGGGAATAGAATCCATAACCTCTGACTTAGTAATCAGGATCATCACTAAACCAACAAGACAGTCCCTAGTTATTTTCATACAAAAAATCAAATAATGCTGCCTTATTTTGAAAGCCGATTTGCTCCTTATGCGTACAGCTCCACCGCCCGGGGAAACGAGACGGTAATGTCGGGCTTTCCAGCCTAGAGATGGTTGGCTAAAACTTAAGATTATGACCGTCACCAGTGACAGCGTCTGAGTGCAAGCGAACATGCAAATAATTAAATTACAATTGATAAATTACACGTAATTTAAAGCGGTGGTGGCCGAGAGGGAAAGTAACCGACTTGCACACAAGAGGTGTGAGTTCGATCCCGGGCAGTACTAATGTGAATTTCACTGTTTATATGTACTAATCAAATGATTCGCCATCTGCTAACGGTGAAGGAAAACATCGTGAGGAAACCCCATGTCTTAAAAGAAATTCTAAAGACATGTCAGATTCACCAACCCGCATTAGGCCAGCGTGTGTGAATTAAGGCCTAAACCCTCTCTCTCTCTTGATAGAGGAGAGGAGAACCGTGCCCAGCAGTGGGACATATGGGTTGCTATTATTATATACGCAAAGCCACATTTCTAATCTTCACAGGCAATATCCCCGATACAGAAAAATACCACATTCACTCCATTTCAATTTCACTTACGGTTCTAAAAAAAATATAACAGTTTTATAAACGGCACTCATACACAGTGGTGCAAGCCTCACTCGAAGCTCTGGGGCACGTCCACAAAATCGTATTTGCGCTGCAAACACGTCGGATATAAACTGTTAAGTTCACTACATTGGAACCTCTGTGTCGCTAACCCAACTTATTTGACACTTGACCGTTTATTTTTATCTTTTATTTTTATATCTCGCTCTAGCATCCTCTTTTTACACTGGTACGAATATAGTGACGAGAAAAATTCCTTAAAATCTACCTCAGTTGTAAAAGAGTTTATTAAAATAAGGTTTTCTATAAAAATAATCTTTCAATCATCATCTTTGTTTTCCCACTGCTGAGCATGGGAAACACATAAACCGCGTTTTCAAGCTATATGGTCTTTCGCAGAGTAGAGAGAGAGAAAAAGAAGAAAGTCCTACATACATGCTAACTGCGCCAGCTTTCTTAGTGGCATCTGACAATTTTAGTAGTATAAAATAAAAACAGTATTTAACTGTACTACAGGTTTCCAGTGCACTTTTTGGAATGCGTTTCCAATGAATGTTTTTTCTATTCCAAGGATCATCATCATCGTCGTTCCCTCACTGTGGATCGCAACCACATACGACGAGTGTCCAAGCTATGTGGTCTTCTAAAGTGTGGACCATACGGTACATGCTACCTCCGACAACCTTCTTAATGACGTCTGACCATCTTGATCTTAAGTATCCCAAGGATACTCCATCACAAAACTTTGTTGTTTTGAGTCGGCAACATGCAAGTGAAACTTCTGGTATTGTAAACGGCCGTAGGTATGCTTGTTTACCATCTTTGTAATGTAAAATAAACTGTGCTAAGCAGCTTACTAAAACAAAAGTTACTCATTACAATATTGACTCATTTATATCTGTATCACCAACAATTGATCAAATATATTGGCCTTTAAACCTTTAACAGACACTCATAAGTTTGGCCCAACACATCTATAACACAAACATTGGCGGTAGGTACCGATTTCAGTGCACATAACATGCTCCGTTTATTTCGGTCGTATTGTATGTTGTGGGCAAATTAGTCAGTAGTCCCGTGCGACCGGACAATATTCATAGCGATACAAAACTCGCGGGTGAATTGAACGGAATAAGTTATAAGCTAAAAGCGATTAAACACTTTGCAAAAAAGGTTGGGAATCATATAAGCGATTAAGTTCGATTGAAGTAGGAACTCCGCTTTGCAGAAGGCATATACACACAAATTTTGAGAAAAGTAGGGCAACATACCAGCAAGAAAACCCGACTTGGGAAGGATTTTTCAGAAGACCACAGCCAAATTACTACACACAGCGGTGTAGTTGTGTTCCTGTGCGCGAGTACAGGTCTCCACCGCTCATTTAGGGATGCGTTTTGAAAGAAACGTATTCATATCCCAGGGATACTCCCATCTTAAAGCCCTGGTGTTAAAAAAATAGAGGTTTCCCCTCAATGGCAGTTACCGAAGCATGCGTCCATATGCCACCTAACCTATTCGTAAGTCTCCAATGCTCATTTAGGGTTGCGTATATAACCTAAAACACGAGTAATATCCCAGATATTACAATCATCCTTAGGCGTAGGCGGTCCGTATGCTATTGCTACATAATATTAAAAACTTTAGCTGACAGATGCCATAAAATAAATAAATAATTAGAACAAAAATAAACTCTGTATTACCTACGTTCGATTCTAGAGTTATAGGCATACCAAACAAACTATCGATAGCCAAAACTCCTCCTTCTTATATCTTGAACCAGTATCTGCCAGTAATTTGAGTGTCATTCGAGATAACTCGCGCACACATCAGTTTGATTGTGGCTCGTCAAATATACTGCACTAACTTTAAAGTTTGATAGATCTACGATCAGCCTACATGAAATTTGTACAGGGGCCTTACCATGGCGAGCTAAATATGCGTAGTTCGAGCGAGAAAGAAGGACGGAGCTATATAGCTTGTATAGCTCCATCTCTCTTCCTCGCTTGAATGATATGGTACGGCTCCTAATACTCATAGTAAATTGAGTCGAACTGACAGACAGACACACTGTATGTAGTAGGCAAAATACTGTGGCAATTCTATCAGAATCATTGCGTTTGTATTAAATTTATGAACCCACATTTTGCCAGCTATATAATATTTAAAACTTTCTACAAATGCACTATGCGGAGTTATTGCCTAAGGCATCATAGGTCGCATGCCTAGGGGGCCAGCTATATACCCGGCATTTTTACTCCAGGGCTATAAGATATAGTAGTTACGTATTGTATGTATTGACTATATATATTTTCTTTTTATATAATATCTTCTGTTATTAAAAATATTTTGAACGCTTTCGTCATAAATTGTTAATAAATAAATATGCACCTACTTTGCTTATCTCTGCATCACCCAAGGTCGACTGGTAGATAATGCCTCAGGCATTAAGTCCGCCTTTACCATGTATGTGTATAAAGTTTTAAATAAATAAATAAATAAGATGGAGAATCCCTCGAATATGAAAACGGTTATTTCAAAACGCATCCATCAATGCGCTGGAGACTCACACACAGGAACACCACTACACCGCTGTGTTTAGTTATTTGGTTGTGGTCTTCTGTAAGGTGGAGGTCTTTCCCGAGTCGGGCTTGCTCACAAGTACGGTACCCTACCTCTCTTATTATTATTTTATAACCCACAAACACATTTACATGAATCCCAGCTATATTTCTAAGTTCTTCGTGTAATTATAGTGGTACAGAATAAAATATTTATCAGGCAATGAGTAGATTTGCACAACGAGGCCATGTATACGCGGCTCACGGAATAACAAAGATAGCAATTAGAAGAATGCACTGGTGACAAAAAGCCAATTACTCTGAAAGCTGTTCGACTCCATGTTGTGCCAGTTCATGTGTTGCGATGTAAATATTATTTTATAAAAGAGACTTGACAGCGCGGAAAATGAAATCTAAACTAAGATTATAAGGCAATACAGCAATTTAGTTGGAAACTACATTTTTGAGCCGTTTGGGGTGGAGACTGTAGGTTCACGGGGTCCGAGTGCTCGTTTCCTTTACAGAGACCTAGCAAAACGACTGATCGACGCTTCGCGTGATCAGAGGGCTGGCTTGTTTCTTGCACAGAGAATAATCATTGCCATTCAACGTGGCAATGCCGCCAGCTTTCTGGGCACGTTCCCAATGGACAGTGATGTTAAGGAATATTTCGACGCTTAAACAACAGTTTTCATTTGTATTATGTTTTTCCTTTTTTTGTATTTATGGTTAAATTAGTTTTAGGTATATAGGTAGTAAAATGTATATAATATGTGATTAGTGTAAAGACATGTATATTGTTTCTGTAAATAAACAATACACTATATTATAAGGAAGAAAGATTTAAATTTTAGTATTATGAGGACAACGGGCTGTGTTCGGAGGAATTGTTTGATATGATGCCCACGGCCACATTTTATCAACGCTCATCCACACATTTTAGAACCTCTTCCGTGCCGCATTGCACAGTTTCAGAGGAATCTCCTCCCACGTAAGATTAGGTTGTGGAATGAGCTCCCCTGCCGAGGTTTTTACGAGAGACTATAGCCTGGAGTTCTTCAAGAAAGGAGGTATAGGGTTTCTAAAGGGTCGGCAACGCGCAAGTGATACCTTTAGAAACTATTTAGTAATCTGTGCCTTTAGTGTTGCAAGCGTCTATAGGCTATGGTAACTGCTTACTATCAGGCGGGCCATATGCTTATTTGCATCCTTGGTAATATAAAAAAATTCTTAGATCTAGGAAACTATTACGTAGGTAATAAGTTCACTGTTATAATGTTATCTTTTGATTGCCGTAAACATTTTTACGCTTTCCTTATGTTATATTAGCAACAACTCTCAAAATATATAACTCAGTAACTTTATTTGCTATTGATACTATTGACGAAGCCGCTGTCTTCTATTCCTTTGTCATTTTGGTTTAAAAATGGACGAAAAGAATTCCTCCTGAACGAGATTTGTAACAAAAGGGGTGGTGGACTTATCGCCCGGTTGGTTTGTCTAACAAAGGATCAACTTTTAATTGGAGACTAAATCTGAGATATTTGGGAAGCAACGCTTTTGTTTTCGTCGTCGTTAATTTGTACCTACCCACCTGATTCCTCAGCCTTTCAACGCAAAATATCTTTTTTATACAATGTTTTGAAGTAATTTGTCGGATTTTTGGCTTCTTTTCGAGTTTATTTTTAGTATTTTTGACGTGAATGTGATAATAAAGCATCGAAAGCTTTAAATCAAGCATAATTGGGCTACTTCGTACTGTGCAGTGCACATTGTCCTTCTTTTAGTTACAGGCGCTTGCCAATGAATGACAAGAAACGGAACATTTTTTTCTAAAAATCTATTAAGTGTCGTTCTAGAGGTACTGGTATGCTTTTGGGGCTGTGAAAAATGTAAAAATGTCTTCAATTTAATATTATAAAGCTGAAGAGTTTGTTTGTTTGTTTGGTTGAACGCGTTAATCTCAGAAAGTACTGGTTCGATTAGAAAAAATATTTTTTTGTTGAATAGTGCATTTATCCAGGAAGGTTATAGGCTATATAACATCACGCTATGATCAATAGGAGCAGAGCAGTAGTGAGATATGTTGCAAAATCGGGGCAAATATTACAAACCACCACGCGGACGAAGTCGCGGGCGACCCCTAGTATATTATAAAGAGGTAAAGTTAATGAGTTTGTGACGTTGTAGGGTTTAATATCAGGATCTACTGAACCGATTTTGAAAATTCTTTTACCAATAAAAAGTCACGTTATTTTTGACTGTCATAAGCTATATTTTATTGACAGAAACATTACGGTACCCCGAGAAATACCACCCGTGCAAAGCCGGGGCTTGCGGCTAGTATAATATATTTGCATAGTAACAAATTCATTAGAAAACCTACAATTTATTCGTTCATAAATCATCATACAGTTCCAATTGCATTATTCATCTGTATTGTCAGACAGTGAATACGAATATATACGTCGGCACCATAAATCTGAATCAAACGGATCGTCTAGACAAATAAACGTCAAGTTATCTTATCGAATCAAATGTTTGGTACTTAAATCTCATAGCAGCCCATCCTTGCTTCACATGGATAGACATGTACTTTTGTAGTTTTTAAAATGAATAATTGGTTAGTTAAAATATATAAAATTAAGGCAATATCACTGTCATTATATACTTAACATTCAGTTTTTATTCAAACTTAGCTGTTGCCCGTGGCTCCGCCCTCGTGGAAGTACGTTTATCGCTGGAAAAATCTATCTCTGTGCCAAATTGTATCCAGATCCGTTTAGTAGTTTTTACGTGAAAGAGTAACAAACATCCATCCATCCATACTTACAAACTTTCGCGTTTATAATATTAGTAGGATTAGAAGACCGCACAGATGGAAATTTATTTTATTTTCGTAGGGTACTCATTTTCTTTTTTTTTGACAACTCTAGCAACTTTCAAAAAATAAATTGAACGGACATAAAGTACACCCAGCCTCGAAACAATCATTTATGGGGACATCGAACCCACAACACCACGCCGTGGTCACAGATTACTAAAGAGTTACTACGTACCGTGGTAAACGGCGAGATAACCATTTAAGCCAACACTGAACCTACCGTGCAGTTTATTTAATATTTGATACTCAGTTATAACAGCATTTTTAATGGTGGAAATATTGTTAAATCGGCCTTAGGACCGTACCATGGCTTAAAGAGATAAAGTTATGAGAGTTCAAAAAAACGAAGAAACGTTTCGAGAAAAGGTAGATAGTGTCCTTGCGCTCCGCTTGGCTCGTCTTGGCGGGGGCACTCCCGTGCCCCCAAATATATAAAATCTTACAGCCTTACAAATAAAATTTTGTTATATCACATTTATCTCATTCTTATACGGGGTATAGTTATACGAGTTATAAATTAAGAATAAGTCAAAAATATTATTTAACAAATAAAGCAGGTATTACTTTCGTATAACTATTTATCCGTTATGTCAAATTGCACGATTTGGCAACAGCACCACCAAAGAGAAACTTCATAAAAAACATATCTATGACAACTGAATCTATTTGTCAACAAAACTTTTTTCGACAGTTTTTAATTTTTAAATCTCATTGAAATTTTCCATAACATGAAGATGTTCGTTTATAGTATGTGGCATGTAAATGTCATCGATTTTTTTCTTTAATATAGACTGCTGAGTCAAACCGTGAATGTCCACAGCATCTTCTTGCACTTGAAGGAACAAGGAACGAGTAGGTAGTTAAATTTGTGAAACTGATAGAACAGATTTAGTTACATGTGTGAATATCCAAATGTTTTTACCTGGCGGGGACGTAACCCCATATCTCAAAGCAATCATCAATTGTAGAATAGAAGATAATCCGGGTGGATTACCTTCTATTTTCCATATTGAGATATCTACCAAATAATTTATCCAAAAACATCACACCACTTTTAGAAAACCGATATTTTATTTGACTTATCTTGCAGCCTGTATTAAAACAATGACGTTATTTACTTGTTCTACTTCTTCTATTGCTTTTAAATCCATTTCTTGAAACTAAAAAAAATATAAAACACGTAAACAAGCCTGAAACGTGGTAATTTTATGATTATACTAGGTTTATACTAGGGTATGGGCGCGTATAACTTCGACATAACGATTGTATGGACAGAAGTGTCAACGCTATACTTGGTATAAGCTATACTTTGTTTATTTGTAGACATTTTGCTTATTCTCGAGTATAACTGTTATACCACGTTTATTTGTAAGGCTGTTAATGTTCTTAAAATTTCAACTTTATTTCTTTATTTTTTTTTTTTTCTTTATGATTGTCGTGTTTACCAATTGTAGTTAGATAACAGTTCGGGGATATTGATGGAAGCACGATCGGATTCTAAACGTGTTTTTTTGTTTACTTGCTCTTTTGACGACATGTATCAAAATAAGCATTTAACACACTTTTATTATACTAGTAAGCTGGCAAACAAGCATACGGATAAAAAAAAGATAAAATAAAAAGAAAAATGATTTGCTCGGCAACATGCAAGTGATACTTTTGGTATTACATGCGCCCATGTTGCGATAACTGCTTAACATCAGGCAGGCCATATACTTGTTTTCTACCTAAGTAGTATAGAAAAAAAAACATACTATACTCACTAGCTGTTGCCCGCCGCTCCGCCCGGGTGGATGTCGGTTATCGCTGTAAAAAGTAGCCTATGTGTTATGCCAGACTATAATCTATCTCTGTGCCAAATTTTATCCAGATCCGTTCAGTAGTTTTTACATGAAAGAGTAACAAACATCCATCCATCCATCCATACTTACAAACTTTCGCGTTTATAATATTAGTAGGATTATTTGTATCTAATAGTTTTGCCTAGAGGGCGACATGACTCTTGCATTCTGTCCCCCTTTCTGAGAACTTGCAAGTAGATCCGGCACTGTGTGTACCTAGTAAAAACACACCTTCATCACTCTGTAGTGGTGCAGCTATTTCTCTTAGGGTTGATATTCACCCCCAAAAGCCCTTAAAGGTTTTATCACATAACTGTACTTTTCCTTAATTACAAAACTCATTGAAAACTAACTTTAACGAGCAATTCGCACTTAATTTAAACTTAATCACCAACTGTAGTCAATGGGGATTTGTATAACTTAATAACATCATCCTTTTGGGGATTAACAAAAGATGATTTTAACCCTCAGTAATCTTAAACTTACAAGTTATTAAACAGTTTAGTATCTATAAGTAAATTAGATTTATAATAGGTAAAATATATAAATAAATAAAATTGCAGTGTCTGTTTGTAATATTAAAATAATCTTTTTTTACTAAATGCATATGGATGTATACACGGTGCATATATCAGAATAACATTTTTTACAATTTTGTCTGTCTGATTGTTCCGGTTAATCTCTGAAACGGTTGAACCGATTTTGAGGGGACTTTCATAGATATATTCTTTATTTATTTATTTATTTAAGGAAACTCAACAGCTTTTTTTAAAAATAAAAATACATACAAATTTCTTATTGCAAAGGTATTCTAAGCCAATTACAGAGTTCCACAACATGCATTAAGTGGTAAAATATAACTTAATTAAGTTCCTAAAGCCAAAATATATTAGAAAAAAGAAATAAAAAAGTCTAGTCTAGATAGGTGAGAAACAAAGGACATGAATGATACAGGCTATCAGTAACAGGAATTTGTGGTCAGATCGCAAATGATTTTATTCTTAAAACAGTTTTTGGACAAAAAGAAGATATCAAATTCACTAAATCTATTGTTGTACATGTGAAGTAAGTGTGGTACAATTGAGTGACTACAATAATTTGTGCGGTGATGAGGCACTGAGAAAAGTGTAGTATTCCTGGTTCGTTTTCGTGGAGTATTAAACCGAAGAGATGATAAGAGTTCGGGACTGACAAGAGTACCGCGCAATATATCGAATAAGAGACACATGTCAAGCAAGACACGTCTGTCAGCATTCTTTGGCAGATAGCTGATTAAAAAAGTAGTAACTAAAACATATGCTGGCATTTGTTTTTATGACGTTCACAACTATCATGCATTTGATCAAATGAATAAATGAGTTCGACTTTGACTTTGGATCTGGACAAAATTTGGTACAGTGATACTTACATTATAGTCTTTGACTGCCTTGGTGGTCCAGTGGCCGCAGTATGCGCCTGCTGTGCACGAGGTTGTGGGTTCGATTCCCACACAGGACAAAACTTTGTGTGACCCACAAAGAGTTGTTCTGAGTCTGGGTGTAATTTGTGTCCGTTTATTGTATGTTTGTAAAGTCCCCCGCGACACAGAGCTTGTTCTCTAGTGCGGGAGTTGTCTTTAAAAAAAAAAAGAAAAAACAGAACTGGAACTGGTGGCATATAGGCAACTTTTGTAATAAATCTTTATCCCGGGCGAAGTCAGGGCTATTAGATATACTTACCTACATACTCTATGGCAGGCATAACAGATTATTTGTGGTATATTCTAACCTCGTTGTTTAATCGCCTTAGTACCGCATGCATTTGTCAATACACACAATATACATATGTAATGTCCTCCTAACCGAATTTCGGTCACGGCGGCTAATCTCAACGGAGACTTGCCATCTGCGCGGGAGATATTATAGTGCACAAGTGTGTGTACAAACAAAGTCCGTTGGGACGGCAAATCCGACACGACTGGAGAGAGATCAGACGTAGGACCAACGGCTTTACGTGGTTTCCGAGGCACGGGGGTGGAAACACCGCCATTTTCCAAACTCCGGGCATCTATTGTAAATTTCTAGACAGAAAATCCTCATAATCTTAGTTTTGACTCGACCCGAAAATCGAATCTGGGACCTCGCTCGACGACCACTAGTCTAAATTTATATAACATACTGCGTAATCGAGAGGCTTGCCCTTACGTGAGTCGTTCGAGTGAGAAAGAGGGACATAACCTGTAGACAAGTGGCATAAACGGAAGTCGAATCGAAAAGTCAAAAAAACAAATGTATGGGATTTCACGTCAATTTACGACATTATATCGTGGACTTACGTCAAATCCCATACATTTGTTTTTTTGACTTTTCGATTCGATTACCGTTTATGCCATTTGTCTAGAGGCTTAGAGCTATACCCGCTATGTATCTCCGTTTCTCTTTCTCACTCTCCATCTCTAGCCTACTTTTATTTTAGAAATGTTTAAGTTTATAAATTTAAATAAATAAATAATTCCACGCAGACTACAGAGCTATACCCGGTATATATCTCCGTTTCTCTTTCTCACTCTCCGTCTCTAGCCTAATTTTATTTTAGAAATGTTATTTAGTTTTATTAATTTAAATAAATAAATAATTCCACGCAGACGACAGAGCTATACCCGCTATATATCTCCGTTTCTCTTTCTCACTCTCCGTCTCTAGCCTACTTTTATTTTAGAAATGTTATTTAGTTTTATTAATTTAAATAAATAAATAATTCCACGCAGACGACAGAGCTATACACGCTATATATCTCCGTTTCTCTTTCTCACTCTCCGTCTCTAGCCTACTTTTATTTTAGAAATGTTATTTAGTTTTATTAATTTAAATAAATAAATAATTCCACGCAGACGACAGAGCTATACCCGCTATATACATATATCCGTTTCTCTTTCTCACTCTCCGTCTCTAGCCTACCTACTTTTATTTTAGAAATGTTATTTAGTTTTATTAATTTAAATAAATAAATAATTTCACGCAGACGACAGAGCTATACCCGCTATACATCTCCGCTTCTCTTTCTCACTCTCCGTCTCTAGCCTAATTTTATTTTAGAAATGTTATTTAGTTTTATTAATTTAAATAAATAAATAATTCCACGCAGACGACAGAGCTATACCCGCTATTTATCTCCGTTTCTCTTACTCACTCTCCGTCTCTCTTTCTCACTTGAACGACTTACATAAGCCCCCGCTCACTATACACCGCAACATACTTATAAACATCTCGGCACAAGTTTATTAACTCCATTTAATATTAAAATGAATAGAGTATTCAGAATCAACGTAGCTGAGATTCTGTTCACGCTTGACCGGTTTTATAAAGTAGGTTATCAGCCAGTGATTAATGGATCCGTATTTTTTAAGTTCATTGATTTTCAACCCTCGAATGAAGAGATTAAGAGATGAAGGAGAAAAGGCGTTATGGGGTAAGCAGTGAGGTGCGAGGTCCCTAATGTCTATTACAAATATATACTTATGCGTTCTTGTGTTGTCATCAAAATATAAACAAAATTGTCTTTCAGCTCTCTTGAGAGGAGACCCGTGCTCAGCAGTGGGACATACTTATAAGCTTGCTATCAATATTATTATCTAGGTGCCAAATTTCATCCAGATCCGTTCAGTAGTTTTTACGTGAAAGAGTAACAAACATCCATCCATCCATCCATTCTTAATAATAATAATAAATAAATAATATTAGTAGGATTATCACCACAATAACAACAAACAATAGCATTTACTATTATATTTCGTGGGCTTTATAAAAGAAGTAAGGGTATTATTTAATTCGGATTTTTTTTAATCGGAATATCGAAACTCGAAATAAAACATTTCGGAATATTTCTGGCGTAACACAAGGAATTATAAAGTAGCCGCAGTGGATAAAGACGCAGAAAAATACATATTAGGCCAAAAAGCAGTAACTATAACCCTGTGGTTATAGTTACTGCTTTTTGGCCTAATATGTAATTCTTCTGCGTCTTAGAGTACCTTAGACTGTTCGAAGGTACTCTTATAAGTTCTTTAGAATCCATCTTATTCTCGTAGTTAGGTATAACGTCAAAATATATTAATTTATTTTAACTAAATAGCCATAAGATATTTATCACAGACGTAAAGCAGGGGTATTAAGGATTTTCATAAGCATTTTTAATAATCTTTATTATAATTTATTATGGTTTCAGTGGATTTCATTAAATATTCAAGCGTTGGCATCTGTATTACAGCCCGGCGATGACTTCGGGAAGCAGCGGCAGCGGTGAGCGGTGGCGCGGCGGCAATAAACGTACTAAAACAGCGCGACGCCGACTTGCGCGGCGCGTCGCCTTCGTAGCGTCATAGAACGTTTTATAATAATAATAGCAACCCATATATGTCCCACTGCTGGGCACGGGCACAGTAAATAAATATACAGTAGGTTATCTAAGGCCGCCCGCCGAGTTATTAGCCTACTCTTGCGTTGATACCCAGGGTTGTCACTTTTACTTTTAGTTAATATTTTCGAACAAGCAGCACTTTTATAAAATAAAAAGCATATTATGATTGAATATTTTAACAATTTATAAATTTAGTAAAAATAAAAAGCTTTTATTCACATAACATTTATTATACTAAGTTACAAATTTGATACCGAGAATTTTTTTTTATTAATAATTCTCCTTTTTGAAGTCATGATACTCGTAATTTACGAAAAGTGTCCGCCGCCCGCGCCGGCGAGAGTTGACGAACGCAAACGGTCATGTAGCGTACGCGCGTGCTCACAGTCGCGCTGCACAGCCCGCACTGCCGCCACCTTATTCCCCCATATATTATGCTAGCGTGTGCGTGAAATCGCGTGCCGACATGGCGCGCGGCGCGCACCCACACATTCAAACCGAGAGCGACACGTTTGTATGAAGATGTTTTACTGTTTATTTACTGTGGCACGGGTCTCCTCTCTTCTATCAAGAGAGAGGGTTTAGGCAGGCCTCCGTCACTCCATGTACTTGCGGGCTATAATTACCTACGGCTCGTCGTATCGCCGGCGGACCAAATTCAATGCGGTTTTCGCAAGCGAAGCGCACGCACGTTGTTCAATTTTAATCGTTCTATTAGTTTTTTCTACACTAAAATTTAATAACCGAGAATTTAGAAAGGGTAAGAAATTTATATAAAAATAAAACACGAAGGTAGGTACGTGTTTTATTTTTATATAAATTTATTTTACCTACATACTGACCTTTATAATTATGTTTTAGAATATTGCACAGTCAACAATTTTAATCTACCACCTATAGTCAGAACATATTCACAATTCTCAATAAAATAGGCACAAATAGTTATTTATGTTAATTTAATTATATCAAAGAGGCAGCCCCGCGATTGCTGTGGGATCGCGCAGTGCGAAGCAATCACAACTGTACGCTCGAGCATTTAGGCATATTTTAGCATGCAGCGGTTGCTGACGCGATAGAGTAGGCTATTATAGCAGTAGGTATTGGTAATTTTCTTCTGAGTGAAGTATCTGTTACGTAGTAACTCTTTAGTAATCTGTGGTTTAGGCCTTAATTCACACACGCTGGCCTAATGCGGGTTGGTGAATCAGACATGTTTTTAGAATTTCTTTTAAGACATGTGGGTTTCCTCACGATGTTTTCCTTCACCGTTAGCAGATGGCGAATCATTTGATTAGTACATATAAACTCCACAAAGTGAAATTCACATTGGTACTGCCCGGGATCGAACTCGCACCTCTTGCGTGCAAGTCGGTTTCTTTTCCCACTCGGCCATTACCGCTTCTTAGAACGTTTTAGTACATTTGTTTTCACCGCTCGCCGCCGCCGCTCGTCACCGCTGCTCGCCGCTACCGCTACAGCCGCGGGTTTGTGGCCGGGCTGTTAACCTCAGATTTGGCCAGAAAGCGGGCGGTTACAATGTGCATTGTGAAAAGCTTTTGATGTTATATCAATATTGTATCTTTTGTAACGGGAGGGCTTGGTTGAAACACATCGGATGCGTAGATATTACACTACTTTAAGAGAGGCAGGGCATCAAATTAGCGAGCAAGCCCTACTGGGGAAGGACCTTAACCTTATAGAAGACCGTAACCAAATAACTACACTACTGTAGTTGTGTTATTGTGTGTGAATACAGGTCTCCATCGCTCATTTAGGGATGCGTTTTGAAAAAAACCGTTTTCGTACCCCAGGAATACTCCATATAAAAAATGGGCACAGCAACACGCAAGTGATACATCTGGTTTGACAAGCGTCCGTATGCTGGTTTGCCACAAAAGTAGTATATAAAACCACATATTATATATAATGGCTTTGGCGTTGGTACCCCGTTGGTTCTATAGCTTCTGTTAGCGACCCCTAGCGGGTGTAAAGATAATTAGTTTATTTGTAGATACAATTAATTTATTCATTAGCACGAACGCATTGCCTTCTCGAATACAGTTAAATAATATTATTTATTACCTTATAATTATACTTGCTCTTACGGAATACCACTGCCGGTTTTGCACAGACCATTTTTTTACATCAGGGCCTTAAGATGTAAGAGTATCCCTGGGATTTGTCCGTGTGGTGACGGATTAAGAATACAAATGTCACCACCCCGTTCCATCCTGAGGGTGTCGTAAGACTCGACTAAGGGAGTAAGTCAGGCAGACAATATCCACTGCAAGAGAGGGCAAACTATACCTACACGTCTGGCCAGCGTGGTATAATAGGCTAATATCCTTCCAAATGTATGAGGAGACCCGAGCCCAGCAGATGGACGTTTATGGGTTGAGATGGATAGGATCCCAGGGGCCGTAAAACGTTTCTTTTAAATCGCATACCTAAATGAGGAACACAACTACCACGCTGTGAGTAGTTATTTGGCCGTGGTCTTCTGTAAGGTGGACTTAATTCTTCCCCAGACGGGCTTGCTGGCTTGTTTCATATAAAAGTACCTACAATACAAATATATATACAGTGTCCCACAAAATCATGTTATTGGTTTGACTGTGGGGTATATAGCTGCGTCGGTTATATCAAATGAGTTTTTAAACTGTGCCGTACAGTGTAACGACACCGTATACAGACATTACGGCAACTGATATTTCAAACTTTTTAATGTTTTTTAAAGTTGGAAAATGTCGTACTTGCGGTAACTTTAACGATGTTATTGTATGTTTATAGAAGTGGGAACATTTTGTAGTGTAAAGTATTTATTAATATGGCTTTAGTATTTATTAAAAATGATGAAAATGAGGTGTAAATAAAATTATTTTTTGTTGGCATTTATAGACAAATGACTGCCAAGAAGTCGGTTAAAAATACAGTATTAATCTACAAGATGTGTTTCATAATATGGTTTTATCATAAATTATATAGTAATTTTAATTTTTATCAAATAAAACATATGGTCCGTCTGATGTTAAGCAGTTACCGCAACGTATGGACGCTTGCAATACCAGAGGTATCACTTGCGTGTTGCAGACACATTTTTTATACCAGGGCTTTGAAATATCCTTGGGATATGAAAACGTTTCTTTCAATATCCCAAAAGTAAACAACAAAGTAGATAACCCAACTGTAAGGGAATGCATTCATTTTTACGTGCCGGATCAGTATATGCGTGCCACTGGGCGGCGGCAACACCAACTGTTCACTTGTCCGCCATCATGGCCCTTGTCTCACGTAGCTAGTTGCCCCACAGGAAAGGCTGTCCAGTTATTAAATAATGTATTAAACTCAAATCTGGATGCGGACGTATTTTTTGATAGCGTAAGGGTAATGGCTAGAAAAGTGATGCTGTGCCTAAATTTACTATAGTTCTGTTTTAATTTTATTGTTGTCATTATTTTATTGTATTTTATGTATCTTCTGAATTTAATTTATGTTGCTAGTAATAATTTTAATTTTATAATTTTATATTTGTTAATTAATTAAGATAGTATAGCATATAAGCGATTTGGTCTATACTGTAAGCTTGTATTGCTCTATGTATATATAAATAAATAAATAAATAAATAAAAACGTCACGTCCGAAACAATTAAAACAATCCTTCCCAATTCTTATCACGTGGCAAAATCAGAACCGAATCAAAACCAAGAAAAGAGTTTTAAATACAAAAAAGAAACCTTAAACAATACGGTAATTATAAATGGATTATAATATTAAAAAGCTGTAGAGGTGTACAAGTGTACATTAACAATGCAAAGCACGGATATCCCGGAGTCAATGAAGACTAATTGCCAGGATCACCAACTCTCGCGGAGAAATTCGCTTGGTGTAGTACGATTTTTCTTACCTTTTATGTTTATTTTTATAGCTCTTTGTTTTAAGAGTTTCGCTTTTGTAGATTACCTTTGTTGCCAGCTTAGATATATATAATCCACTGCGTTTGTAGTGAGGATAATAACTATACAGGTCTCCAGCACTCATTTAGGGATGCGTTGTGAGTGAAACGTATTCATAGGACACGTTTCTTTATAGATAGATAGAAGATATCCCTGGAATTGTCCAGGGATATCTTAAAGCCCTGGTGTAAAAAATGGGTTGGCAACACGCAAGTGATACCTCTGGCATTGCAAACGTCCATAGGTTACGGTAACTGCTTAACACGAGGCGGGCCGTATTTTTGTTTGCCACCGAGTTGTATAAAAACACAAGTCTCTATTGTGACATTATCTAGTGTCTTTTTGAATAGGTGCTCGGTTTGAAAGTGATGTTTTATTAAACGTTTAACCATTTTTTGTTGGCATTTATAGACAAATGACTGCCAAAAAATACAGTATTAATCTACAAGATATGTTTCATAATATGGTCTTGTCATACATTATAATAATATACATATACTAATTCTAAATAGTTAGTAAAAAAATCATCAAATCAGCACCAAATTATTGATGCCTTTTTGAATAGGTGATCAGTTTGAAAGACAAGTGATGTTTTATTAAACGTAAACGTATTCCTATGCCAGGATTACTCCATTTTTTGTTTGGTAAAATACAGATTGCTGAATACAGATTGAATTTTTTTTTGTCTATGTTAAGGCTACTTCTGTCACTTAATATTCAGCATGGCACCGACTTCCATCTGCATTCAGTTATTTTTCGCTTTTTAAAGTCGGTTTATTTTTTTTATAAGTATACAATTTTTATTTCATATTTTTCAGTGGAGGTTGTTAAAGATATTTTTTTGTTTGATTTTCTCAAAAAGCGCTGCATTAATTTCTTGTTGGGTTTGACAAAGTGGACCGACGACCTGGTAAAAATTGTGGGCAACCGATGGACAAGGTGGGCTCTCAAACTCAAACTCAAAATTAATTTATTCATTTAGGTTACAAAGTAACACTTATGAAGGTCATAAATTATGAATAAGCCAGAAAGATGATGTCAGCAAAATTTTCCTACGGCTAGTTTGCTGACCTGAGTTTCTTGCTAGTTCTTCTCAAGGCTCCACGCCTTGAGAAGAACTAGCAAGAAACTCAGGCCACTTAGGCCGCTCTGGATCGAGTGTTGTGAAAGTCTTTGGGGGAGGCCTATGTCTAGAGATGATGATGATGATATGGGGCTACCTCTAAAGTAAGAATGTTTTTTTTTTATGTTTGCATAAAAAAATAACGCTTCTCATACATACTGATGTTCACAAAAATCACAATTCAACCCCAAAACAGTTATATATTTACCCCACCTCATACATATCCCCCGATTGCTGACATGATAAATAATATTCTAGACAGTTATTGATAGTTTTTGTCACTCTCTCGACGTTCGTATTATGATATTGGGTTAATGATGATAACCATTTACTTAATGGAAGGATAATAATATAAATTATGTTTGCGTTCAGACCATTTCATACTTACTCAACTAAAAAAATATAGGTATTTTTAGCCTATTCGGTCTACGAGTATTAACAACAGTCGTTAGGTTTTATTTGTTAATTCTAATAATCTTACTAATATGTATTACTAGCTTGTTGCCTTCGGCTCCGCTCGCGTAGATGTCTATTATGGCGATAAAAATTGAATAGTCTCAAATAGCAAGGATAGGCTAGAATAAGCTTTTCATCTCGGCAAAATCTCTATTCCCGTGGTGTTGTACGAAAATAGGTATAACGTCACCACTTTTTAGTTGTTCTTAACAGTCGGGTTTTTTTTTAAAGACAACTCCCGCACTAGAGAACAAGCTCTGTGTCGCGGGGGACTTTACAAACATACAATTAACGGACACAAATTACACCCAGACTCAGAACAACTCTTTGTGAGTCACACAAAGTTTTGTCCTGGGTGGGAATCGAACCCAGAACCTCGTGTACAGCAGGCCCATACTACGACCACTACACCACCAAGGCAAGGCTAAGTTTCTATTATGTTTATTACACTTTTGTTATTGACAAGGAAAAGTTTAAATAAAGCTTTGATCTTTATTTAAACTTTTCCTTGTCAATAACAAAAGTGTAATAAACATAATAGAAACTTAGCAAACTCCAACACAAAACACCACGCTCACTCCTAGCCGTTTGAAAGCCACATAGTGGCAGTGGCCCATTATGTGGGATTTCTATTAGAGACCATTGTCGAAATAGCAAAGTCTTGCCTTACTAATGGAAGGGGCAAATAATACGTAAATAGTGCACTTCTAACATACTTTAGTAAGTATAGAAATGTAAGTAATGGTGTAGTGTAATGTAGATAGATAGATAGATAGAATATTCTTTATTGTACACCACATAAGTACTAAAACTAATTACAATAAGAATTAATTAAACATTAAACAAGTAGGTACAATGTCTTATCGTAGGTACATATGATGGTAGCTTATGGCGTACTAATAATAATATATACTATATACATAAATGTAGATATATACTAAATAATAAATATATAATAAATATAATAAATATATATATTCATATACAAAGAAATACATATAAAATATGATAAATACATTATAGTGACAAGTAGTGATCTTTAACCATCGTTTTAAATGTGGCCAAAGATTGTGCGCGTCTAATATGTAATGGCAGTACATTCCACAGACGTACAGCTTGAACTGTGGTACCTTCAACTTTAGATTTTCTGGAGATCGTAAGAGTTTCGTATGTGTGTTATGCAGGAACTCGAAACGTCCTTTAAGATAGAAGGTGTTGAAGGGTTAAACAATATACTGTACAACATTGAAAGGATATGAGCATTCCGGCGAAGTCGTATAGGTAACCACTTGAGCTTTTTACGAAATTCGGAAACATGATCATATTTGCGTAATCCAAATATGAATCTTATGCAGACATTTTGAAGTCGCTCAAGTTTGTCTAATTGGTTCTCGGTGAGATCAGGACAGCTGACATCCGCATAGTCTAGAATCTATACTAATATTATAAAGCTGAAGAGTTTGTTTGTTTGTTTGTTTGTTTGTTTGGTTGAACGCGCTAATCTCAGAAGGTACTGGTTCGATTAGAAAAAATCTTTTTGTGTTGAATAGTGCATTTATCCAGGAAGGCTATAGGCTATATAACATCACGCTATGATCAATAGGAGCGGAGCAGTAGTGAGATATGTTGCAAAATCGGGGAAAATATTATTCTTTTCTGAGTTTTCGTCGCGTACGCTGCTTAAACGGTTAAAGTTATGAAAAAAATATGTTGTAAAGAATTATTCCTCTTTAAAAGATCTATAAAAAAGTCCGCGACAGCATATGTCTACCTCTTAAGGTTAACTCACTACAACGTGATTTATGGAAATAAAAATTGATTTAAAATAATTTATTATCTACAAAGCTTTTTTTATGAACACGATATTAATCCTTATCCAAACAAATACGCTATGCGTCATAAGGATTTAATTTTGAACAAATTTGTCCTTTACATCATTTGATTTCAAGGAATACCCTAGGAGATATAATAGATTTAGTCAAGTACCATATTTGTAAGTCGGAAGGCAGGCGACGATGTGAGAGTGAGCATGCGTGATATAAGAAGCCACGCCCGCCAGGATATAAGAACCTCTAACAAAATCATGGGTGGAATCACTGTCATGTTTACGCTGCCGGTGATAGTTAGGGAAACAAGAGCTGATTTTGTGAAGTCTTGCTTGAAAACTTCCCAGTTATGGAAGTTCGTTCATACACTAAAACTATCTACTCATATGAGAGCACATTTAGGTGAAGGCAGTACACAGGTAAGAAAGTACCACATTTGGCAAACAAAATTGATATAAATCATGATTTAGGTGAAAAAGTTACCAGCATTGAAGAAGCTCTCGAAAGTCTACCCTGATGTCAAGTCCTAAACAAAGATTACCAGTAGATGTGTCAAAGAGCAATATTGGCATCTAGAAATATAGTGTTCACAACATCTATACATGTAATAAAAACCAAGTCGCGTCTGAACATTGATTTTTTTTTCAAAAAAACAAATTATATACGTTGTATTTATGTTACTGAGGCCAAAAATGTAGTTTTTAGTATTTTTGTCTGTTTATCTGTTTGTGGCCACGTTTGTGCGCGATAAACTCAGCAACCACGCAACCG
Source organism: Trisateles emortualis (assembly GCA_947095525.1). NCBI lineage: Eukaryota > Metazoa > Arthropoda > Insecta > Lepidoptera > Erebidae > Trisateles > Trisateles emortualis. The sequence goes on along the minus strand of OX352749.1, from coordinate 10,414,224 downwards.
ATTTGAATGCGGTTTTGACTTATATATTGTGGCAACCTTCCCATAACATATTGTTTTATTCTAATCGGTTCACAAATAAAAAAGTTATGGTAACTTTAATAACACACGTGCTATTCAAGAAACGCGCTTCGATTCATTTAGCTCAAACTTTTGTTAAATGTAGTTTGTAAAACCACAACTGAAGTTTATATGAAAAGAAATTTAAAAATAATGCAAGCTTTTGGAGAAATAGCCATTACCAATTTAATTTGAACTGTCATCAATATGGGCGACCATATTAAACAGAGATCAGCTGACTGGTACATCACGCGTTAACGGTACTAGGTTAAAAGTGACCATTTTACAACGAAATGTGATGAAGCAGAAAATTTAACGGGATGCGGTGCAGGTAATAATCTTCTGTGCCCCGGTTTCTTTTTATTCCTAACAATTTTTCGTTTAGCAACTTTAGGAAACTCTATGTCCTATCCCTGAAGTCCACGCAAACGAAATCACAAGCACATATTAGCTATACATCTATCTATACACACATAAATAAATATGAAGTCTCTGTTTGTAATATCACAATAACAGCTTACTATTAAATTCATGTGGCTGTTTACAAAACACTTACAACAGAAATACAATTTTAACAGTTTTGTCTCTCTGTCTGTCTATTTTTTACCGCTAAAATTGACTTTGAAAATACTTAAACTATATAAATATACTATAAGTACAATTAAAATGCGTTAATCATGCCAAGATCTAAGACCATCACAGACTAAATGAGTAACGCCTAATATAACTTAAACACAATCAAAAAATATATTCCAATTTTTTTGTAGGCGCTAACAATTAACAATACCCTTATTTAGGTAATCAGGAAAGTAGCACAGAAAAGAAAACACTTCACCGAATCTGTCTGGTCACGATAAACTCAATAACTACCAAATAAAATTTCATTTTCACCAGTAGACGGCGTGATTCTTTCATAATAGATATAGCTCGCAGAATTGCCTCAATTAAGTGGCAATGGGCAGGACATATAGCTCGCAGAACCGATAGCCGTGGGGGCAGAAAGGTTCTAGAGTGGCGACCACGAAATGGAACACGCAGCGTGGGCAGGCCTCCAACAAAGTGGACCGACGACTTGGTAAAGGTCGTGGGCAACCGATGGACAAGGTCAGCTCAGGACCGAATACCGTTAAATTACCGTAGCCTATGGACGCTTGCAATACCAAAGGTATCACTTGCGTGTTACCAGGGCTTTAACATGGGAGTATCCAATTCCAGTAGCCAATTCAGGTTGTTCACGTTTGCGCTAAAACAATTTAAGAGCAGAACAATCATACAAACAAGGAATATTTCATTATAAAGTTTATTAATTGCAGAAAATAAATGTTTAAAAGAAAAAACGTGACTGACTAATCAACAAACGCACAGTTTAAATCACTATACACTCATATAGCTATTATGATATAGGCATCCGCTAAGAAAGGTTTTTAAAAAGCTAAAGATGAAATTCTGCCGAGGAAAGTTTGTATGGGGATAACTGTTGTTTTCAGATTTACGGTAAAAGACTGAATACGCGAACGAAGTCGCGGGTACAGCTAGTAGGAAATAAAAGGGAATTTGCAAGCATAGTTTTGGTGGCAGTTGGTAAAAAGTTTCGCAATCTCCTGAAGGAGCCTGCTGCAGCAAAAATCTTGCGGCTAACTTCGTGTAGTTGTGGACCCCAGTAGTGTAGAATAGATATAAGTATGTACTCTTAGTTGTAAGACAATATATATTTGATGATACTATAATAAACGTGCAGTACTACTACTACTACACTCGTCTTTAATTCACCACATCCCTACAATGGTACACTCGCTATGGACTCTGCGTGCGTTAATACTAGCGCCACGTCCCGTCTGGACATTTATTAAGTTTGCGTAGGGATCCCGTAATTTAAAATAAATAAAATATAGCCTATGTTAACCGCTGATAATGTAGCTTTCTAATGGTGAAAGATTTTTTTAAATCGGTCGAGTAGATTTTGAGTTAAATCATAACAAACGCAATAAAACTTAAGTTCTATGTGATGATTTAATGTTCAAAAAAAAACAAATCTTTCCTCTTTAGATATACTCGTATGTACTTACGAGCAATGATATTATAGGAAGAAAGATGTAGATATCGCACTAGTACGCGGAAACTGTTACCGTCAACTGCAGTATCTTAGTATCTTCATTCGACTACACGATCGCCATTTAAGTACTTACTGCACGGCGTGTTTTGAGTTAGATCTCCATACGGGACAAAAAATTGTGAAATCCATAAATGATTTTTTCTTTTTTTTTTTTAAAGACAATACCCGCACTAGAGAACAACCTCTGTGTCACGGGGGACTTTACAAACATACAATTAACGGACACAAATTATACCCAGATTCAAAACAATTCTTTGTGGGCCACACAAAGTTTTGTCCTGTATAGGTATCGAACTCACAACCTCGTACACAGCAGGCGCATACTGCGGCCACTGGACCACCAAGGCAGTCGAAGGTTGTCCCGAGCCTGGATGTTTTTTTTTGTCTATAATATCCTTAACGATGTATTCCTTCGCTGTTATTAGATAGTAAATGATTTGAGTCATCATTATCATCTCGACCTTTAAGCGTGCCACTGCTGGGCACGGGTCTCCTCCATACATTTGAAGGGATATTAGCTTACCACGCTGGCCAAACGGGTTGGTTTTGTTTAGAGTTTCCCCTATCTTGCAGTGGATATTGTGGCTTACTCCGTCGACTTTTACAACACCCTCGGGATGTAACCGGTTGGTGATATTTGTGTTCTTAATTCGATATCACACGGACAAATGATTTGATTAATACATATAAATTCCACAAAGTGAAATACAGATTAGTATTTCCAGTTAATAAGTGAAGAACATTTTTCACTTTGGGGCTAGTCCCAAAGTACTCCAAAAAGAGTTCCCAATCTACTCCATGAACAGTGAAATACTAATTTTAAAATGTACTCAAAGTAACAAAATTAATGTATGAGATCCTTAGCTTTTTAGAACAAAATAATGGAGTACTTTGGGAATAACCAAAGTCAAATCAAAGTCAAACTCATTTATTAATTGAGATCAAATACATGATACATATGAACATCGTAAAAACGAATGCCAGCATACTTATTTCCTACGGCCAAATTCGCCGACTAGGGTAGGGCCTCGAGAAGAATTGGCAAGAAACTCGGGCCACTCTTTTTAATTATACTTCCATTGGCAGTAGGTAGGTAAGTACCATTTCGATATTTACCCGGAACTGCTTCACCAAGTTCTCGTAAATAGCAAGAATAATAACAATAAACATAACAGATAATCTAGTTAATATAAATCACTAGTTAAACAACAAGGTATCTTTGAAACTAAACAACAAAGCAAATAACAAAATTAAACATTAGATAACGTTGTGCGGCTCAATTAAAATACTCTTGTTCAAAGTAAGAGAGACTTCATAATTGATTTTAAAATCGCATGCAAATATATAGGAGAGTTTGCATACGAGCAGCATACCAGCGATAAAGGCTTTTCATCTTACAGAAAACCAGAAAAGACTAACTACACACAGCGCTGTAGTTGCTTAGCGGCTTAAGTGGTTACATACATATATATTTGACTGCCTTGGTGGTCCAGTGGCCGCAGTATACGCCTGCTGTGCACGAGGTTGTGGGTTCTATTCCCACACAGGAAAAAACTTTGTGTGACCCACAAAGTGTTCCGGTAATTGTATGTGTGTTTAAAAAATACCTGCGCTCTGTGTCGAGGAGACGTTACCAACACACATGGCTGACACAATGTCGACATACCGACCATACAGATAACATACATATGGTTTTATTATATTATATATATATGGTTTTCTATAACTCAATATTACCCAAATAAAATAAAAAAAAAAAAAAAAAAAAACTTGAAGGCACTTCCCCGCCCGGGCTTGCTTGTTTTTATGGTGGCGGTCTGTTATATTTATATTACAGTAATAATCTAACCTAACCGAATTTCAGTCACGGCGGCTTATCCAAATGGAGACTAGCCATCTGCGCGGAATATTTTATAGTGCACAAGTGTGTGCGCAAACACAAGTGCACTCTTTATTTCCTTACTCTCATAGTCCGAGGGGCCGGACACGACCGAAGAGAGATCAGGCGTAGCACCAACGGCTTTACGTGCTTTCCGAGGCACGGGGGTGTAAACACCGCCAATTTGTAAACTCCGGGCACCTATTGTGATTTTCTTGAAGGAAAAACCCAATATAATTTTTTGGCCCGACCCGGAAATCGAACCCGGGACCTCGTGATCAGCAGTCATACACATCGACCACTGAACCACCGAGGCATATTATACTAAGCACTTACTGATATCACAGCTCAATTCCCGATTTTCAGTTTTAGCAAATCGCATCTACAACGCATCCATATGTAAAATCCCCTTAACACCATACAGGAATGTAAACTTTGTGGTTATGAGCGAACTTTATCAAGAACTAATAGACGTTAATATGCTTAATGGCGCGGCCGCAGTGTCGTGTGCCGCGGCACTTACATAAATGACGAATCATTACAAAGCTCTTGCAACATTTACAACTTTAAGGTTTAAGTGTAAACACCGCTTTACATAATAATATGCCCAGTTTTGGGATAAGTGCTTGTTTAAATTGCAAGTATTCTGTGCTATTTCTAGTGATAATAAATTTTCGGGATAATATTATTTTGTTTTTTTTTGCTTTATTGTATTAAAAAAATATATATTAAAAAAAACGATTCTTTAAATAACCACATCCTTGTATCTATGACGTCACAAAAGCACTCCGTGACGTCATCAACGTCGTTCTAAAATTAGTCTAGTTTTTAAATTCCTGACAGTACGTATACTGAAGCCGTAAGTCGTACGTACAATTCTATTAAGCAAAAACCTCAGTAACGCAAGTAGATTTCATCGTGGGGACACGTTTGCATAACATGAATGCGTCAACCGAGCCGTGGTCATTGCTGACACCGCAGGATTTGAGCGCAGAGGCCCGGCCCGGTCCGTAAGCCACCGCTTGATAACAGATAAAATCACGACAGTTTTGTTCGTATTCCTGTTAAGGACGTCTCTTTTGGACGAGTACTTAGATTCTAATTTGGACAGTTTGAATTTGAAAATGGAATTAGGTTCTCGAAATTAGAATTTTAGTTTCTGGATTAGAGTAGAATGCTTTCATCCAAAACTGATAATCGAAATATAACTTTTACAATAGTAAAAGTTATGATAATATTCAGTTTTTAAAAACAAAACTAAAATTCTAATTTCGAAAACCTTATTCCGTTTTCAAATTCAAAACGATTCAATTATTTTATCTTTTCATTAAATAATTTGGACTATTTGAATTTGAAAAAAAAATTATATTTCAAAACTGAATCAAAAAGTGAAAGTATTTATAATATTTTTTTTATAAATTTGTCATAGTAGTAACACAGATTGTTTTTTTTATACTACGACGTAGGCAAACATTTAAATTGCATTTTACACATTACATCTCAACCCATAAACGTCCCACTGCTGGGCACGGGTCTCCTCCATTAATTTGGAGGGATATTAGCCTACTATACCACGCTGGCCAGACGGGTTGGTATAGGGTTTTGTTTCGAGTTTTCCCTCTCTAGCAGTGGATATTGTCTGCCTGACTTACTCCCTTAGTCGACTCTTACGACACCCACGGGATGGAATGGGGAGGTGACATTTGTATTCTTAATCCGTCACCACACGGACTTGAAATTGCATTTTACTATGGTAAAAACTTAAAAATATGAGAGAATAACATTATATTTTGCTTAATCTTGGACTTAATAATATAGTTTAACTTAATTTACATATATACCATTTTATAATAACCTAAGTGCATAAAATATATTAAATACAAAAAGGCAATCATTGAATCAGAAAAGTCATTTTCATTTATTAATATCCACTGTTTCTGCGTTCGAATAACTTCTTCAAAAAATAGTAATAAAACTAATTTTAAAATTAATTTTATATACTCTGATATTTTATAATTGAAAAACAAATAGAACACAGGTTTCCAGCGTTCATCGATGACGGGATACGTTTTTAACAAAATGTTTTACTATCCCAGGGATATTTCTACAAAAACACGCAAATGATACCTCTGGTATCGGAAGCGTCCATAGGCAATTACGGTACCTACTAAGGTGAATCGGAGCACATGGATGCTTGCAATGAGTTACTACTTCTTATAGTGAAGGTATGCGTTTTAAAAGTTAACGTAAAACGTTTTTCTATCCCAGGGATACTACATCTTATAACCCTGGAGTAGAAAATGGATCAGCAACACGCAAGTGATACCTCTTGTTTTGCTAGCGTCCATAGGCTACGGCAACTACTTAACATCAGGCGGGTTTTGAAAAAGTAACACAAACATTCTGTTGCATTTAAAAGCAACAGACGAAGCTCAACACCCAAGTGGTTTTGGTTTCCGTTCCTTTTTGTTACCACTATTGTAACTCATATACCAAATTGTAAATGTTATACTCTGGCGATTAAAAAGAGTGGTCCGAGTTTCTTGCCAATTCTTCTCGAGGCCCAACCCTAGTCAGCCTTAGGAAAAAAGTATACTGGCATTTGTTTTAATGACGTTCATAAGTATCATGGATTTGATCTAAATGAATAAATGAGTTTGACTTTGACTTTGACTGTGGTATAAAAAAGCAAATATTTTGAGGTATCTAATACCAAAACGTTAACGAATATTACGTCAACTAGGAGCGGCACTTTGGCTCAGGATTAGCCTACGACTGCGGGAGCAAATCCGTCCGGCCGCCAACACTGGCACGTACAGACGTTCTTCTACCCACGATTAATGAATACTGTTGATGGACTCCATGTGATTAACTCCGCTTCTTTTTGGTCATCTCGTCATACATTACTGATGGTGCTGTATTCACCCAATAGTAGTTCGATAGTCAAGCTCATAATTTTATAATGAATTTATTAAATAAAAGTAATAAAACTTGTAACAAAAATGTAGTTTTTTTTTTATACTACTTGGGTGGCAAACAAGCATACGGCCCAACTGATGTTAAGCAGTAACCGTAGCCTATGGAAGCTTGCAATAGCAGAAGTATCACTTGCGTGTTGCCAACCCATTTTTTGACACCAGGACTTTAAGATGAAAGTAACCCTGGGATAGGACACTTTCAAATAGGTTTCTTTCAAAACGCATCCCTAAATGAGCGCTGGAAACCTGTACTCACACACAGAAACACAACTACACCACTGTGTTTAGTTATTTGGCTGTAGTCTTTTGTAAGGTGGAGGTCCTTCCCCAGTCGGGCCTGCTAGCCAGTATGGTGCCCTACATTTCTTGTTGAGAAATTTTACAAACAGACCGAAAACAACCATATAGAGTAAGTAACTAGTGATGAGTATCAAAAAACAATAGTATTGTGCTTAGTCGGTAATTAGGAGGTCTTTCAAACCTATTTAATTACAAAATGTAATCTACGTTTGTGAGAATTAACACAATTTATTTTATATTTAAAAATCTTCAAATACAAAATTTACATAGGCATAATTCCAGAGACATTCTCTACCAGTTTACCTTTAGAGGTGATGCACAGATATACAAAGTAGCACCTACTTTGTATATCTATACAAAGTAGCACCTACTTTGTATATCTCGAGTCGACTTAGGGAGTAAGTCAGGTAGACAATATCCACTGCACGAGAGGGAATACTCGAGACAAAACCCTAGAACAACACGTCTGGCCAGTGTGGTATAATAGGCTAATATCCCTCCAAATGTATGGAGTAGACAAGTGCCCAGCAGTGGGACGTTTATGAGTTGAGATAGACCTCGGTATCAAGCTGAAATTTATATCAAATACTCAGGTATAGGTATATTAGTAATATTACACATCAATTATTAACATTTCAACAACGATGTTATTGTAAATATATTATTCATATTCAATTCTTGACATTTCACGTACATATAAGCTTTGTGTGGCCTAACTGAATATGCGGATGGATCTGTTAAATGACGTCATATGATGACGTATTGGTCATCAAAATAAATGAACCGTAGAATGTATTTGAAATTGTATGTACGCTAGTTTTGACGAACATTAATTACGTAACGGTAGGTAGCCGGTTTTCCGGTACCTACCGGTGGTGGCCAAGTGGGAGACTTACAGAAGGAAAGTGGTGCGAGTTCGATCCCGAGTGGCATTACCAATGTGAATTTAACTTTGTGGAGTTTATATGTACTAATCCAATGATTCACCATCTGCTAACGGTGAAGGGAAACATCGTAAGGAAACCCAAAAATTCTAAAGACATGTCTGATTTACCAACCCACATTAGGCCAGCGTGTGTGAATTAAGTCCTAAACCCTCTCTCTCTATTGATAGAGGAGAGGAGACCCGTGCCCAGCAGTGGGACATAGATGGGTTGCTATTATTATTATAACCGGTTTTCATTGGTGATAGGCTTCTTATCCAGGGTTGGTACTTATTGACTTATTGTGCTTATTATATATTACTTTGGACACAACAATTTTTGATCAAAATAGGTGAAAACTAAAAAGTTTTATCTTTTTTCATCAAAATATATTCTTTACTAGTGGACCTGGCAGACGTCGTCCTGCCTCAAAAAGCTGAAATACCGACAGCAGCACCACCTACCGGGTCCAATTGTGAATCTAAACCATCCAGGGCCCCGAACACACACACAAAATTACATCAAAATCAGTCCAGCCGTCTAGGAGGAGTTCAGTGACATATACACATGCACACAAGAAATATATATATAAAGATAATTTATCATTGACAAAGTCAAAAAAACAAACATTGTTTGCTAATCAAAGAATTTTGATAAAAGTCGTCAAATAGGTAGGTAGGTTCAGTGCCTTAAATGGTTACCTCGCCATTTACCACTGCGTTTCGTGTTGTGGGTTTGAAACTTACACGAGACAAAAAAAATAATTATTCATAAATGGTTGTCCAGAGTCTGGGTGTACTTTGTGTCCGTTAATTGTATGTTTGTAAAGCCCCCGCGACACAAGGCTTGTTCCCTAGTGCGGGAATCGTCTTTTTAAAACAAAAAAAAGACCATATAAAAACATGTGTTTTTGAAAGTCCGAAGGCTACAAAAAGAGGTCCAACGGGACCGTTGAAAGTTTTAGTACTTTAAACTTTGAAGGTCCAAACGGTATTAAAAAAGAGGTCCAATGGACACATAAAGAGAGGGTCCAAAGAGACCTAAACATGAGGTCGAACGGGTAATTCTATAATAGGGTCTAATCTTGGAGGTCCAATGGGTAGTAGCCAAAAATATAGCTTATATACTGTAAGAGTCATAGCCATATAATTAGCTTTAACAATTTACGCAGGCAAAGCCGCAGGTATAAGATAGTATCTTCATAAGTACAAGCAACAATGTCCACAGTCTGCCAACCTACTAAAATATACCGCCATATTTTACTAACGTGCAATCATACTTACTTAAAAAACGTTTTAAAACTACATGCACTAAAATATTCACGACAGAAAATTAAATACAAGTAAAACCTTTTAGAAGATTGAAAATTGAGGGAATGAACATGGACATGTTCATGGGTGGTGAAGGTAGTGGTGAAGTTAATCTCCTCGTCATCAACACCGCGTCAGTATTGTAGGTTCGATTTCCTCATGGGGTAAAATTTTGAGCAATAATGCTTATAAGTTACTAGCTGTACCCGCGACTTCGTTCGCGTGTTCAGTCTTTTACCGTAAATCTGAAAACAACAGTTATCCCCATACAAACTTTCCTCGGCAGAATTTCATCTTTAGCTTTTTAAAAACCTTTCTTAGCGGATGCCTATATCATAATAGCTATATGAGTGTCTAGTGATTTAAACTGTGCGTTTGTTGATTAGTCAGTCACGTTTTTTCTTTTAAACATTTATTTTCTGCAATTAATAAACTTTATAATGAAATATTCCTTGTTTGTATGATTGTTCTGCTCTTAAATTGTTTTAGCGCAAACGTGAACAACCTGAATTGGCTACTGGAATTGGATACTCCCATGTTAAAGCCCTGGTAACACGCAAGTGATACCTTTGGTATTGCAAGCGTCCATAGGCTACGGTAATTTAACGGTATTCGGTCCTGAGCCGACCTTGTCCATCGGTTGCCCACGACCTTTACCAAGTCGTCGGTCCACTTTGTTGGAGGCCTGCCCACGCTGCGTGTTCCATTTCGTGGTCGCCACTCTAGAACCTTTCTGCCCCCACGGCTATCGGTTCTGCGAGCTATATGCCCTGCCCATTGCCACTTAATTGAGGCAATTCTGCGAGCTATATCTATTATGAAAGAATCACGCCGTCTACTGGTGAAAATGAAATTTTATTTGGTAGTTATTGAGTTTATCGTGACCAGACAGATTCGGTGAAGTGTTTTCTTTTCTGTGCTACTTTCCTGATTACCTAAATAAGGGTATTGTTAATTGTTAGCGCCTACAAAAAAAATAGTAATATATTTTTTGATTGTGTTTAAGTTTTATTAGGCGTTACTCATTTAGTCTGTGATGGTCTTAGATCTTGGCATGATTAACGCATTTTAATTGTACTTATAGTATATTTATATAGTTTAAGTATTTTCAAAGTCAATTTTAGCGGTAAAAAATAGACAGACAGAGAGACAAAACTGTTAAAATTGTATTTCTGTTGTAAGTGTTTTGTAAACAGCCACATGAATTTAATAGTAAGCTGTTATTGTGATATTACAAACAGAGACTTCATATTTATTTATGTGTGTATAGATAGATGTATAGCTAATATGTGCTTGTGATTTCGTTTGCGTGGACTTCAGGGATAGGACATAGAGTTTCCTAAAGTTGCTAAACGAAAAATTGTTAGGAATAAAAAGAAACCGGGGCACAGAAGATTATTACCTGCACCGCATCCCGTTAAATTTTCTGCTTCATCACATTTCGTTGTAAAATGGTCACTTTTAACCTAGTACCGTTAACGCGTGATGTACCAGTCAGCTGATCTCTGTTTAATATGGTCGCCCATATTGATGACAGTTCAAATTAAATTGGTAATGGCTATTTCTCCAAAAGCTTGCATTATTTTTAAATTTCTTTTCATATAAACTTCAGTTGTGGTTTTACAAACTACATTTAACAAAAGTTTGAGCTAAATGAATCGAAGCGCGTTTCTTGAATAGCACGTGTGTTATTAAAGTTACCATAACTTTTTTATTTGTGAACCGATTAGAATAAAACAATATGTTATGGGAAGGTTGCCACAATATATAAGTCAAAACCGCATTCAAATCGGTTGCGTGGTTGCTAAGTTTATCGCGCACAAACGTGGCCACAAACAGATAAACAGACAAAAATACTAAAAACTACATTTTTGGCCTCAGTAACATAAATACAACGTATATAATTTGTTTTTTTGAAAAAAAAATCAATGTTCAGACGCGACTTGGTTTTTATTATATGTATAGATGTTGTGAACACTATATTTCTAGATGCCAATATTGCTCTTTGACACATCTACTGGTAATCTTTGTTTAGGACTTGACATCAGGGTAGACTTTCGAGAGCTTCTTCAATGCTGGTAACTTTTTCACCTAAATCATGATCTTTATCAATTTTGTTTGCCAAATGTGGTACTTTCTCACCTGTGTACTGCCTTCACCTAAATGTACTCTGATATGAGTAGATAGTTTTAGTGTATGAACGAACTTCCATAACTGGGAAGTTTTCAAGCAAGACTTCACAAAATCAGCTCTTGTTTCCCTAACTATCACCGGCAGCGTAAACATGACAGTGATTCCACCCATGATTTTGTTAGAGCTTCTTATATCCTGGCGGGCGTGGCTTCTTATATCACGCATGCTCACTCTCACATCGTCGCCTGCCTTCCGACTTACAAATATGGTACTTGACTAAATCTATTATATCTCCTAGGGTATTCCTTGAAATCAAATTATGTAAAGGACAAATTTGTTCAAAATTAAATCCTTATGACGCATAGCGTATTTGTTTGGATAAGGATTAATATCGTGTTCATAAAAAAAGCTTTGTAGATAATAAATTATTTTAAATCAATTTTTATTTCCATAAATCACGTTGTAGTGAGTTAACCTTAAGAGGTAGACATATGCTGTCGCGGACTTTTTTATAGATCTTTTAAAGAGGAATAATTCTTTACTACATATTTTTTTCATAACTTTAACCGTTTAAGCAGCGTACGCGACGGAAACTCAGAAAAGAATAATATTTTCCCCGATTTTGCAACATATCTCACTACTGCTCCGCTCCTATTGATCATCATCAACCAAACAAACAAACAAACAAACAAACAAACAAACTCTTCAGCTTTATAATCTATACTAATATTATAAAGCTGAAGAGTTTGTTTGTTTGTTTGTTTGGTTGAACGCGCTAATCTCAGAAGGTACTGGTTCGATTAGAAAAAATCTTTTTGTGTTGAATAGTGCATTTATCCAGGAAGGCTATAGGCTATATAACATCACGCTATGATCAATAGGAGCGGAGCAGTAGTGAGATATGTTGCAAAATCGGGGAAAATATTATTCTTTTCTGAGTTTCCGTCGCGTACGCTGCTTAAACGGTTAAAGTTATGAAAAAAATATGTAGTAAAGAATTATTCCTCTTTAAAAGATCTATAAAAAAGTCCGCGACAGCATATGTCTACCTCTTAAGGTTAACTCACTACAACGTGATTTATGGAAATAAAAATTGATTTAAAATAATTTATTATCTACAAAGCTTTTTTTATGAACACGATATTAATCCTTATCCAAACAAATACGCTATGCGTCATAAGGATTTAATTTTGAACAAATTTGTCCTTTACATAATTTGATTTCAAGGAATACCCTAGGAGATATAATAGATTTAGTCAAGTACCATATTTGTAAGTCGGAAGGCAGGCGACGATGTGAGAGTGAGCATGCGTGATATAAGAAGCCACGCCCGCCAGGATATAAGAAGCTCTAACAAAATCATGGGTGGAATCACTGTCATGTTTACGCTGCCGGTGATAGTTAGGGAAACAAGAGCTGATTTTGTGAAGTCTTGCTTGAAAACTTCCCAGTTATGGAAGTTCGTTCATACACTAAAACTATCTACTCATATCAGAGTACATTTAGGTGAAGGCAGTACACAGGTGAGAAAGTACCACATTTGGCAAACAAAATTGATAAAGATCATGATTTAGGTGAAAAAGTTACCAGCATTGAAGAAGCTCTCGAAAGTCTACCCTGATGTCAAGTCCTAAACAAAGATTACCAGTAGATGTGTCAAAGAGCAATATTGGCATCTAGAAATATAGTGTTCACAACATCTATACATATAATAAAAACCAAGTCGCGTCTGAACATTGATTTTTTTTTCAAAAAAACAAATTATATACGTTGTATTTATGTTACTGAGGCCAAAAATGTAGTTTTTAGTATTTTTGTCTGTTTATCTGTTTGTGGCCACGTTTGTGCGCGATAAACTTAGCAACCACGCAACCGATTTGAATGCGGTTTTGACTTATATATTGTGGCAACCTTCCCATAACATATTGTTTTATTCTAATCGGTTCACAAATAAAAAAGTTATGGTAACTTTAATAACACACGTGCTATTCAAGAAACGCGCTTCGATTCATTTAGCTCAAACTTTTGTTAAATGTAGTTTGTAAAACCACAACTGAAGTTTATATGAAAAGAAATTTAAAAATAATGCAAGCTTTTGGAGAAATAGCCATTACCAATTTAATTTGAACTGTCATCAATATGGGCGACCATATTAAACAGAGATCAGCTGACTGGTACATCACGCGTTAACGGTACTAGGTTAAAAGTGACCATTTTACAACGAAATGTGATGAAGCAGAAAATTTAACGGGATGCGGTGCAGGTAATAATCTTCTGTGCCCCGGTTTCTTTTTATTCCTAACAATTTTTCGTTTAGCAACTTTAGGAAACTCTATGTCCTATCCCTGAAGTCCACGCAAACGAAATCACAAGCACATATTAGCTATACATCTATCTATACACACATAAATAAATATGAAGTCTCTGTTTGTAATATCACAATAACAGCTTACTATTAAATTCATGTGGCTGTTTACAAAACACTTACAACAGAAATACAATTTTAACAGTTTTGTCTCTCTGTCTGTCTATTTTTTACCGCTAAAATTGACTTTGAAAATACTTAAACTATATAAATATACTATAAGTACAATTAAAATGCGTTAATCATGCCAAGATCTAAGACCATCACAGACTAAATGAGTAACGCCTAATAAAACTTAAACACAATCAAAAAATATATTACTATTTTTTTTGTAGGCGCTAACAATTAACAATACCCTTATTTAGGTAATCAGGAAAGTAGCACAGAAAAGAAAACACTTCACCGAATCTGTCTGGTCACGATAAACTCAATAACTACCAAATAAAATTTCATTTTCACCAGTAGACGGCGTGATTCTTTCATAATAGATATAGCTCGCAGAATTGCCTCAATTAAGTGGCAATGGGCAGGGCATATAGCTCGCAGAACCGATAGCCGTGGGGGCAGAAAGGTTCTAGAGTGGCGACCACGAAATGGAACACGCAGCGTGGGCAGGCCTCCAACAAAGTGGACCGACGACTTGGTAAAGGTCGTGGGCAACCGATGGACAAGGTCGGCTCAGGACCGAATACCGTTAAATTACCGTAGCCCATGGACGCTTGCAATACCAAAGGTATCACTTGCGTGTTACCAGGGCTTTAACATGGGAGTATCCAATTCCAGTAGCCAATTCAGGTTGTTCACGTTTGCGCTAAAACAATTTAAGAGCAGAACAATCATACAAACAAGGAATATTTCATTATAAAGTTTATTAATTGCAGAAAATAAATGTTTAAAAGAAAAAACGTGACTGACTAATCAACAAACGCACAGTTTAAATCACTAGACACTCATATAGCTATTATGATATAGGCATCCGCTAAGAAAGGTTTTTAAAAAGCTAAAGATGAAATTCTGCCGAGGAAAGTTTGTATGGGGATAACTGTTGTTTTCAGATTTACGGTAAAAGACTGAACACGCGAACGAAGTCGCGGGTACAGCTAGTATTAGTATAGATAAGTGTATTTTGTGTCTGTTGATTGTAAACTATATTTTTCAATCACAATTAAAATAGGCACAATTTAACATATTGTACAAATAAACCTTTTTTTCCATGATATAAAAAATGAAAAAGCCTGTTAACTAAAAAAGGGGCAGTCTTAGGGAACTGCCGAAAGTGAAATCTAAGTAACTGACTTGTGAATTGTATCATCGAGCTATTAGATAATAATTTTAACAAAAAAAACCGACTTCATTACGGCAAGTTGTAAAATTTTCAAATATTTGTTTGTTACAATCGAATAAAATCGACTGAGCGTCGGGCTGAATACAGGTCAAGTAGGTATTAAAAGCAATATTTAATCTGTGCAATCCGCGCTCAATTCATTCACGTCATTATTTCTTATTAATAGTTGCTTAGCAACAATAACCGAAACTTATCTAATCGCCATCAGTAAAATATTTATTATTGAAAAGTTCAGATGGCCATCTGTGGTCTTCTTCATCAGTTTTACTTTACCAAATTACACTTTTTGAATGCAAATGATTGATTAGTTGTTAAAAATATTGAAATTGCTATATGTGTGCCTATAACTTTTGAGGAGTTCCCTTAATTCCTCATGGATCCCATCATCAGAACTTTCTTTTGATGATAATGGGACCAAACTGGAAGTATGTCCAGTCAGACAAAAAAATAATTTTTCAAATCGGTCCATAAATGACGGAGTTATGCGGTAACAAAAAAAAAAAAAAAAAAAAAAAAATACACACGAATTGATAACCTCCTCTTTTTGAAGTCGGTTAATTATTAGTTTTGAATATGGAAAGCGTTTGGAGACGATGACGCAAGTTCCATGATTTTTGTTCATTAAAAAAGTTTGATATGGAAAGCGTTCGGTGATGATGACGCGACTGCTATGTTTTTTGATCACCCAAAAAGTGCCCAACGCGCCTAAAGAAGTTTTCACTTCAAAAATTTAAAATAAATATCCTGTTTTAATAAACGTCTACTGGAAACGTGCCCAGAAGACTGGCAGCATTGCCATACTTAATGGACAGATTTTTTATCTAAATATCCTAAAATACTCAGAATTTGCGAATTGTTTGTAAAGTCCAATGCAATACAGAACTTATTCCGTAGTACGGGAATTTGCTTTTAAAATGTAGACAATTACTACACTATGACAAAGTAGGGTAATACAGTAGAGGAAAACAATAAAATACACTACCCCAGGTCGTTTGCAATATTTTGCACAAGTTGACAACCCCTCACTATTGGTAAAGACTTATGAACCGATCCGAACAACCAACATAACCAGGCATCTTCATTTCTGTACACGTAAAGAAAAATGTATTGACAAGGGAGATCAAGTTAAGATTGTCATTAGAGGATAAATAAAATTGATAGAGAAAACTGGTCCGTAAACTAGACAGGCCCTCGTTATCTAATTGACAAGGGTCCTTTAATAATATTTTTTCATTAGAAATTATATAGGAAATTGTACTAAATTAGTTTATAATAAAACTGGCTTTCTGTGTCTCTAGCGTAAGTTGTTTTTTTAAAGAAATTTTATTAATTACTTTATAGAAATACCTTAATTTTCTTCTCTGCTGGTCGATGGCAAATCATGTGCCACAGAGGTTTAATTAGTTACGTAGATATAGCACTAGCACGTTACAAATTTTGCCGTTAACAAGTTGCTAAGTCGCTCCATTTCATCTATCACTATCTGATTTTAAAATATCACGTTCCGCATTATCAAGGAAATACACACAAAAATATGGCAACAAAACTATAAAACCTCTTGTTTAAATATTATTATTGAACTGGCCGAAAGATGCGAATAAATAATTACAATGCCATATAATAAATAACAAAAAAAACTATGTTTTTTAGAAAAATGGCCAGACACATTTTAATTGAGATGGTACTAAGGAGATTGCATTATAATTGTAATATAGTCTCCTTGAGTGTTTCTTATTTTTAATTTGTCAAATAGATTTAATATCTAACCTTTTAACCTCTAATTATTATTGTCTTAAAATATAGCTTTAGTTGTAAATTAGGTACTTGTATTATATTTATTGAAAGTAAAAACAAAAAGTAAAAGTAAAATTTAGTCGTACGAAAGCGAAAGTACGAAGGATTTTGTACTTTTAGAATACTTTTCGATTTTATTTCTTTAATAGTATGTAACTGTAGATTAAATTACGAGTATTAAAATAGAGACTGCTGCAATGCCCTGACAGAGTTTCATGTTGAACCGATAAATATATGTAACACCTTGTACTCACACCTGAATGCAATAAAGTATTTGAATTTGATTTTTATCATTTTTTTTATTATTATAACATACATTTAAATATTCTGCATTCTAACTGATACTCACTCAAATCAGCATATCACTCACCCCTATTTCCCAGAGGGGTGGTCAGAGACAGTATTTCACTGTTGGAAATGTTTGCATGTTGGATAAATAATATAAATTTAATATGTTTATTTGAAAGATATTCTTCGTTAATTTAACCCGGGCAAAGTCGAGGCGGGCCGCTAGTATGTATATAAAAATGAATCCCTATTTCTCTTGGTTACGCCATAACTTGAGAACGACTACTCGTATACAGATTTCATTCATCTTTTTTTTATGTCCTAATACTTTGAAGAAGGTTCTTACGGGAAAAAAACATATAGAAAATCGCGCAGATAATACGAGCGAAGTCGGGGCGGGCACCTAGTTAATAATAAAAATATCTTAAAACAGTACACACACTGTCATCTATTCCCAAACTAGACAACTGCCTGAATTATGGCAACCAGACTACTGGTAAATCTATACTAATATTATAAAGCTGAAGAGTTTGTTTGTTTGTTTGGTTGAACGCGCTAATCTCAGAAAGTATTGGTTCGATTAGAAAATATATTTATTTGTTGTTTTTTTTGTTGGCTATATAACATCACTCTATGATCAATAGGAGCGGAGCAGTAGTGAGATATGTTGCAAAATCGGGAAAAATATTCCAAATTACCACGCGGGCGACCCCTAGTCTTATATAAGTCCAGTACTAAGTATAGCTTGAGTAAGTATAAATTATATTAAGGTGTTAAGTTTGTCGACCATCCCCCGAGGTGAAGCGAGCTCTCATCAACCCTGCAGTGTACTTTGTAGTATAAATATCAATATATTCTTGTGCTATTGTAAATTTGAATTTAGAGCTTCTACTTTTAAGTCTGGTACTTGGTTTGTCAAAGGGTACCTGTTTATATTGAAATTTTACTAGCGATCCGCTATGGTATTCCGTAAGAGCAAAAACCTCTCTCTCTCTCTCTCTCCCTTTTTGACGTTTAGTCAATAGATTTTACCGTCACCGAGCAATCACAATTGTCAGTTTGCGATCACAACTGTCAGTTTGCCATCGCTGTTTCTTAGAGAATCAGCCGGCCGCTCTCGCTGGTTTTCCGTATATTCTTAGATTACTGGTATATACATAGTAGATTGAGTGTCCCATACTGACAAGCTTTGTTTACACGACCCCGCCGCGATTTTGCTGTGTGCGTGCCGCGATATCACTGTGTGCGTGATGTGAAGCGGTTGACAATACCAGGTGCGTTTGCCTTCCTCAACGAGCTTCTTCTTATCGTGTGGTTAGTGGTCAACCTGGTGACAGAGTTATTTAGATCGCCCATATTTAGGCCTCTGTCGTGATCTAACGACTGTTAACAGTCGGGACCGACTTTTAACGTGCCCTCCGAAGCACGGAGACGCTCAGATGAAATACCACTATGCGGTTACCCATCTATAGGGTTACCGTGCCTTTGGTTGCTTAACCCACTGATCGTTTACCGAACGAGCTGGAGTAGATGGAGTAATCCCTTGCCACCCACACACCCAAAATACGCGGTATCAACTTGGAGTTGCGTAGAACAGCCCGATATACCAATACCAAACTATAGATTCAACTTACCATCAGACGGGTCTTATGCTTGTTTGCAAACTAAATATATAAACTTTTAAACTAATATTATAACACGGAAAGATTTGATATTTTGTTTGTTTGTTAAGCTACGCTATAATATAATAGCATATAGTATATAGCTCATAGCACAACAATATCGCACCCCATAGATTGGTAAGGACACGTTCACAATGTACTGTACTATATATGACTTACTATACGCTATAAGTAAGTATTAATAAAATATTAAAACACTTAGGTCTTTCTTCGCTATACTAATAAGCACAATAGTATAGCGTAGTCTGAAATTAGCTTTATAGTTTAACTATAGCACGGGGTACTTCAAAATAGGAGTTATAAGGTTTTTAAAGGGTCAGCAACGCGCGAGTGATACCCTTGGTGTTGCAAGCGTCCATAGGCATCGGTAACTGCTTATCGTCAGGCGGACCGAATGCATATTTGCCTCCTTGGTAGTATAGAAAAAAACTACACGACCGATTTTAAAAATTCTTTCACCATTAGAAAACTGCATTATCACCGGATAACAAACGTTATATATATATATTTTTTTTTAAATACGGGATCCCTACAAACACGAAATAAATTGTCCATCCGTGCGACACTGGGACTGCCGCCAGTGTAGTATAAAAACTCTGTGACGAGATAATACTGGAACGAAATAACACGAGCCGTTTCATCAAGATGTTTAGAGGATAGTTAGGTAGGTAGGTATAATATCTCACGCCTGTCATTGTTTCTAAGCCCTAAGGACCGTGACACACGACGTCTTTCTCTAATTACACAAACGCGTGTTTTGTTAAATAGAATACAGTAAATGTTAATGGCTGCTGTATTTTAACAAAGTGTCGTTGTGTGCCATGCTTAAGAATATTCTTGATAGCCACGTATAGTATGCAAAGCCTTTTGACTGCACGGTTGGTTCAGTGGCTTAAGTGGTTACCTCGCCATTTACTACTGCGCGTAGTGGGGTTCGATCCCCACACGGGACAAAAAATTGTGTGATCCACAAATGGTTGTCCGGAGTCTGGGTGTACTTTGTGTCCGTTAATTGTATGTTTGTAAAGTCCCTCGCGAAACAGGCCCTAGTGCGGGAGTTGTCTTTTTAAAGAAAAAAAAAAGAAAAACACAAAAGCAGATAAGGTACACACAGAAACGGAGATAGCTGTACAAGGCCGCTATGTAAAGGTTAGTTTCTTTAAGAAAATCATTATTTCTGTAAAATTTGGTAACAGTGTACAACAAGACTAAGATAAAATATCCCATCTTAACCCAAAAACGTCCCACTGCTGGGCACGGGTCTCCTCCATACACTAGGAGGGATATTAGCCTAATACCACGCTGGCCAGACGGGTTGGTATAGGATTTTATTTGGAGTTTTCCCTCTCTTGCAGTGATTATTATCTGCCCGACGTATTCTCTTAGTCGACTCTTACGACACCTTCGGGATGGAAAAGGGTGGTAACATTTGTATTCTTAATCCGTCACCACACGGACATAGACCAGCCACCTATTTTATCTATAACTAGCTTTTATCCATCGAATTAAGGAAGAGGTGCATGTCCGTTGTGAAGAAGCTACTAGACCTGGAGCCTTGATACCTATGTGTGATGGAGTAGAAGAGGCGATTGTGCAGCGATAACCGAAATCCACGCGGGCGGAGCCGCGGGGAACAGCTAGATATAAAAATATATTTCACACAAATTCATACGTTGGTTTTCCTAAAATACTAATCATATAGCGGCCCTATACAGCTATCTCTCTTGCCCACTGTACCAGGGTCACTCTATAAGGATAGATGTTCTTCAGAAAATACTTAATACATTTTTATGAGGTTTTGTAAGGTTAATTATAAATAATTAAATGCGGAAATGGTCAATTTTCTCTTTGTTTTTCCTTATCCTACTAATATTATAAATGTGAAAGTTTGTGAGGATGGATGGATGTATTGACGTAAAAGCTATTGAACAAATCTGGATGAAATTTGGCAAAAAGATAGATTATAGTCTGGAATAGCGAATACCGACATCCAAGGGTGGAGCCGCGGGCATCAGTTAGTACTAAATAAAACAAAATGTTTTAAAATTGTTCTATTTACATACTAAACACATAACTTCATTCTGCACCATAGCACTCCAACTGTAACGACTTATGCGGTCTCCACGAGCTATACTTAACACAAAATTATCATCAAAATGGGGCGGAGAATGCTTTTAACGACTTTACGAATTGTTCCTATATTTCTAAAAATATTATAGGCTGGAAATCCTACTAATATTATAAACGTGAAAGTATGGATGGATGGATGGATGTTTGTTACTCTTTCACGTAAAAGCTACTTAACGGATCTGGATGAAATTTGGCACAGAGATAGATTATATGGTCTGGAATAACACATAGGCTACTTTTTACAGTGATAACCGACATCCACGCGTTTGGAGCCGCGGA
The DNA here is from genome assembly GCA_947095525.1 of Trisateles emortualis. Taxonomy (NCBI): domain Eukaryota; kingdom Metazoa; phylum Arthropoda; class Insecta; order Lepidoptera; family Erebidae; genus Trisateles; species Trisateles emortualis. The sequence continues at coordinate 10,392,648 of OX352749.1, read as the reverse complement.
CAAGAGCTAGTAATAAATAAAGTTTGCGTGTGACCACTTCTCTATCAACAATATTTCTTAAGTCAATTTCTAGTCTTAGTTCAATCAGAGCACACGAACATTATTGAAGTTTACGAGAAAAATGCAATTAAAGCAGGGCGCCCACGAGCTACGACTATTTTGACTATTACATTAATTAAGTCTATGGGTTAGTATGAAAAAGCGTCCATTTAGAGACGCGTCAGTCGGGAGACTCTAGTCCTCTGGTAAACCAAACCGGCGACACAACTATCGCCCCGTCTATTGATTACAATGCAAGTGCGCCAGCAGCGAAAGTGACAATCCTCGTGGGCGCCCTGCACACCCTGGTCCAACCAAGGAGGCAAACAAGCATACGGCCCGCCTGATGTTAAGGAGTTACCGTAGCCTATGGACGCTTGCAACACCAGGGGTATCACTCGCGCGTTGCTGACCCTTTAGAAACCTTATCCTTTCTTGAAGAACCCCATATCCCGTGCTATAGTCTCTCGGAAAAACCTCGGCAGGAAGCTTATTCCACAACCTAATCGTACGTGGGAGGAAATTCCTCTGAAACCGCATAGTGTGGCACGATAGAGGTTCTAAAATGTGTGGATGAACTCCCTGTCGGTGGCGGGAGATGCGTTGACTAATTAACCTATTTTAGACTTCTTCTAATTTTTTTTTTATTTGAAGTGGAACTGGAAACTTGTATGGTACATTTTTCTTTAAGACGTATGGCGGCAACACGTACGTGATACATTTTAGTAACGCTTGCAATACGCAAGCGTCCACAGGTAAAATAACTGCTGGTAGGCTGCAGGTAATGCTTGTTTGCCACATACTTACCATCAGGCGGGCAACCTAAGTAGTATAAGAAAATAACTCCTTCGGTTGCTCAGTGGTCGTTATGTGTCACTGCTGATCACGAGGTCCCGCGTTCGATTTCCGGGTTGGGCGAAAGATGAATATTGGGTTTTTCTATCAATAAAATTCACTATTTCGGGAACACATTCCAGTGTTAATGCCCCCATGCCTAGGAAAGCACGTACTTTTCTATACGAAGCTTTCGTATAGGAAAGCACGAAAAGCCTCTATGAGTATGAGGGAATAAAGAGCGCATTTGTGTTAGCACCCACACTTACGCTCTATCCTGCGCAGATGGCTAGTCTACGTTGAGATTAGTCGCCGTGACCAAAATTCGGTTAAAAGGAAATTATTGTTATTATAAGAAAATAACCGTGTGGTGACGGATTAAAAATACAAATGTCACCACCCCTTTCTATCCCGAAGGTGTCGTAAAAGTCGATTAAGGGAGTAAGTCGAGCAGACAATATCCACCGCAAGAGAGGGAAAACTCGAAACAAAACCCTATACCAACCCGTCTGGCCAGCGTGGTATAGTAAGCTAATATCCCTCCAAATGTGTCGTTGGAGACCCGTGCCCAGCAATGGGACGTTAATGGGTTGAGATGATGATGATAAGAAAATGTAAGAAACATAATAAAAATACGATTAAGTTGTGGAATGAGCTTCCTGCCGAGGTTTTCCCGAGAGACTGTAGCATGGGGTTCTTCAAGAAAGGAGTTATAAGGTTTCTAAAGGGTAGGCAACGCGCGAGTGATACCCCTGGTGTTGCAAGCGTCTATAGGCTACGGTAACTGCTTACCATCAGGCGGGCCGTATGCTTGTTTGCATCCTTGGTAGTATAAAAATATATATATATATAAGTCTGTATTAAAAAGCTACAACGAAATAATATTCGTGCAGAAAACGTAAATCTTTCATTTATCTGTATCGTCCGTTTTTACGGCTCACAGATAACCTCTTTAACAGAATATAAGTCAGCAAAACTCAGCACAAACGTCCGGACAACTTAGCAATGTTTGTATTTTTTTTTTCTTTAAATTTGACTTTTTAATTAGCAAAGAGCCTTCTCTCTTCTTTAATCTTCTTATAAGATTGGGAGATTGTCCAAATTAAAATTCAGCAAAGCTCTACTTAGTTTTATCGGCTTTATAAACAATTCTGTTTCTCATTTAAATGAGACTTAGACTGTTTTGAGAATAATTTTTATTATGCGATTATGTAATGTGAGATTTTTAAATGATTTTATCTTTTTGGGGAAATTAGAGCTTTATTTTATGTTTTTTTATAATTTTAATTTACATTTACATTATTAAGAGGAAAGATTTGTATTTTGGAGTTACTTATGTAACGAATAAACACAAACATTACTTGACAGATTTAAAAACCTCTTTCACCATTAGATAGCTACATTATCAGCGGGTAACATAGGATATATTGAAAAAAAAAACGGGATAAATGTCCACTCGTGCCAAGCTGGGACGAGCCGCTATCCATCTATCTCAGCCATAAGACGTGCACTGCTGGACATAGGCCTCCCCCAAGGTTTTCCACATCATTCGGCCTTGAACTGACCTTGTCCATCGGTTGCCCTCGACATTGACGAGGACGTCGGTTCACCTTGTTGGAGGCCTGCCCACGCTGCGTCTTCACAGGAATGGGGAAGGACTTACACACCGTCTTGTAGTTGTGTTCCTGTACAGCTCTACTTCTGTGCTCATTTAGAGATACATCTTTAAAGAAATTTTGGGATACCTAAGCACACAACCTAGGCTTCTTAGCTGACTTTCTTCCATCTGACAGACCGTATGCTTGTTTGCCACCTAAGTAATATGATAAAGAGACGAATTGAAGTGCTTAAATATTTGATGCAACGCTACCTAAGCACGCATGCGTTGCCCAACTAATTTTGCCAAAGAGGTAAACAAGCATACAGCCTGCCTAATGATAAGCAATTACTATAGTCTATGGACGCTTGCAACACCAGAGGTATCACTGGCGCGTTGCCGACCCTTTAAAAACCTTATAACTCCTTTCTTGAAGTATCCCATGCTATAGTCTCTCAAGTAAAACCTCAGTAGGGAGCTAAAAACAAGCACTGTCAAGTAGGTACTGTAGATGTTTATTGGTGGTCACTAGCTGGCCGCATACCAATAAGTCAAGTCAAGTCAAACTCATTTATTCATTTAGATCAAATACATGATACTTATGAACGTCATAAAAACAAATGCCAGCACACTTTTTTCCTACGGCCAATTCGCTGACCATGGTAGGGCCTCAAAAAGAATTGGCAAGAAACTCGGGTCACTCTTTTTAATCGCCAGAATAAAAAAAACGGAAACCAATATACCATACAGAATGAAATTAAGATAAGTATTTAATAGTGAAACCTCTGACGTTTTATAAAAGTAAATCATAATTATATTTGAATTCAAAGACTGGAAAAAGGAGAATGACTTAAGGGTTGTCATGTGGAGTCAGGTTCGGGCTTCGATGAAGCAAAGACGTAATCGGATGTAAATAATTATAAGTAGGCAAGTGAATAATAACTGGAAGACGCAGCGTGGGCAGGCCTCCAACAAGGTGGACCGACGACCTGGTAAAGGTCGCGGGCAACCGATGGACAAGGTTAGCTCAGGACCGAATGATGTGGAAGACCTTGGGGGAGGCCTATGTCCAGCAGTGGACGTCTTGTGGCTGAGATGAAGTGAATAATAAACTAGTTATATATTTACTTACTGATGAAGATAAAGAACCCCTCGTCCGGCATTGTACCAGAAAGAGCTTACGTCACCCGTAGTAAGTGCTAAAGAAGAGAAGAGGTTGCTGACGACGGCGGGGGCGTCATAGTACCCTTTTAGACTAAGAACTAATTGGAAACTAAATTTAATTTTATATAAAGATAAATATCCCAATTACTTTTTACATTATCTTTAATGTAGATTAAAATTCAACGACTGCATTGCAGTGTGCAGTCATTTAGTTTTAAAAGACGACATTTTAGTTAGAGATTATACTCATTTAGTCTACTTTAATGCCAAGTAGACGACATTAAAATTTTATTATGCATCTCGTTATAACTGTTAGTTTTATAACTTAATAAGATTTGTGTCGTTAAGACAAAGTCACCGGTGGGTGAAGATTAAAGGACTGTTTTTATTTTACTAAGTGTCCGTATAACGTCTCCGTATTTTATTAACGTGTTCCTATCGCAAAGATTTGTTTTGATTTGTTATGACTGCCTTGGTGGTCCAGTGGTCGCAGTATGCACTGCTGTGCACGAGGTTGTGGGTTCGATTCCCACACAGGACAAAACTTTGTGTGACCCACAAAAAGTTGTTCTGAGTTTGGGTGTAATTTGTGTCCGTTAATTGTATGTTTGTAAAGTCCCCCGCGACACAGAGCTTGTTCTATAGTGCGGGAGTTGTCTTTAAAAAAAAAGAGACTACATCTACAGCCCTGGTGCAAGAAATATTTGTAAACTCTCTGACCCAGCAAACGTTGTTTTGCTATTAAAATAGTAATATCGCTATTAAAAAATAGGGATTGATCGTAAAGGGGTGAAAATTAAGGGTTGTATGTGTGTATATCAAGAATACTTAGAAGATAAGATATGTACTTAAAACATATAAATTAATACAAATACTGTTATTCTTATTATCTATCCTAGACTAAGCTTAAATTAATTTGCACGCCCTAAGGGGCAGGATATGCTGTAATAATATAATATTGTAACACCTGTACCAATACCATATTCTAGCAAATAAATAATTTGATGTTTTTTTAATGCTGAATCATAAAAAAATAAAAAACAAAAAAAAATGTCTAAAAAATAAAACTTAGGGGTGGACCACCCTTTAGGGGGATGAAAAATAGATGTTGTCCGATTCTCAGACCTACCCGATATGCACACAAAATTTCACGAAAATCGGTCGAGCCATTTCGGAGGAATTTAATTACAAACTCCGTGACACGAGAATTTTATATATAAGAAGATAACGGACGCAAAGTACACCCAGACTTGGATCAATTATCTATGGATCTCACAAGGTTTTGTGAACACGCCGCGCAGTGGCTAGCATGGCTAGGTAACCTAGATTACTATTTGTGATTTTTATACATATTAAATCAATACTTAAATAATACAAGCTTGACAGATATAGTAGCGATAATGGGGCCAATTCCCAACAGGGAGTTGCATTATCAATAGCTGTTAGGTAAACACCTGTGAGGTACTATTTTCTCCCATGAGTATCAATTCGATTTCTTTATATTTTATAAACAATACTTTTAAATGTAGGTAAAAGCCTTGTTGGTCTAGTGATGCACAAGAGGATTTTATGCCGGCTCCTACCATCTTTAGGCCGGATAGCCCGACAAAACCGTCCTGCTTCCCCGGTGGGTCGGTATGCGTAAAGCATTTCCCCTCTACAACAAAAAAAGAGTTACTTACTTACATACGCTGGAGCTAAATTTAAATTTATATGGTACTAGCTGTTGTCCGCGGCTCCGCCCGCGTGTTTGTCGGTTATCGCTGCAAAAAGTAGCCTATGTGTTATTCCAGACCATAATCTATCTGTGTGCCAAATTTCGTCCAGATCCGTTCAGTAGTTTTTACGTGAAAGAGTAACAAACATCCATCCATCCATCCATTCTTACAAACTTTCACATTTATAATATTAGTAAGGATATTGGTTTCCGTCTCTAAATATTGATACTGCTCATACCAAATTGTTAATGGTATATTCTGGGGATTAAAAAGAGTGGCCCGACGTTCTTGCCAATCGTTCTCGAGGCCTTACCCTAGTCAGCGAATTGGCCGTGGGAAAGCAAAATGCCGGAATTTGTTTTTTTGACGTTCATAAGTATCATGTATTTTTTTTTATCTAAATGAGTTTGACTTGAATTGACTAGTTAAGTGCAGTGGCCGAACATAAGGGTTCAATTCCCGGATCGGGCTAAAAACATACTTTTAAAAATTATTTTTTATGCTATTAGGTATTTCCAACCCTTTAGACAAGTGGCATAAACGGTAGTTGAATCGAGATAAAAATCAAATATATGAGATTTATGCCACCTGTCTAGAGGGGCAGTCTAGTTAATTATATGAATGTGTTTGCTCTTTTTTATAAAAAAAAATAGTAAGATGACAAAACAAGCAAACAAGCCCCCTGTTGGTAAGCAATTAACGTAGCCTATTAACTTTTACAATACCAAATGCATCACTCACGCGTTGCCATCTGTTTTTTAGCCAACCCTACCAAAGCCGTATCCCAATAATACCCTCAAATAAATTTATTAACGAACTTCAATTATAAACAGGAACGGGTATGTCAATGCCCATTGCCCACTATTGACGTATTCAACTGCAGTGTCAGACGGACGCTACGCGCCACTTCCGCCGGATGTGGCTTGTCATTTCCGGTTGTGGAGGCTTGCACGGTGTATACGACAGTGTATACAAGCTGTACGTGAGGGACTTAGATAACATTTAATTGTTATACTTGAATTAATTTGTGTGTATGAGATAAGAATTATATCTTTGGAAATTTGTGAGATGAAATATCTTTTGAATTTGTTCCGCATTCGCCTCACGAAGTTTTTCTCCACGTAAAATTATTTTTTTTCCTGCATTTTACCTAGGTGGTAAACAAATACACGGCTCGCCTGAATAAAAAAATGCCGGAAAAAATTTCTGAGGAATTGTTCGAGATGATGCCCACGGCCACATTTTATCAACGCACCTCTCGCCACTGACAGGGAGTTCATCCTCACTTCCTTGCACCTCAAACTTGCCGTACCGTAAGATTCCAGAGGAATTTCTTACCACGTACGATTAGGCTGTGGAATGAGCTCCCTGCCGAGGTTCTCAAGACTATAGCATAGGTTCTTCAAGAAAGGAGTTATAAGGTTTTTAAAAGGTCGGCAACGCGTGAGTGACACCCCTGGTGTTGCAAACGTCCATAGGCTACGGTAACTGCTTACCATCAGGCGGGCCGTATGCTTGTTTGCCACCTTGGTAGTATAAAATATATAGATAGATATATTTTATCTCTACACCCCCAAAGGTTGACTGGTAGAAAATGCCTTAAGGCATTAAGTCCGCCGTTGTACAATTTTATTATGTGCAAAAGTTTAAATAAATAAATAAAAAAAAAATGTAGATACTAAAATGCTAGTCTCTACAACGACAAACAAAGTCATTGCACTCCCGATAATCTTTTTGTCACACACATACACACACACACTTACACTGTACAATATTATCTTTTTGTCGTAGCCACACACACACACACTTAAGTAATCCCGCAATCTTGGACAATAAAGAGTGTCAGCAGCAGACGTTTGGTACACTATTGTAGTTTAAGATAAAAGATGCTGTGTTTTTAGATGAGGGGAGTCGTTGAGCGTAATTGTAAAATAGTTTGTCGTATATCGTGATTTTTTCATCTTTCATAATTCCATATACTTAACTCTTACATACATATATTAATAGGCAATCATTAATGAGTGACCATTTTTTTATTTGTGTTGTGGGTTCGATCCCTAAATGGGAAAAAAAATATGTAATTCATAAAATGATTGATTTTTACACCAGGGCTTTAAGATGGGAGTATCCCTGGGATAAGGATACGTTTCTTTCAAAACGCATCCCTAAATGAGCTTTGGGAACCTGTACTCACACACAGGAACATAACTACACCGCTATATGTAGATATTTGGCTGTGGTCTTCTGTAAGGTAGAGGTCCTTTCACAGTCGGGCTGCTCGTTAGTATGTTGCCCGGGATAGGGCAACATACTAACGAGCAGCCCGACATAGTCTTCAATAGTCTCCGAGATTAGCCACCGTGCAAAAAAAAATATCAAGTGTATTTTGTATCAGCAGCGTTAATTGTTTTTTTTTACTGAACTTCAATAATGTTACCCTAATAAATAAAGTATAAAATAAAACCAGATTAAGGTTCACAAGAAAAATAAAATTTCATACTTAATTCCTGAAAAAACCCGCCTTTCCCCATAAACGAATCACTCGTTTCACCATACATAATCAATCACAATTTACGCGTGTAACTGTCACAAAAAACGACAAATACCGTCTAGAAAATTCCATCCTTCACTCACTTTTTATATTGTCGAGTTAAGATATAAGATGAAGCGAATTTTTAACTTCGATTACAATTTTCCGACATGGAAATAATATTCCAAACGAAACGTAAAATAAATCAATAATTTTAACAAAAATAAACCGACTTAAATTGAAACTTATCTGATCGCCATCAGTGAAATACTTATTATTGAGAAGTTCAGATGGCCATCTGTGGTCTTCTTCATCAGTTTTATTTCGCCAAATTACACTTTTTAAATGCAAATGTTTGATTTGTTGTTAAAAATATTGAAATTTCTATATGTGTGCCTATAACTTTTGAGAAGTTCCCTCAATTCCTTATGGATCCCATCCTCAGAACTTTATTTTGATGAAAATGGGACTAAACTGGAAGAATGTCCTCTCAGACAAAAAAAAACTATAAATATATATATGGTCTATAAATGACGAAGTTCTGCGGTAACAAACAATAAAAGTAAAAATTGAAACGAATTGATAACCACCTCGTTTTTGAAGTCGGTTAAAATAGTCGCAGATGTACAGACAGATAAAGGTGTCCCCACAATTTATTTACTGCTATGTCTTTTGTAAGCAAAATATAAATATCTTCTTTCTTCTTTCTTCCGGTACTGGCGGTTAAAAACGATGTATTCCAAATTAATAAGTTTTTAAGCTCACTAGTGTGGCAATAAAACAAACAGTCTAATGCTAAATATTGTTTGACACTACATCAATATTTAACATTAGACTGTTTGTTTTATTGCCACACTAGTGAGCTTAAAAACTTACTTTAGGCTATTAGGCTAGTCCAGTTAAGAACAATATAGGTAGCAATAAGCCATTTTTACGATTATGCAATTTATTTCTATCTATTTTGCTTGTTTATTGTTAAAAAAGTTCATTTTAATACTGGTAAAAGTTGACAGCATATGCTCTTTTTAATACTGCTGAGGGGGTTTATATAGTTTTGCTATAGGTACTAACGTTTGTTTTGTGGAAAGAGGAACTCAGAGTTATCCATATCACAAAACTCTGGTGTTACAAGATGAAGAGCCGACAACGCGCGAGTAATGCTCTTGGTATTGCAAGCGCCCATAGGCGTTTATTTGTAACTGTGATAGTAAGTATACAAAAAATACCACATTAACTCAGTCATTCGCTCTTTCAATCTCAGAATCACAGTTTTCACAAAAATTTTGAGGAACGAACAAGATAAAAATTACATATAAGTCATCGGTAGGTTATTTACTTGTCAATATCGTCCAATAGGTAGAAGAATCCTCCTCCTAGCTACAAAGTCACATCGCGTTAGTCCGCTCCTCACTTGGACCACCATTTTCTCTGTAATCAATGTCTCCCGAGACTCGGCCGAGTTTCAATTCTATTCATTTAAAAATTCCGGATTTCTATATTTTACTATGAGTAAATATTTTAAAGTATGAGTATCTGTGCTACCTAAAAATTGTTTAAATATTATTTACTAGCAGTTGCCCGCGGCTCCGCCCGCGTGGATGTCGGTTATCGCTGTAAAAAGTAGCCTATGTGTTATTCCAGACCATAATCTATCTCTGTGCCAAATTTCATCCAGATCCGTTCAGTAGTTTTTACGTGAAAGAGTAACAAACATCCATCCATCCATACATCCATCAATACTCACAAACTTTTACATTTATAATATTAGTAAGGATGTAGAGCTCTACGGAAAATAGTCGGCTTATAACACGTGAGGTGTGAGTTCGATTCCGGCTGCCAGTACCAATGTCATTCACTTTGTAGAATTCAAATTGTACTGGACAAATGATGTACGATCTGCGAACGGTATAGGAAAATATCGTGAAGAAACCACATATTTAAAAATAATAGAATGTCTGAACTACATAATGCTAACATATTATATTTTTCTAAATAAAAAACTAATTACACTCAGATGCTATAGATTAGAGAGGTAGGGCACCATACTAACGAGCAAGTCCGACTGGGGAAGGCCAAGTAACTACACACAGTGGTGTAGTTGTGTTCCTGTATGTGAGTACAGGTTTCCAGCTCTCATTTAGAGATGCGTTTTGAAAGAAACGTTTTCCTGTCGCAGGGATACTTATAATAAAATGGGTCGGCAACACGCAAATGATACCTCTGGTATTGCAAGCGTCCACTGCTTAACAACAGGCGGACCGCATGCTTGTTTGCCACCCAAGTAGTATAAAAAAAGATACAGAACAAAAGTCGTACTTATCACAAAGATTTGTCCTGAGTAAGAATTAAGAATAGACTAACAGGCCAGTCATTAACTCCCTTATTTATCTCTTTTTTTAGCCCATTACAAGATAGGAAGATGATATTAAAGAAATAGCTGGTCCAACCTGGAGACAAGAAGCCGAAGACAGAGTCAAATGGGCATCATTGGAGGAGGCCTTCACCCATTCTGGGGTTCCGGTAGATTAAATAAAAATTAAGTACTATGATAAAATAAATAGGATACACATAAAATTATATTAAATAAGGAAAAATAAATAACATAGAATAAACTAAATAAAACTAACACATACATAGATTTTAAGAAATGTAAATTTACTGGAAATAATAAGGCTTTTTTATTTTATTTATTTGTCTCTTTTTTCACGTTCACGAACATATCAATATGCTCTATTTGACCGGTATAAGTACACAATTTCACATAACCATGTAAACAAAAGAGCGTCGAGTATTGACGGGGTCAACACAGTTCACTCGTCCACTTATCGACACAGAACAATGGTTGCAATTTATTCAGAATGGTATCGACCGACGCGCGACGTCCGTCTTCGGTAGACTCCTTAATTATTTATAGTTTGAAGCCACCTGGCCGATGGAAATCGTGTTCATACTGTGATACTTTTTAATTTAATAAAGTATTTTTTTTTAAATAATGTCTTCCAAACCGAATTTTAGTAATGGCGGCTAATCTTAACACTTTCACGGACAGTAACGTAGACACAATAGATGTTTTATTGTCATGACGTCTATAGGCGTTCACTTTCCTTTAAAGTTTCAACAGAGGCTAGTCATCTGCGAGGGAGATATTATAGTACATAAATGTGTGGACCGACACAGACTCTCCTTATTCCTTCAGTCCGTAGTCTGATAGAACGGCAATCAGGCGTAGAACCAACCAACGTGTTTTCCAAGGCACGAACATATAAAAACTCCCAATTTCTTAACTACGTACATTAATTATAAGTTTCTTCACAGAAAACCTCAATATCTATTTTTGTCACTTTCATAGTCCGATGGGACTGCAATTCGACACGACCGGAGAGAGATCAGGCGTAGTACCAACGGTTTTATGTGTTTTCCGAGGCAAGGAGTTATAAATATCACCATTTTTACTTTGGGTATTCATTGTAAATTTTTTGACAAAAAGACTCAATTTCTTTTCATTCGAAAGCAATTGGCGCACCATGTCTGCCTACCCCAATTATTAGCCTTCTGAGCACGTTCCCAGTTGTAGGTTGAGGAATATTTCACGCTTAAACTACAGTCTTCGTTTGTATTTTGTTATTTATTTTTCCTATTTAAATTAGTTTTATATATATAATTTTTAATGGTATGTAGGTAGTTTTAAATATATCCTTACTAATATTATAAATGTGAATGTTTGTAAGTATGGATGGATGGATGGATGTTTGTTGCTCTTTCACGTAAATACTACTGAACGGATCTGGATGAAATTTGGCATAAATTATAGTCTGGAATAACACATAGGCTACTTTTTTCAGCGATAACCGACCTCCTCGCGGGCGGAGCCGTGGGCAACAGCTAGTATATATATATATATAATTACTTATATATATATATAAGTAATTAATGAATAAATAAATTATCTGTCAAAAACATAAAATAATAATATAAGTATACAATTAATTTACATCACCAACTATGTTCAACTTGTCTCAGTTAATATGGTAGGAAGGTACCTTTACAACTAATTAAAACTTGCCGGTTACACTTTAGCGTAGAGGGCGCTTGCGAGCAGGAATTTAGTATCGTGTTAGTGGTGTGTGACATTTGAGGTTGCTTCTGGTTTTAATGGGTTGCCATATGAGAGGGGTTCAGATTTTGTGAATACATTTATTTCATATATCAAGAAGAATAGTTAATAAAATAGAAGTAACTTAACCCTAGTCCGTGTGGTGACGGATTAAGAATACAAATGTACCCCGTTACATCCCGAGGGTGTCGTAAGAGTCGACTAAGGGTGTAAGTCAAGCAGACAATATCCACTGCAAGAGAGGGAAAACTCGAAACAAAACCCTATACCAACCCGCCCGGCCAGCGTGGTATAGTAGGCTAATAACCCTCCAAGTATATGAAGGAGACCCGTGCCCAGCAGTGGGACGTTTATGGGTTGAGATGATGAACTTAACCTAAGAAAGGTAGGGCATCATACAGCGGTGTAGTTGTGTTTCTGTGTGTGAGTACAGGTCTCCAGCGTTCATTGCAAGCGTCCATAGGCTACGGTAACTGCTTAACATCAGGCGGGCCGTATGCTTGTTTGCCACTTAATAGTATAAAACAAAAAAGATATAGGCCACCATACTAACGAGTAAGCCTGACTAGGGAAGGTCCTTATAGAAGACCACAGCCCAATAACTACACTAACGGTGTAGTAGTGCTCCTGTGTGTGAGTAAGCGCGTCCCTAAATGAGCGCTGGAGACCTGCAGCGCTGACGTGACGCGTTTTTAAAGGAGCGTATTTCTACTCCAGGGATACTCCATCTTAAAGTCCTAGTGTATAAAAATAATTTGGCAACAACAGTCTTTCATCTTTCATCTCAACCCATTAACGTCCCACTGCTGGGCACGGGTCTCCTCCATAAATTTGGAGGGATATTAGCCTACTATACCACGCTGGCCAGACGGGTTGGTACAGGGTTTTGTTTCGAGATTTCCCTCTTGCAGATTTTTTGTCTGCCGGACTTACTCCCTAAGTCGATTCTTACGACACCCACGGGATGGAATGGGGTGGTGACATTTTGTATTCTTAATCTGTCACCACACGGACTACAGTCTAGCCAATTCGTATCAACAAATCAATCAACCAATCAATAAGGCTGATTCAGTCCAATGCTGAACATAATCCTCTACTAATTCGCAGCACAATACCCTTCCAAATCACCAAATCATAAATCATGCAACAAAATTCTATTTGTTTCTCAACAAATATTAAATCTTACTTTCGAGTTGAAAACAAAAATGTGTCACCCATTTTGTAATAAAAACTTGGTGAGTAGAAACAAGGTTACATTTTTCAACTGTTAGGTTGTGCTCGTAAGAATTCCCGCGACAATGTTGTACCAACTCAGAACTTTAGCCCATATGCAGTGTAAACGTATACTTGCCGACAAAAGTGTTCGTGCGCGTATAATATTTTATTATTGGCTGTTGGAAGTGTGTAAAGTAAAGTAAAAAGGAATTGTGGAAGTGTGTTTTATACCTAGGTAGCAAATAAGCATACGACTGCCCTGGTTAGCGTTTTTCATAGCATAGGCTATGAAAAATGCGACTAATGACATTACATTAACGTTAGTCGCATTTTACATAGCCTATGCTATGCCATGTTGCCGACCCAAAAATTATGGCATACATTTGGCAAATCTTAGGTTGTAGTCTAAATTAAATCTTACCAACTGCTCCCGTTTACATGGGTTTTTTTAAATTATAAGTAACTATTCTGTTCCGTAATTTGGGGACCATCCCTTCTAAACAAGCGGCATAAGCAATAGTCAAGTCAAATCAAATGCTTTCTAGAATAAAAAACAAATGTATAAGATTAGATATGTTTACGATATAATATCGTAAGCTTACGTCAAATCGCTTTGCATTTGCTTTATATTCTAATTGATTCGACTTTCATTTATGCCACTTGTCTAGAGGGCCGACAGCCATGTTTGATTTTACGTAAGTATAATATAATATCTATAATTCTAAACCTACCCTTACATGGTTATACTATGTCATATGATTGCTATTTAAAACCATTTAACAGTCATAATATTATTCAACCAGCTTTTATTAAGCACTTTTCATCCTGCCAGTACACACACTAGAACACTACTTGGCACTCTTGCGTTATATGCGTTTTGCATAACACTTAACTATATATTTTAGCACAAAAGTGCTTTCATATATGAAAGTATGAAAATTTTACTTAACTCAAAAAAATGTGGAGTTCTGACTTCAACGTACAAAATATATTTTTTTGTTTTACGTGGACGTACAGATGTGCAGATGCTTTTAGTTATATAATATCGTAGTGAAGTTATTTTTAGAAAAGAGAAAATAAGTATATACGCACCTAAAATAAACCTTGTTTCTGTGTTTCAGCAAGATTATATTTTTATTTTTGAGAGGTAGGGCACCATACTAGCGAGCAAGCCCGACTAGGGAAGGATCTCAACCTAACAAAAGACCACAGCCAAATAACTACACACAGTAGTAGTTTCGTTTCGTTTCGTTTCGTTTCGTTTTAAAAAAGACAACTCCCGCACTAGAGAACAAGCTCTGTGTCGCGGGGGACTTTACAAACATACAATTAACGGACACAAATTACACCCAGACTCAGAACAATTCTTTGTGGGTCACACAAAGTTTTGTTCTGTGTGGGAATCGAACCCACAACCTCGTGCACAGCAGGCGCATGCTGCGGCCACTGTACCACCGAGGCAGTCAAGTAGTGTAGTTTAGTAGTTTGAGTTAAGTAGTGAGTAAGTAAGGTCTCCAGCGCTCATTTAGGGATGCGTTTTGAAAGAAACGTAGGTATTCTTATGGCTACTCCCATCATAAAGCCCTGTTGTAAAAAAATGTGTTAGCAACACGCAAGTGATACATCCATAGGCTACGGTAACTGCTTAACATTAGAACGCACAAAGACTTAAAGTGCAAGTGAAACATTACTAATATAGTTATTTAACTCTTATACTAACCCAAGTTGTGTATTTATATGTATGCTAGTCTATAAGGTATTTATCTCTGTGTTTATGCGACACGAAATAAATGATTATTATTATTATTAGGCAGGCCGTATCCTTGTTTGGCACTTAAATAGTATAAAAAAAACATTATTATTTACTAGCGGCACGACCCGGCTTTGCACAGGCGGACAAGTTTTCGTAGAGAGCTCGTTTTTCCATAAAATATATCCTATGTTACCCGCTGATAATGTAGCTTTCTAATGGTAAAAGATTTTTTGAAATCGGTCTAGTATATTTTGACTTAAATCGTAACAAACAAATCTGATATTTTCTTTTTATAATAGTTTAGATTTGCATTTATTATAGAAGCCTGTAATACACAAATTGAATATTGGTGGTGTTAACACCTCCTTGCCTCTGAAAGCACGTAAGTTGGTAATTCACCCGATTTCCGTCTGTTAGGGTGGCCAATCTCAATGGGGATCAGCCAACGATAAGGAACATTTTTTTTATAAAATTTAATAAAATTCCCGCACTAGGCACCTAGCCCAGTGTCGCGAAGGAATTTTAAAAACATACAATTAACGGATACAAAGTACACTCAGGCTCAGGACGACCAAATAACTACACACAGCGGTGTAGTTGTGTTCCTATGTGTGAGTACAAGCCTCCAGCGCTCATTTAAGGATGAGTTGTGAAATACTCGTATTCCTATCCCAGGTATACTCCCATCTTAAATCCCTGGTGAAAATAAATGGTTTGGCAACACGCAAGTGATAACTCTGGTATTGCCAGCGTTCACAGGCTACAGTAACTGCTTAACACCAGGTAGGCCATATGCTTGTTTGCCACCCAGATAGTATAAAAAGAAAAAAAAAAGACATTTATGGATCACACAATTTTTTGTCCCGTGTGGAGATCGAAATGCGCGCAGTGGTAAATGGCGAGGTAACCACTTAAGCCACTACACACTTGCAGTTATATTATAATTTATTTTTAAATAATAAAGATTTTTTAGATTTTACTAAGATTGCAATGTGATCTCGACACGTTTCTATCTTGTTCTTACAAAAAGAAACGATCCCTCATTACCATACTAAATTTATTCTTTATTTTAAGTCATTACATTGTTTCTTAATCAATTAAATAATTTTCTAATTTCATTCTGTATGGTATATTGGTTTCCGTTCCTTTTCGTTACCACTAACTTTGTAACTTATACCAAATTGTAAATGTTATATTCTGGCGATTAAAAAGAGTGACCCGAGTTTCTTGCCAATTCTTCTCGAGGCCCTACCATAGTCAGCGAATTAGCCGTAGGAATTAAATAATTTTCTAATTTCATTCTGTATGGTATATTGGTTTCCGTTCCTTTTCGTTACCACTAACTTTGTAACTTATACCAAATTGTAAATGTTATATTCTGGCGATTAAAAAGAGTGACCCGAGTTTCTTGCCAATTCTTCTCGAGGCCCTACCATAGTCAGCGAATTAGCCGTAGGAAAAAAAGTATGCTGGCATTTTTATGACGTTCATAAATATCATGTATTTGATCTAAATGAGTTTGACTTTGACTTTGAATTATGGTTCACAAATGTGTGCTAAAACGTGGCTAGAACAAACACCATTTTAATACCTTGTAACCCACTATGTATAATTATAAAGAACACTCCTAATACCCTAACGATCCTATATATTAGGTACCTAAATATAAAACCTAACTTAGCCTAAACCCGCTATAAAACACATTTTATCCTCACTAATCTAGATTCTATACGTATTTACAATATTAATGAGTGACCGTACTTATCCTGGGTACAGTTTGAATATGTCTTGGTAAGGACTCGGTCACATTGAATAGTTCTTACCTAATAGATTTGGATAATAATAATATTTTATTGTCATAGTAAGTTCATATAACATGGCCACTAACTAAACGATAAAAAGAAGATAACATTGATTAGTGGTTGGAGCCTTCTTTTAGGCAAAATATGCCTGTGTCAGAAGATGTAAAAAGGTAAAAACTACTTAAAATATTTGTAATTGTATGTGGCGATGTAAATGAACCTATGTATTTTGTGTCTGCATGTGTGTGTGTGTGTGTGTGTGTGTGTGGTGTGTGTGTATGTATGTGTATCTGAAAGAATGATGAGTAAGTTTTTGTGATTGAATGTTTGCTTGTCTGTAATTTATTGTATTACAAGAGTGCTTCCGTGTAATTTGTATAAGGCCGGTAGCAGCTGTGCATGTGGGAAGCCAAAGATCGTGCTAGGTGGTGTGCATGAGGCGAAAAAAGTAACACATAAATATTATGAATGTAGTAGGGAAAAAAGGTGTAGAGCCATAAGATTGCTCGCCAGATAGTCACAATTTATACCGATTATTATAAATGCGAAAGTTTGATACTCAATCAAGCAAAAACGGCTAAAGGAATCAGGGTGAAATTTGGCATAAAGATAGAGTATTGTCTGGAATTTTACATCCACTACTTCAACAAAAAAACATTGTTTCTATAGGCTTGTACGCAAAAATGCAAACTGATGCAGTATAAAAATACGGGTTAAAAACAGGCTTGGTCCCTAGTGCGGGAGTTATCTTTTTTAATTAAAAAAACATTAAATCAGAAATAAATAGCCAAATACCAAAGATGCTAAATCTATTGCCCGTTTTAAAACGTAGGTATTATACAAAAAATACGCTAAGACTGCGTAGGAAGTAGTGTCTCGGGTATCTTGTGTAAATCTTAACCTGAAAGCTATTGTTATGACTAGAAATAAAATATGTGATATTAAACATACAGTACATATACAGGAGACATATATAAACAAATCAAATATTGACCCTTGTCATAGTAAAGGTCTTATTGACATATTCAAATATAAATATTGAGTGTCTTGTAGGCACAACTCGTAGGCGTCTGTTTGTACTGGTCCGTTTAAGTCCATTAACAGATAGTCACAGAGAGGTAGAACACTATATACATACATGAGTAATCCCGGATGGGAAAAGACCTTCATATTACAGAAGACCACAGCCAAATAACGGTCGGTGTAATTTTATTTTTTATTTTTTTAATTAAAGACAACACCCGCACTAGAGAACAAGCCCTATGTCGCGAGGGACTTTACAAACATACAATTAACGGACACAAATTACACCCAGACTCAGAACAACAATTTGTGGGTCAAACAAAGTGTTGTTCTGAATGGGAATCGAACCCACAACCTCGTGCACAGCAGGCGCATACTGCGGCCACTGGACCACCAAAGCAGTCATTTTTGTGCATGAGTATAGATTGTGGAGATAGTTAAATTACAATTATAGCATGCAAACTGATGCAGTCAAAACACGATACGTACTTAACTGATAAGAAACATGAGCACGGCTATATCAATAACTACTCCTGTGTGTGTAGATATTTGGCTGTGGTCTTCTGTAAGATGGAAGTCCTACTCTAGTCGGATTTTCTCGCTTGTACGTAGTCCTAACTCTTACTAATATAATAAATGTCATTCATAATTATTATAATCATCATCACCATCAGCCCATCACAGTGTTAAACATAGGCTTCTCCAAGAGCACACCACTTGATACTTTCTTCGGCCTCTTGTATCGAGCTATACCCAGCCCTTGCCTTGCGAAGATCGTCGTTGCACCCAGCCTGACAGCGTCCTACACTACCTTTGCCGCGGTATCCATACAAGAACCCGTCTTCTCCAATGTTTATTGGTTCTGCGGCATAGCTCCTTGCCGAGGTTTTCCCGAGTGAATATAGCATGGGGTTTATAAAGAAAGGAAATATAAGGTATTTATTTATTTATTTATTAAAACTTCATATACATAAAGTACATAGGCGGACTTAATGCCGAAGGCATTCTCTACCAGTCTACCTGTAAAGGTGATGCAGAGAAATACAAAGTAGGTGCAAATGAAGTAAGAAAAAAAAAATTAAGAGATTAAAAAAAAAAACTAAGTTCTCATATGTATCACAAAAGATACATAAATAATTATACTAAAATATACTAAATAATAATAAATCCTACCTAAATAAACATACATCCAATAAATACCTAAATATATTTATATATACACTATAATATATAAGTTATATCAATTATTGAGACGATTCTGCCAATTTATTTAGATAAAGTTGCCGCACCTTCAATTTGAACGCGTAACGGTTTGTGGACATCCTGATTTCGAGAGGAAGAACGTTCCAAAGAAGAACAGATTGAACAGGAAAAGAGGAGTTAATAAAATTGGAACTGTGAGAAGGACAACTAAGAAGGAGATTATGGGAAGAGCGGAGGTTTCTGTTGTGGTTACTACATAGATACTGAAAATAGTGAGCAAGATAGGAGGGAGAGGTAGGTGACCCAAGGAAGGAAAAGAGAGTAGTGAGAGTACGCAAACTACGGCGTTGGCGAATAGGTAACCAATTCAACTGTGAGCGGTAAGTAGACACATGGTCATACTTGCGAAGATTAAAAACGAATCGAATGCAGTTATTAAGAAGACGATCGAATTTATTAAGAAGATCTGCATTCAGGTCAAGATAGCACATGTCACCATAGTCAATTATGGGAAGGACTAAAGTTTGCACAAGCATTACCTTTGTCTTGAATGGGAGGAAGTTCTTCAGACGATAGAGAGCACGAAGAGTACCAGTAACTCTTTGACTAACATTTGTTACTTGGGCTTGCCAGTTTAGTGTTGAGTCAATGAACAAGCCAAGATCCTTAAATTACTGAGCCATCAAAGACTACAGGAGGAAGCGCTGACAAATCCAGTCTACTTAACATGCGTTGGCTACCCAAAACAATGGCCTGACACTTACTAGGATTTACAGACAGTCCAAACCTGTCCGACCAGCTCTTTATGTAATCAAGGTCACTGTTTACTTTGCTGACCGCCGAAAACACGCTATCCACGCTCTCATGTGAGTAAAGTTGCAAGTCGTCGGCGTAAAGATGATACGCACACTGAAGATTTAAATTATTTAAAGGGTCGGCAACGCGCGAGTGATACCCCTGGTGTTGCAAGCGTCCATAGGCTACGGTAACTGCTTGCCATCAGGCGGGCTGTTTGCTTGTTTGGCACATGGTAGTATAAAAAAAAACAACAAATAAATTCGACTTTTTAAGCAAAACATGCAGAACCGCCAGTTTTTTTTTATACTACTTGGGTGGTAAACAAGCATACGGCCCGCCTGATATTAAGCAGTTTACGGTAACTGCTTAACTTCAGGCGGGCCGTATGCCTATGGACGCCCGCAATACCAGAAGTGTCACTTGCGTGTTGCCAACCCTTTTTTTTTACACCAGGACTTTAAGATGGCAGTATCCCTGGGATAGAAATACGTTTTTTTTTAAAACGCATACCTAAATGACACTTGGAGAGCTGTACTCACACACAGGAACACAACTACACCGCTGTGTGTAGTTATTTGGCTGTGGTCTTCTGTAAGGTGGGAGGTCCTTCCCCAGTCGGACTTGCTCGCTAGTACGATGCCCTACCTCTCTTGAACCTAGTTTTGTACCAAATTAACACAAACTAAATTACATAATTATGGGTCATATTTTGCACAGAGCTCTCTATACTGACCGCAATATTTAATTAGATATCACTGTTGGTTGCATGACCGTTTAATACAGGTTCAATTTGAGTAATGTAATTTATGATTGTTTAAGGGTACGGTTACAGTAACAACGTTGCAGTTTTGGCTCAAGATTTCTTAAATGACATAGGCGAGCACTAAGAAGGGGTTTTTGGAAATTAAAGAGACGTAGGGTACCATACTAGCGAGTTAGCCCAACTGGGGAAGGACCTCTAAGCTACAGAAGACCAAAGCCAAATAACTACACACAGGGGTCATTTAGGGATGTGTTTTGAAAGAAACGTATTCCTATCCCAGGGCCACTAGCCCTGGTGTAAAAAAATGGGTTGGCAACAAGCAGGTAATACCTCTCTGGTATTGCAAGCGTCCATAGGCTACGATAACTGCTTAACATCAGGCGAGCCGTAGGTATGCTTGGTTGCCACCCAAAAATAAAAAAAACACTATTCGGGGAGATCAATGGTTGTAAAGTCCGACATTTTCAAAGTAAAAAGCAAAAAATGTTACCCCTAAGGGGTTAAAATAAGGGATGACTTCATTGTAGGTTGATGCCTCAGTCCGCAGTTGTAATTCTAAAGTACTGAGTATAGTGACATCTGTGTTGTCTTTGTCGTAACTTAGTTCTGCCTGCTATTTGTGTTATTAGCCTCAGAGATGGCGCCACAAACTCAATTAGATGTATTGTGTTTCAGTCAGTTGACCGTACGGAAGAGAATGATGTTTGATTGCTCTTAACAACCGATTGTTGATGAACCTAATAATAATATTGTGATTTCCAGACAAAATTAGAGTCATGTTGTCTCAAGAGAATCATTCAAGATAGTTGTTGAATTGCAACAAAGGATGCATTGATATTTATGTTAAATTACTGTGTTCTTAGTCACTGATTGAAAATATTAAATATTTAACCATATTAGCGAGCAAGCCCGACTGGGGAAGGGCCTCCACCTTACAGAAGACTACAACCAAATAACTACATCGGTGTAATTGTGTTCCTGTGTGTGAGTACAGGTCACCAGAGCGCTCCTTTAGGAATGCGTTTATAAAAAAATGTTTTTCTATCACAGGGATACTTAATTTTAAAGCCTTTGTGTAAAGAAAAATGGGTCGCCAACACACAGGTGATGAGGTATCACCTGTGTGTTGGCGACCCATTTTTCTTTGGTATTGCAAGCATCAAGCGTAGTTGCTTAACAGCAGGCGGGCTGCTGCTAGTTTGCCATCCAACAAGTATAAAAAAAAATGGATACCAAAAGACGCCAATTTTACTTCAATTAATTGACTGCATCGTTGATATAATATCCCTGGGATAGGAAAATGTTACTTTCAAAAGGTTTTCCTAAATGAGCGATACCCGTACCTACCTATACGAGACATACGTACATACGAGAAGGAACAAATTACTAAACACCGCCGTGTTTAGTAATTTGGTTGTCATCTGTAAGATGGAGGTCCTTCCCCAGTCGGGTTGGCTCGCTTGCATAGCACCCTACCTCTCTTTTCATAAATCTTTGTCGAAATAAGCCGTCATAACCGAAACTGAATGGGAACTGCGATAGGCTGATGGTGCTGATAAACCAACAATAAACAGATTTGTAACAGAAACGCTGTAAATCTAAACCTACACCAGTCGTTTCATTGAGAGTTCTGATTAATGTGTTTGAATAGAGTCAGGGTATGATTAGGAATCAGTACGCAGGTAAGGTTATATGGACACCACTAAATAATGCAACGATGCATCATTTATTGAACCGTTGTTAACTACTGTTGGATTAGAACCTATACAGATTATTTTGTCTCCCACTTTGCTATGCAGGGAAGTGGAAACTTTTCTTTCTAACTCCTCCTATTTACTTCTGATTAAATTCGTTGCGGGGTCCAAGACAGTAGGTTTAGTTGTCCACGGGACGCACGAGTGTCAAAACTCGGTGTATCAGTTGGTAACTCCGCTGTTAATCCTGGCTCACAGGAGTCACAGCGGTGGGCATGTCGGTGGGATTGTCCCGATACTGTTGGATTAGATAGATAGATAGATAACTCTTTATTGTACACAAAAATACATATTGCTTACATAGTTTAGCTTTAATAGTAATGCACAATGGGCTTTATCGCTAAAAGGAATTTCTTACAGACGACTTTAGTATAGGAACCCATCTATATTCTACTAGGGCGGGCGACCCGCGACTTCGTCCACGTGGTCATTTGGAATATTTTCCCCGATTTTACAATATATCTCAGTACTGCTCCGCTCCTATTGATCATAGCGTGATGTAATATAGCCTATAGCCTTCCTGGATAAATGCACTATTCAACAAAAATGGTTTTTTTTCTAATCGAACCAGTACTTTCTGAGATTAGCGAGTTCAACCAAACAAGAAAACAAATTCTTTAGCTTTATAATATTAGTATAGATTATAATAGTAAAGAGGTAAGGGTAATCTCTGGATCTACTGAGCGTATTTGTGAGTATTATAGGCTATATTATTGAAAAAAACATTACAGGACCCTGGGAAATTCCACCCGTGCAAAGCCGGGGCGTGCTGGCTAGTATTATATACGCATGCAGCATGTAAGCGAGCAAGCCCGACTGGGGAAGGTCCTCCATATTACAGAAGATCACAACCAAATAAGTACACTCAGCGGTGAAGTTGTGTTTCTGTGTGTGAGTACAGGTCGCCAGCGCTCATTTAGGAAAGCGTTTTCAAAGAAACGTTTTCCTATCACAGGGCTACTACATCTTAAAGTCCTAGTAAAAAAAATGGATCGGCAACACGCAAATGATATCTCGGGTACTGCTAAGCATCAGGCGTGCCGACAATTCTTTCTTTCTTTAAAAGACAACTCCCGCACTAGAGAACGAGCTCTGTGTCGCGGGGGGCTTACAAACATACAATTAACGGACACAAATTACACCCAGACTCAGAACAACTCTTTGTGGGTCACACAAAGTTTTGTCCTGTGTGGAAATCGAACCCACCTCGTGCACAGCAGGCGCATACTACGGCCACTAGACCACGAAGGCAGTCAAATACATCACTAGAGATGTCCAGGAATTGTTGGGCCACAGTGAATGGGGCTTTTTTATGTCACCTTGCTCGTTTGTCTGGTGCATTAACTCTTTTTAAATAAACTTTTAATAAAATGTTAAAATTGTTTGGAAAAAACTTCATTCCACCCACTTTTTAAACTCCTTCGTTTCTTTTTACTCCAGACTAATTAGAAAGAGAATCCAAGAAGTTCTAACATCTTAATCTTTCATTGTATTAGTTAATGCGATTTAGTAGTAACTAATTACTCGGCATGGACTGTGTGTGTCGCATCTAAAGAGAATTAGGCACCATCTCTCTTGTGGTGTATAATTGCTCCAAAGTTTATATTACGTATAGTGAAAGAAATTGGAAATAAGGAAATTATGGTATACTTCCTGCAAAATAGTTCCTGCAAAATAGTTCCAAATGACTGTAATAGCCTCGCGAAAAGTTACTGACTTGTACATAATATGATGTTATGTTCAATTCCAGAATTCCAGGTAGCAGTAGATACCAATTATACAATTCTCAAACATAAAGTACATCTAGACTCAGAATCATTTTTATGTAGATCACAGAAACTTTTATGTTCGGAAATCGAACCCACAACAAGCCGCGCAGTGCTAAATGCAGATAATAAATCAAACATTTTAAGTAATAATTTTTCTTTTTTTTTCATCCTTTTTAAAAAAAAACTCGTAATATATATTGTTACCCTATTTGATAAGTTTCTGTCCATCAAATAAGAATGGCAAGTGTATAAATCTCTTAACTTGAAATAGTCGTAATGTAATGTCTATAACACGTAATAGAAGTCGACAACTCTAAAGAAATTAGACCATAAATGTATTAGTGTTAGCAATAATAAAATTGCGAACAGAAACATTGTGACACTTTGCACGGAGACCTTAGTACTAGCAATGTTAGAAAATCTTATCAGGATTTGTTTTCCTTTCCTTTTTTTTTGTTTGCTTTTAAAGACAACTCCCGCACTAGAGGACAAGCTCTGTGTCGGACTTTACAAACATACAAATTAACGGACACACAATTACACCCATACTCAGAACAATTCTTTGTTTGTCACACAAAATTTTGTCCTGTGTGGGAATCGAGCCCACAACCTTGTGCACAGCAGGCGCATACCGCGGCCAATGGACCACTAAAAGGCAGTCGATTTTGTTGGAAATACTGCTAAGTGTGCTCAGAAAATTTATTAAATTAGGTACTTAATTAACTATATCCGAACTACGCGGTTATTACTATAGTATATTTCACATAGCATGGGTACTGTCATGTTTGACTTTTTTTAAAGTGAAAACTTCAAAAAACCAAAACAAAAATCTTTTTTCGGCTGTCACGTTATTAAAGCAAAGAGGCTATATATGCATGTAAATATAGCAGACCACGAACGCGTCTAGATAAATAAAAAAACATTTATTGCTATAAAATTTATAACAACTGTTTTGCCTAGTGGTTTCACTTCTGACGGCACTCCCGGAGTGCAGATTTTTTTTTTATACTACTTGAGTGGCAAACAAGCATACGGTAGTTAACGTAGTCTACGGACGCTTGCAATACCAAAAGCATCACTTGCGTGCTGCCACCCATTTTTTTATACCAGGGCTTTACGATGAAAGTATCCCTGGGATAGGAATACGTTTATTTCAAAACGAATCCCTAAATAAGCGCATTTACATTTCATTTACAGATAAAAAACAATGAAAATGATAGACGATTAAAAGAGTATCTATCTATCGATTAAATACTCTAGGCTCATTCAATTAGCCAAATTTCGTCTTCAAATGTCAAACGTCACAGTACCCATGCTATATGAAATACTAGCTGTTGCCCGCGGCTCCGCCCGCGTTGATGTCGGTTATCGCTATAAAAAGAAGCCTATTTATTTATTCATATATTTCATTCCAGACCATAATCTATCTCTGTGCCAATTTCAAATCCGTTCAGTAGTTTTTACGTGAAAGAGTAAGAAACATCCATCCATCCATAATGTCCCACTGCTTGGCACGGGTTTATTCTCGACCTTCTCGTCTATCAAGAGAGAGGGTGTAGACCTTAATTCACACACGCTGGCCTAATGCGGGTTGATGAATCAGACATGTCTTTAAAATTTCTTCTAAGTGAGATTCCTCACGATGTTTTCCTTTATCTTTAGCATCATTATCATCATCTCAGCCAAAAGACGTCCACTGCTGGACATAGGCCTCCCTCACGGTTTGCCACAACTCTCGATCCTGAGCCGACCTTGTCCATCGGTTGCCCGCAACTTTTACCAGGTCGTCGGTCCACCTTGTTGGAGGCCTGCCCACTTTTTTATAAGCTCTGCACTTTAGCATATAGTGAATTATTTGATTGGTACATATCCACAAAGTGAAATTCACATTAATATAGCTACAAATTAATTCTACAAAACAATACAAGCAATTAAAAGTTTTAAGTTCTTTGGCACAATATTTTATACCGAAGCCTATTATTAAGTATTCTACGCCTTCTGTGCCTGTATCATAGTACATTAAGTAATAAATAAAGTTAGTAACAATGTAAAAACACGACCCACTTCAATTTATTTCTGTATTGTAAAATGTTGGAAGTTATAATTTATTCATAGGCATATTTTTGACAACGATGTATGTATCTGATGAATTTTATTCAACAACGTGCCGTAGCCTAATTCGATTCCTGGCGTTTGTACACACTGCCTATAATGGAGGCATATGTAATAATAATTCGTTTACTTTCTAATTAAAATCCACAAATACATACCTTCTTAAACACATTTTTTTTTTGTACTACCAAGGAGACAATCAAGCATACGGCCCGCCTGATGGTAAGCAGTTACCGTAGCCTATGGACGCTTGCAACACCAGGGGTATCACTCGCGCGTTGCCGACCCTTTAGAAACCTTATAACTCCTTTCTTGAAGAACCCCATGCTATAGTCTCTCGGGAAAACCTTGGCAGGAAACTACTAACAAAAAATACGTTTTCCTAATCCAGGGATACTCCGTCTTAAAATCCAATTGTAACAATATGGGTCGGCAACAACAAACGAATACAGAATGCACCTGTGTTTGTGCACACATTATGAATAGATAACTAGTCCGTTAGGAGTTAGAAGCGCATTATAATTTATTTATCCGTTTAGGAATTGAATTTCTAAAAAATGTTTACTATGTTTCCATTACGTTATTTTTTTTTAAGATTTTGAATTTTACACAAAGGTTCCTAGACCTTTGTGCAAAATTCAAGTTTGTAGTCCCAGCAGTTCTCTTCAGCTCTTTGTTGATGAATTAGTCAGTTACTGAAGGTCACCAGGTGGTCGAAATTCGACCATAATTTATTTCTGCAGTCTTTCTCCATATTAACTTGCCAAACACAATGCTTCAAATTGCTTTTGTATTTTGCCTATTTTTTCTTATAAGCCTTACGTTCGGAAATAAATATATTTTCAAGTAAACACGTTAGTTAGACGCTGATTCGAATCCAATACTGATTGTATATAGTTGAATAAATGCTCGTTATACGCAAGGTGTTGCGAGCACCAATAATCTCATTAGGGCTGCCAGTGTTGCTATGGAAAAAATATTTATTATAAGTATTGGCGTATATTTTCTAGGAGAAAATATATTGTGTGATATTATAATGTTGTTAAGGAAAAGGGAAAATGTTTGAAATTGAAAGGTTTTCTCATGTGATACTAAGTACTCGTATATGCTATTTGTATTATATACTAACTAGTTTAGCTTGGTAAGTGGTACCTATATAATTTGACGTCAGTTATTTTTCTTTTATAGCAGGCTATTTTTTATTTATAACTAGCTAATCCCGGCCTCGCTTTGCTGTTGGTCGATCTGATATACGTTTGTTCCCGAATTGTTTGCACAACTTCATTATTTTTTTTTTTTTTTTTGCGCGGAACCCTTATTCTTTTCCAGCCGTCTGTTTGCCGCTAACCTCCGACCTTAACTGGCTGATAGCCAATGTTATGGGGCGTAATGTTAAGAAATCTATTTTTAATAAAAATAATTAAATAAAATTAATTAAATTAAATAAAGTCCCGCACAAAATAATGAAAACGTATCTACTTGTTTTTCACAACTTCATTGGTTTTCTTTATTTTGCACGGAACTCTTATTTCTCTAAAATAATTATGGAATAATTATTATATTAGATTAAGATTTAAGAAATAGTATTGATGTAACGGTAAAAAAATAAATCACAACATTTATTACGCCACAAACCTAACTATGGCAAAGTAGTCACTAATTCTTGTTAAACCTTCTGTTTGTGCGATATGTCAGTTAAGATACAAGATACGAGTCTGAATTCACTCATTCATACTAGTATCACACTTCTAAGGAAACCTTATCAAAGGAAAGGAAATCTTAGTGAAGATTAACTAAGAAAATAGATTACACGATTTGAAGTTTATTTAGGCCGTGTGTGTATCAGGATTGCTCAAAATGAGTGGAAGGAAATCGCTATCGATAACGAAAGTTGGTATTGATGCAGGTGATTTAATAAAGATAGGGCACAATACAAGTGAGCAAACCTGACTAGGAATGGTCCTCCACCTTACAGAAGACCACAGTCAAATGGCTACACATAAAAATGTGTTCCTGAGTGTGAGTACAGGTTTCCAACGCTCATTTAATAGCAACCCATATATGTCCCACTGCTGGGCACGGGTCTCCTCTCCTATATCAAGAGAAAGAGAGAATGAGAGAGAGGGCTAAAACCCTCTCTTTCTCTCTTGATGGGGTTGGTGAATCAGACATAATCTTTAGAATTTCTTCTAAGACATGTGGGTTTCCTCACGATGTTTTCCTTCACCGTTAGCAAATAAACTCCACAAAGTGACAAAGTGAAATTCATATTGGTACTGCCACCCGGGATCGAACTCGCACCTCTTGCATGCATGTCTGTTACTTTCTCACTCGGCCACCAACGCTCATTTAGAGATGCGTTTTTACTAAACATTTTCCTCCGTGGCCAGACCTGGTGACAGAGTTTGTTTAGATTGCCTAAGTGTATTAAGGCCACTGTCATTATCTAAGGACTATTTTTAGATCGCCAGAGTAAGGCCTTTGTCCTGATGTAACGACTAACAGTCGGGAGTGACTTTTAACGTGCCTTCTAAAGCACGAGACGAATAAGACCCTCAGATGAATTACTGCAACATTTACTAACGTACTCTTCTGCTTCCTTACCAATTCAGGGGCCTTACCATGTCGTCGTTCAAACGAAGAAGAGGGACAGAGCTATATAGCATGTATAGCTCCGTCCTTCTTTCTCGCTCGACCGACTCACCTTTTAAACACGTCATAGTGAGCCTCTTGAGAAGAATACGTAATGCTGTGTTTTGTTTGATTAGTTTCTTCAATAGAATTTTAAACAATAACATGTATATTTGTTTGTATATAGAACAGTATCTGTTATACCTTATTATTAGTTACTGTATTGTCCCAAGTGTTAATTATTTTATTTAAATGCCGTTATATTGACGAAATAGCTGTTCTTTCAAAACACCAGTTGATATGTTTCTATTGAATATTTTCAAAACAATTGACTTTGATTGCCTTGGTGG
This sequence comes from Trisateles emortualis, assembly GCA_947095525.1. NCBI lineage: Eukaryota > Metazoa > Arthropoda > Insecta > Lepidoptera > Erebidae > Trisateles > Trisateles emortualis. The sequence goes on along the minus strand of OX352749.1, from coordinate 10,363,479 downwards.
TCCAGTGGCCGCAGTATGCGCCTGCTGTGCACGAGGTTGTGGGTTCGATTCCCACACAGGACAAAACTTTGTGTGACCCACAAAGAATTGTTCTGAGTCTGGGTGTTATTTGTGTCCGTTAATTGTATGTTTGTAAAGTCCCCCGCAACACAGAGCTCGTTCTCTAGTGCGGGAGTTGTCTTTTTAAGAAAAAAAAAGTGATACCCCCGGTGTTGTAAGTCCATAGGCTACGGTAACTGCATACTTAATATATATTTCATGTACGTCGAGAAATATAAACCCTGTAACAGTAAAAAAAAGTTTTAAACACGAGTGAAACCGCAGACAAGAGCTTGTAAACAATATTTACTGAAAGTTAACAGAACACCTGTTCAAGCCAGATGTCCTTACCATTTCAATCTATTATTCCCAGCTGTTTAATTCTGACATGCAAGCTCATATAAACGGTGGGCAGTTCTTGCACCGAAGTCGGTCACTTGCCCTCACTTATATATTATTTAAAAGGCCGTCGGCATCTGTACTGATACATAATGCAGCTAACAATACCACCTGGTGGATATCGATCGAAGTTTCTACATTAATGTTCGTTCTACTGTCCGGTTACCCATTTAAAACTTATTTTTAATCGGAAATATTGAAAAGAATCAAGTCATCTAGACAACTGGCATAAACGATACACGAAATAAATAGAATAGAAAGCAAATATTTGATTATGATTTTTTATCGATAAAAATAAAAAAGTACTTTACAGAATCATCTACACAATTTTATTTTATTCTAAGGTTAATTAATGCTACATATATATATATACAAGAATAATATTAAAAACTTATTTAAACTAACTAAACCTAAATATGAACAACATGAATGATATAATATGAATGTTTGATGAAATGGTTTGACGTAAGTTCATGTCATTATATCGTAAACTTATGACAAATTCTATACATTTGCTTTTTTTTTATACTACCAGGGTGGCAAACAAGCATACGGCTGGCCTGATGGTTATCAGTTACCGTAGCCTATGGACGTTAGCAACACCAGGGGTGTCACTCACGCGTTGCCGACCCTTTAAAAACCTTATAACTCCTTTCTTGAAGAACCCCTTGCTTTCTTTTCTATTCGATTCGACTACCGTTTATGCCACTTGTCTAGCTGTTGGTCTAATGGTTTGTACCACTGGCTGGTTACTTTCTAGAAAAAAAAACATGAATTTTATATTTGCTTTATAAAGGCTACACGTCCTTAAACCGCATCTTTACAACAATCAGATAAACAAATATTTTTTTCACCTTAAATATAAATTTAGAGATAAATACTATATCAGTACAAAATAATAGTGCGGTACTAAAGTGGCTTATACTCGTAGTTATCGATACGGAGAGATTATCGACAAGTTGGTACTTGAGCTAATTGTTTGATATAATTAGATACACACACGAAAGTATGTTTACATAACATAGGTAGGCTCATTATGTTTTGAGTAGAAATACATAATAATAATGATGTTATTATTATACCTATATATTGAGATCAACCTGTCATATTTAGAGCAACATCGGTATCCACTCTCACTGATCTAGACAATGAAAATGATTACTATAATGGACTAAGGGCCGAAATTGTGATATATATTAACGTATGTATAAGTATATAATATAATGAAAATACATCAACATATACTTAGGTTTTATACGGGTTTTATGGGTTTTGTGAGGCATAGAGAGCGCCTACAGCGTCAGACGTCCTGGTTTTTCATTTTATAGTTACAATGACATGATTCATTTCTCCCCAGCTTGTGCTTATGTTTGCGACCAATCCTAGTTTCTATTTGTGTAATTAGATTTGTCTATTACGATAGTTTCAAAATTAGCAAGGAGTTTGAAATTGTAGACGCTATTATGACAATGGGCTAACCCTCTAATAAGACATAATAATAAAAAAATATTTCAAACAATTCAGTCCATATCATTTCATAACAATATTTTATATTATATTATTTATATTAAATTATAAAAACGTATCCATCCATCTCAGCCACAAGACGTCCACTGCTGAACATAGGCCTCCCCCAAGGTCTTCCACATCATCCGGTCCTGAGCTGACCTTGTCCATCGGTTGCCCGCGACCTTATTTAAAAACGTATGTAAGTAGTAAAATCAACTAGGCAACTTGTCAGTCCAAAGGTCTCAAACAATACTGTAGATAAAATCAAACGCATTTTTATTCGCTGCATTCTTACTGCGCAGTCGGGCATGGAGAACCATGCATGTGTAGGTAGACGAGTGCATATCAACAAACGATACTCTATACGGTTACATTGTAATGGGAATACCTAACAAATCCAATTGAAACTGTAGGTAGCATGCAATAGAAAATATACATACCTTTGTAACTAATAATAACAACCCATATAGGTCTCAGCTCTCCTGTATCAAGAGAACTGAGAGAGAGTTTGCTTTTTTCACTACATTTAGTTATATATATCTATAACTTTTAATAGTACGAACGGGGAAATAATATTTAGGATCTTTTTTATACTACTAAAATCAGCCAAACGATTCGCTTGGACGTAAGCAGTATCGTATAACAATTTGGTGGCTATCTTCTGCAAGGAGATCTTCCTCATACGATTTATAAGTATCTTTATACCAATAATCTATTGGTTAAAATCTATATTTATATTTACGCTTTTATTACTTTTACTTACAAGATATAAATTCGAAAGTTTGAATAGAAGTTTGTTACTCAATCACACTATGCCATTGAAACTGTAACATTTTACTAAAGCATTACATGACGTGTTAAAAAGAGTAGTTCGAGCGAGAAAAAGAGACAGAGCTATATAGCGTGAATAGCCCCATCCCTCATTCCCTTCTCACTCGAAACACGTCACAGCTTCTGATTGGAATTTAAAATCCTTAATACAACTAAGTTCCCAAATATTGATTTATTTGCTAGTTTTTCTCATACTGATGTACGTCATTTAATAAACATTACAATTCACTTTAAAATGTATTATAATTACAAAATTTAATTAAAAACTGTAACCACAAGATACATGTTTGATTGATGTTAACAGGAAAAATGTTTGTTTTCAACAAGGTGTTGGTGTTGCTCCTCGCCTCGTAATAATTTTGTTTCTGCTTTTTGTTACATAATTTATGTGTGAATGAATTAAACATGTAATAGTTGCTCCTGGTTAAAATATTTATTAACTTGGTCATGTATTGTGGGGGGAAGATGGGCAAGAAATCAGGAAGTCTTCTAATAGCCAGTTGAATTAATTCCGGCATCATTCAACAAAGATCACAAAATTTTCTAAAAACATTACATTGTGTGTGAAACCATCTCTCTCTCCCTCTTGATAGACGAGACTCGCCCAGCAGTGGGATATATACGGGTTGCTATTATTATTAAGTTTACAGATCTCCACCAGACCAAATAACTTCACACAGCGGTGCAGTTACACCGCTGTGTTATTTCTGCTGGTCTTCTGTAAGTTGGAGGTCCTTTCCTAGTCGGGCTAGTTCGCTTGTATGGTGCCCTGCCTCTATTACACATAAGATTAAATATTGCGATTAGCCGTCGAGGACATTATTTGAAACATCTTTTCATCAAACAAAAAGAACAAAATCCCCGAACGAAACCGCAGTACAAACTGTATATATAATTACTACAATGATAGTCGTCGTTAGTTGAATGCAATTTGCAGTGACACGGAACGTAAGCGGAACTAGGTCACCGGACGGCTGTCGTTCAAATCCGTCGAGTAAAAATATCGATATCGACAATATGTCCCATCACTTTTATTTTGATTACTTTTGATTTATATTGTTGATGTTCGCGGTATTGAAGAATGGCGTTCGTTGTCAAATTGTAGATAGTCAGTTTCGTTTTTTGTTTTATGGTTATTACTGTAATTAATTTATACGACGTACTTTTAAATATCGAACTTGTCGATTGATTATGTTTGCAACAGATGAGTGGGGTTCTAGGTTCGATTTTTTAACTCGAGCAACGTGTTATTGAGTTAGCAGCACGATGTCTGGAATTATTTAGATGGCGCTCATAGCCTGGTGCACTTGCTGATAGGTATACGATCAGCGGGTAAACAACCAAAGGCACGGTAACCGTATAGGTGGGTGACCGCATAGTAGTATGTCATCTGAGCGTCTTCGTGCTTCGGAGGGCGATTGTTAACAGCCGTTAGATCACGACAGAGCCCTAAATATGGGCGATCTAAATACACTCTGTCATCAGGTTGACGATCAACCACACGATAAGAAGAATATATGGCGAAACACTTCTGAAAAGGAAGGGTACGCACTGCTATTATGTCAACTTTTCACCCAACTACGGATTAATCGAAGCATCCGCAGCAATTACTTGCGAGCCCTTCAAACAGGTCTAACAGAAAGAAGTTTAAATATTACTCGATTCTATTAATAGCTTAACAAAACCTTGCACTTCATATTACTCATACATAACTCTTATCAGCAATGGAAAATGTAATCAATAACAATAATAACTTCCAGTTGACATGACTCACAACACAACACCCATAAAAACTATTGACTTACAAACGGTAAAGGCACAATATTTGTGTTAGTAGAGACAAAATACAACCAATATTTGATCAAACATTTGATGCACTTTTTAGATGTCTATCAGTAAAAGAAGATGGCGTTTCCCTAAATATATATTATAAAAGAATGACTGTTGAGCTGCTAAGTTGGTCCTCTTTAAACCTCGTTTGAAGAAGGGAACATGCCAATGTAGCGCTAAAGAAGCACGCGGGAGAAAAAAATGCTGGAAGCGTACCGGACAGGAAGAAATCTGCGAAGTTAGTTCTCTTTAAACCTCGTTTGATGAAGGGGACATGCCACCGTAGCGCTACGGAAGCACGAGGGAGAAAAAAATGCTGGAAGCGAATCGGACAGAAAAAGAAATCGGGTCTGCTGCAGAGTCGAGTGGTGCGTTAGCAGAATGAGCACGATTGTTTGTTCTGTGTCTGGGTGTAATTTATCTAAAGTATTTGTCTTTAGAAATATAAGTATGTTTACACAAGCCAACAACGAACCAAAGTTATCCATAAAGCAGATTAAGCAAACTAAAATGCTATTACTTGGAGGACCGATCACTGATGGATCAAAGACACTGAAGCCAACGAGTCCTGAAGACTATGATTTGGAAAACTTAAGGTAAGACGCCCCCTGTACAGATGGATTGTCGATCTTAAGAAGGTTGCTTGGGTAAACTGGATGCAGAAGGCGAAGAAAACGGCTGTTATAAAGCGAATTAAGAGAGCCCCATATCAAGCTGTAGACTGATACAGGCTGATTAATTGAAGTGTTTATGATTTATCTTGCCATACAGGCTCAGCCTAGTTTTGGATAAGTATTATTATTTACTTTACCATATAAACAATAAAAGAATGGTTGTTTAATTTCCTTGTGAGCGTATTTTATATACGCTCGGGGCTTTCCAAGAAATACCCACACTTATACCTAACCGTCAGACAGTGGCACACATGCGCACGCGCGAGTTGCAACTGTCAGCGCAGACGCAAGCTAAACAGAACTGCGCAGTGATCGCCGCGAGTTCCACCGTTAATGATCTAGAAAACGTACGTTTAACGTTGTTTTATTCATTTATATTTGGTTTTAGTTATTTATTTGTGTTTGGGCTACAATTTCGGATTCAAGGTGAGCTATATTCATTATTATGTCTATAGTTATAAGTTTATTAGTGCAATATTGTGTATTGGCTTGATTTTTGACCGGCTTTAGTTTTAATGGGTACCTATTGACTGTATCACGTGTTTCGTCAGCGTCAGTGTCTTTTAGTGTTTTGTTATTGCCTTTTATAAAAATTACAACTACTTATTTACCTGTATTGTATTTTATGGATATCGTTACAAATTAATCTATACTTCTAAATTATTAATATTATAAAGAGAACTTATTTATTTTTGTGTGTTTGTTTGTAAACTTTAACTTGATATTTAATAGAACGATTTAAAAAACTCTATCACTAGTCAGTATTATTACTGAGTAGCATAGGATTTTCGGGTTTTAGGTCTACCTGTATAGGTGTGCAACATATATATTTTTTTTATAATAGACCCGTTCGTTCGATTTATTAAATTTTTGAAATAATAACAGTGCTATTATAAACAGATGATTTGAATGTTCATTGTAATGAACGTTATAATATATAAATAAAATAATATTATACGTATAATAAATAAATAATTAAACGTAAGATATGAGTGATGTGACAACAATTAAATTAATGATTGTCGAACAATTGAACGAGTTATAGGTGTTTCACCCGCCATTTGTTCGCCCGAGCGAAATTACAAAAATTATAATATTTGATTGGGCGTTTCGCCCGATGGAGGTTTTATTACTTTTCATGTACAGACATTTTGATGCTGTTGGGCGAACGCCCAATCAAATATTATAAATTTTGTAATTTGGTCGTTTGGCCCGTTCGGGCGAATAAATGGCGGGCGAAACGACCTATAACTCAATTGAATTTGATAGCTGACAACATATAAGTAGGTTATAAATATATTATTTCTGCTTATCCTTTCAGTGGAAAAGCATGATGTTTTGTACTTATGTAGGTATGTATCTTGGTGAATTATGATCTTTTGTTTTGTTGATGACGTAATATGTAAGCAATAATTATTATTGTTTTAGCGTGTAGTTACGTCTACCTATTGATTCAGAATATATAGGTATTTCAATGTCAATTGTCCGTATTTATACAAAATGGAACCACCCGACCAATTTAGTTTTTTTCTTTTATTGAAGGATACCAATTTAAAAGTGGTCTATATTTCTATACAAAAAAGAACCACATGATTTTTCCGTTGGAAGCAAGGTATATAAAAAGCAGAACAGAACCAACAGCAATTACAAACATTACATATAAAGCAAAACCGAACCACAGCACAATGGGGCTCGATTGTTCGAACAAATAAACGATATTACTACATAGTCATTTTATACAAAACAGATCCACACATACTTGATACTACACATATTTCTATAATGAACAATTATTTTGAATACACCAAATGGAACCAAGTTTCTGTAGTATCGTTATGCGTAAAATAAAATCATAATTTATTTGCTAATATTTTTTTACAAAATGGAACCACAAGCACATTTTCTTAATTATCTAGAAAGTTTAAGAGTATTCAGAGCAAATTTATATACACATATTTAAATAAGTAATTAATCAATAAATTCAATTAGAATAAATAATAATTTTACTTCATCCAACAGAGCTGCACATGTTTTTGTAAAACCTTTGATATCCCAGAAGTGCGTGTTTGCTGGGTGGTTCCTGTTTGCATAAATACGGACAATTGTTTTCATGAGTGACTCATACTCTTCAATGTAAAACTGCTATCCATTTAGATTCCGAACTCACATTGAATTTACATGCATAACGCATGGCATATACTTATTTCTATCAACTGCACGCGGACGCAAGTGAAAATCACTCTGTGAGTTCTGAAACATTTTTTTTCTTTGTAATCTGATTATATTTCCATTGAAGTAAAACGAAAACGGAATAGTAATTTCTGAGATTAATGCGTTCAAACATATACATTCATCAGCTTTATAATATAAATATAAAAGACAGTATTTTGTAATATATTTAACTTTATGTAAAGTTACTGTTCCCAAAAATAATCATAAAAATATTAATATTATATTGTCCCTTAGTTGTACATTAATAATAAATATAATTTGATTCTAAACAATTCCCTTTGATAAATGTAATTTAATAAGCTGATATGTTATCGTATTTTCGAGTAGATAAGTATGTGAAATAAAATCCTTTACGATTTTATATTGTGACATGTGAACTCATATTCCGGGAATTACGATTGACCTCTAAAGCATTCATCATTAAGAACGGCATGTTTGATAATAATAAAAAATCGAACGAAAGAGATTTTTTTCAAATTTGAATTAAGAACTACATTAGTAGAAACATGTAGATTTTATTTACTTTAATTTATTTTTAAAATAATTCTGGGGCATTCATTTGTGTAAAATGGATGTTTTATATTATTTTACTTAAATTTGAACAGAAATTAATTGTGTGAAAGGAAGAAAGCCACGTGTTTAAGTGAGTAGGCGTCTTTCTTCATTGTAAGTTTTTTTAATAATTTATTCTGATTTTATAATTTTGATCGTTTGTGTTGACAAATATTATCGAATACCTAGCCTAAATGTTTATATGATAACTTCAACCTTTGGTAAGAGAGAAACCTCCTCGCAGGATGACCTCTATTATAATTAAAAATAAATTCAAACAACGCCATAATTTTAATATTTTTTAATAGAAAACCAATAGCAATACATAAATATAATTTAACAAATAGATTACAAAAAGTATGGCCAACAATAGGTTTCCTTACTGAGGTGGTGAAGTTAATATGTAATTTATATTTTTATTAATATGTCAGAATAACTTCAGAAATTCAGCTCAGATATTGTTACACAAACAATTACGAAATTCTGCTATTGCAAGACGTATGGTTGACAACACTCAAGATATACTCTTGGTACTGAAGCGTCCATGACTGCGGTAATTTTTTACTTTTTTTATTACATAGTACATATTAGTAAGTATTATCGAATTGGGAACCTATCTCAAAAAATTGTAACCGCCTTCCTATAGAGGTAATGAACTTTGTTAGTAAAACAAAATTATACTGGTAATAGAATCGTATAGAAAAAAATGAGTTTCAAACTAGTCATGCGATCTCTGTCACTCGCGGTATAAAAAACAGAGAGCACAATACTTGCTTCAAGAATCAAATTACAAACACCAGTAATTAACTTTTATCGCAAAATTGTTAGAAATCATTACGAATTCCATAAATATTTCCATAATTATTCATAAGTGTAGTGTGTGACTGTTTCATAAAATTACTATTTTGTTTCTAAGTTTAGTTACGTAATATAGTTTTCTGTAGACAAATGAGTCATCGTCTGATGGTAAGCGTTACCTGAAGAATTATTACCTTAAACTAAACTTATAGAGTAAGAAACCTAAACAACATATTGAAGCCTGCTTTTCCCGCTCTTCAATTATGCCGACGTAGCTTTGAAACCGCCGAACATTTCGAAGTAAACATAATATATACATCTCTTTTACTCTTGTTTGTTAGCACGATGACATTAAATACGATATGACAGAGACAGTGATATTACTTGCATCGTCAAGCTCGGTGTTGCATTCCATATAAAAAAAAAGATGCTCGGACATAATTATTTGACTTGTGTCTTTCATTGTTTTGGTATCACATTTTCGCGGTCATTGCTATCTATTTATTTTTCTTCTTATCGTTTGGTTATTTAGATCGCCCATATTTTTTTATCGTGATCTAACGACTGTTGATAATCCGACTTTTAACGTGCCCACCGAAGCACGGAGACGCTCAGATGAAATACCAGTATGCTGTCACCCATCTATAGAGTTACCGTGCCGCCACGCCGTTGGTAGCTTAACCCGCTGATTGTTTACCGAATAGCGAGTGCACCTAGCTATCTGCGACTTGCTTTTATTCAAATGAGCACAGGAGATCTATACTCACGCACAGGAACATAACCTTTTTTTTAAAGGCAACTCCCATACAAGACAACAAGCTCTGTGTCGCGGGGAACTCAACAAACAAACAATTAACGGACACAATTACACCCAGACTCAGAACAACTCTTTGTGGGTCACACAAAGTTTTGTACTGTAAACCGACAACCTCGTGCATAGGCGCATACTGCGGCCACTGGATCACCAAGGCAGTCGAGACTACAACATACTAGAACATAATGTGCTGTTATTTTTCTATTGTCTGCTATTGTTTGTTTGGGTTTGTTTTTATACAGTGCGTGTTATTATTTGTTAGTGGTGATCTTACTCAGAACTGACAAAGCGACGTTCATGCATGAAGATGTTAATGAATGTAGAGGAAGCAAAGAAGTATGTCTGGAACGAAGCAATTTGTGTACTATAGTCTCTACCTACCTCATTGGGAGACGGGTGTCTTGGTCTTCTGTAAAGTCCTTTCCCAGTCGGGCTCGCTACATCACATCTATACTAATTTTATAAAGCTAAAGAGTTTGTTTGTTTGGTTGAATGCGCTAATCTCAGAAAGTACTGGTTCAATTAGAAAAATACTTTTTTTTGTTAAATAGTGCATTTATCTAGGAAGGCTATAGGCTATATAACATCACGCTATGATCAATAGGAGCGAAACAGTAGTGAGATATGTTGCAAAATCGGGGAAAATATTGCAAACACGCGGACGAAGTCGCGGGCGACCCCTAGTAATTTTATAAACGCCAAAGTTTACGATTTATAGAATGTTGTTGCTCCTTCAAGATAAAACTAATTAACGGATTGGTTACACTTTAAAAGGTTATAGCTTAAATTTCGAATAGCACATAGACTATTTTTTTTTCAAATTGACGTCAACGCGGATGAAAATGCGTGAATAAGTTAGTACAATTATAAATTTAAAATAAGAACAAAATCTTATTTAAGAGCAGGTAAGTGTAAATTATGTTTGCCTTCTACCTATGTATGTGTGTAGGTATTCTACATAAGGAAAATACCACTCAGAATAGGTCAGGTATTGCGTATTTCTCAAGTTATGACGTCACAGCTGTAGGTACGTAAGAACCAGACACCTTTCTCTCTAGTGCTCTGTGGTGTAATGATTACCTAGTCACTGAAACCACGCTGAGTGTTATGGGTTCAATTCCCACATGGGACAAAAATGTGTGTGGCCCATCTAAAGTTATACTTAAGATTACAAAGAGAAACATCATTATTTTTGTTTGTAAAACTACAGGACCAATTTTAAAAATTCTTTCACTTATATTAAGATACATTATCATCAAGTAACATAGGCTATAAATATTATTATTTTTTAATTAAGAGACCTGTTCGAAATGTTTGTAAATGTGCACCTGTGCAAAGCTGGGACGTACCAATTGAATTACAATATAGGTACTTATTGCAATGCAATGGTAACTAAATGTAAATGACGCAGACGAACACGCAGCATGGGCAGGCCTCCAGCAAGGTAGACCGATAACAATTTAAGAGAGGCTAGGTTAGAGAGAGAGGCACCATTCTACCGAGCAAGCCTAACTGGGAAAGGACCTCCGTCCACCTTACAGAAGACCACAGCCAAATAACTACACACAGCGGTCTAGTTGTGTTCCTGTATGTGAGTACAGGTCTCCAGCGCTCATTTTATAGAATGCGTTTTGAAAGAAACGTATTCCTATACCAGTGATACTCCATCTTAAAGCACTGGTGTTAAAAAATGGGTTTCCAACACGCAAGTGATACCTCAGGTATTGCAAACGGCAATAGGCTACAGTAACTGATTAACATCAGGCGGGCCGTATGCTTGTTTGTCAAGCAAGTAGTATAAAAAATAAATAAAAATAACACCTAACCTGGTAAAGGTCGCGGATAGCCAATGGATAAGGTCAGCTCAGGACCGTATGCTGTGAAAATGTTTGGGGTAGGCCTGTGTCCAGCAGTGGCTGAGATGATGAATGCAATGGTGGACCATCGATTAAGTGTTTGTCTAGGTGTACTTTGTGTTCATTAATTGTATGGTTGTAAAGTTTTCCCCGATACAACGCTTGAGACCTAACGCAGGAGTTATCTTTTACACATCTATACTATAATATTATAAAGCTGAAGAGTTTGTTTGTTTGTTTGGTCGAACGCGCTAATCTCAGAAAGTACTGGTTCAATTAGAAAAAAACTTTTTTTGTTGAATAGTACATTTATTCAGGAAGGCTATAGGCTATATAACATCACGCTATGATCAATAGGAGCGGAGCAGTAGTGAGATATGTTGCAAAATCGGTGAAAATATTCCAAATTAGCACGCGGGCAAACTCGCAGGCGACCCCTAGTATTATATATTATAACACAAGCCAACACGGTTTTCCCCTATTGAGGTAGGCAGTTTTGAATCACACCCAAGCTTAGCTATTTATCTAGCTAACTTTTTGCAATGGACTAACTTAACATACGCCCGAACCATTGCACCACCGAGTTAGTCCCTATAGACATTAATTCCCTTTTGTATGGAGTCTAAAATTAGAAACAATTTCAATTCCTCTGCACCTGTTTGTTATGTAGGTATAGCAACCTATATATGTCCCACTGCTGGGCACGGGTACTGTAATAAGAGAGCAGAGGATCTGCCCACACCTGCCATTCTCTCTTTTGATAGAGGACTATCAAAAGAGAGAGAGGGTTAATGCCTTAATTCACACACGCTAGCCTAATGCGAGTTGGTTAATCAGACTTTCTTTTGAAAATTAGAATTTCTTCTAAGACGTGAGTTTCCTTTACCGTTAGCAGATGGTGAATCATTTGATTAGTACATATAAACTCCACAAAGTGAAATTCACATTGGTACTGCCTGGGATCGAACTCGCACCTCTTGCGTGCAAGTCGGTTACTTTCCCACTTGGCCACCACCGCGATTTTATGTATGTTTAGGCACAGATAATATAATACTAGGTTTAGGCATAACTTTTAATTATGCACAGATTTTATTTATTGTTTTTATGTTAGACTCGGTTTTTTAAAGACAAGTCAGAGATAATAACGAAATAAACAGCAAAGACACGCATTTTATGCCTTTTCTATATTAAAATCTTAGCTAAAATCCGTGTGATTTTCAGTAGCTGCGTACAATCCGATCCAATTTAGCTTTCATACAATGAAATTCTATTTGTGTTACTTTGTCGCCTATAACTAGATTTGTGAAGGAGTGAAACATGTCGTCTATGTACCTATGGGTTATCGTTTTTAGGTCAATGTTAGCCGATTGTTTCAGTGCCTTATAAGTATATTATATATCCTACTTATATTATAAATGTGATAGTTTGTGAGTATGGTATGAATGTTTGTTACTCTCTTACGTAAAAACTATTAATCAGATTTAGATGAAATATGACACATTGATAGATTATAGTATCATCCACACGGGCGGAGCCGCGGGCAATTGCTATATACTATCAGTCCGCCCTCGCTTCGTTTCGGTTTTTATTATTTTATGTAAATATGACATGCATGTTTTATACATACAAACCTTCCTCCTAAATGAATAAAATCTATATATTGCTGAAAACTCCATTAAAATCTGTTGCGTAGTTTAAAAGATAGCTGGAGTGATTTTGTATACATATGTACCTACATACACTTATGTATACATATTTATGTAGTTATTTATTTATTATCAGTATATTTTAATAATTAAATTAAAGTCCCGTACTAGGGTGCAAGCCCTGTGCCGCGGGGGACTTTACAAACACACAATTCACGAATAGAAAGTACACCTAGACTCAGGACAAGCATTTATGGATCACATAAATTTTTGTGCCGTGTGGGAATCAAGCCCACCACCTCCGAAGTAGCCGTTAGGGTCACTTACTAGACCAACAGGCCAATCATTCATAATATAATATATTGTAACTTCAAATATACCATCACAATATACTTTTGCTTTCTGGACGTTCCTGTCCAAAGGCCCATTTCCTGGAAGAGATCGCACTTAGTGGTATGGCCGCCCATTGTAGTAGGTACAATGGGCGGCCATACCACTAAGTTTTAGTCGTCTATGTACCTTATTACATGTTTGTATTTTTTTTTGTGTGCAATAAAGAGTTATCTACCTACAGTCATTTGTAGGCTTAAATAAAGGTAACCTTGAAAGTTTTCCGGGAGCATTGCAAATCGGTGACTAGGTATATACATTTCGACGTCTTCTTTCCAGATTGCAACTTTTTCACCTCACACACCTTTGCCGTTTGCGCTGCCATATTGGAAAAATGACGTCAATATTAGTTTGAAGAGAATATCTAATTTTCTACTTTTTAATTAAATAATAAATTAAAATAAATAATGTTTTTTATCATTTATGTAATGACCTTTTATTTGTAAAATGCTTTAGCGTACGGATGCGTTAAGTGAACTTTATAAGTTAGGCGCTCATGGCCAGGTGTACTCGCTATTAGGTAAACGATCAGCGGGCGCCGAAGGCTGCGGTAACCCTATAGTAGTATTTTATCGAAGTAAAGTCAGTCCCGACTTTTAACAGTCGTTAGATCACGACAGTGGCCTAAATATGGGCGATCTAAATAACTCTGTCATCAGATTGGCCACTAACCACACGATAAGAAGAAGAAAAATATCTATTTTGTCCAAAAAAGTCAGAATCGAAGTCAGTCTCTTTAGTCTCTTACTTTATATATTTTTTCTTTTCCAGTGGCATCATGACGCCCACAAAAAACTGCTTATTTGGAATAAACCTTCGACCAGTGTGCTTCATCATCGCATATCTACATTTGGTAAGAGTTTCTTTCACATACACACCATCTGTCATCTGGATGCATTCTTGTTCATCTAAACAAGTGATAACCCTGCAAGTTAATATAGGTTACGGTAACCGCTTACCATTCAGGCAGGCCATATGATTGTTTATAGTCACACAATGGGTGCTTGACGATGAGCATCATCATCATGGAGTTTCTCAAAAACACTGGCCTAATGAACTAGATGCCTTTTGCAAAAACCTGGGTAGAGTTGGATTTTAACCCAAGGGTGATGTGGAAGCCCATTAGGGGACAGGGAATGGACAGTCCAGTATAAAAAAAACCCTTAGTCAACCATGCGTTTTTCATCTTTTAAACGAATGTGATGTAAATAAATAAAAACTAGTCAATTTAGTACAGTATGCCAAGCAGATAAGGTACCAGAGTCAGTCTCCATCTTAGCCATAAGACGTCCACTGCTGGACATAGGCCGCCCCCAAGGTTTTCCACATCATTCGGTCCTGAGCTGACCTTGTCCATCGGTTGCCCGCAACCTTTACCAGGTCGATGGTCCACCTTGTTGGAGGCCTGAAAACAATCCTTATAGAGGCACAGGTTTTTTTTTTCAGAAAATACTGAATATACTTTTATGAGGTTTTGTAAAGTAAAACAACTAAGTACACTCATTTAATAATCATAGCAAATCTCCTAAAAATATATTCAGCATTTTCTGAAAAAACAAAAACAATCTTCATAGAGCGACCCTGCTACTTTATCTGCTTTGCATACTGTGCCTCATTAATTCTTTTACAAATAATACTTCAAATGTTCATCTAATATGCGTTGCTGACTATAGCAATATGTAGACAACCTTTGCAATAAGAGGTCTACCACCAATTAAATCTAAAAGGACTATAGTTTTATTTCCAGCAATCGAGCATTTATTGACATTATACCTTCAGGGTTCCTCTCCATTGAAGCTCAATTGACCCGTTCGATCGAGTGAATAATCATGGCTATTTGTAGGGCTGTCACAAATAGCAAAATTCGTAATTATTTATTTATACTTCAACCAAAATGTAATATAATATATTTAATATACATTATTTAGTTCTTTATTAAGTTCCACTTTACACGCAAAGACTACTAAGTACTACTTGTGTACCAAAGAAAGTAAAAAAGTTAGGTACAATTTTTTATCGGCAACAGGCAAGTGATACTCCAGGTATTGCAAGCGTCCATAGGCAACGTAACTGGTTACTATTGAAAGAGCCATGTGGGCCTTCTAAATGGTATATAAAAAAAAACTAAAAAAGAATCGTATAGAGCAATCAAGCAACGATAAACTATGATTTATTATTTTTTATTTTAATATACATGTGGCAACCCTAGCTATTATACGAACAAGTTCAACAGATTGAACAGCCAAATTCATCAATAATCGTGTAAAATCCCAATCGAACGCATTAAATCCTACGAAGCGGAATATCGTAGTTTAATCAGACTAATACGGTTTTTGATTACATGTTTGTTTGTCAAATCTAAAGTAATTATAATGGTTATCGATGACTAGGGTTGTGCCGTTTTAAGTAGTATAGGTATATATAAATTTGGGTTAATTGTCGATGTATTTAATTAGCTACCTGCTACCTTTACCAGGTCGTCGATCCATCTTGTTGAAAGCCTATCAGTTCGTGGTCGACGTTTTAGCCTCAGCATACTGCCCAGTAGTATCCTTTATTGATAAAAAGAATAACCTAAAACAATGACAAAATATATAAAAAATAGCTATTGCACACATTTGCATTGCAAAACATGTCTCATGCCCTTCCCGGCTATATCATTTATATCCTTGCCAAATTTCATTAATATCTGTTTAACCGTTTAGCCATTAAAATGCATTAGACAATCAGAGATACTTTTGCATTTATAAATATAGGGATTGCTATTATGACATGGTTATCGTACACCCACACGTAATGAGTACGAATGAACGGTTGCTGTCAAGACCTGTGCAATCGACATTGACTAATTCAGCGAAACAATTCAATTAATCATTGTTTTACTGATGCCAAAGCGTACTGTTGTGGAAGGTGATAGATATCATTGATTTGCGAGAATATTTACTTTTGTTTTGTTTTATTTATTTTTGCTTTATAAGGAGAGGTGAATGGGAAATTCCTTATTTCTGGTGTATTGTAAGAAATAACTATAGAAATAGCAATAGCAATCAAAGAAAAAGAAAGTTATAATAATTATGTACTACTATGCACGGTCTTTACTTCTTTATCAAGCTGAAAGAATTCAGTAGATATTTATATAATAAGCATGTCGATATTCTATTCAAAAGTATTTAAATGGCTAGATGATTTGAAACAAACACATACATATATATACTACTTGGGTGTCAAACAAACATACGGCCCGCCTGATGATGTTAAGCAGTTACCGTAGGCTATGGACGCAATACCAAAGGTATCACTTGCGGGTTGCCAACCCATTTTTTTACCCCAGGTCTCTATGATGGGTGTATTCCTAGGATAGGCATACGTTTCTACCAAAACGCATCCCTAAATGAGCGCTGGAGACTTGTACTCACACACAGGAACACAAATACACCGCTGTTAGTTATTTGGCTGTGGTCTTCTGTAAGGTGGAGATCCTTCCCCAGTCGAGCTTGCTCGCTAGTATGATGTCTTGATGCCCTACCTCTTTTCTTACATGCTTCTTATATAGCTAAAACGTCTTGAAGTCTTGTAATGAACGTAATCAAAACCATTATATAAATAGAGACAAATCTGTATAAAGTTATGAGCAAACAATACGTGTCTAACACAAAATGTTTACGTTCACAGGTGTCAAGCTTGGTGGATGTGGTCTGTCATTTGTTGACAGTAGCCATTGTTACCAATGGCTTCCAATGTGAGGTGAACAATGAGCGCGTGAGTAACTTGATCTTATTGTTATGTGAATACAACTACATATTTAAGATGATACTTTCGATCCCGAGTCTGTTTAGCGACTGCTGAAATTTATTTATTTAAAAAAATGTTGTCTTCAAGCTGCACAAAAATTGACAGCAAGATTATCTCAGTTGTTTAAGCAGTTATATCGCCGTTTAACACTAAGCGGCTTGTCGTGGGTTCGATTTTCACACAGGACAAAACTTTGTGTGATTCATAAATTCAGATCAATATCAGTCTTAGTTATAACTGTCCTTCTGTTAGATAAGACATCTCATAAGAGAAAATAAAGATGATGTCACCCAATTGATGACAATGCTGATATAATTTTTCTGTCTCACCTGCTAAATTCATGGTATTATGACCTTCATATTTCTACTTTGTGATTTAAATGAATACAGGCTTGTAGATTCCAATGATGGCATCAAAATTTGTTTGTCACTTTAACATTAAAATAATAAAATAGCCAATAGCTTATTAACAGAAAGAAAATTAAAAATATATTTACACTATATATAAAAGAACAAAAAGAGCCCTACAACTACACAAAAAGACAGCTTCAAATAGGCGTCATAAAATTCCTCCACGTCACTGTCTACTAGAAATATGCCCAAAAGACTGGCAGCATTACCACGCAGAATGCTGGCAGAATAACATCACTCAGATAATCATGGTAAAGACTTCAAGGCTACGTCTACTAAGAATAATAACTTGGCATCTGTTTGACACGCGCTGTCTAGTATTGTTATAATATTAACAAAAACAAGCTATTGATAGTAAACTAATGAGCACTATTGTTCAAACGACGACGCTGCATAGAAAGCTGGAAATAATATATTAACAGCTGTTGAATATGTATAAGCAGAGAACAGTATATCAATATATATAATAATACTAGTGGACCTGGCAGACGTCGTCCTGCCTGAAAAAGCTGAAATTCCGACAGCAGCGCCACCTACCGGGTCCAATTGTGAATCTAAACCATCCAGGGCCCTACCCGAACACACACACAAAATTTCATCAAAATCGGTCCAGCCGTCTAGGAGGAGTTCAGTGACATACACACGCACACAAGAAACATAATATAAACTTGTCCTGACTGATTCAACGTAGAGCCACTGAAGCTATTATATTGAAATTTTATACAGAGGTTCCTTAATTGACGTGTATGCACCAAGAAGGATTTTTCGGAAATTCAATCCCTAGACGAATAAAAATTTTTTTAATACAAAGTCGGAGCGGGCCACTAGAAATCAATAATAATAAAATCATTTTCGCGTCGCATAAATACTTAGATATCTATACCTTACAGTCTACGATACATAATAAACATATAACTTGAGTTAGCATATGACAAGTACCCACTCTAAATAGTAACTCTTCACTGCACTTTAAGTAAGTAATTACCTCCTCACGTTGTAGCCAAAAGATCTTCTCTGTGACGAGATGCAGGTAGCTTTTCGCTACTCGTATTGCGAATGTCATAAAATTAATATTGCGGCATTTAATATTACGTCTTTTTTTTTCCTTGAAAGTGGTGACTTAGAAATAGTAATAATTTTCCTTAAACATTACTCAGTAATTTATATTGACCTGATTGTATTAATCCTATGAATATTTAACCCGGCCCTAAGTATGTGCCTTGTGGCATTCCATAAATTTAATTGAACGTGGAAATCGGACACCTAGTATCAAATGAATACTAATTAATTATATCACCTTGAATAATGCAGTATAGATAAACATTAATCAAATTACATAATATGGTATGCACACAATTAAACATAACGTAATGAAATTACTTACTATTGAATGCAATTATAAGTGAGTTTATTTTTCCTTATAAACAACCAAGCAAAATAAGCCTGAATTTCCCAGTATACTGCATGAATGTTTACAAGCACAAACGCGAAGACAATGCGTGGATCATACAAATGTTCTATTATTATGACCATGACACCTGCAGATCAAATTGTAGTTTTTTAATGTACTGTAATGTGAACACACGGAGCGTTTGTTTGTATTATGTTTACAAATATACATTTAAAGCTTACTACCGGCGAAAGATTAATATGAAGACTAATATTTCTGTTGATGACAGGAAATATATTGAGGATACTAAATAGTCTCTTAAGACTGGCCTGTCAGCATAGCGGTTAGTGACCCTGGCTGTTGAGCCGGAGGTTGAGTTCGATTCCCCGCGGGCTAATATTTTGTGTGATACATAAATGCTTGTTCAGAGTCTGGGTGTTATTTGTGTCCGTAAATTGTTTGTTTGTAAAGTCCCCTGCGACACAAGGGTTACACCCTAGTGCAGAAGTAATCCATATAAAAAGTTAGATCCTGAAGTGACTTGAAAATTTGTAAATTCAATCAACTTGTAAGTGAGTAGTGGAGGTTATATTTTTATATTGAGAAATATTTACAGTGACTGGACTGTCTTAATATTTGGATACGACTGTGTGTGACAGTCAATACTATAACAACAGTAGTACCTAGGTATTTTAATTTGAATTTACAGTGGACTAATAGGTAAATAATGATTGCAAAACCTTTGTACTCAGAAATTCTAAAATTGGTTATTAATTTTAAATTAATTTATTCATATCAGTCACACCGTGACACTATGCCATGTGCCAAATGAGTCAGCTAATTTTATATCATTACTATTAAGGCAAATATAAGTACATATAATGTCCTTTTTAATTTTTTTGAGTTCAATAATCTCATTTTTTTTACCATTATGTCTTCTATATTTTACAGTTGCAGGCCATAACTCTACCATGGCTAGAACCAGTGCTTATCGTCTTGAACCTCGGCACGCATGGCTTCTTCCCATATCCTCGAATCTTCAACACCCAGTATCACATCTATGTGGAACAGATGTCAGTGACTGCCGAGCCCAGGTGCTATCCTGGCATGCTTCACATCTGCTTGATTGATCTGCTAAATTTTATGATCAATCTAATTTGGCTGAGGATCGTCCTTTCTTATGTTGGGGCAGTACACAAGGTAAAATTGGATTAGTCATTATTATCTATTTTACAGAAACATATGATTCAACAAAACACATGTTTTCTGTGGTGTTTATTATCTTAAAGACAGCTGCATCAGCATTGGCATTATACCGTGTTTTTTCTCTCTCTCTTCCTCTCTCTCTCTCCCCGAAGACCGTAACTCTTTTAACTCTTAGTCCCATTGCGGATACCATACTACCTTTTTTTCCTATCCCATGTATAGGATCACTAAAACCTGATGTGTAGGCAAGCCGACTTCCTTGTTTGCCATTTAATTTAATTAGTAGATAAAAATAACAAAAAAAAAATGTTGTTATAGGACCACATGCTTATATTAATAGATCATGAATTCCAAAATATATTTGTTGTGATAGTAATACATTAATTAATTTATTTTTAGAAAAACCCAGAGCCCATGCGTATGTTCTTCAGCCTGTCAGTAGTAAAGTTGGTGATGCTGGCCATGTACTTCGGCTACCAACCGTTCTTCTACGATGCCTACACCGTGGAAACCGTCTGGTTCTTGAAATTGGCTGATATCAGTAAGTATTATAATTTTTTCAACAAAACTGTAACAATACAATTTCATTGTGAGTATTTAGCGATGCGTGTGAAGTTGAAAGTAACGTAGACCACACGACACTGCGTAGTTCCTTGAATGCTAACAATAATTTTAAGTAGAATTAAAGAGTCCATTGTAGGCAGGCAACAACATCATCATCATCTCCTCAGCTAAAATGAGTTTACGCCTTCCTCAAGGATTTCCATAATATTTGATCTTGAACTGTATAGGCAACGTGCATGATAATATCTTCAAACGTTGTTTATAATACACCCCAATGTTTAGGCAGTAATAAAAAAAAGTTAATATTAAAATCTACACAATATTAACATTTTACATCTATTTTCAGTGGTCGCCGTAATCTTCTTGATGATCGTCCAAAAATATACAAAGTTCCTAAGAATGGAGAAAGCAGCAAGTCAGAATATCGAGAAACCTCCTTCATACATCGAGTGTCTTATCAATACATCAGTCCGTCCTCCTATCTATGAGAAGAAAGATGAATTAGTCACCATAGATGACAATAAGTCACAGAACGGACAAGAACAAGAGGTCGTTAAGTCAAGTGTCTAAAATAAAGATCTGAAAAAGCTTAGGGTAATTTTATTGTATTTATGGATTTGCAAGGCTGAAATAATTTTGTTTGTCTTCAATGGTATTCTATTAACTAATCTAGACACCTTTAGAATAAGTACAACGAAATCTAATCTTGATCTCGTTGAAAAATATTACGGTATATTAAATTTTTTTGCTGTAAATTATTGATACCAGTAACTTTTGTAAAGTTAATTAAAACTTTTTGGGAACAATTTTTTTTCGTATAATCTATCATTTTCTTTGACATAATTTCTTGGCGTCAGAAACTAGTGAAGTTTTTGTTATTAAAAACTCATTTCATAATTTCATTATGTATCACCGGTGTTTCTTATAGTTAATAAATTACATTATAATAATTATTATTTTCATGACTTGTAAGTAGGATTAAATAAGTTATAAGTATTTAGTTTTTATGATTTATGTTTGCAGTTTGCAAAAAAGTTTCCTATTCGCTCTAGAGATCACCAAAACTTTTTGCATGAGAGCATTGTGGTTTTATACGTCTCATGTTGCAAAAAAGTGTGCTATGTCTATAAAAGATCAGCATGAGTCAGGTTATTGCTACTCAACGTGAGCTGACGTCACATTGTTTGGTTAGGTCTTGATTGAACTAGTTAATACAAGTTTCGAATCCGATAATGAAACCTGTTTTATTAATTGGACGTCAAGGTTTAATAATTTCCCTTACAGTTGCGTTTAATTTTGAACATTTACTATCGACAAAGATGACGCTTGACCACTAATAATATTTTTGCCAAGCAACTTTGACCTTAACGACAGAATGAAGCTTAACTAAAAAAATAGTTCATTGTGACATAATTACTATGCAATCTTGTATTGCGATACCTTGCTGCTTTTTAATAAATAATGGAATATTGTCAGTGTCCATCTATCAATCCCGATCGCTAACTTTGTGATAGTACCTATCTGTAATGTATTCCTTGTAATTTAAGTAGGATTTAAGATTTAATGTTATTTTAGACGACTAATTCAATTCGCTATTCAGATCTCCGTGATAATCCGAATTTTGATATAAAACCTTAAGTATGTGTTTATTAAATAATATTGATTTGCCTGTTATTTCTGCCGAGTCCTTGTGTTTTTTAATAAATGACTGAAATCAGATGCGATTTATTTTAGCTCCAATACACAAAGTTATCGAGATAGAGACATTTTTAACACATGACTTTAATTTTACGGAATCAATCAACCTAATCAACATGCGATTTTAAGTTATTGAATTGTCGCATCTGAATTGTAAACACAAACCGAAAAAGATTTTCTAAAATTTTATGCGACAGTCAATATATATATATATATATATTTTAAAGATAACTCCCTCATTAGAGTACTAGCTCTGTGTCACGGGGGACTTCACAAACATACAATTAACAGACACAAATTACATCCAAACTCAGAACAACTCTATGTGTGTCACACAAAGTTTTGTCCTGAGAGGAAATCGAACAAAATCTTGAACTCACGACACACAGCAGGCGCATATTTCGGCCACTAGACCACCAAAACAGTAAATATATCTATCGATATATTTACCTTTGACTTTGAGCATTTGGGCGAAGCAAACACGACCTTATTCTCTAGGCGAGCGCGGGGATACAAACAGATGCACTCATTGAATAGACGCCTTATTAACTTTTAATAAATTAAAATTCTAACTTATTCTAAAAATAACATTACAAATTATAGGTGTATTTTTTCTTCAAATATTGTTTTTTTTTATTTACACCTCTTTTCCATCATTTTTTCAGAGGGTCCTTAATAAAAAGACAACTAATGCTGGACTTGGCCTTTCCCAAAGATTCCACAATATTAGTCAATTTTTGGCCCTAAGTCCCATCCATCGGCCACCAGGTTGTCCTGCTCACGTTTTTCTACTACTATAATATATTACAACAATATTATAATTCAGCATATTCTCTAAATGCACTCATTTAATTCAACGGTTTAGCTGGGTTGCCAGATCCCAAAACTTGGAATGCTACCAATTTTACAGGTAAATTAATGCCCTAATATTGCATTTGTAAATAAAATGAAGACAGCCTTTTGGAAGAAAATGCTGACCAAAGTTGCTGTAATGTGATTAGAGTCGTTTTTATAGCTGAGATTTAAGACTAAAAAGGTTTATTGAGTTTAGTACTCCTTCGTTTATTTTTGGCTTTGTCGTCGATGTCTTCTAGTGCATTTTCTTGTTTTAAATGTAGGTTTAAATATGATTCTGAAAACAGTGAAATTTTATAGCATTATGGCAGACCAAGGAGCTGTTTATGAGGCAGACAATATCCACTGCAAGAGAGGGAAAACTTGAAACAAAACCCTATACCAACCCGTCTCGCCAGCGTGGTATAGTAGGCTAATATCCTTCCAAATGTATGGAGGAGACCCGTGCCCAGCAGTGAGACGTTTATGGGTTGAGATGATGAAGGAGCTGTTATTGAGTTAAGAGTTATGGTAAGTAAATTAATTACGTGTTATAACCAAGTAACTATAACAATTTTTATACTTACCAAATGGGGTTAAGAGAAAAAGACCTGGTGTTAAAAAGGTTTTTAATTAAATTTCTTTTTTTTTTGTTACCTCGCTTTTTTTTGTTTTTAGTGGTTACCTCGCCATTTATTACTGCGCGGCGCGTGTTGTGGGTTCGATTCCCACACGGGACAAACATTTGTGTGATTCATAAATGGTTGTCCCTAGTCTGGGTATACTTTCTGTTTGTTATTTGTATGTTTGTAAAGTCCCTCACAACACAGCTAACTAGCAACTAAAGCGGAATTTGCTTTAGTTGCTTTATACTTCGCTTGTTGATTATTTTGACACTCGTATAGGTCGAATAAATGCAAAATCACGATGCTACTGACGCATTTTAAAGTAAATTATATCTATAGTATTTTTTCACATAGCATGGTTACTGTGACGTTTGACATCTTCTTATATATAAAAATAAATCGCTATTTCCCTTTGTCACGACATCACGCGTGAACGGCTGGATCGATTTCAGTAATTCTTTTTTGTTGTGTTTGTTATTGCCAGGAGAAGGATCTTATGTAAAAAAAAAGAAAGTTGCGCTTAAAATAGTGTAACCCCGACGAAGTCGGAACATGCTGCTAGTGAAAGATAATGATTGACGATTGAATTAAAATTTGCTCTTGCAACATTGCTTTCATATTTAAGTATATTTGAGCTAATTGCATAGCAATAATTCTAAAAATATTTATCGATTGAATACTTCAATACTTAATTATAGGCTTTGATAATTCAATTAACTCATTTTCTTTCGTTTTCATCGTAAGGTGTACCCATGCTATGTGAAACCTATATAAATATATATCTTATTTTCTAAATATTTGATTGTTTGTAAGTAGGTTAGGTTTCTTTAATTTTAATAACTATTAATGTAAATGCCTTGATAACATACACAGTCGAGACTAATAATATAATTAAATTTTCTACAAAATTTAAAACTAAATCGAGCAGTAGATATCGACAACTATAAAATTAAACAAGAGGGGCACAGAGCAGCTTCCCAGCGTCGTTACCCAGTGAGGTACGTTCCAAGTACGTGTTTATTTTCCCGCCACGTACTCTAAAGATCCGAGCGTATTACCAGAGTGTTTTATCCCATGGATTTCACAGTTTTAGTACCGTATTTTGATTTTAATGTTTCTTTTACCAAAGATTTTATCTTTTACATTTAAAGATGTAAGGTAAAATTTTTGTAATAAATATGTTAGCTTTGTAGTTAATAATAGCGACCCATATATGTCCCACTGCTGGGCACGGGTCCCCTCTCCTCTATCAAAGAGAGAGAGAGAGAGGATTTAGGCCTTAATTCACACACGCTGGCCTAATGCGGGTTGGCGAATCAGACATGTGTTTAGAATTTCTTCTAAGACATGTGGTTAACTCACGATGTTTTCCTTCACCAATAGCAGATGGCGAATCATTTGATTAGTACATATAAACTCCACAAAGTGAAATTCACATTGGTACTGCCCGGAATCGAACTCGCACCTCTTGCGTGCAAGTCGGTTACTTTCCCACTCGGCCACTACCGCTTTTATTGCTTTGTAGTTGTATGTATGTATGTAAAGTGATGGCCTGTTCTCGAGTGCATTAGTTATCGTTTTAAATAACCTATAAAAAGTGAATTTTGAGAAGTTTAAAACGGGGCTTGGTGTTTTAATAAAGTAAAGCATGACGCCTTTAATCCTGGAGGAGTACTAAGGACAACAGGTCAGGAGGCACTAACGTTTCACGAGCAAGGCCAAGGCCTCTTAAAAAAGACCTAACTCTTTTAAGAGGCCTAAGAACACCTTACAGAAGACCACAGTCAAATACCCACACACAGCAGTGTAGTCGTGTTCCTGTGTGTAAGTACAGGTGTCTCCAGCGCTCATTTAGGGATGCGTTTTGAAAGAAACTTATTACTATCCCAGCGACACTCCCATCTTAAAGCCCTGGTGTAAAAAAAATGGGTTGGCAATACGCGAGTGATACCTCTGGTAATGCAAGCGTCCATAGACTACGGTAACTGCTTAACATCAGGTGGGCCGTATGCTTGTTTGCCACCCAAGCAGTACCTATATAAAAAAAATCTATTGCCATATTGACTGCACAGGTGGTTCAGTCAGATCTTTAATATATTATTTAGTCATAAATTTTATTCAATTGCCTGTTTCGCTTAATATATTTTATATTAAATTATTTTATATTTTGTTAACTGTTCCCGAAAGGCAATCAATCAAACGGAGTACGATTTTCTTTGTTTTAGACGATTTCGTCGAAGATTTGTACATCCAAACATTTTTGTTGTTAGATGACAACAATTGTGAACGATGGCTTTGATCAAATATAATTGTTTTGATCAATTTGATTTGCAGAATTTGATCAACAGTTTGATGATTGGAATCTAGTACATACAGGTAAGTCATGCTAAAATTAAATTTATTTATTTATTGGCCCGACCTGGAAATCAAACCCGGGACCTTGGCATCAACCACTGACCCGCCGAGGCAGTTCGTAATATCGAAACACACACTAATATCTAAACTGTGTGATTTAAAATGTGTGCTAAAAAATCCCTTCCGAGGCGCGTAGTAAAGAGTAAAAAAAAATATAGAAAAGAGTTTTTATTGCTGAATAACGATGATAATTGTTCAAACTTTTTGAACATAATTTTTACAAAAAAACCGACTTCAGTACGGCAAGTTGCAGAATTTCAAAAACCTTAAAAACGGCTAGATTACATTAGATAGATTACATTGTTTAATTATGAAGTTCCGTTGCCTAGCTACCTTAGCAACCATAATGGAAACTTATTCAATCGCCATGCGTAAAATACTTATTATTGAGAAGTTCAGGTGGCCATCTGTGGTCTTCTTTATCAGTTTTACTTCATCATATTATATTTTCTGAATGCAAATGTTTGATGTGTTGTTAAAAATATTGAAATTGCTATATGTGTGCCTATAATTTTTGAGGAGTTCCCTCAATTCCTCATGGATCCCATCATCAGAACTTTCTTTTGCTGAAAATGGGACCAAACTGGAAGTATCATCATTATCAAACGCTTTCCTTATTCAAAAATAATAATCTAATAGCTCCACGATATAATTCACAAGTTACTTCATTTTCACTTCTATCGGCAGATAATATTCGACGAAGAGTCCTCAGAAATATGCATAATAATTTATCCATATTAAAAAGATTGATAATACAAATAGTGAGCATTTGCACAGGTTAGGCAGGCAGGCAGGCTACTATTAGCCAACATCGTCTGTACGGCTCTATCTCGACGCTTTCGTACGTAATTTGCATTTAGACAAAGAGGACATTAGTTTACAGAGAGAGAATTAAATTTTGATAGATCGTTCAAATATTTTACTGCAAAGTTCCTAAGTATTTTATTTTAATCCTGAAATTGGAATTTATATTTTAATTTCACGAAATGTATTTTAAATTATTAAAATAAGGTGCCAATACACTCGCTGATCAATAATCTCTATAGACAGTATGAATGCATGATATCATGGATGGATGACCACGTTTAATCACGGCAAAGGGGTTCTTAATTCTTTATAAGTGCTCTGAATAACTCACTCACCAAGCTAACTAACTACTAATGCGTTTTGAAAGACACATTTTCCTATTCTGCATAAAAACGGTGTAAAAAATTTACACCACGCAAGTGATACTTTTGGTATTGCAAGCGTCCATATGCTACTGTGACTGCTTAACATCAGGCGGGCCGTATGCTTGTTTGCATAACTGACCTATCTATCTAGCTTATATACTGTTTTCTCCACATCAACATACCTAATTAAAATAAAAGGAATAAGTGCTCACATAACCGTATTGTATTTTTTTTTTTTTTATTTATTTATAAACCTTTATGCACACATGTACATAGGCGGACTTAATGCCATAGGCATTCTCTACCAGTCAACCACGGTGATGCAGAGATAAACGAAGTAGGTGCAATAAGAAGTCACTTCAATATCTAATACAATACAATTGACCGAATACACAAAATACATATACTGAATCAAATAAAAATATATAGTATAGTAGATATAATATATATATAATTAGTATAATATATATATATTATGTGATTCTCGAAAGTTCTCTAAAGACTACACTCTCCATACATTACTATAGTCGTAGGTAAATCACTTCTCGGTACACGTACTACTAAAATAACTGGACATTTTATGTAATATACGACAAAGAGTTACGTGATCGGGGTGAGAACAAATTTTGCCTGCAAAATGTTATTATGACTCAATTTCTTTATCCTAATAGCTAATAGACATTTTTTGTTACGTTTTTACTGTTTAAAACGGGTATTTAACTTCAGATTGCTCAATGTATATTTATATAATACTAGCTGTTGCCCGCGGCTCCGCCCGCGTGGCTGTCGGTTATCGCCGCAAAAAGTAGCCTATGTGTTATTCCAGACCATAATCTATCTGTGTGCCAAATTTCATCCAGATCCGTTCAGTAGCTTTTACGTGAAAGAGTAACATACATCCATCCATCCATCCATCCATTCTTACAAACTTTCACATTCATAATATTAGTAAGGATATAATACTTAATACGTGAAGAAGAATTATAAATGGTTGTCGCGAGTCTAGGTGTATTTTGTGTTTGAAAAGTCCTCCGCGACACAGAACTAGTTCCCTAGTGTGTTTGTCACTTAGTAGTAAAAGAAAATTACAATCTGTATAAGACTTTAGATAAGTGAAAACTTAAATGGTCTAAATTAGAGTGCAACATTTATTTTTATAAAAGCAATAAAGGAGTAGCTGGTTTAGTGTAATTGTTTAAACTTATTATGTGAGGCGACAATTTAGTTTTGTACAGCAAATTGTGTTTGTTTCTCTGGAGTAGATTAGAAGCGGCCATTAGTGGCTTCGGTGATTCTAATGTGCCTTATTCTTATGTCGAACATAGTGGTAACATCCTACTAATATTATAAATGTGAAAGTTTGTGAGTATGGATGTTTGTTACTCTTTCACGTGAAAACTACTGAACGGATCTGGATGAAATTTGGCATAGAGATAGATGAAATTAGGCTACTTTTTATCGCGATAACGACATGCACGTCGGCGGAGCCGTGGGGAACAGCTAGTGATAAATAAATAGACAACTATAGAAATAACTATATAATAGGTAAAAATATGGCGACACCTGCTATATAAAACAACTCCTCAAAACACCTGTATTTGAAAAAAAAAGTTGATTTGATTTGAACTCTTCATTATTATTATTTATTGAACTCTTTGTTGTACAACAAAAAGTTAAAATCAAGTTACAATTTGTCTTAATGATAAATTTATTGTACAATGGCAAGCCTTATACATAAAAGCATTCCACAATATGTTATTTTTGAAGTGAAAACTTCTTTAGGCGTGATAAGCACTTTTTAAAATCATGGAACTCGCGTCATCGTCATCAAACACTTTCCATATTCAAAAATAATAATCTAATAGCTCGACGACACAATTCACAATTTACTTAGTTTTCACTTCTATCGGCAGTGCCCAAAGATTCCCGTATGGTTTTTTTACAGAATTCAAACAGCATTTTAAATCAGCCTATTAGTTTTCGAGTAAACAAAAAAGCATTACTTTCTTTAACAAATTTGTTTGCGTCGAAATTTTATACACTGCTTCGAGTTTGTCACACGAAAATCGTCGCCATTTTGTCTGCCAGTTAGAAATACGTAGCGAGCCGAATTTCACTGCGGATGCACTGGAAATGACACGGTTATCGACAACTTGACGCTGACACCATATGACTTGTTTGCAAGAACCGGAGCTTAGTGGAGAGAATTCAATTGAGAACAAAATAGGGCTTCAGTTTTAGTGACGCAAGTGAACCTGATGCTCATGTGCGATGTGGTAACCGCGTCTTTATTACTGTACCAAGTTTTATAGGACCGGTTCCTTCTATTTTGATTGATTCATTTGTTTGTTTCTGTGTCCCATTACTGGACACGGGTTCAAATGGTTTAGGTCTTAATACACACACGCTGACCTTAAGTTCTTAGATGAATTAATGAGTTTCGTTGCAATATTTTCCTTCAATGATACTTAGTAATTTATTTTTATTAGAACGTTAGTAATTCTTAAATTTTTTAATGTGTACAAAATAAAATACATGATAGATAACAAACATATAACATTATTATGTACTAAGGCGAGCTTAACTCGAAGTTGAGTTCTCTTACAGCAAACTTTTGAGTGATGGAAAGTGCAGAGGAAAGTAAGGGTAAACGAAGTGTACATTTAGTAAAGATAATATTATAGCACAGTAATAATAGTACGATATAAGATAATACATACATAAATACAGAATACATACGTAAATACAGAATATATACAATTATACATATAATCACTTACATAGTCTTTTACACATTTACTTTGTAAGGAAATGCTCCTCGACGTTTCTCCTAAATACTAATATAGGACTATATAAAAAATAATAGGAAGTTTAATGTATTCCTTAAAGTGGAATTCACATTAGAACTATCAGTCGGGTTTGAAGTCACACTTCATGAACTGTGGTTTATTTTCTCACACAGCTACAATAGCCAGCAGCATTTTAGTAGCAAAATAAACTTCGCGTAATGCTCTCTGCTACACAAAATCCGATGACAAAATGTCATCGAAACTGCATACGCATTAGGTGACCACTTTGTCAGGCTGGCGTGGCTCCCGGCCATTAATCAGACTAGGTTAGAAAGTACCCTAGCGTTGATTACTAGTTCCACAGCCTTTGTAGTGAAGTTTCTGTATGGTCCTGAATTACAGTGCGTTTCGGGTTGCTAAAAAGAAGGTGCAAGTTGTTTGTGTGTACAAAAATGGTCGGAGAAACACAAGTTTCTTTATATTAATTAGGTGGCAAAAAGTGTTGGTGGCCGAGTGAGAAAGTAACCGACTTGCAAGCAAGAGGTACTTGTTCGATCCCGGGTGGCAGTAACATTTTGAATTTCACTTTGTGGAATTTCATATTCGTGACCATCTGCTAAACGGTGAAGGAAAACATTGTGAGGTAACCCACATGTCTTAAAAGTAATTCTAAAGTCATGTCAGATTCACCAACCCGCATTAGGCCGGATTGTGTAAATTAAGGCCTAAACTTTCTCTCTCTCTCTCGTGATAGAGGAGAGGTGACCCATGCCCAGCAGTAGGACATATATGGGTTGCTATTATAAACGGTGAAGAAAAACATCGTGACAAAACTCCAAATTGCATTTCAAAAACTGATGAATCCTTCAAATAAAGTATAAACAATGTTCTGATGTCAAGCAGCTTGTGTTATCTTGCTTCATTTTTCACCCCAGGGCTTCGTGGAGTTTAATATCAACGTTTAAGATGCCATGTGTTATTAATGGACACTAGAATACTAGACACTAGACGCTTGATAGGAAACTGTTGGATATGTTGGAAATTTTAGTTTTATCCGCTTGAAAGTCTATTAATTTTATAATTAATGTTTTTTTTAATGCTGCTTTGGTGGCAAACAAGCATATGTACTACGCTTGCAATACTAGAATACGTGTTGTCAACCCAAAAGTGTTTATGTCCTTTCCTATATTACCCTTTATTACTTAACAATATTAATAATAATAATATTAGCAACCCATCTAATCCCACTGCTGGACACGGGTCTCCTTTCCTCTATTAAGAGATCTATCTATCTGTTACCCTACAAATGTGAGTTATTTTTTTGAGATCTCTTGTAAGGTGGAGGTTCTTTCCCAGTTGGGCTTGCTGACTTTTATTATTAATTTAAAAAGTATACAGTCACAAACAAATCAGATACAAAACTTCTTAAATAATCAAATTGGAAGATTTAAAAATCCGTACAATTCAATGATTAAAGAGCAGCTTGCAATGAGAGCACTTCAATTACCAAAGGCCTCGCAAAAACATGGTGGAAACCCGAGTCCTGAACAAACTATTATCTTACTTTTTCTACTGACTTCAGAGAAAAGAATTTCATTTCGTTCTGGTCTCCATTAATTAAATGCTGCTGAAACGTGACTCTGTTGTCGCGGTTTTGTACATTTTGTTTTAGAATTTCTCACAAAGTATGAAAGTTAAAATATATTGTTTATGTCAGCTCAGTTCTGAGCTTTATAAGAACTTTGTTATACGTGCGGTTAGATAGTGGCTTTTCTTATTAATATTTTAATAATAGACTGCCTCGATGGTCTATTAGTCGTTGAGTGCGACTGCTGATTACGAGTTCAATTCCTGGGTTGGGCCAAAAATTAATATTGGGTTTTTTCTGTCTAGAAATTTCCGGAGTTTGGAAATAGGTGGTGTTTACATCCCCGTGCCTCGGAAAACACAAAGTCGTTGGTCCAACGTTTAATCTTTCTCCGATTATGTCAGATTGCCGTTCCATCAGACTACGGGGGAATAATGAGTGCACCTGTATTTGTCCATTGAGATTATCCGCCGCGACTGAAATTAGGTAAGCGGGACATAATTTACCTCTTTGGAGAAACAAGCGTGGTTTATTTAAATATAACACCATCACTAAAAATGTATATATTTTTTCTTTTAAAAAATACAACTCCTGCACTAGAGAACAAGCTCTGTGTCGCGCAGGAATTTATTTTAATTTTAAAAACATTCTTTATAAACATACAATAACGGACACAAATTACACTCAGACTCAGAACAACTTAATCTTTGTGGGTCACACAAAGTTTTGTCCTGTGTGGGAATCGAACCCTCAAACTCGTGCACAACAGACGCATTCTACGGCCACTGGACCACCAAGGCAGTCGAATATATATAAGTATCATGTATACAGCCAGGTACAGCTAGCAGACTCAGTGTGTTATTCTTCCATTTTAAATTTGCATAGAGATGAAATTTTGGCGGCTTCATTTTGTAATCGGTTATTTACATGGGAACTAGAACCAGGATTATAAAACCATATCTGTAATACCATATCAGTAAAAAAGGCATAACAGTTATGTATGTATTTAGAAATTCATAAATATAAATATTTATTCAGATAATAAGGAATTTAGATACAATATAGTTCTTAAATATAACTTAAGGTATATATAATTTTTACTGCCTGTACTAGGTATTAAAACCTGTGCTACAGACGGTTACAGTGAATGTAGCTATTTATATTTACTCATAAATGAGTTTAGGTAAAATATAAATACTCGCATAAAATTATTAAGAAACTAAACAAATAATTAGACTATATTGAAGGTAACATTTACTTGACTTATTTCAGTATAATTAACATATCTTCGGTTTGTTCATAGGACAAATTGTGTATATAATTAAATAAAAGTAACTTACAGGTATAATGATTAAGATGGAATATAGATAAGGCCTTATTTAATTTATTGTAAAGAAAGGGACCTAGAAATGGATAAAATTTGTTTGTGAAAATAAATCTCGTTTCTGAGACTGTGTTGCAGACAATATCTTTCCTTCTAAGAAATATATGTTTATCAGTTGTCTGTTTGCCATACTTAGTTGCCCAAGGACGACGGTAGTGCTAAAACTAACACTGGTGATAGGTATCTATATAAACAGCCACATCGCGAAATTCATGTTATGGCTCGAATAAAAATACCCATATCGCGTTGTGGGCTAGTAGTACGAGTAAATACGCGTTGTATCTATAAATCGATCGTTCCAAAAACGCTGACCAAACCCCGCTTAAATTTTAAAACTCCACTGCACCTACGGATAAGTTTCATACTTTCACCCAAAAAATAATACAGGGACAAAAGCAAAATATCATTGTTATCGCCAAACAATAGTCATGAAATATCCAACTGAATTGGAATTCAAGGAACGCACAAGAAGCCCATAAAATTTGGCGTCGATAGAGCTACTGTATTTTCACGACATGACAAATATGAAACAAATAAAAGAGAATATCGGAATATCTCCGGCAGATGCAGACGCTGTCTGTAAAATATTCATGGCATCACAACCGCACAAAATGTTTTTAGGTCCTATAGAAAAGAATTGGGGAACTGAAAATTGAACGTGAAAGAATTCTACTATGTACCTACCTACGGGTTTAATTTTATATAAAGCCTTTCTTTTTGTGTTGCAGTTTGGGCCGCATGAAGAGGGACAATAGTTTTGGTATTATTTTGTTTTGAATTCAATTCTGTAGCTTCACTTTGTGGAGTTTGAATCAACTAATCAAATGATTCACCATCTGTTAACGGCGAAGGAAACATTCTAAAGATAGAAAGAGGCAAGCGTGTGTGGATTAAGGCCTAAACCCCCCTCAGCTCTCTTGATAGAGGTGAGGAGACAGACCGTCGTGCCCAGCAGTAAGACTCTTTAATAACTACAATATAGCAAAGAGAGGTAGGGCTTAAGAGCGGTGGGGCACCATACTAGCGAGCAAGCCCGACTGGGGAAGAACCTCCACCTTACAGAAGACCACAGCCAAATAACTACACACAGTGAAGTAGTTGTGTTCCTGTGTGTGAGTACAGATCTCCATCGCTCATTTAGGGATGCGTTTTGAAACAAACGTATACCTATCCCAGGGATACTCCCATCGTAAAGCCCTGGTGCAAAAAAAAAGGGGTTGGCAACACGCAAGTGCTACTTTTGGTATTACAAGCGTCCATAGGCTACGGTAACTGCTTAACATCAGGCGGGCCCGTATGCTTGTTTGCCACCTGAGTAGTATATATATAAAAAAAGCAAGATGCAAATCTATGGGTAGCCCTATGGCTACCCATAGATTTGCATCTTGCTTTTTTTTATCGCAACATTTCATTATCGCAAATTGTATAACTATAATGGGCCTACGCCCATTATAGTTACACAATTTTGGTCAAAATCAAAGGTCAGGCTCGTAAAGCTCATTTTCCTGAAATGTGCACTTTCTCTAAAAGTGCATTTTTTAAAAAGAGTACATTCTCAGAACATGCACATTCTCAAATTATGAGCAATCTCTACTATAATAAATCTTTAAATTTAAAAAAATAATTATCCAGTATCAGCATTATCATACCACAGAGTTTGCTAAGCCGAGTTGAATAATAATAAATAAAAAAACATGTTATTATCGCGTCGCATAAACGCATAAGACTAACGTACATATTAATATAAACCTGTGTTAGTATTAAAAACTTAAAACTATATATGTAAAAAACTTAAAACTATATAGGTATATGTTATATGTTAAAAACTTCAAACTATAATGTTAGTACACTTGACTTGCACTGTGTCGCAGTGCGTTCGTATGGCACTTGACTGAGGTTTAGGTAGACCGTTGGTATTCGCACCACAAAAGCCCTAAAATTGATGTTGCGTCGCGACTCCCACAGCTGCGATAATACGAGTGTTCGAGCATTAACCACTACCTACCTATCACAACCACTTAGTCGATAGTACTACATTTTAACATACTAATATACATAAGAATAGATTAAAAATACCCTTAATTGTACTTTCATCAATTACATTTTTTTTAATACAAACTTAAACGAGGTATTTCTCGAAGCGCCATTTTGAAGCGCACCTAATGAAGCGCTCCTTTTATATTCCTCGGAGCGCACCTTTTAGGAGCGCTTCCGATAGCAATTTCTCCTAAAAGGTGCGCTCCGAGGAATAAAAAGGAGCGCTTCATTAGGTGTGCTTCGAAATGGTAGCGCTTCGAGGAATACCTCACTTAAACAAGTTTTAGTTTGTATTAAAAAATGTAATTGATGACACGGGTGTCTAAAATGGGCGGCCAAAAGCATTTTCTTCCAGGAAACCTTTACAGACAGAAAAGAAAGTTAAAGATTTTGGTGTGTGAGTACATTTTACAAATACCAATGATATCAAAACCCAATGTTCATATCACACCGCTAGCACAGAGGCTAGCATATCGCTCTATTGAACCTACATCGAATATTCCGATCCGCAATACAGTGGGAGCGAAACCTCATCAAAGCTGGGCTATTGCGATCGTTCTTCCGTCCAAACCTAATAGCGTCCAGTAATTCTCCAGCTTTCAGTTCACGTCACTTCAAAGACAAAGATAGTGCACTACTATTGTTTTAATAACTTAACTACTGTGACTATCGAAATGTTCACTATGAAATCAGAACCTGATTCGTCCGGCAGGGGTATTCCGTAAGAGCAAAAACCGAGCCACCGCAAAAACCGAGCAAAATCTGGCTGTCAGATTGAAAATCGGTATTCCGTAAGAGCCCTTTTTGACGTTTAGTCAATAGATTGTGCCGTCACCGAGCAATCACAACTGTCAGTTTGCCATCGCTGTTTCTTAGAGAATCAGCCGGTGGGACGATGTTTAAAAAATATATAGCCTATATAAGATTTTGATGTATAGTATATACTATAATATTGTGAAGTTTTATGAGGCGCTCGTAGCCTGGTGTGGTTACTGGTCGGTAAACGATCAACGGGTTAAGCAACCAAGAGCGCATTGACCCTATATATGGGTGACCGTATAGCGGTATTTCATCTAAGCGTCCCGTGCTTCGGAACTTTCTTTAGATCACGACATAGGCCTAAATATAGGCGATCTAAATAACTCTGTCACCATGTTATCCACTAACCAAACGATAAAAAGAAGTTAAGTTTTAAATCCGTCCAAATCAGTCGTTTCTGCGTGGAGGACTAACAAACATCCATATATCGCAAATTTTCAGCATTCCTACGTTTGATGGCTAAGGTGGAACTGCTTCACCAGGTGGACTAATACGTTTTCATATGAATAAACTACCATACCAACGACCAAGCCCGACTTGTAATTCATTAAATCTACATAATAATACGTGAAAAATCTTTGTACCTCTTTTTAGACACATTGTGCACACAGAGAAAAGTGAAATTTTGCACAGTTTAAGTTCATATGGAGAAGGACTGAAGAAAGTATTTACGGTCGAATTTCGACCACCAGGTGACCTATAGTAAATATAAATGTTTTACTACTGTCGCAAGCGAGTACTAACTATAGTAACTCATAGTAGTGCTAATAGACAGAGTTGATTAGTTTCCCCAAGCTCTGAGAACGCCTTTGTGAGGCGCACTACCGTATTTATTGTAAAATCTTAATTGCAAGATAATTTCTTTATAAAATTTATTAAAAGACTTAATTAGAAAAATGTATTTTAAGATTTTACATAGATAGACATAGCATGAGAATTTTAAGTTCATTTCCTTTTGCGATGTTATCCCTTATGTACTTGAAAGGCTTATTATTATTGCCTTGCCCTTATAGTTTATAGGCGTCCTATAGATTGTAGGCGCTTTTTGCGTGTGTGAATTCAATATTCCTTTTTTCCCTCGACCGAACGCCGGCGCCCGGATGTTAATATAAGACCTTGTCCTGTTTATGTTTGAATAAATTTCTTAATTTTATTATTTAACAACCAGGAGGGCTATTCCGTAAGAGCAAAAACCGAGCCACCGCGAAAACCGAACAAAATCTAGCTGTCAGATTGAAAATCGGTATTCCGTAACAGCAAAAACCGAGCCTTTTTGACGTTTGATCAATAGATTGTGCCGTCACCGAGCAATCACAACTGTCAGTTTACGACCACAACTGTCAGATTGCCAACGCTGTTTCTTAGAGAATCAGCCGGCCGGTCACCAACACTCCGCTGCTGCAGTGAGAACAAAATGTTCTATGACGCTACGAGGCTCCGCGCACGGCGGCGTCGCGTTGTTTTAATATCTACATTAGCTGCTGCCGCCGCTTACCGCTACCGCGTGAAGTCGTGGCAGGCCGTAAAGACGGCGCGGCAGGCCCAGGGGGATGAGCTTCACTCTTACCGCGCTGACTGGTAAGTAATAATTAAGCCTACTCCGGGAGTAGAAAAGTAAGCTATGATCTATAACCTTCTCTATCTCCCTTACTTTAAGTACCAAAAGAACTAGACCAATATGGAATCCAAGAACTGTACACAAAAGATAGTGGCATGATATAATCGAGTGACGTTAATATTTCATGAAATAGTGGCCATGTTCTCGACGATATTGTGCACTCAATGAGATTTATTGAAACTATCCATTTGAAAGACGGTCCAAATGCAATTTTATATTGGATGTGGACTCTGCTTGATATATAATAGCAGATTTATATTTGTTTAATGCAATAATATAAAATAATAATTCAAGTATACTATCGTATGTAAAGTGGAAATAAGAAGGGCACATAGTTAGCAAGACCGATGGCCGTTGTGGCAAAAAATTTCAAGAGTGGTGCCCCACGGACAGAAAGAGGCAGAGTGGGCAAACAAGAGGGTGGATGACCTTGTTAAAGGTACAGGAAGCCGATGGACAGATATAATGCTGTGGTAATCAATCAGGAAGGCTTGTGTTAGCTGTTGACGTCATTTTTTTACACTACTTGGGTGGCAAACAGCAAAGAAATGCAACTACACCGCTGTGTATAGTTATTTGGCTGTGCTCTTCTGTAAGGTGGAAGTTCTACCCCAGTCGGGCTTGCTTGCCAGTATGTAAAGTACCACTTGGGAGGACCATGACCATGAGGAGGATCATCAGGTTTCGGTGGACTATATATAAAGACAGGTGTAGGTGCACAGGATGGGTTTAGTCTGTATGCCGGTCGCCTACCATTTAGACTGGAGAATCCGACATAACTGCCTTACCCCCTCAGGAAGGGCGGTATGCACAAACAGCCTTTCACTCCTTAAAAAATAAAGAATTTTCAATCGCTAGGTATATATATAGGAGGAGCTGTGCGAAAAAATAACAAAAAACACCAGACAACGGCCACGTGGTAGACCCAAAATGAGTGAATGAATGGTGAGATGAGTTTGATGCCTATAAAAGGGATTGGCTTCAATTGGCAAGAGATAGGCTATCATGGAAAAAGGAAGGGGCTCTTTGCCCTGCAGTGGGTATTAATAATCGCTATAGTAATTAATTGTGTTTTGCAGTAGGTATATCTATTTTGTACACCAACATTTTGTCAACACGAGATATAAAAACTTTTACCTTTTAACATTTTCTCAAGACAAATTCAATTTGTCTGATAAGTTTCTATCAAAATTGAGTTTAAATAAATTCTCTTACTTTACTATTGCCAATATATATTTCGAGACAACTTTATGTTGATTTTTTATTCGTATAAAAACTTGAAAAGGTAATAAATAAATAATAATATAAGAGATCTTGAGTCTAGTCGCACAAGGCCATCTGATTTTAAACTAGGCAGAGCTATACTAGTTAACATACCAAGGTTTTTCACATTTATAATATTAGTAGAAATTCAGGATGCTTATAAGTATATGAGCTATATAGGATTCATTATTAGCTTGTCGTTTCGTTTGGTTTTAGCATTATCTTTACTAATATTATAAACTAGCTGTTGCCCGCGGCTTCGCCCGCGTGGATATCGGTTCTCGCTGCAAAAAGTAGCCTATGTGTTATTCCAGACCATAATCTATCTGTGTGCCAAATTTCATCTAGATCCGATCAGTAGTTTTTACGTGAAAGAGTAACAAACATCCATCCATCCATCCATCTATCCATCCATCCATTCTCACAAACTTTCACATTTATAATATTAGTAAGGATGTGAAAGAATGTGAGTATGGATGTTTGTTACTCTTTCACGCAAAACCTACAAAACGGATCTGGATGAATTTGGCACAGAGATAGATTAAAGTCTGGAATAGCATATAGGCTACTTTTTATCGCGATAACCGACATCTACGCGGGCGGAGCCGCGGGCAACAACTAGTACTACAATACGTCCTTAACACCCTTGGCAAGTGAAACAGAGTTATTTTTAAACACAAGAACACTAACAGTTGGCAATAATAACGAAATTTTCTAGAATTATTACAATATCTAGGACAGAAAATTGATACTGACAGCGTGAGTTTGTTCAATATATTGAATATAGAGATTCGTAGAAAATTTATTTCTTTTTTTTAGTACTTTATTGAATTGGTTTGCTCTAATATATATTTGTATTGTATAAGATAGCTTGAAAATGTATCGCCTAATTTATGTAGACCGTGCAATAATGCCTTGAGACAATCTTAATTAAAATTTGGATCAACTTAAAAGCTGGGTAAAGTTGACATTTTGACATTAAATCCGAATACGATACGATACTCCATAAAATATTCTGCTATTATAAAATCTTGGGTTGGCAACACGCGAGTGATATCCCAAGTATTGCTAGCGTAACTACTTATCATCAGGCGGCTCGTTACCGTAGCCTATGTACTATCACTCGCATTTTACAGACCCCTCCAAAAAAAATTAACTCCTTTATTGAAAAACCTCACTCTCTCTCTTTCTCCTTCTCTCTCTCTCTCTTTCTCCTTCTCTCTCTCTTTCTCCCTCTCTCTCTCTCGAGAGAGAAAACTTTGAAGTTCATTTAACAACCTATATGGGTAGGTACGTGAAAAATTATTCTAAAACTGTACACTATGAGACGATGGAGGTTCTTTCTAAAGATATTGAACCATAATGTTAGGAAGAATCTCTCTCTATATATAGTGAGGACACTGCCGCAATAAGTCAAAATAACTACCTACCATTTAGGACCGATTCAGTCGGCATAAAAGCACGGGCTGGCAACGTAGCGGGGCCCCCGCAGCCCGCGACCGTCGACGATGGCAACGCGGCGTTCGAAGTTCTAAAACCGCCGCGTCGCGCCGGCGCCGGTGCGTTTAAGCGCCCTAGTAATGACCGATAGATAGAGAGAGATTTTTCCTCACACTATGAATAAATCCCCTGTCTATCAAGAAGGTATAAAAAAACAGACTATTCTGCCCCTCTAGACAAGTGGCATTAGCGATAGTCGAATGGAAAAGTCAAAAAATAAAATGTATGGGATTTGACTTAAGTTTACGATATAATGTCGTAAACTTTCGTCAAATCCCATACATTTGCTTTTTTGACTTTTCGATTCGACTACCGTTTATGCCACTTGTCTAGAGGCTCTGTACTTGTATATTTCCAAATAAACCAACTATCTTATCCAAATATATATATCAGAATAGCGCATATATTTGTATCTTATTGTGCTGGTAGCTGGTAGCATTGTCACGTCGAAGGTGACGTGCGCTCACTGCTGATGTGCCGAGTTGTTATTGAAACAACCTACTGCATAGCTATGAGAGCCTGGTACATTCGGGTGGTGTGCGTCGTGGAAATATTTATAAAAGCTATGTAGAATTTTTATATTTGCCTTCATTTTTCGACCAATCTTATAATTTGATATTACAGTAAGAAAGACGTAGATATCGCACTTGCGCGCGAAAACTATTGCCTTCAACCAGTAGCTTCATTTCAGCTATCACTATCTCTTTCTATATCATTACGTTCCATATCATCTATTGCATTTATACTTGAAATCATTCAGCACCAACGCACAAAAACATGCGAACAGAACTGTATGCCACGCCTCGGCACCGGCGCTCGGTATGCTTATCTTTCCTCATTATATCATTGTTCGCAGGAGTTAGGCCACATTATAATGCAGAATTGCATGCACAAACACAGGTGCATTCTGTTATCCTTCACTCTTATAATCCGATGAGACGAAAATCCAACTCAATCAGCGCAGTATCAACGGCCGATGCCTTAGCTATTACAAGCATCCATAACCTACAATTACTGCTTACCTCCGAGCGGGGCGTATGCTTGTTTGCCACCTAAGTAGTATAAATAATTATTTGAATTTAAACTCCGTAATGATAGCTGTATGCATCATTACTCTAAGTACAAAATACACGACTAACAAAATCTAGATAAAATATATTAATTTGTTTATTCAGTACATTTAACGCATTAACTAAAATTTATTAGTTCAAGCTAAATATAGCGCTCGAGAACTCTATTTGGGCAGTAATAAAGGTCCTGAGCATGTTCAGAGATACCTGTCTCTTCATTGTTGGGCCATAAGGATCTAATCAAATGCGGAACTTATTAAGGTATTGGATAACAAAGGAAAAAATATCTACTATCGACTTCGTCTTGGTTAAACAATTATTTCACCCGTTTAGGGTTTAACCTTTAAAAAATATCCTCTTATTTCATAATGTAGGTCTCTTAAAGAACTTTCGTGGAAAGTTCAAAATTTGTAGCACCAGTTTAGGCTCCGCGTTGGTTAATCAGTCTGACATTTAGTCATTCATGTTAAGTGATTAATAGATTACGTATATCTTCAAATTAAAATGAAAGGAGAGATAAAACAGCAAAATAATATTTGAATGGGATATTGTTGTTCCTTTTCCACAAAATTAAATTGAAACGAAAGCAATATTTTTTACACAATTTTCAATAACAGTGAGTACAGAAAAGGAACACAACCACACCACTGTGTATTGTTTTATAACTAATTTTGCAAGCCCGCCTAATGGCAACGATTACCAGACTATGGACCTCCCTTGCAACACTAGAAGCATATTTTAGCAAGGCGGAGCGAAGGTCCTTCCTAAACCGAGCTTACTCGTTTTATGGAGTCCTACTTAATTCACTTAGTCTGGTTCCATAGTTCCCCCTCTATATTTCCATTATAAATCTTAAATTACATTTTTCGTCACTTTTTAAATAATCGCTTATAACTCCACCGCTGT
The DNA here is from genome assembly GCA_947095525.1 of Trisateles emortualis. Taxonomy (NCBI): domain Eukaryota; kingdom Metazoa; phylum Arthropoda; class Insecta; order Lepidoptera; family Erebidae; genus Trisateles; species Trisateles emortualis. The sequence goes on along the minus strand of OX352749.1, from coordinate 10,320,828 downwards.
CTTCATAGCCCGTTCGTGAAAGAGGCCAGCGTGCATCCATTAGTACAGGCGGTGCTAGTAATTTGCATTCGGGATCGGCACAATTCACTCGAAGTAGCAGCATTGCTGCTCATTCTCGCTTGACATCTCATAGCCATACGGCCAGTGAACTTCTCAAAGTCACATGTAAGATTTGAGGCTCAAGGATTGAGGCAGAAACTTGAATTTAATGTATGTATCAGACATGAAATGTTTGAACATATGTAAGTACTTAAACGGTTTTGAATACTGAGCTTTTTTTATACTAACTGCGTGGCAAACAAGCATACGGCTAGGCTGATGTTAAGCAGTTACCGTAGCCGATTAACACTTGCAATACCAGAGGTATTAATTACGTGTTGCAGACCCATTTTTTACACCAGGGCTTTAAGATTGAGTATCCCTGGGATGGAAATTAATGAATACGTTCATTTCAAAACGCTTGTTCTTCCGTAAGATGGTCGCGGGTCGTTTACCATCAAAGTACTTAGTATTAAAAATATATATATTTTTTAAGCCCTGCATAACATTTCATCTCGAAATTACATTCTTTCTATTATTTACTCTACCTTCCTTAGGGCTATGTGTTTCACATCTAATTGGGACACAGAATTTATGACCCATAACTCAGCATTAATAATTAATATTAAGTTGATGATTATGTGCATACAAGTTCTGGAGTGTATTCCCAAAGCACTTAATAAAGCTTTTAGATTATTCATTGGTTATGGGGATGTGTTTATGAGCTTATAGGTTAACAGAGAGGATGATAGAAACTATTTATGTACCTCCCTGACCATTTAGACAAGTGGCATAAACGGTAGTCGAATCAAAAAAGCAAATGCATAGGATTTGACATAAGTTTACAATAATTGTAAACTGTCAAATCTATACTAGTATTATAAAGCTGAAGAGTTTGTTTGTTTGGTTGAACGCGCTAGTCTCTGAAAGTACTGGTTCGATTTGAAAATTTATTTTGTTGAATAGTGCATTTTTCCAGGAAGGCTATAGCCTATATAACATCACGCTATGATCAATAGAAGCGGAGCAGTAGTGAGATATGTTGCAAAATTTGGAAAAATATTCCAAATTACTACGCGAACGAAGTCGCGGCCAGTCGCGGGCGACCCCTAATCCCTACTCGAGAAATCCAAAAAGCAAATATATAGGACATATATTTGCTTTTTGGATTTCTCGATTCGACTACCCTTTATGCCACTTGTCTAGAAGGTCACGTACATAAATGGTCCAAACTTGGCAGGTCTCTATTGCTCATTTAGGGATACGATTTTAACCGACGTCGAAAAAGGAGGAGGTTCTATGTTCGTCCATATGTATGTATGTTTTTTTATTTTTTGTGTGTCTATATAACTCGGTCAATTATGAACATTGTGTTTGTGAGGGTATAGTTTTGAAGTGGTCCTGTATTAGCTTTATAGGTATTGGACCTTGGACCCCTGAGACATCTCCCACAAATAGGAAATGAATAATTGTTGCTTACACCTGAATTGTTGCTATTAAAAATATCCTAGGCATTAAAATACCGCCGTCTGGGAAACAACGTCTACAGACGACCACAGCCGAATAACTACATATAGCGGTAGTTGTGTTTCTTAAATATTTTTTGCATTTTTGCTATGCAATGAGCTCAAATATACTTAAATATTGCAATGTGGCAAAAGAACCCGGAACCCGAGAGGCGCAGGTTCGAGTCCTGCTCTGGGCTCGTCTTTTTCCACATTACTTTAATATTTTAAGTTGTGTTTCTGTCTCAAGCGCTAATTTAGGGACTCCTTCTAAAATAAACATATCTGTCTGGAACGTATCTGTACGTTCCTATCTGGAAGCCTGGTTGCTTCAAACGTGAGACACTTTTTATTCCGAATATTTTATGTCTTATCTCAAAAATAGATGTACATAACAACGTATACGTTTTGTTACCTAAGTTTATTTATTTACTTAAGTCTAAAATTGGCAATAAACGTTAATTTCTTTATTCTTTCATAGGCTACGGGTTGCATGTTTGCCACTCAAGTATTACAAAAAAATAGTTTAAAAACTATAATAATGTAACATAAAATAAAGCTTGTAAGAGCTAAATTAGCTTGTAGCAGTGAATGCAAGTGACAGTTTGTTAATAATGCTTGCTTAGACCAGCACCGTAGACTTAATAGCCTGCCTGAAACTAACGGACTTCAGAGAGATTTTATATAAGATGCTCTTGCGATAGGTATAAATATTGTGTTTATACTAACAAGACTAAATAATCTAGAGTGACTTGATTAAAGTACACAGTTACATAATAGTTGCATGGGGTTCTTCAAGAAAGGAGTTATAAGGTTTTTAAAAGGTCGGCAACGCGTGAGTGACACCCCTGGTGTTGCAAACGTAATTAGGCTACGGTAACTGCTTACCATCAGGCGGGCCGTATGCTTGATTGCCACCTTGGTAGTATAAAAAAAATAGGCTTCCAACCTTGAATTGGGCGTTTTTAAAAAGAGATATTAAGAGCTATTGCCATTTTTCCATACAAACGTAATTCTTGATTTCACTTTCTGGATTTACAGTCCAGAGCAAAGAAATTTGAACTATTTTTGGTTTCCTACCATTTTTGTTACCACAATATTTGGTATGAGTTACACATATTGTAACTCATACCAAATTGTAAATTCGGGCGATTAAAAAGAGTTGCCCGAGTTTCTTGCCAATTCTTCTCGAGGCCTTACAATAGTCAGCGAATTGGCCGTAGGAAAAAAAGTACTGGCATTTGTTTTTATGATGTTCATAAGTATCATGCATTTGATCTAAATTAATAAATGAGTTTAACTTAATTTGACTTTGACTACAATAACCTATTGATTTTATTCCGTTGTACTAAAATTTGTTCTTTAGAATACAAACCTCACATCTTACAAACATGATTAGACCAATACAAAGAGTAACGCTATACGATTGCGAGAACGCAAGAGAGAGGAGTTCCTTTGCAGAATAAATAGTTGATTTACATCACGAGATAAGTAGCTCACTGCCAGTGATTTTGTTTGTTTACTAAAGTACTAGCGGCCCTTCCAAGCTTAGCAAGAGGTAGGCATTTATTCAGATTTCTTGGTGATACCTATTTTTTTTGAAAATATAGCCTATGATTCTTCTTCTTCATTTAAAAAGACAACCGCCGCGCGCCGCACTAAAGAAAAAGCTCTGTGTCGCAGGGAAGTTTACAAATATACAATTAACGGACAGAAATTAGATTCAGACTCAGAACAACTCTTTATGGGTCACACAAAGTTTTGTCCTATGTGAGAATCGAACCCACAACCTTGTGCACAGCAGGCGCATACTACGGCCACTGGACCACCGAGGCAGTCATTGTTACTCAGTAATGATGTAGCTTTCTATTAGTAGTGTTCCGTCGCACCCGCGGACAAGTGCCACACGAACGCACTGCGACATAGTGCAAGTGAAGTGTACTAACATAGTTTTAAGTTTTTAATACTAACACAGGATTATATTAATATGTACGTTAGTCTGTAAGGTATATATTTATGCGTTTATGCGACGCGATATAAAATTATTTATTATTATATTATTAGTATAATTGAAAGAATTGTTAAATTCGGCCCCGTAGCTTTTGAGTTTATTTATTACAAGTTACAGAAATTAAAAATGTGGTGTAATATTTTACGCTAGTGATTGTTATAGATTCGGCTGTTCTTCGAGTTGTAACATAAAATTGCATTGTGCAAAATAAAACTTCTACACTAAGGAAAAAGTCCTGGTTGAGAGGGAGGGGGGGGAAGTCAGATATTCGCATTTACACACACTCACGTTTGCACAACATAATAATACGCATTCATATTTTTTACAAAATTATTATAATTATTACCTACCTACTAAAAAAATTAATAAAGTTGACTTCTTGAATTTCAAATTTAGAACAAAAATGAGTCGCTGTAAGGACGACAATCGCCCTTGATTATTATATATATTTTTAGTGACAACACTGTAATTTACTGTCATTACATTGTTAAGAAATCTGTTCATCAAAGGAATATTATTATGTCAAATGTTATATCGTTCAACACTTTTGTACTTGATAAGTGATAAGTAGCTGTTTTTTGGTAAGTTGTTAATTAATATAATGTTTTATAATAACTGACTAGAGAGCCGTTCTCGCTTTGCTTCAATTTTGTCTGAATTTTTCTATTATAAATATGCATAAAACATGCATACCTATAAACCTTCTAGAAGTAATTATCTAAATGATAGTGAAAACCGTATCAAAATCTAAGCGTACAGAAAGGGGAAATTATTTTAGTTTTTACTATGTAAGGATATGCATATACACACGGCAACGGATTTAGCAGTACAGAGCCGGTATTATGAGGATTCGTTTTTTAAGAAAACCATTGTACCTAATTTATGTCAAATTTGTTAACAGTGTACAAGTACACTAACCTACAATTAAAAATATCATCATCATCATCATCTCAGCCAAAAGACGTCCACTGCTGGACATAGGCCTCCCCCAAGGTTTTCCACAACTCTCGATCCTGAGCTAATTAAAAATATATTCCATACAAATTCAAACATTGGTCTTCCTAAAAAACGAATCTTCAGATAGTTAAGTGTATCTGTCGTTACCCACCGAACCTACCTAGTACCTACGAGTATTTAGAAATATGTAGGTACATAAATATGTTTATCAGTTGTCTGATCATCATAGTTCAGGCTTCGCCTAGTTTGGGATGAGATGGCCGCGTGTAAATTGTCCTAACCTATTATTTATTTATTACTAGCTGTTGCCCGCGGCTCCGCCCACATTGATGTCGGTTATCGATTTAAAAAGTAACCTATGTGTTATTCCAGACCATAATCTATCTCTTTGCTAAATTTCATCCAGATCCGTTCAGTAGTTTTTACGTGAAAGAGTAACAAACATCCATCCATACTTACAAACCTTCACGTTTATAATATTAGTAGGATTCATCCTAATAATAATTACAATGATATGTCAATTCTGTTCAATTTAGGTAGGTAATATGTGCCAAACAATGATATTATAGTAAGAAGAGATAGTTCACTTAGAGCACCCGTCCGAATAGCACCTGCGCGAATAGCACCTAGCCTAGTCCACGAAGAGCTCCCATCAGTATTATTATCAATCTGAATCCACGAATAGCACCTGCCAAAAATATTGATGGGTGCTCTTCATGGACAGGTAGGTTAGGCTTCACGGTTAGGATAGGTGCTATTCGCGCAGGTGCTATTCGGACGGGTGCTCTAAGTGGACTACCTCAGTAAGAAAGACGATGCCAAATGTTCTATTGGATATTTTCTAACCTCTAAATTGTTTCATACTTTATTTAAAGTCAACTCTTGCAAGGGAACAGTCCCTGTGTCGCTAGGGACTTTTTTAACATACAAATCAGGGACACAAAGTACACCCAGACTCGAATTAAAGTATGATTGTTTGTTTGTTACAATTTCACGACTAAACGGCTTAATTTGGCAAGAAGATAGATTATTATTTATCCTGGGGAAAGACATTGACTTTAGGAGACTTTTTATTACTTTTTAGCTAATGACTGCCTTGGTGGTCCAGTGGCCGCAGTATGCGACTGCTGTGCACGAGGTTGTGGGTTCGATTCTCACACTGGACAAAACTTTGTGTGACCCACAAAGAATTGTTCTGAGTCTGGGTGTTATTTGTGTCCGTTAATTGTATGTTTGTAAAGTCCCCGCGACACAGAGCTTGTTCTCTAGTGCGGGAGTTGTCTTTTTAAAAGAAAATTAAAAAAAGAAATGTCCTTTACAATTTAATAAGTTCAAAATAAGTTTTTCTTTCCAAACTCAATGACGAGCTATAGTTACTTTTTTAATTTAATAATGTGTAAGTATAATAAAACAAAGTGACAAAAACTTTGCTCATCTATTTTACGTTTAAAAATCTTAAAAAACAAACAACGGACACATCTGTAATAAGATTAATTACTTAAATAAATTGGCTTTTTTGTAGGTTTTCCATAAATTTATTAACAAGTTTATGGGATTTTTAAAAACTTTTCATGCTTTGTGGTCATAAATCTACAGAGTATTTAAATTACTTACCTTCTATGTATCCTACTAATATTATAAACGCGAAAGTGTGTAAGTATGGATGGATGGATGTTTGTTACTCTTTCACGTAAAAACTACTGAACGAATCTGGATAAAATTTGGCACAGAGATATTTTATGGTCTGGAATAACACATAGGCTAACACATAGGCTTTTTACAGCGATAACCACGCGGGCGGAGCCGCAGGCAACACTAGCTGTTATTTTATTATAGGAAAGAAAGAAAGTTTTTTTAAAATTTGTTTTTTCATCAAAACTGAAAATATGACATAAAATAGAAAAGCAAATAAGGCCCCTGTGTCAGCTCTAATGTTGTGGCCTGGACCACAACGCTGGTATTCTCGCAGGACCATTATTAACTTATGAGTGACGACGGAATAAGTCATAGGTAAAGAAAAAAGAAAGTTTAGTATCTTCTTCGGTTTCTCGACAGATAAGTATTTTCTTTAAGAATAACTTAGTGTCTAAAGAATGTTTTGTATTATTCTATGTTCTAAGAACTTTTTTCGGCAAATAACAGAGAAAAAAAATAAACGTATATCTATTTGTATAGGTTTTTTTTTGACAAGTCATAAAGCATTTATAAAATTTACATGAATAGTAATTAAAATAAAAGTAACTTGTATTGTATTTAAAAGTATTTACTTAAATAAAATATCTGATTCAGGTCGCAGTTCTTGAGAAAAGATGCCCAAAATACTGGCTATCGACCGCTGGCCAAAAAAATAATTTAATTAATTATTAAAATATTCATATTAATCATTTATCGATGAGTAGATGAATGATAACCCGGGACCTCTACACGACCGTCGTACACTAACCACTGCGCTATTGAGTCAATAAATCCATTCATTTATCTCAATTTAAATACGTGTATAACAGCCATCCAAACAATTACCATATACGTAGGTAATCAAGAACAATACGCTACACGGCACAGAACCCCCGACCATATCATTGTGGCGTCTTAACAGCTGCGTCGCTACGTCATTTGCATATTCTAACAGAATTGTATCTACATACCGTGTGGAGTCGATACAGATGTGATAGTAATTGAGATATAAGTATAAATTGATGTCCGTATTTGTGATATCAAATATGTAGGGCTGACTTGACTTTTTAACTGCCTTGGTGGTCCAGTCGCCGCAGTATGTGCCTGCTGTGCACGAGGTTGTGGATTCGACAGAACTTTGTGTGACCCACAAAGAGTTATTCTTAGTCTGAGCGTAATTAGTGTCCTTTAATGGTATGTTTGTAAAGTTCCTCGCGACACAGAGCTCGTAGGGTATGGTACTAGACAACCATACTCTAGGGAATCCTTACAAAAGACTACAGACAAATAACAACATACAGCAGTGTAGTTTTGTTACTGTGTGTAAGTACAGATCTCCAGCGCTCATTTTATTATTATTATAAGCCTGTACTGTCCCACTGCAGGGCAAAGGCCTCCCCACTCTCCTTCCACTTCTCTCTGTCTAAAGCCGCTGAGGACCAGTCTTGGCTAAATGAATCCAACTCATCCCGCCATCTCCGCCTGGGTCTACCGCGATGTCGCTTGGCATTTAGAGGCACCCACTGGGTAGTGAGTTTAGGCCATTGATCATCTGACATGCGGCAGATATGACCAGCCCAGTTCCATTTTAGCATGGCAGTTTTCCTGGTGACGTCAGTGACTTTTGTGCTGGAACGGATTAATGTATTCCTAACTCGGTCTGTTAGTTTAATCCCCAGAATACTTCGTTCCATAGCTCTTTGGCAAACCTCGAGCGTGGACCTCTGCTGAATTGTCAAAGACCATGTTTGAGAACCATATGTGAGGATGGGAAGAATGCATACGTCCATGAGTCTACTCTTTAGGGTAAGAGGAAGATCACCCTTCATGATATCTTTCATAAACCAATAGCTCCTCCAGGCATTTTCGGTGCGTCTTGCAACTTCTTTATTTTGTCTTGCCTGGAATGAGACTATTTGGCCTAAATAGAGATACTCATCGACGTACTCAATCTCCCCACTCCCCACTTTGATCCTATGATGCGCGCTGTTAGTCATCAACTTAGTCTTTGACATATTCATTCGAAGTCCGACCTCGAGGCTTGTCGTCCTAAGGTCTTCGAGCATCTGAGTCAACTCGGTGGCTGAAGACGAGAAGAGGACAATATCGTCAGCGAATCGAAGATTGGACAATCTCCTGTGCCCGACCATAATGCCCTTTTCCGCCCAGCCTGCCGCCAGCTTTTTAAAGACTTCCTCCAGTACAGCTGTGAATAATTTCGGAGACAGCGGGTCACCCTGTTTAATTCCTTTATCGATCCGGAAAGATGGTCCTGTTCTAGAGTTGATTTTAATGGCTGCAGTGCTATTTCTATAGATATTCTGTAAAAGGTGAATATAAGTGGTATCTATTTCTTGGTTTAGTAGGGCGTCAAAAATTGAGGTATGGCTGATACTATCGAAAGCTTTAGAATAATCTACGAATGCTATATAAAGTGGAAGCTGAAATTCTGAGTGCTTTTCAACAATCTGGTTTATGGAATGGAGGTGGTCAGTTGTAGAGAGACCGCGGCGAAATGCAGCCTGTTCAGGAGGCTGATGTTTATCGAGGCATCCAGATATCCTGTCCTCTATGACTTTAATAAAAGCCTTGTACAGGTGTGAAACTAGACTAATCGGACGGTAATTATTGATATCTGTTTTGTCTCCCTTTTTGTGGAGAAGAATGATGAGTGAGTGACAAAATAAGTGAGGTAAAGTGCCTGTTCTTAATATACTGTTAAAAAGGTTTGTAACATGGGAAAGAAGAGCCGGCTCTCCTATTTTTAAAGCCTCAGTTGTTATGCCGTCATTGCCAGGACTCTTATTGTATTTCATGCTCCGCAATGCCTTATGTACTTCCCCCCCTGTAATAGGTAGAATGTGGTCGGGCTCATTTAGGGATGAGTTTTTAGTTAAACGTTTTATCCCAGCGATACTGCATCTTAAAGCCCTGGTGTAATAGAAATGGGTCGGCAAAAGTGATACCTCTGATTTTGCAAGCGTCCATAAGCTACGGTATATAGCTGAAATGTCACTGGAATGTTCCTGGAAGAGTAAAAAAACATTTTTTCCCCATTACACCCAGATTTGCGACAATGATTACCACACAGAAAATCCTCTAATTAAAAGTTTAATCCATAAGGAACTGTACTGACCAGTCGCTGTAATACGACTACTTTACTTTCATCCATCCCTCGTATATATATATATACATATATCCTTCTACACAAGCTGTTGCCCGTGGTTCCGCCCACGTGGATGTCGGTTTTCGCGATAAAAAGTAACCTATTCGCTATTCCAGACTATATTCTGTTTCTATGCCAAATTCTATCGAGATCTGCCGGCCGATTCTCTAAGAAACAGCGATCGCAAACTGACAGTTGTGATTGCTCGGTGACGGCACACACGATTGCTAAACGTCAAAAGGCTCGGCTCGGATTTCGCTCTTATGGAATACCGATTTTCAATCTGACAGCCAGATTTTGCTCCGTTTTCGCGGTCGCTCGGTTTTCGCTCTTACGGAATACTCCTTCCGGTCAGTGATTTTTACGTGAAAGAGTAGCAAACTTGCATACATATTATATCCATCCATACTCACAAACTTTCACATTTATAATATTAGTAGGTTATCAATTTTTTAGAGACCGTGACCGGAATAATACAGTCGAATTTAAAAAAAACTTACCATTTACTCCGGACGTGGGCCATGGACCACCATTAACATATTAAAATAATAATTAATCGTATTTCATACATAAAAAAGGAGCCCGGGCCATTATTCCGAAACGCGAGTGTCAGTTAATTAATTCTACCACTAGTTTTTCATTTACGTTACAAATGTTTGATCTAATAATAATTTCTAAAACGTTAATTCCAAAATAACTCATGCCATTCAGAAGCCAACTTTTAAATAAAATATTTTAATAAGAGATCATTTATCTTAACCTTTAGAACCCTTTTATATTAAAATCGAATTATAAATAAGACTACTTGAGTTATTTATAGGTATTTGGAAAGTACAAACTTAATTTGCATTCTATTTAAAATTTATATTTAATCGTCGACGAAACTATAGATCATAGTTTACATTTAGTTCTTATACCTATAGTAACATTTTTTTATAACGCACTATATTAATATTATAAAATGTAAACGATGGATGGATTTATCGATAATAGCAACACCTTTTTTTTTTTTTTTTTCTACGTGGTTTAAATGCATTTACGCATACCACCCACCTGGGCGTCGGTGGGTGGTTATGTCGGACTCCCCGGTCTCCTACAGGAGACCGTCCTACCGACTAAACATTCCACGGTGTTCCCTCAGACGACCTATTGCAGGGGACACGGGTACGCTTGCGCATTCATCCGCATCCCCCGCAGGTCATGGCTCGCCGACCCTGGCGAGCCCCATCTGATTTGGAGGGCCTAGCCCTTCCTCACGAGAGGCGCGCGCGGAACACGAGCCGCCTTCCTCTCGGGCCTGCTAAGTGACGACTGCCCAAGGTCGCCACCCGCCGGCCATCGCTCACGGTGGTCGGAGGTCTTGCGCCCTCCGACGCCCGTTGCATCGTCTGCGGGAGGGGAGGATAGCTATTGCTTCCCTCTCCCTTTCCGCCAGCTCCTTGGCGAGCATCACCTCCTCGCAAAAGGAGGCGACGGAGTCCCAGGCAGCCTCGCCCTCGACCATGGCAAGCACCACAGAAGAGAGCGAAAAGCCGCCCGCCACCCCTATAGCAACGCCAAGGTCTCGGCGTTGCCCCGTCCACGCCGGACACTCCACCAGTGTGTGGAGCGCCGTGTCTTCAGGGCAGTTCCCGCAGTGGTGACACTCGGGCGTCTGCTCCCGACCTATACGATGCAGGTACTTTCCGAAGCACCCGTGCCCCGTCAGTACCTGCGTCAGCCGGAACGTAAGGGCGCCATGACGCCTCTCCAGCCACTCGTCGAGCACGGGACTTACCGCCGCAATAACGGCGTGCCCGGCACTGGGTATAATAGCAACACCTGCCCCTCTAGACTAGTGGCATAAACGGTAGTCGAATAGAATAGAAAGCAAACGAATGGGACTTGACGTAAGTGTATGACGTATTATGTCGTAAACTTATGTCAAACAACATACATTAAATTTGCTTTCTATTGGGTGTCACTCGCTTATTGTCGATCCGTCAATTTTAACGGTTTAGTCGTGAATAGAGAGACTAATATAGAAATAGACAGGTCTTGAAGACTATAGGAGAGGCTTTTTCCCAGAAGAAAACGTTTTAAAAACATTGCACTGTATCGTGAGATATCTAAGCGTTTACTCGAGTCATCTCACGATCCTAAGGCTGGCCTTTACTTGTGTCAACGTATTAGCCTTGCGATCCAGCCTGGCAATGTAGCCAGTCTCTTTTAGGCACCTTTCCTCACAACTGCGACCTCAATCAGATATTTTATTTACAGGTAAACCTATAAAATACAATATCATATAATAATATGTTTATAAGTAGTTTAGGATAAGTTAAAAGTGTGGAAAATTTTGGGGGAGGCCTATGCTAAGGCAAAACAATTTGAAGCTAGGTACCGATGTCTAATGTAATGTTAAATATTAAGTATTGTAGCTTGTTAATAAAGGCTTTTATTATTATAAGGCTAAGTTACTATTATTTTAATAACTACCTAAGTATGTAAATATTGACACTGATTGTAAAATATCAAAATGAAAAAATTGCACACCCGTCGTCCTCTACATGAAGGGATCAACTTACAACATAAGAATGACTCATCAAAGTTGAGATGTTCATTTTAATAGAAATGTGTAGTAACTTTTTGTTTTAAGCTCATTGTTGGCAAGTTTGTGCAATGTCTCACTTGTTTTATTTGATTAGATTTTTAGTTCAGTGTTCTCCTTTCTACGTATAATAATTCCTTGCGGCTTTGCACGGGTATAATTTATAAAAATAAAATAAGTATAACTTCATCATCTCAACCCATAAACGTCCCACTGTTGGGCACGGATCTCCTCCATATTTGGAGTTATATTAGCCACGCTGGCCTGGCAGGTTGGTTATAGGGCTTTGTTTCAAGGTTTCCCTCTCTTGCAGTGGATATTATCGGCCTGACTTACTCCCTTACTCAACTCTTATGACATCCTCGGGATGGACCGGGGTGATGACATTTGTATTCTTAATCCGTCACCACACGGATATATAACCTAGGGCCTATTTATAGAAAAAATATGCGAAATTTTGTTTATTTTGACGTTAATAAGTATTATGCATTTGATCTAAATGAATAAATGACTTTGAGCTAGTTTCATCCTCAGTAATAGTGCCAGCTAATGTAAATTTTACTTTTTGGAATTTTTACGGTCTAATCAAATGGTTTACCACTTGTTAATTATGAAGGATAACATCGTAAGAAAACCTAGATATGTCGTGAAAGAAAATCTCTTAACCCAGAATCTTCAATGTTCGTATCACCTTTACGCCGATGACTTGCAGCTGTATTCTCAGGCGAACGTTGCTGATGTGACAGTCGCCATTTCTGCCTTAAACAGGGACCTTGATGCAATAAAGAGTTGGTGTGACAGGTTCGGTTTAAGTGTAAACCCAGCCAAGTGCCAAGCCATTGTCGTAGGTAGTCGCCTCATGTTGGGTAGGTTGAACATTGGTACTCTGCCACCACTCGTTTTTAATAACTTAGCAATACCTTTTAGTACTACAGTTAAGAACCTTGGGCTATACATCGATTCTACCCTAAATTGGCAGGCTCATGCCACAAACGTATGTCAGAGGGTTACTGGTAGCCTTCGTGCATTGTATCGGCTTAAGAACTTTCTCCCGTCTAAGACCAAAACGATGCTTGTGCAGACCTTAATCTTTCCAATAATCGACTATGGTGATGTGTGCTATTATGACCTGAATGCAGACCTTCTCAATAAGTTTGACCGTCTTCTTAATAACTGCATTCGATTCATTTTTAATCTTCGTAAGTATGACCACGTGTCTATCTATCGCTCTACTCTAAACTGGTTACCTATTCGCCAACGCCGCAGCTTGCATGCTCTCAATACTCTCTATACTATTCTTAACTCCCCTTCTCCACCTACCTATTTAACATCTTCCTTTAAGTATCGTTGTTCTATTCATGACAAAAACCTTCGTTCTTCTAATAACCTTCTCCTTGCGTGTCCTTCCCATACCTCTGGTTTTGTTCACTCGTCTTTTGTTGTCCAAGCTATCCTTCTCTGGAATGTGCTCCCTCTTGATGTCAGGATGGCTACAAATCGCTATGCGTTTAAGGTGAAAGTTCGGGCCCTTCTCACTGATGAATTGTCGGAATTAGTACGTCTCACACTTTCCTAATATAAATACCTATATATATATATATTTTTTTTATATATGTATGTTTAGTTTATATATTATAAATATTGGATATTGTATGTTTATTTTATAAATATCATTAATTTAAATATTTAAATTTTGTTTGTTGTCTCACCAAAACTTTATTTTTTTAGTGCACCTGCTATGTTCATCTCTGTATCACCCAAGGTCGACTGGTAGAGAATGCCTATGGCATTAAGTCCGCCTATGTGCGATTGTGCATAAAGATTTTAAATAAAAAAAATAAAAAAATAAATAAATTCTAAAGGCATGTCTATACCACCAAATTTCATTGGGCCAGCGAGTGTGGAATACAGCTTTAAGCTCTCTGCTCTCTTAATAGAGGAGAGAAGAATCGTGTCCAGCAATAAGACATACATATATAAGTTGCTATTATTTTCATGAATAAACTATTGAATTCAAATCAAAATTAACAATATATGCTCTACAGTTTATCGACAAACCCTTTCAATTTCCATTACAATAATGAATTCACTATAGTTTTAGCTACCTCAATCCTGAGTTGATAATTTTAAGGGTTTCATCCGACCACCCCCTCCCCCCATCCCACCACCAAAATTTGGTTAACCTATAACTTATAATCGGATTACACGGCCCGTTTGAATATTTCGTGGAAAATAATAAATTCATACACACGTATCCACAAAGGCCTACATTTTCATATTTAATAAAACTTAGAGGTAGGACACACTAGCGAGTTTACATCTGTTAACGATGCAAAAGGAATCGTAGCCGACCGCATGAAGCAACAGCAGACGACGCGTGACGTGTCGCCGCGACACTATTGGTTTCTATATATTTCTATGCCAATACCTTTCGTAGCTATCATTTACTTGACATTTCCAACCACTAACACGGTTGGATATAATCCTATTCTACACGTAGTCTGTTGCTACCTCATCTGACCCCATAAGCAACAAACAACCTAAAATACCATCTATCCCAATTCCAAGAAAAGATTAGTCCAATATCGAAGTGTGTTTTGTGTCCGTGAATTGTATGTTTGTAAAGTCCCCCACGACACAGGGCTTGATACCTAGTACGGGTGTTGCAAGCGTCCATAGGCTACGGTAACGGCTTAACATCAGGCGGGCCGTAAGCTTCTTTGCCTCCTTGGTAGTATAAAAGAAATACTACCAAGAAAGAAGTATCAACTACCAAGATATAATATCTATATCTATTCCATAATACAAAAAATATACATACTACTATGGTCAAATGCTGATATGGCGTTTTGTTCAATAAATTGTAAGATCCGTAAATTATTGTTATGTTTGTGATGTTTTATACACCTACAATGTATTGAATTAGCTTAGGATCCTAGTGCGGAGTTGTCGTTAAAATGTTCGTCGATAATTCAACGGTGTGCACTATACCTAACAGTTGTTTTTATCGATGAATTAAAATATCGGTATATAATTGTGTACTCGAATTCATACATAATTATTAGTGTAATTATTTATGATGTATATGTTAATGCGCATGATTAAATTATTTAGTGGTTTTAAACTACCGTATTGCGAGTATATTTGTATCATGTGAAGAGCCTTAATAAACTACTAGCTTATCGTGACTTCAATTCCACGTGTACGTTTCCAGACTATAATCTATCTCGGTGCCAAATTTTATCCGGATCCGTTTAGCTGTTTTGGTGTGCTTAAGTAATAATCATCCGTCCATCCATCCAAACTTCGCATATATTATAATTATTAGAATATGTAACAATCAATTGTAAAAAGCCCTTACACTAATAACATGCACCACAAAACACAAAACTCGATGAGTTCTCATCATTTAATAAGCGCTGGAGACCAGTACTCACAGAAACACAACTTCACCACTGTGTGTAGTTATTTGGCTGTGGTCTGTAAGGTGAAGGTCCATCCCTTGTCGGGCTCGCTTGCTAGAATTGTACTTTAATTTCAAAACGTCATTTACAGATTTTATTTTACACTAAAGCGCAAAAATGTTGGCCCAAATAAAAAACTATTGATTTTGTTGTTTTTTCTTTGTCGACAATCGGTATTGATAGGTATAATATTTAAGAGATATTATTACCATACTATGTACTTAAATGAATGAGAGTGGGGTATTCCTCGAAGCGCACCCATTTTGAAACGCACCTAACGAAACGCACCTAAAATATTCCTCGAAACGCACCATTCAGGTGTGGTAACGAAAGAAATTAAAAATATACCGAGTTTCGAGAAATACTTTAGGTGCGTTTCGTTACATGCGTTTCAAAATGGGTGCGCTGCGAGGAATACCCCATGAAAGGGGATTAAGGAAATTAGGAAGAAAAAAATATTTGAAATCGTTTATTTTTTAATTACATTATCAACGCATTGCTGTGTGCACGGGGGTCCCCTCGTACATTATTAAAATTCAAAGGTCAGTATCAAAAAAGAATCTCACAAAGTCAAGTGCGTGAGTACAGATTGTTAATTCACCTCGGATCACAGCCCGTTGTGTTTCCTGCTTGTTAAAAAGCCATGCTCTAGTTCACTGAGGACCTGACTGTGTATGGACTGTGGAATAAAAATTATATTGTAATTTGATAGCTTTGGTACGTGATGGGCTAGTTGATTGCCTAGGTATAGTACTGCTTATCACACAGTTTGTTTCCCAGTCACTAAGTAAGTATAAGCTGTAAGCCTTTGAATTTATTGACAGGACTTTTTGAGCAAACAGTCCATCTGATGAAACTCTCCTTACTAGAAATACAGCCAGTCAGAGAGGAGTCTCCATAGCCCAAAATTATTTGAATTCACATGTTACAATCTCCATGTGGTGACGGATTAAGAATACAATTTAAATGTCACCATCCCATTCTATCCCATGGGTGTCGTAAGAGTCGACTAAGGAAGTAAGTCAGGCAGACCATATCCACTGCAAAAGAGGGAAAACTTGAAACAAAATCCTATACCAACCCGTCTGGCCAACGTTGTATAGTAGGCTAATATCCCTCCAAATGTATGGAGGAGACCCGTGCCCAACAGTGGGACGTTTATGGGTTGAGATGAGATGATGACATGTTACAATAGCTCTATACTATTGCCAAAGGCAGCTTATCGCTGTACTGCAATAGTGCAGCTCTAATTTCTAAGAGCCCTTTTCTAAAGGCCCGGGCCTTTAGAAAAGGGCTCTTAGAAATTAGAGAATTTTAATTTGAAATGGGATGAAACGCTTACTATAGTCATGCCACAGCTTTATTCTTCTTGAAATATGGGAAAATCCCGGTGATAGAGACAATAACAGTAGTATACAGCTATCGAAAAAAAAAACTCCATAAATGACTGCCTTGGTGGTACAGTGGGTGCAATATGCGCCTGCTGCGCACGAGGTTGTGGGTTCGATTCCCGCACAGGGACAAAACTTTGTGTGACCCACAGAGATTTGTTCTGAGTCTGGATGTAATTTGTGTCCGTTAATTGTATGTTTGTAAAGTCCCCCGCAACACAGAGCTTGTTCTTTAGTGCGGGAGTTGTCTTTTTAAAAAGAAAGAAAGAAAAGCTCACACTTGTGCAAATATGTCTCTTGCACCCGAAATTCTATAAATAAGTTAAAATCTAGATACAAAGCAAGCCTTAAAACGCCTCAAAAAATTCTGCATACCTAATAAAAATAGTTTTACATTGAAATAAATTTTGTAAATATTTTTCAGCTATTTAAATTTAGTCCGGCCGAAGTTGCCGCCATTTTATTTGATGTCGACATGAAACTGAATAAATGAATGTGTAATGTATTGTTGCATTACCATGCTGAAAAATTTATTGAGATTTTTTAAATTTTACAATTTTTCCGTATTGAAAACACTGAAGCATCACTTTAAAACTGAGATAGGATTGATAAATTGCTTCTCAGAAAATTTTATCTTATGCTTATACAACAAGATAGCATTTGCTTTACAGATGTACCTGTCCCATACGCTTTTTTTCTACGGATGCCATGCGAATATAGTCGCTTCTGTCTTGTTGAAATAAATTACGTCTGTAGATTCTGGATGGTTATTCAGTCTATTGTTATCAATGATTTTATAAATAAGGGTGTAGTCATACTGTATAGGTAGTTTTTCGTAATTTAGAATGGTTTTAAAATTGGTTTTATTTTTTTAGGACAGAGCACCATACAAGGGCTGACTGGAGAATATCACACACCAGTGGCCACGCATCCTACATTCTGAATCCAATGTTAGTAAACCATATCTCAAATAAACTGTACTCAAACATTAATATCTTTACCAGCATAAAGCCATAGCCTCGAACAATAAGGCATAATAATAGTCCAGCACAAGCTCACATTTACACAAATTCATAGTTAACAAAATAAAGCGCTTAACATGCTGTTTATGCAAAGTACTTTATAATTTGATAACCAAGGTTCGCGTGACCGCACACCTTAATGCCTAATTGCACTTATTCCTTAGATTAATTTTATTAAGAGAATAAAATAGCACTCGTATTCGTAGAAATTTAGATAAGTTCACTGCTGTAAAAAACCTATTTGAAATGCAATTTGATTGATAATATGCGAATTATGCGTGGTCTGCATTTTTAAATGAGTTCGTGTGGATTTTATCGGAGAATATTTTCCATATAATTAGTGGATTGATGCATAATTATGGTTTGTTTTTCAGCTTCTGACTTTACGTAAATATAAAAGAAGAATAAAATTCAGCATTATTATTGATTTTTTGAATTCGTAACTACGTACTTACTTATTATGATTATTTCTAAAACTAGCTGCCCGCCCAGGCTTCGCACGGGTAGTATTTAACGGGATCCCATAATGTGTCTATAAAAAATAGCCTAAAAATACCAATAAAAAGCTACTTTTCTTTTTTCCAAAAAGATATGGATTGTACGGAACCTAAATAAAATGTCCACCCGTGTAAATCTAGGATAGACGGAAATTCTTTTAAATGTATTTTGTAAATTTATTGTTGCAACTTCTAATCCAAATATATGTTCGTTTTTTTTCTGATAGGTTTAGCAAAAAATATGATATGATTGAGTTCGTATAAATCGAGTTTGCATTCGAACCTGGAACCGAAATCGGCCGGCTGATTCTCTAAGAAACAGCGATGGCCAACTGACAGTTGTGATCGCAAACTGACATTAGTGATTGCTCGGTGAAGGTACAATATATTGATTAAACGTCAAAAAGGCTCGGTTTTTGCTCTTACGGAATACCGATTTTCAATCTGACAGCCAGATTTTGCTCGGTTTTTTGCGGTGGCTTGGTTTTTGCTCTTACGGAATACCCCTGTCGGTAATATGGTTTTTTGGAAGCTTTATATTGTAAACTTCTAACCAAATTTCTGTTACGGCACCTTATCTCCAAAGAGTCTCTTTAGAGATTAATAGCCAACTGCGCAGGACATATTATAGTGCGCAAGCCTGTGCAGAAACACAGGCGCACTCGCTATCTCCAAGACGACTGCAGTAACCGAAATCAGTCTGGCCAACTATTACAATTAAAATAACCCTGACATCCCTTTTAATAACCCACCAGTACCTTGATACACAATCCCAAAATTCATAATATTTTGTATAAACACAAACTTAGTTTATCAAACAGAGACGTGGCCTGATTATCTCGGCTGACATTTTTCGTTCAACCATAAATAGTATGGGGTTGTTTGTTTACGAAATGTCTCGTAAAATTTACTATCAAATGTGTATTCGGAGGCACGTATATTATGGGTGTAACTGGGGCCTATTATGAGTGTATAGTATGTTTGTACGAGGTATCTTTGTGAAAATTTTCTAACGTCGTTTTCATACTTTCATACTTCATGACTTCTAGGTATTGTCACGTACAACTTACAACTACATCTTATATCAATTTTCCATAAGGAGAGAGCCTGGAGATTTTTAACACGGGTTTCGAACCCAGTACAGACTCCAGCTCTCGCTAAGGTCCAAATGTATGCGGTAAACTTTGTTTAATGTTAAGTAACAGACCAATGTACCTTATCGAGAGAAATAAATATTTTATTATTATTATTATACTAGATTTCGCCTGCGGATCAAACTCATTTATTAATTTAAAGCAAATACATGATACTTATGAACGTCATTAAAACAAATGCTAGCATACTTTTTTGCTACGGCCAATTCGCTGACTAGGGTAGGGCCTCGAGAAGAATTGGCAAACTCAGGCCACTCTTTTTAATTGTCAGAGTATGACATTTACAATTTAAAGAGTTACAATATTAGTGTTAAAAGGGACGAAAACCAATATACCATACAAAATGAAATTTAAATAAAATATTCTATTTATAAGGAAACAATATACAATGAAAAAAAATTAGCTTCTTAGCTTATCTCACAGGAAATGTGAGACTGTGTTTTAAGGATTAAAAAGTAGCCTATATGCTATTCCAGATTATGATAATTTTTTATCCAGATCGGTTCACCCGTTTTGGTGTGATTGAGTTACATACTGTCGCATTTATAATATTTGTATAGATTACTTAGGTGACAAACAAGCATACGGCCCATCTGATGATAAGGGTACTGTAGACATTGACGCAGTACCTAGGGAATCAATTGAGTGCGGACCCAAAAAAAAATCACCAGGGTTTTGCGATGAAGTATACCCAAACTGTCTATTCTGTGCATTCAAAGGTTGCCTGTAAGAAATTGCTTTAAGCGTTAAAGGCCGCCCATTGCACACAACGAAGTTTAAATAATGTTTTTGTCAAAATACATATAATTGGAGTACAATAAAGAGTTTTCTATCTATCTATCCCTGGGATATAATATGAATACGTCTGAAGGACTATCATTACTAATAGTTTGATAAAGTATTTAAACAAAACCACGGGTTAAAATAAGTATAGTTACAGAGACAAAGGCTAGTATTAGTTTGTAACTAGGTAATGAAGTCAACGGTCCCTAGAGTTTGCGGTGAACAGTAAATATCTTTGTAGACAAATTCCCTTAAATACGTAAGGAGTAAGCTGGTTATGAAACAACTATATATTTCGTATTATATATTTCGGTGTTTATTAATAAATAACAATAATAATAACAACCCATATATGTCCCACGGCTGGGCATAGGTCTCCTCTCCTATATCGTTACTTATAGGTAATTCAAATGTTCTGCGAGAATACCAGCGTTGTGGTCCAGGCCACAATATTAAAGCCGACACGCAGAGACTTTACTTGCTTTTTTTATTTAAGTTTTATTCAATTTTAAGTTTCAATGTAAAAGCATTTTTTTCTTCATTTTATCAAGAGAGCAGAGGATCTATGCCTTAATCTTACCTTAATTCTGCCTCAGTGGTCCAGTGGTCGCAGTTTGCGCCTGCTGTGCACGAGGTTGTGGGTTCGATTCTAACACAGGACAAAACTTTGTGTGACCCACAAAGAATTGTTCTGAGTCTGGGTGTAGTTTGTGTCCGGTAATTGTATGTTGGTAAAGTCCCCCGCGACACAGAGCTTGCTCTCTAGTGCGGAAGTTGTCTTTTTATTAAAACACGCTGACCTAATGCAGATCAGACATGCGTTTAGAATTTCCTCTATAGGGAATAATCCCTGTCACGGAGGCGTTTACAATCATTGAAATTACGGACACAATGTTCACTCAAACTCGAAACAATTCGTGAATCAAACAATCACAGTCCACCCCTTTTTGTTACCCACCACAAATTGTAACTAATACCATATTGTAAATATTAATACTCTGGCGATTAAAAAGAGTGGCCAGAATGTATATTCTGAAATTCTTCTCGAGACCCTACCCTGGTAAGCGAATTGGCTGTAAAAAAAAATGCTGACTTTTATTATGACGTTCATAAGTATCATGTATTTAATTTGGCCTAAATGAAATGATTTTGAGTTTGAGTATAAATCCTTACTTCCTTACTAATATTATAAATGTGAAAGTTTGTAAGAACGGATAGATGGATGGATGTTTGTTACTCTTTCACGTAAAAACTACTGAACGGATCTGGATAAAATTTGGCACACAGATTATAGTCTGGAATATCACATAGGCTACTTTTTGCAGCGATAACCAACATCCACGCGGGCGGTCTTTTATATGATCAAACCCACAATACGCCAGGCAGTGAAAAATGGCAAGGTAAACATTTTAACCACAAGGTTACAAATGTAGTCAATATTAACTTCTCATTTAACCCACCATATAAATACAAAGAGAAACTAACACACTATTTAGTAGTGTTTTAAACTTGAACACTGCAGCTACTCGTGTACTTATTCTGTAAATTGTTTTAAAATAAAAGTAACTGCATTTTGGTCACGGCGGCTAATCTTGACGGAGACTAACCTTCTACTCGGGAGATATAATAGTGCACTAATGTGTAGCCAAACACACTGTGCACTTTGTATTCCCCCATAGTCCGATGGGACGGCTATCTGACACCAACGGTGGTAGGGCCAACGGCTTTACGTGCTTTCAGAGGCCCGGGAGTGTAACCTTCCTTATGTAATGTGAATTTCTTTACACTACATGAGGAAGTAGGTATAGTGAATTGAAAATTATTTTTGATTTTAGAAAATCCCAATGTCATATTGGGATATTATAAAATCTTTATATATAAAAATGAATCCCTATTTCCCTTGGTCACGGCATCACGCGTAAATGGCTGGACAAATTTCAGTAATTCTTTTTTTGTTGTGTTTGTTATTGACAGGAAAAGGTTCTTATGTAACAATCTTATGTCAACTAATCAAAAATATTTTTTCTGTAAAAATAAACTCCTAAATTATCATGATACGGCTCCAAATGTGTATAGCCAACAAAAAATCTTGACACTAGCAAAGAGTAACATCCTAATACTTAAAATAAATTAAAAAGAAGCCAATCCTTGACCCACTAACACAGACAAGGAGGTCATAATTCGATAGCTCTTCGCAAAATCGTCGAGTCTTTACTTTTTTAAGATAATAATATTTTAGTAACTTTTACCGTTTTAACTGCCTCGTTGGTTCAGTGGTCATTAGATGCGACTGCTGATCACAAAGTCCCGAGTTCGATTTTCGGGCCTAGTCAAAAATAGATATCTTCTCTGTCAAGAAATTCTTAATATATGCCCGAAGTTTGGAAATTGGCTTTGTTGGGCACGGAGGTGTACTCCGTGCCTCGTGGCAAGTTCTCCCGCACAGATGGCTAGCCTACATTAAGATTAGCCGCGTCGTGACCGAAATTCGATCAGTAAGAGGTAAGTAAGTTATTATTCTCTTTATTTTCTTATTGTATTTTTTTACATTTTTAAATATTGTACAAAAGAATATATATATAAAATACAGTTTCCACCGGTATCGGGCATAAATTCCAAGCAACCGGCGCGTGGTTAGGGCTCCAGAAACAGGAACCTCTTCACAATACGTGCCGTGTCATAGAGCATTGCCTTACTTTTATACAATGTATAATTATATTCCTAATCTACTTGATTAAACGTCGAGTCACGGCCAGATATTACTTTATCTTTTTTCTATTATCATCCAAATTCCTTTATCTCAGAATAAGGACATTGGCTGTAAGCCAAATTCCGTTTAAAGTCTTCGGCAGATTCAAGAGTGGCCCCTTTCACAGCTCATTGACTAAAATGGTGGTCCCGCATCAATGAAAAATAGTTTCAATAATGCTACTTACTTTATTCTACACGAAACTTAATAGCTTGGAATATAAAAAGAAAATAGATTCTAGAAAAGCCTAAATTTCCTTCCATTCTACTAATATTATGAATGTTGGTATGTTCATATAAATATAACTAGTGGACCTGGCAGACGTCGTCCTGCCTGAAAAATATGAAATACCGACAGCAGCGCCACCTACCGGGTCCAATTGTGAATCTAAACCATAATAATAGGGCCCTACCCGAACACACACAAAATTTCATCAAAATCAGTCCAGCCGCCTAGGAGGAGTTCAGTGACATACACACGCACACAAGAAATATAGGTACATATAAAGATAGACAGATCTTTATAAAAAAGAATTATGTTGTCTATACCTTTATCTATATATATAAAAGCAGAAACTGACTGACTGACCGATCAACGCACCGTACAGCTGAAACCGCTAGGTCTAGTGGAATTTTGTACGAATATTCACACGTTATACTATACAAACTTTGCAAACCCTTTCCCCCCCTTAGGGGTTGAATTTTCAAAAATCCTCTCTTTCTGCACACCTTTGTCACTTAAAGAATATTATAGCATAGACAACATATATTTTTTATTTCCCTTGGTCAGATTCGACTGTACCGATTTAATTCATTTTTAACCGACTTCAAAAACGAGGAGGTTATCAATTCGTGTTTTTTTTTAAATGTTTGTAACCCCAAAACTCCGTCATATATACCGATTTAAAAAAATCTTTTTTATTTTATCCGAGGGGACATAGTTCCAGTTTGTTCCATTTTTATCAAATCAAAGTTTTGATGATGGGATCCATAAGGAATTCAGGAATCTCTTCAAAAGTTATAGGCATACATATAGCAATTTCAATATTTTTAATAACAAATCAAACATTTGCATTCAGAAAATGTAATTTGGTGAAGTGAATCTAATGAAGAAGACCACAGATAGGCATGTCAACTTCTCAATAATAAGTATTGCACAAATAAATGTAATTTCGAAAATTAAAATGGTACAATTGAAATTAACTGATATAACTGAACGGAAGGTAGGCAACGGAACTCCATAATTAAACAATGTTATCTAGCCGTGTTTGAGCTTCTTTGAATGGTCATGAGATGCACTTTCGCTGTAAATGATTAGATTTAAAGAAATAATGCATTTAAGGGAGGAAAGTGTGATTAGAGTTTGTATGAAAATTCATCCTGTTTTTTGAAAATTCTACAACCTGCCGCATTGAAGTCGATTTTTTTTGTTAAAATTATTTTAAGATTTCAAATACTTTGTGCTTACGATTTTTTTTTTTTTTTTTGTCTCTCATTACACTGCTATCTGTCGCCACAGGGACATTTATCAGTGGTTTGGTTGGGTTTGTTATTGGCATGCTCGGTATGCGACCTGTGTCGCATCCTACTTTACTTCACTGTTACGATTTAAGTGTGTCTTGGGGCATCTTCCGTTTCAGTCTGCGGATTAAAGTATTGTCTTCCATCAAGACGTTGGCTAGGCTTTTCGGATGGTCTTTAAGTCTTTCCTTGTATTTGTTTGTATAGAAAAGTACTTCCTCTTTGACTGTGGTCATGTACAGGTCGTGATGGAGTTGTTCATTTGTGACGAATCAGGGTTATCATCCTCAAGGTTTTGTTTTGGAATCTTTGTATGATTTCGATGTTCGAATGGAAGGCTGTTCCCCATAGCTGTATTCCATAAGTCCAGATCGGCTTAAGGATCGTTTTGTATAGTAGAAGCTTGCTACTTAGCGACAGTTGTGACCGGCGGCCCATTAACCAATACAGCTTACGTAGTTGTAATCTTAACTGTTTTCTCTTTGTGAAAATATGTTTTTGCCAGGTAAGTCGCTTATCAAGGTGTAATCCTAAATACCTGACATGGTCTGATTGTGGGACTTCTAAGTTATTGAGTTTGACCGGTGGACAAGTGCCTCTTCTTAGAGTAAAGGTAACATTTATAGATTTTGTTTCGTTAGCCTTGATTCTCCATTTTTTTAACCAGATGGAAATATCATTAAGCCCGCACTGTAAGAGTCTCGCCGCCTTAACTGGATCTGAGTGGGCTGCTAAGATCGCGGTGTCGTCAGCAAAAGTACCGGTGGTAATACTCTCTGAAGTTGGTAGGTCAGATGTGTAGATAATGTACAACGTCGGGCCCAGCACGCTGCCTTGGGGAACTCCTGCTTTAATAGGGCAGATACTTGAAAGTGCTTCGCCGTTTTGGACTAGAAAGTGTCTGTTCTCCAAAAAAGATTTTAGGATTTTGTACATGAAGGTAGGGAGTAAAGATTTTTTTTAAATAACAGCCCTTCATGCCATACCCTATCAAAGGCTTGTGATATGTCTAAAAAAGCACTTGCACAGTACTTTTTAGTTTCAAAAGCCTTATCAATATCGCTTATAAGCCTGTGGACTTGTTCGATGGTGGCGTGCTTACGACGAAATCCAAATTGGTGTTTCGGAATCAATTCGTGCTGTTCTATCAATGGTGTCAGTCTGCACAATATTAGGGATTCGTATATTTTCGCAGGAATGGGTAATAAGCTAATCGGCCTGTATGATTTTGGGTCCTCTGGTTGCTTGTTTGGTTTCAACAGCATAATTATTTGAGCGACTTTCCATTGCGGCGGTATGAATTTTTGTTTGGTGATGGCATTATAGATTGATGTGAGTAGTGTTATCCCAGAGTCTGGTAGTTCCTGTAAGACTTTGTTGGTAATTAGGTCATATCCAAGGGCTTTCTTGGAGTTTGCTTTTTTAATAATATTTTTTACTTCACTTTTAGTAAAGTAGTCTGGTTCGATATCATCCTGGTCAGGGGTATCAATAAAATCCATTACTTCTTTTTCATGTTCGGGTGAACCCTCATATGAGTGGGGTTGAAAAACCTTTTCCAGATGCTCCGCAATCCGCCGTGCTTACGAATAAAATTAATAATATTGCGCAGAAAATAGTTTATAAGCATAATAAATTGGACTTGTAAAAATATGAAAAAAATCATTATGCACCTTGCTTATGAATATCTTGCATTAAAAAAACAATTTCTACCTAAGCGACAATATTAATATGTAAAATTTTAACACCACATGTGGTTATTAAGCCACCGCAAGTCCTTCGCGACCTTATTACGACTACATGAGTTAATTCCTGATTAAAATAATTCATCACGCAATGACTCCCCGCCCCCACACACCCCTTGGTTGAGGGGGTCTAATCACATGGTATTGTAGTCAAGCTGTTAAGTAATATGGTATTTTGTTATGTGTTATTTTTGTTATTGTTCTTACAATTTTGCTTCTTACAAACTTTTGTATTTATAATATTAGATTTTGCCCCTAAATACGAAATCTTCAACCGCATGGTTCCGCATAGATTTCGTATCGCCGCGTTTGTTAAATGAAATAACTACTAATTATGTTTTATTTTGGTATACGTTATAAGCTATAGGTACTTAGCTTAAAAAAAGAAAAAAATAAAATGTATGTCACCTTTAAGTAACATACATTTTATATCCTACTAATATGATAAACCGCGAAAGTTTGTAAGTATGGATGGATGGATGTTTGTTACTCTTTCACGTAAAAACTACTTAACGGATCTGGATGAAATTTGGCACAGAGATAGATTATGGTCTGGAATAACACATAGGCTGTTTTTCTTGGCTTCACTCGCGATACCTTTGAGTTTCATCTAATGTAATGTTTATTGCTACTGTCTCAGTGGGTCGCAGCGTAATATTGGGTAGTCTTAACCTTTCTCAATAAGTTAATGATTATAAGTAATATAAAAGGTAATTTAGTCCTAAAAATCCTACCAATAATAAAAATGTTAAAATTTGTGAGGATGGATGGATGTTTGCTACTCTTTCACTAATTTTGGATCTGGATAAAATTTAGCATAGAGACAGATTATAGTCTGGAATAGCGAATAGGATACTTTTTATAACGATAACAGAATCCCAGCAACAGTTTCCAAATAAAAGTGGTTTGAGTCGCTACTACGACGCTAGTTTGGACCACGATTCGAATCGCCTAAAGACTCCTTTTGATTTACTTGAAACAAAAACTTTATATCAAGGTGGTCAAATCTATGTAAGTTTATTTGACGAACGTTTTTTAAGAAATATTTTATGTACGTAACCCTAGTGACGTCACCATCAAGGCGCCATCAGAAAACCAGCGCTAAATTACTTATCAGTATCTAGCATTATGCTGAGATGGTGGCCTATTCAGGCTCGCACATAAATTTTATATTTCAGTTATGTAGGTACCTACCTACTCACTTTTCTTTTGTATATTTCATATTATTTTTATTTTTGTTTGTTCTAATGTATGTATATCTTTATTTCCTGTATGATTGTATTGTTTTTTTGTTCGAGACGTGAATAAATGTTAATTTCTTCTTCTTTCTAAAAACATTGCTTTTATTAAATCCAATAGAAGGAGTCTGACTAGAGTGTGAATACAGGACATTATAGCCAGATGCACTTGCTGATCCTCACGGCACAGGTCTTGACTTCTATCTCGACCCTAATGCCTTTAAATATTCCATAATATTAAATCAAAGTTATACCTATATTCTTCCTATAACCAAAGCCCAGCATAAAGTAAAATCCGCCTTGTCAACTTAAACACGGAAATTACCAAATTATCAGTAACATTACCTTTACACCTCATTTTACCATACCATAAAACCAAAATATCCACATAAACATGGTTATCGATAAACAAAACATGAAACTTGACCTCGTAAGCATAATTTGACATCTTCGTAATATTGGAGAGCTGTTCTCGCATACAGAAATAGTAGTAACTTTAAATTTGCTAACTTTAGACACTGGGGAGGACTAGACAATAATGTAGTTGGAGTACTAATGTTACTACATGTAGTTATAGGGAGTTATCCCCTTTAGGGAGATAGTTTTGTACATTGTAGTTATAGTGCAATAAGAGGATTTTTTGCGACTAAAGCATTCCTTACATGGTTTACAGATCTCCAGCGCTTATTTAGGAATGCGTTTTGAGTGAAACGTTTTTTTTCCTATGCCGGGGATACTACATCTTAAAGGCAAACAGGCAATTGACACCTCTGGTATTGCAACACGTAAGACAAGTCCCGCACTAGAGAACCAGCCATGTGTCGCTGCGGACACAAATTACAACAATACATTGTCAAAATATTCACAATGGCCCCAAATGTGGAAATTGCTTTGTGCCTCGTAAAACACGTAACACTGGCCCTACGCCTAATCTAGAGAGATTAGACGTAGGACTAGCGTTACGTCCCAGAGAGCCGGGAGAATGACGGTACGGATAGTGCATCTGTGTTTGTGCACTACAGTATCTCCCTCGCAGTCGTCTAGTCTCCATAAAAATTAGCCGCTGTAGCCGAAATTCGGTTAAGATAACAAACTATTTTTACGTAGTGATACCCCGCGGTGGGTATTGTGGTTTTTTTATACTACTTAGGCGGCAAACAAGCATACGGCCCGCCTGATGTTAAGCAGTAACAGTAGCCTATGGACGCCTGCAATACCAGAGGTATCACTTGCGTGTTGCCAGACCATTTTTTGTCACCAGGGCTTTAAGATGGAAGTAACCCTGGGATAGGAATACGTTTCTTTCAAAACGCATCCCTAAATGAGCGCTGGAGACCTGTACTCACACACAGGAACACAACTACACCGCTGTGTGTAGTTATTTGGCTGTGGTCTTCTGTGAGGTGGAGGTCCTTCCCCAGTCGGGCCTGCTCGCTAGTATGGTGCCCTACCTCTTTCAAACTCGTATTATGTTTTAAACGTCGAAAAGAAAGGCCTAACCTAACTTTTTATGCGACATTTAATTTTCCAAACTGTCTCTTGGGTTCGTTTTAATTGTCCAGATATCACTAGCTATGTTAAATGCAAATTTTAAGTGCGGAAACACCTTAATCCGACTCTCTTTAACACTTGAAAGGCTTAAGTCGACAGTAACAAAGAACAATCTGATAATTTTGTTATAAAAAATCCGCGATGGAAAAAGAAAAACATGTTTTTAAATGCGGATATAAATTTGCGGTAGCTATGTTTTTAGAGAATGATTGTTATTAGGCTTAGTACACATCAACATTTGCAATCTTGGATGGATGGTATTGTGGAGGCTGTCACACACCTCCAACGAAAAGGATCCTCCGACCAGGCTAGGTGATCGTGCCTGGCGGGCCGCGGCCCGACGCTTAGTCGTTGGGCGTTCTATATATACTGAGTGTCTGTGTTAACTTCGATATCGCGATTCAGCTTCTCGAAGGTTGTTGATGATGATCACGTCGGGTGATGATGATGATCACGTCGGGGTCACCAGTTATAGCGGTCAGGGGCTCGATGCTTGGGAGTTGAAGTGAAACACGAATGCCGAAGTAATAATGAACAACAAAACAACAACAGCTGATCTATGCACCGATAATCGTATGGAATGTCCCATAGTATTAATCACACCAGAATGTCTGAACAGATCTAGATTAAATTTGGCTCAGAGATATGAAAATGTTTCTTACAATACGTTTCCCTAAATGAGCGCTGGGGACCTGTACTAACATACAGAAACATAGCAACTACACTGCTGTGTATAGTCATTTAGACGTGGTCTTCTGTAAGGTGAAGGTCCTTCTACAGTCGGGGTTGCTCTATTGCCATGAAGTTATGGATAAACATAGACTTGTGCAAACATATCTGCACTAGCCCTTATGTGTCAAAGTAAGGTAGCGTGTTCAACAAACATAAAAATTTGGTATCAATTTAGAACGCCTGGCTGTCACGATCAATTTTAAATTCTTTTCACTAACAGAAATAATGTCACCAGTTTATATAATATTTAAAATAAATACATAACATAAATATATAGACCTTTATCCATATTTTGACCTTAAGGTCTATCTTTCTATCATTGGAGCATGACCTCGATACAGCTGTCGCTAATATAAAAAATCATTTTTCTAAATACACTATTATCTTGATAAGTAGTAGATAGTAAAAGTTCCGCCCCCGTTTAGACCCCGTTAATGACCCCATCCATTTTAATTTCCACGTAATATTTTTTGACCTCAAGGTCAATAACTCACCCTTTGATCATTTGATTAGGTCTTACACAGCCGTTGCTAATGTAAAAAAAAATGATTTGAAAATTCGCTGCTATCTCGAAAACGGTGGGTTCTATCGCAAAAATAATGACATTTCCCCCCTTTAGCGAACCATGTATCTAAATAATATTTTGATCTCAAATTCAATTCGTCACCGTACTAACAAAGTTTTCAAACATAGCTGTCGCTTAGTTAAAATGTGAAGGGGTTTTCTAAACGGAGTTGTAATGACATACTGTTTTCGGGATACAAGCAAATTTAGAAAAAGGAAGGTGTTATAGGTCGTTTCGCCCGCCATTTGTTCGCCCAAACGGGCGAAACGCCCAATCAAATATTATATTTTTTTGTAATTTGATCGTTTGGCCCGTTCGGGCGAACAAATGGCGGGCGAAACGACCTTTAATTCTAAGGAAGAACAAGGTATGTAAATAAAAATAAAATAATTCTATTTCATTTCGTTTATTCCAATATCGACCTTGAATTCTTAAATGTCTATACGTAACAAAGTTTTCAAGCTAGCCTATATAATATGACAATCTTCAGTCGCACACGCCTAGATACTTATATCATTCGCCATTAACACGGATAATTAGGTACACATACTCTTTTATTTCTTAAACCCAATATATCATACATTCATCTTAAATTAATGTTGATCATAGATTAAATATAAAATTACAGACGGCTCATGGCGTATAAGTTTAAATGACGCTGCTTAATGATGTTACCTTTTTCATGTTTTTTCAAATATTTTTTTATGAAAAAGGATTTAATTAGTCACTCGTATGGGCGATTTTATATTTTACCGTACGATTAGGTATGATTTTCGTCACGATACATTGTAGGAATTACAAAATGCTTGGGATTTCATGAAGACGCTTTCGTTTTTTTCATGAAAGCGAAGTTGACTGTTGAACTTTAAGTAACATAATTCACGTTTACTAGACCAAAATAATAAAATAAACTTAATTCTTTTATTTATTTTATGAAATAAATTTTAAGAAGTATGCTGTTGTCGCTTATGGAAAAACAAGAGATAAACGTTACCATTCCGCAATCCTAATGCATCGTAACGATAAAATCATTCCGGTAAATTATAAAAGCGCCAGCTGAAAGAATTTTGCATCACCCATTTGGCTTGCAACTCGAAAAAGGTATTACCAAAATAAAATTACAATAGTATCCTAATACCTCAATCCAATTCATATCAACGAGTGACTACTAAAGAAAAAAACTACAGAATACAATAAAATTCAAAAATTATGTCATTAAAATATATATAATGTTCGTACGGAACAAAAGGCACTTACACACTTAAAGTTGTAATTAAAATTAAAGTTGCATCACTTTGACATATCGACGGCCCACGTTTACACTATGTACTGGAAGGCGATTTAATTACTTGATACTTGAAATAGGGTTGACATATTATATATGTTATAAACAAAAAAAAAATAGTCTCAAACTAGAACTGTTACTATCCAAATGATGTTTTGATAAAAACTTAAGGTATGGTTTTTCATAGATCTTTTTTTTTAAGACAACTATCACACTAGGTAACAAGCCCTGTATCGCAGGGGACTTTATAAACATACGAATTGCTTGTTTGCCACCTTGGCAGTATTAAAAAAAACAATTAATGGACACGAAGTACAACTAGACTGGACACAACTATTTATTGGAACTATTTCTTGAATCTCACATTTTTTTGTACCGTGCGGAGATAAATGGCCAGGTAAACTCAGCCACTGAACCAACCAACATATAAGTTTAATTTAACGCCATCAACTATCCAATAAATTAAACCGCCTTCCTATATATTAAAAATAAAAAAGACATGACTTTCTGTCAATAAATAAAAAAGAAACATTTCTCTCATTTTCACTTACAAGCACTTTTTATTCTAATATTAATATTTATTTTTATGGCAGTGTTTTATTTGTGGGTGATCATTTTTGATTAGTTTTTATAAAAAATGTTCACCAACAATGCCTAAGTACGAGTAATTGATCAATAACATTACAATTATAACGTTAGGTGTATTGGAATGTAATCAAATATACTTTATACATCAATGCTTAACTATTGTTATATAATACCTATTAGGTACTTTGCATGCCTGTAACACATGATTAAGTACCATCGCAGAGGTGAAGCTTCATACAATAATGATACAATAGGTAGAATACTCTTTGATATTCAGAGTAAGCCTATAATGTGAACACATAGATGAAATTTTACACATATTCTGCCTAACCTTGTGTACGTATTATGTAGGACGGGCAGATACATAATTATTAATAAAAACGGGTCTAAATTATGCAATTAATAAGGTTTCCTTTTTTTCTTAGGCGACGTAATCGTCGAATTGCATCACGGATGGACTATTTAATAAGTTGTTATAGTAAAATAAGTTTAAAAAAATACAGTATTAAAGTAGAAAAAGGGACTTTTTACTAGTACTAGTCAATAAATTACACAGACATACAAGTTAACTATTCACTCGCCGATAAAATTTAAAATTGTTGTATAGTGTCTTTTCCAGTTACTATTTTACCTATCGAAGCGAAAGTGCACGAAGCCTCATATCTGTGAGGTACTTACTCATGTGCCAATATGGCGTAATGAGGAGCCTTATTGTAACACCTATTATATATGCATGCGAAATTTTCTTTTTAAATGTATTTTATAGTAAAATAAAAACGTCATTTACACGATGCAATTTTAAAAAGTAAACTGTATACCATGCTTGTCTTACATAATGAGAAAAACAGAGATAGCATGACTGTTGATTTACGAAACTTGCACGGCTTAAATAGCGCTTAATACAATGCAAACAAATTAAAAGAAAACTTTCTTACAAGAAAATAAACTTATTCATTTACTATGTAATTAAATAGAATAAGTTACAATTGCAAAAAAATCTACGAAATGCGTAATTAAACATTAAAACATTTAAATACGTATCGTAATCAATTATTTGTAACCAAATTGAACATAAGTCAGGTAAGTATCAAAATTATAAAAAAATAACCTAATCACACAAAACATGTCAACAAAATAAAAAATAAAAAAATGACGACAGAAAAAAAACCCTCAGAAACATAAAATACACAAATAAAAAATTAGTTATAAAAAATTTAGACTAGTTTTTCAAATGTTTTAATGGACATACATATATTACATATATTTATTATACTTACTACGGTTATTACATTTAGGCATAATTCACATCAAGAACATGTCCAAACGGTCGGATTACAGGATAATTATTTATTATTACAATTCGTTGATATGCATAATGATAAGACACCTTGTAATATTCACCTAACAATATAAAAGTTAAATTTTACTGAATATTTAAGTTTTACAATGTTTATCAATCAATGTACATATTTACACATTATTAACTACATTATTTCGATTTAAAAACTTCTTATATTTAGACGAAATTAATGTTTTGTGTACACTTAATCCGATTTCGGAACAACCGACATCGGAAATGATCCGACATCGGAACTGATCTACTTCGGATGATCCGATGTAGATAGCAATGCTTTTCCAACATCGAAGCTGACATTAGATGAACCGACTACAGATAATCCGATGTCGGACAACACATGTCCCAAAATCAAAGGAACGGATTCCGCATAAAACAGACATTGGGAAAATTGTCATTAAATGAAGTTATAAAAACAATCCGAATTCGGAAGATCCGAAATCAGAGAAACACTTTGATAGCCTTGTCCGATAAAGAATTACGTGTACACGAGAAATTACCTAAATTTAAAAGACGCCTATAAAATCATGAATACCAATAAATGATACATATTTCCACTACCCCAACGTTTAGTTTGACATTGGAGAGATGACGAAATAAAAAAAAATGTTACAAAATAAATGTCATTAAAAACAATGTCAATAATTAACAAAAAATTATAAAAAAACATACCATACTATAAATAACATGAAATATCTCAGTTAATGATAGTCCACGTTAACGGTACCAAATGTTTTGAACATAAAATAGTAAGTATATATGACTTAAAAACAAAACCCCCACATAATGGCACTTCTCTAAAACTTTCAAATTATTAGGTAGGAACCATCTTTCGAGTCTCCTCGCATTTAGAATCTCAATTTGCCAAAATAAAGGGTTGAACCCCATACTGCAGACGAAAAATTTCGGCTAATAATGTCGTGGCCAATTCGTAAACATGACCACAAACGGTAGCATTTTTAGTAAATTTTACAAAATGGCCACATCATTCATTGATCCAATATGAAGTGGCCGGCCAATAACATAAATTTCATGAAACTGCGGCATTCTATGATGTGGCCAACTTTACAAAATGGCCACGACATATACACACAGAATACTTGACATATGGACTTTACGCATTACGCTAATACAAAAATGATTGGACAAAATATCATTTGAAAGTAAGAGGCGACTGTTAGATGAGACCATTCTGTCTCATTGACTAAGCTAAGGCCGTTATTGTAATATAAAAACTAAATTAATACGTATAAAATTCTTACATATACAATTGTTGTCACTCAAAAGTCAAGTCCTAGGTTTTATATATAAAAATTACATAATATTACATACAAGAAATAATTTAGGCGTATCTACAACGATGCCTAACGTTACATATCAGTCATTTTCCTTAAAACGCGTTAACATTTATGTGATTTATATAGTATAATACGTTGCTATAACGTTTTACAAGAAACTCTCCACCATATATTTCTTATGAATCCCAGTTACACCTTATAGTACATAAAATCAGTTATTTCAACCCACATTTTGAAACTAATGCAGTGCCGCTTTAA
Source organism: Trisateles emortualis (assembly GCA_947095525.1). Classification (NCBI taxonomy): domain Eukaryota; kingdom Metazoa; phylum Arthropoda; class Insecta; order Lepidoptera; family Erebidae; genus Trisateles; species Trisateles emortualis. The sequence continues at coordinate 10,285,695 of OX352749.1, read as the reverse complement.
TACTGTTACCATTTTTTCGAAATATAAAATGAACACAGTGTAGTTAAGAAAGATATAAAAAAAGCAATCATTAATTTGCGACTTAACAGTAATTGTTTTAGTCTTATTTAAGGAAATCAATTTTACTAGCTAACGTAATCATGGCTTTACAATCTGACGATTAGTTCGAGCGTTTTATTATTTAAAGACATTATTTTAATGAAAAAAATACACAATAAGCAATAATAAAACGCAAACGTCATCGCCACAACTGTCATCTGTCAAAACATTCATTTTACAAGTGTCAAATTAACCGTTAAATTCAAATTATAATATCAAAAATCGAATATTAACAAATTATCACAGGAATATAAAATAATTAATTAAACGGGTGATATTCGCGGTGGGGTTTTTGTCACTGTCACTGAATAAGGCATCTCGAAGCTTGGTCTTGATCACATCACCATGGCCTAGGCCGTACAGTCAGGGTATGGCTACACGAGCCAAGCGTGGCGCTAGCACCAAGACTCTTCATGTGGTCTCTCGTCATCCGAGTCTCCGTACATGTCCGCAAGCTTGCGGAACCGCGGACCGAATGTGGATAGGTAGTTGAACTTCAGGTCACCATCGTCCGTACCTAGCGTAAAATAAAAAATATAATAAAACAAAATCTATAAAACTTATTATTTTTATGGAGATACTCCATCTTAATGCGGTGGTGTGAAGAAAAAAAGGGTAGGCAACACGCAAATGATACCTACGGTATTGTAAGCGTTCATAGGTTACGATAACTTTTTAAAGGTGCCACCTAAATAGTATAAAAAAATCAAGAAAATAAATCGCTATAAAACGTTATGGTATACCTTTCAAAAGGCGTGTTTTTATGTATACAAAAACACGCCTTTATCCCATAAGGATACTTTACTATCCCCTTGGTCCTGACACTCCTGACCTACTTCTTTCGCTTCATCTACTGCCATCAATCATTATATTATATGGTTGTCAAGTCAGGATACTCTTAACGTGACCTTTCTTTAGGACTTTCTTCATTTCCCAACGATACCTTTCGAACTGTTTCTTCACACCTGTTTGCATATACTTTTTATACTACTTAGGTGGCAAACAAGCATACAGCCCACCTAATGGTAAGGAGTTACTGTAGCCTATAGACAATTGAAATACCTAAGGCATTACTGGACGACAAAAAATTAAAACACCAGTGTTTCTTGACGGAGTTTTTCTAGGATAGGAAAAGGTTTTCTTAAAGACGCATCTCTTAATAAGCATTGGATACAACTACACTACTTTGAGCAGTTATTAGGTTTTGGTCTTTCTATAAGGTAACTGCTTACCATCAGGCGGGCCGTATGCTTGTTTGCCACCTTGGTAGTAAAAAAAAAGGTGAAAGCTCTCCCCCAGTCGAGCTTGCTTGCTTGGTATCTATACCTCATTTTGTATCAAAAAAATTGCCTGTTCAAAAAATTCAACTTACAGCTAGCTAACGAAGACAACGATCCACTGGTGTTGCCATCTCCCTCGTACGCGTAGTGACGGACGTCATCGTACGGCGTTATGTCTGGATCTCTGTCCAATACAGACTTCTTGTCGTCTAGGAACCCTGAGATATCTGGCGCTGCTCCTACCATACCTAGATGGACAAAATTAAAAAGATAAAATATGCATGTAATGGTAAAATAACTTCTAAGGGTAATGCGTCGGCCACGATTAAGTGGCAGAGAATTCAGTCTTTGCGAATTTAAATTTTGTCAATGCACGTGTGGTCCAGTGGCAAAAGTGTTTACCTCGCCACCAACACTGCGTCAAATATTGTTGATTCAATTCCCATACGGGACAAAACTTTGTGTGATAAATATTTGTTCCGACTCTGGATGTACTGTGTGTACGAGAATTGTATGTTTGTTAAGTCCCCCGCGATTACAAGGACATCAGTTGCTAACTAGGTTATTCCCCGCGAACACGAATCTATAGGAATTTTAAGAAATTCTTAAACAATGCTAATATTGCCTAAGGAATGCTTGAGCAAAGTTTCAGTCTTTTAGGTGCAATTGTTTTAATAGTGGACAGGTCAGGCAGGTTATTGACCTATTAGTTTATTAACTTATTACTTGCTATAATAGCGTCTAATACTTTAATCGATTGCAAGTCACCTATCAAGGTTCAGTTAGGACAGTCTTTCTCAAAATGGCGAATATATATCAGACACTATATTACGGACGCAGCCCTTTTAAACATGTGGTATAAACGGTAGTCGAATCGATTAGAATAGAAAGATTTGACATAAATTTACACTAAAACTATATTCGTAAGATGTTTTTAAAATTATACCTATTAAATGAAAAATCCCTAAAGTAGGTTGTGGACGAAAAAGATTGAGAACCTGAGGTTAGGTCATGGAAAAGTTAATTGGATAAAATTTATGGAATTTTCCATTGTAAAACTTTATTTTTAGATCGCTTTGTCGTAAGGAGAGCTAATCATTTTTTTGCGTGAATCTCAATAGCGGTATAGTGTGAACTGTACTTGCTAAATGTCAATAAGTTCACCTTCATTCTGAAAACTAAAACAAGTATCTATCTAATGTAGGTGTAATATACTTTTTTCTTTTTTTTAAATGACAACTCCCGCACGAGGGAACAAGCCCTATGTTGCAGGGAACTTTACAAACATACAATTCACGGACACAAATTACACCTACACTAGGAACAAACATTTATGAATCTCGTGCACAGCAGGCGCATACTGCGTCCACTGGAACACCAAGGCAGTCAAATTCATTAAAAAAAAAGAATCTGCTATTAATAATAATGTATGTCCTCCTAACCGAATTTCTGTCACAGCGGCTAATCTCAACGGAGACTTGCCATCTGCACGGGAGATATTATAGTGCACAAGTGTGTGCGCAAACACAGGTGCACTCTCTATTCCTTCACTCTCATAATCCGGTGGGACGGCAATCCGACACGACTGAAGACAGTTCAGTCGCAGGACCAACGGCTTTACGTGATTTCCGAGGTACGGGGGTGTAAACATCGCAAATTTCCAAACTCCGGGCATCTATTGTGAATTTCTTCACAGAAAAACCCAATATCGAGTTTTGGCCCGACCGAACCCGGGACTTCGTGATCAGCAGTCTCACACATCGACCACTGAGCCACCGAAGCCTAAGCGAATGACTGCCTTGGTGGTTCAGTGGGTGCAGTATGCGCTTATTGTGCACAAGGTTGTGGGTTCGATACCCACACAGGGACAAAACTTTGTGTGAAAGAGTTGTTCTGAGTCTGGGTGTTATTTATGTCCGTTAATTGTACGTTTGTAAAGTCCCCCGCATCACAGAGCTTGTTCTCTAATAAAGGGAGTTGTCTTTTTGAAGAAAGAAAGAAGCATAAAAGAAAATACTACTAATAATGTAAATGTTGCTGACACTTACAAGACTCACCTCTGCTCTGCATGAAGGTGTCAGTGTCTGGCAGCGGACCATCGTACATCTGCCTTAACACGTGCAGGTCGTACCCGGCGTCTCCTTCGCCGCCACCCTCGTCTTCGTAAGCGATTATGTTCTCTCTTATATCGTCTAACTCTTTCTCTGCCCATGCGTCTGCTCTTCTACGATGGACTACTACAGCTAGGAGGAGGACTGAGGACAATAATATATTATTAAAATAAATTCTTACTTCAAATGTCTTCAGGTTTTATTTAATACAATATCTTAAAATATTCACGCAACTCTTTAATATTATAATTATTAGCTTTTTTAAATAATATCGAAAAACTACCACTAATATTATAAATGTAAACGTTTATCAGGATGAATGGTATGTATGGATGTTTGTAAAATATTTTTAAAGTGCTTTGCGTTCATTCTTTTTATAATTCTCTCTCAACAGAGTTCTCTTTTACGTCAAGTTTCAAGCTTCTGGAAGGATCTGGATGATATTTGGCATAAATATAGATTATAGTCCAGAATAGCGAATGGGCTGCTTTTTATCGCGATAACCGACATTCAACAGCTAGTCTTTAATAATTTTTGAACGTTGATTAACAAGAAAACACTATTGAGAGAGAATTATAAAAAGAATGAATGCAAAGCACTTTAAAAATATTCAGTCCGTTCTTGAAGATATTTTTGTCACAATTCGTTTGCGAATAAGGTTAGTGCAGCACTAAGACTTCAGAAAATAATTTCTGTAGCGAAAGCTTACAATAGTAGGCACCCATAGGCTACAGTAAATGCTCAGTATAATATAACACGATATTAAAAAAGAGGGAAGGAGGTGTCAAAACTAATGTGATCTTTATATATGGTTATCCATTTGCAAACTACAATTATATAAATTGTTACTAAGTATTGTATTTAATTTTTGGTAAACGCGTCTACTTACAGAAATAATATACATTTTTTACACTTTATACATAAAATTAAATTTTAAATTAAGAACACACAAAATAAAATTAACAAAATAGGAAACAAAAGCACCGTCGTTTAGGCGTCAAAATATTCCTCAACATCACTGTCTATCGAAAACGTGCCCAAGGCTAGCAGCATTGCCATGTTGGCCAGCCAGATCCAGAGCTAGATTACTTAAACTTGACTATGGCAATGATGTTCATCTAAGTCAAAAGCTTATCACAGTATAAAAAATATGAATAAAATATACTCACTGGCTAATATAACTATGCAGACCAATATGGCGACTAGGAAGTTGGTATCTATGCCAAATGTGACGGCTGTGAACATGGAACGTTGGCAGCTTGGATCTGCGTTCCTATGTAGTGAAGGTTCACCTAAATTGTACATCTGTTGGGAAATAAAACAATATTAATGCACATAATGTACTTGTATCGGAAGAGGTAAAGTTTGTATGTTGGGTGTAATCTCTAAAACTACTGATCTGTTTGTAATAATTAAGTATTATTATATCTTGGACATAACTCACGCATAGATCTGATTCAAAACCAGGCAGAGACTGTATTATGGAAACCAGATAACTAATAAACATACTTATATATTTGAAATACATAAATTTACACCCAGATACAGATTGAAGAATTGTGCTCATTACAGGAAGGTTTGTCCCGGGAAGGAATCGAACCCCTATCCTAAAAACCACCACTAGACCATCAGTCTTAAGTTTTTTCCAGCAGTCATCCAGTTAATAATAAAAAGTTACAATAAAATGACGGAATTCTGTGGTAATAAACACACACACGAATTGATAACCTCCGCTTTTTGAAGTCGGTTAATAATAGCTAGATTCCATAGTACTCCCTGTGTCGTGGGGACTAGTCTCCTTCAATCCGTGGCAATAAGACACGAACACGCATCAGTTTAAATATCATCAGTATACTTACAAAATCGTTATAGGTGAAGTTGCTGATGCAGCCGATGAAGTTCTGGTTAGTTGGCACGTGTCTCCAGCCGAAGGTTCTGGCCAAGTTCTGAAGGTCTATACTTGCACCGCCTAGTTGGAGTGGACCGTTCACTGTGAAAAAAAATTATTGTTAGAAATAATGCTTGGTTACCCGTCTAGTAAAGGTCGGTCTTAGCGATAAGAATGTCCATCGTACTTTTAAGCTACTTAGGTTTCGTTGCGTTGCGTTTTTTTTTTTTTTTTTTTTTTTCTATGCTCTCACTGGGGAAGCCCTGTGTCGCGGGGGACTGTACAAACATACAGTTCACGGAAAAATTACCTCCAGACTCGGAAAAAATCATTTATGAATCACACAAAGTTTTGTCCCGTTTAGGAATCGAACCCACGACCTCCGGCTTAGCATATTAATTTTATTTACCGCCTAGCAACACTATGAACTTGCAAGACGGTATATAAAATTTCATTCTTTTTTTTTATTTAGATGCTTATGTACCTAAATTTTATCTTTTCGTACTACTTCCAAATCTCACACTTATCCAATCTTTTAGTATCCATATTTACTTACCATTTAGTATTTCTTTAGGGCCAGTAGGAGCGGCTAGGCTCATACACGTCGACAGCTTACACCTATCTACGAACATCTCGATAGAACTTCTCATGAGGACGATCTCGATCAGATGAGGCTTTCCGTCAGCCACATGGACGACGCTGTTGTTCAGTCTTGTAGTACCAGAGCCGTAGTTCACGAGTAATACGGGAAAACCTTCCACTAATTCCAAGGACATGAAATCTGTTGGCAAAAAGACAATGTTAGCAAAAAATACTAAAAATTATAGTAACTAACCAAGTCTTACTAGCAACCTATGAATCAAGAGAGGTAGGGCAAACAAGCAAGCAACCAATTATATATTTTTTTTCTTTTTTCTTTCCACAGTGAGCCACAGCCAAATAACAACACACAGTGGTGTAATTGTGTTCCTGTGTGTGAGTACAGGTCTCCAGTGCTTTTGTTATTTATTTTTTAAGAAAAGTTTTTCTATCCTAGTTGAGTTGAAAAAATGTGATAGGGGGGATAACCCTACAGCATTTTTTCAAGGAATAACTTGAATAGAAAATTAAATATTTTTTAGGGTTGTCTAATGGTAAAAAAATATTTGATCTTATTTTTTTTATTTAAAAATCTCCACATACAAAATGTACATAGGCGGACTTAATGCCAGAGGCATTCTCTACCAGGCTACGTTTAAAGGTGATGCAGATATATACAAAGTCGGTGCATTTGAAGTTAAAGTAATAGGTTAAAAAGAATAACTAAAGTTCTTGTAACACGATATCTTATGTGATAGATACTAGCATTCACTTAGGAGATAAATAAAGTTTGTTTAACTCATATAATATGTAGTTACTTAAGCTATATATATTGTTGTTAGTGTATGTAATCCAATGAGTTAAACACGAACTGTACAAAATCTGCTAATTATTCCATGTTACAAGGTGGATAACGATGTTTTCTACAACAACAGCTTGAATATTAATTATATATGAACTACGTGCGTATTGGTAATAGGGTTGTCAAACATTCCGCAATTTATAAATTGTTTCTAGACGCCAAGTTGACGTTGTATTTCGCGCGATATCAGTGAAGGTGAATTCGATTGGTTACGATTTTTATATTTTTTGACGGTCACTGTTACAAACACACATTTTAACTTTTAGCATTGTGACGTTTTCGTACTAAAGAATAAGCAAAATTTCGAAATTGCATCAACAATATCGCAATAACAAACCCTGTGTCACAGGGGACGTTACAAGCACTAAATTTACAAACATAAAGCACTCCCAGACTAGAAACAAACATTTGCGGCACACAAAGTTTTGGCACCATGAGGGGATCGAACCCACACTTAAGCCACTGCAGTTAAATAGGCTTTGCGACTTTATTCAATACAGTGCGCTGTTGGCATCGGCGCTGCGGCGCGGTTTCTGACATCGGCAAGTCGACAACCCTAATCAGAGGTGAAAATAATTACATAACAGAAGGTAAGGCGTGTAAGGCACAACCCCACCTATCACGCGATAGTGGTTTTCATAAATCATAATGGTCTATGGCTGTCAGTCATTATGTGATCATTAAAAAATCATTACTGCCTTTACATTCAAATGTAGGCTGGCTATGAATTCGAAGAATTGTTGTTCTGTACAAGACTTAGAGGTGACTCCCGGCTTTCCACGGATGGACATTCATTTGGATTTCGTAGGGATCCCTAATTAAAAATTATGGCGGCGCTGGCGTGATGAGCTGAATGCCTTTGCGGAGGACTGGGTAGATTTGACACCTAATAGAAAGGTGTAGAAGACCACGAGGAAGACCTTTGCCTAGCAGTAGGACATAATAGGTTAAAAAATGATATTAAAGTAATCTATTGGTGAAAGGATTTTTTAAACTGGTCCTGTAGTTTGATGATGTTTGCTACTCAATCACGCCAAAACGGCTGGACGTATCTAGATTGGCATAGAGATAGATTATAGTCTGGAATAGCACATAAGCCGTTCCCGTGGGATTATTATGGCGGGCGAAGCCGCGAGAGGCTAATTAGTTACAGATAAATATTATACCAGGACTCAGAACAAAGGATCATACTTGTCCACATTTTTACCAAAACATGGCCACACAACAAAGCACAAAAGCTGTAAAAATCCATCACATTCTTAAGAATGCAAATGTCGCGTTCTGATTGGCTGTTTTTACCGCGATCACGTCAAACAACGCTATGATTGGTCAGAACAATAGCGGTACAATATTTTTTCGGTTTGCATGTGGGAGTATTGTGGAGGAAATCATTATTCAAGTAGTTACGCCAATCTACTGGTGACATGTTCATTGTTGAAATAAGTCGTGCATTGTTAGGTTGTTAGTGATGGGTTTATGGACTTTACTTCGCTTGATTATTGTACAGTCATAGTAAACTACATACCTATTAGGTACTTATAAGCTATGGTAAATATTTTTAGAATTTTCGGTATGCAATTATTCGATATTTAAAAACTTGTGGAAAAAGTCCAGCCCCGAGCAGGATTTGATCGTATGCCTCTCGGATTCCGACCCACTGCTCTAGACCTGAGTTCGAATTCAAACTCAAAATTCATTTAGGTTACAAAGTAACACTTATAAAGGTCATAAATTATGAATAATCTAAAAAGATGATGTTAGCTAATTTACCTACGGCTAGTTCGCTGACGCGGAGCTTTGAAAAGAATTAGCAAGAAACTCAGGCCACTCTTTTTAATCGCCAGATAGTTACAATCTTTCGTAAAATATAATTATAGTAGCATGCAAACTCATGCAGTTCGAATTTGTCCAGCGCTTTCTACGTTTTTAAATTTCGAATCCTGCACGGGCTTCGATTTTTCCCACATTGCTTTAAATACTAAAATAAGCTATGGTAAGCTTTGCCTGTCAATTAGCAAATGCAATAATAATGTCCTCTTTTTTGAGTGATAATGCGAGTATACCCAGTGCACGAGTGTGCGCAAACGCAGTGCAGTTTTTGTTCCCTCACTGAAAGTCACGAAGCTACCGGTACGGCTTTACGAAGCACGGCGGCGTAAACTTTAACTTTAGACATCAATAGTGAATTCCTTCTTAGTGATGTTATAGATCTTAATGATGACTCAAATAAGATCCTTGATTCTCAACTTCGCTGCTTACTGGGTCTTGTGTAATTCAAGGTAGTTTGTGAATAAGTCACTAAGTTTAGTTTTTTTTCTTTCTTCTTTATTTATCTATAATGATATATTTTTTAAATATACAAGCGGTGTTTACCTATAGGTGATTGTTACATTGTTATTCCTTTTAAGCCATGAATTAGTTTAAGTATTAATGTAAACAATTGTTGGTGAACCTTAATAAACAAAACAAAACATTTCTTTGAAAAAAAAAAACGATGTAATGTCCGAAGAAAAATACGTGACTGAAAAATCCCAAATAAATAAGTAACATATTACATAGGTACTTTGCATATTTGCGTTACCAACCAAAGTATACATTATTGTTTAAAATGTAACGCGGTGGTTTAAAAGTTAGTAATTAAGTATAAAACTAAAAGAAGCTTGAAAACTAATGAACAAAGCATACTTAACGCCTACTTACTTTGTAAACTCTCAAACTTGTTAAGACTAGTTTTAGTTGTCAAACAAAAATGTGTCTTTTTAATTAGCAATACTATTACACAAACACTTAAGAAAGAAAAGTTTTTAATATATTTTGTATAAGCTCCTAAGCAGTTTGCAGATAGTTTCAATAATAATAATATATTTTGGGGCCAGTTACACTGTTACTAAGCCAAAACATTTACGCACTGTACGGTGAAATATTTTTCCTGTCGGGCTTGCTCGCTTCTATGGTGCATAACATTTAAAAGAGGTAGTCTTATTTTTTTAATTCTACCAAGGTGGCAAACAAGCATACGTCCCGCCTGATGGGAAGCAGTTACCGTAGCCTATGTCCGTTTGCAACACCAGGGGTGTCACTCACGCGTTGCCGACCCTTTAAAAACCTTATAACTTAAACTTAGTGTTAAATGTTATTAACAAATCCTACAACACGCCGCGTAGTGGTAAATGGCGGGGTAACCACTAAAGCCACTGAACCATCCGCAGCTATAGGTACCTAGGTATGTCAATATGTTGTAAAATCCACAATTTTCTTAGTAGGTAAACATGTGCCAAACGAGTTGACAGAAATTAACCAGTTCATCTTTGCACGTTGTGGACACACCACTTGCCACTAGATTGGCAATTTGGCACTTACTCAGCTATTTGCCACAACCGTGAAAATACATTACAAAAACTAATTCAATTTTATTAAAACGTTGATTTGAAAGTTACGTGATTTTGAAATAAATTAGATTTATATATTGCGGAATTTTCTAGAAATATTACTTTCTTTACGAGCCGGAATAATTTTCAGATTGCGGATAGTATTACGCTATCTCTGTTACGACCTTCTGCGGCAGATAAGTATTGTTTGTTTGCCCATTTAACGTTATGTGAAGGAATTAACTTATTTTATAGTACTTAGGTAGGAAACAAGCATACGGCCCGCCTGATGTTAAACAGTTACCGTAGCCTATGTACGCTTGCAAGAACAGAGGTATTACTTGCGTATTGCTATTCTGTAAGGTGGAGGTCCTTAAATGTTATAATCTGGCAATTAAAAAGAGTTGCCCGAGTTTCTTGCCAATTCTTCTCGAGGCCCAACCCTAGTCAGCGAATTGGCCGTAGGAAAAAAGTATGCTAGCATTTGTTTTTATGACGATCATAAGTATCATGTATTTGATCTAAATGAATAAATGAGTTTGACTTTGACTTTGAGTAGGACTTGCTCGCTAAAATGATGCCCTACCGCTTATAATAATGTTCATTCGGAATAATGAATACCAGCGTTTTGGTCCAGGCCATAACATTAGAGCCGACGCAAGGACCTTATTTTTTTTAGTTTGTTTTTTATTCAATATGATAATTTTAAGTTTTGTTGTAAAAGCAAATACAAACTTTTTCTTTCTTTCTGTTGATATTTAAATCTAAAACAGCACATATTAAACCATGTTTGTTAAAATAATGATTTTTATGTCCGTAATGGTACCTAACACGAGTTAAAAATTATATAATCGCATCAGGAGGGTCTTCACGTTGACATTTTTCCCGTCTAATTGGAGTGCGAACAAAATGACGACGTACCGAGGGTTACGTAATTGGATTTTGATTTTTGGACACATATTTCATTTTTATGTGTGAGTTTAGATATTAAATGTTGAGGATTGTTCTGTCTTTCACTTAAATAATGATGACTTTGATTTCTAGTCTGCTTTTTCTTATCGTTTGGTTAGTGGCCAACCTGGTGACAGAGTTATTTAGATCATATGTAGTCTGTCGTAATCTAACGACTGTTAACATTCGGGACCGACTTTTAACGTGCTCTCCGAAGCATGACGCCCATATAAAATATGATGCGATCACATAGCTATAGGGCATCACATAGCTATATATATATATTTACCCCTAAATGAGCACTGGAGACCTGTACTGACACACAGGAACACATAATACACCGCTGAGTATTGTTATTTGGCTGTGGTCTTCTGTAAAGTTGAGTTACTTTCCCAGTTGAGCTTGCTCGCTAGTAATATGCTTTACTTATCTAACGCTCCCTTTAGGTAAGCATTAGACATCTGTAATAACACTTGGAAACACAACTATACCACTAAATGTTATTTTTGCTGAAGTCTGTAAGATAGAGGTCCTTCTCTAGTCGTGCTTACTCATTTATATGGTGCCTTACCTCTCTTAAACTGCTTTGCTATTAAAAATCTGTAAAAGTATCCTTACCTTGAACTTCAAGCAATGGATTATGTCTCAGAGGTCCCAAATAGAAGATCAAACTGTTACTGGAGTGAGAGGTCACGGTCAAGGTCACGTGACCTTCCTGACAGGCTGGCGGCGAGGAGTACATGGCCCAGCCATCACCGTGGAATCCAATAGACGTCTGTTCACAATGAGGCCCTGATAAGCCTTCAGGGCACTCACATTTGTCGGCAAATGGCGTTCCTGAAGACAAGGTTTTTGGTTAAAAACGTTTTAAATATCTTAAATTTGCTCTTAGCTTTTAATTACACGCCAAGTATGAAAACAAATAGATACCGTACGTAGACTATAAATGCTTGTAATACCAAATGTATCACTTGCGTTGCCGGCCCTAAAATTACATACAAATTTGCTAGAAACATCATGGTTACTTGGTTACTGTCTCGGGGGACTTTAGACAACATTCACTGACACAAAGTGCATTTTTTTGTTTCGTTTGGGTAATGAACCCACAATATGGTATAGTGGTAAATATTGAGTATCTCGACCTGGTATTACGACGGCATTGTTTAGTAACTAACCATGCAGGCGTAGTACATTCAAAAGGTAATCTTTTTAACCAAGTAACATATATTTCCTTCCTAGCTGTCCAGTAGTACTATTTAATGGTACCACGGTGAACAAGGGTCCCGGCGAACTTTGAACCACCTTAAAATTTTCTAATTTACTGCGCAACTTTCTTTTTTTATATAAGAACGTTATCCTGACAATAACAAACAACAAATTAATTACTAAAATCGGCCCAGCCGTTCACGCGTGATGCCGTGACCAAGGGAAATAGGGATTCATTTTTATATATAAGAAGATTCTAATTAAAAAGTGTGTCGATTTTTGAGTGAATCGATCCGGAATATAAAAAGTTTAACAAAAAATTCAACCCCCTATTTCACCCTCTAAAGGGAGAAAATTTAAAAACCTTTTATAATTTCATGTCTTTAGGCTGTTGGTTGGTATATCAATCAGTCAGAACTAAAAATCTATACTGATATTATAAAGCTAAAGAGTTTGTTTGTTTGGTTGAACGCGCTAATCTCAGAAAGTTCTGGTTCGATTAGAAAAAATCTTATTTTGTTGAATAGTGCATTTATCCAGGTAGGCTATAAAACATCACGCTATGATCAATAGGAGCGGAGCAGTAGTGAGATATGTTGCAAAATCGGGGAAAATATTCCAAATTACCACGCGGACGAAGTCACAGGCGACCCCTAGTTTTATATATGTATATAGATTCATCCAAAGGTTGCCTGGCAGAAGTTGCTTTTAGCGATAAGGCCGCCCACTGTACATAAATGTGTAAAATAATATCTGTATCATAAATGTAACTGCCCCTCTAGACATGCGATCGTCGAATGGAAAAGTCAAAAAAGAAAATGTATGGGATTTGACGTAAGTTTACGACATTATATCGTCAAATTTCATACATTTGTTTTTTTGACTTTTCGATTCGACTATCGCTTATGCCACTTGTCTAGAGGCTCTAGTGTGCCATAAAAAGTTTTCTATTCCATTCTATGCTAGATTAATTGAATCTTTTACATACCTCCATTCAAACACACAAGTGGGTCCACTACATCACAAGTACACTCCGACTCCACCCGAGCTGATACTCCTACAAAACTTGTAGTATTAGTATATACAGAGAGAGGCACGTTGTTCTTCATCAGGACATTACGACACGAGTCTTCGCATTGTTCCTTTTCTATCAAACACTCGTCTATCTTCACCATGAAGATCTTTGATTGGAGTTCTTCTTCGAGCTGTGGAGAATAATGTATATTAGCAAGGGTTTAAAGTCTTCTTTGGTATTCACGCAGAGGGCCACTTCCATAAAACAAAAAAAATGGTCCTGGGTGGAGGTGGGCATTATCCTGGGTGATAGTGGAAAATGACCGGGTCACAATTCCCATCATTATTTACATTAGTTACTTTTATCCACACGCTTCCCAACAACTAGAATACTGCACTGTAACATGTAAAAAAAAAAAGTAACACTTAGCGAGCATTCATAGGCTACGGTAACTGCTTACCAACAGGCGGGCCGTATGCTTCATTGCCACATAAGTAGTATAAAAACAAAAATACTAGCGCCCAGCCGCGACTCCGTAGAGATTGATTTTCAAAAATACCTTCAAAGTGCTCTACGTCATTGAAGGAACCTTTGTGCATAATTTTGAGTTAATACTCTGCGTTGATGAATCAGTCAGAAACAGTAGTTCATATTATGCAGAAGAAAAACAAAATCCACACAAGCTAGTAAACAAATAAATAGAATTAACAAACCTTCTCTTGTATTCCAATGACCATGCTGTCCAATTTCTCTGGAGGATAATAAGGTGATCCATGTGCAGAGAACCTTACGTCAAGGAACACATCCTTCACGGTAGTCTTAGTAAACACTGTAAATACATCTACATTGTCCAAGGATGTGTTGTACAATCGGGCGAGAGTGTGATGCAGCTTGTCCTTCTTACTCGTACCCTGTTGGAGAGAGACGGACATATTTATGATTAGAAAAAGAGTGATTGTGTGAGTGCTTAGATAGATTCGGTCGGGTGGGTAATGTTAATACTTATGTTGGGGTAATTTGTGAGGGAAAGAATGTTAAGTAATGATGGATTAAACAAAAGGTACAGCATCACGCCTTTTCCCTCGAAAGAATAGGCAGAGCTGAGACCAATGTTTTGTCAGCTATGTTAGTTCCCGTGTGCCTAATGGGGAGCGAGTATTAAGTAATATAGTTATTTAGTAATTACTCTTTTTCTATCCAGAAATTAAACCCAGGACCACCACGGGTTTAATTTCTAAAAGTCTCAGCTGAAAAAATGAAGCGAATATTTAAATTTTCAGATTTTTTTTCGGAATCTAAAAGATATATTTTAGGTATTAATTACATATCTACCTATGTAATTTAGGGATTTTGTCCCACATGGCAATCGAACCTAAAGCACAAAATTTTGACGCTTGTAATGCGTGAGCATATTACATTACATTAAGCGCATTGCATTAAGCGTCAAATTTTTCCTATCCGTCAACATTGCGTCAATTAAAAAACGCAAAATTGCAACCAATTTATACTTCGATGCGTTAAAACAAAGCTACGATGACAAACTTAACCCCACCACGGCCAATTACTTCCTAACCGTCGTTAAGTCGTTAACTAAACCCAATGAATCCCTCAAGGAAGTTTCCCGTCAGCATAATTCGGGCCAAGGTCGAGATAAATAGCGCGACTGGAGCACTAAACACTTGGCCACTTAGTAAGCAAGTTTAGATGAACAGCTTTATTCGAAACAAGCAGACGGATGACTGTACTGCCCAACAATATTTAAATGGAATATTTTTTTCTTCTTTTTTTTATAATAGGTACTTAGGTGGCAAACAAGCATAGGGCCTGCCTGATGGTAGAAGTTGCTGACCCAAAAAAATTTACATCAGAGTGGTTTCGTTAAAAATGTATCCCTAACTGAGTGCTGGAAACCTGTACTCACACACAGCTACACAATTACACCGCTCTTTGTATTTGGCTGCGAAGACCACAGTCTTCTGAAAAGTGGAGGTTCTTCCCCAGTCGAGCTTGCTCAATTGAATGGTGCCCTACCACTTTTAAAAATCATGCTTTATAAGAAAATAAATTGTGTTTGCCGCGGTAAGTAGATGGAACTGCGAAGAAACTATTGGTCCGTGTTTCTAAGGAACGAAATCGACAGCACTGTAAGGGTTTTAGTGCTGCATGAACACTCAAAACTTTTTTTAAATATCAGAAAAAAGAAACTGGCTGGAAGATATTGGTGTCGAAGCGGGGAAATATACCGTATTTAGATTAAAATGAAAGTAAATCACTTCTTTAACAGCGGAGTTATAAGGTTCTTACAGGGTCAGCAACATGCGAGTGATACCTCTGGTGTTGCAAGCGTTCATAGGCTACGGTAATTGCTTAACATCAGGCAGGCCGTATGCTTGTTTGCCTCCTTGGTAATACAAAAAGAAAGTGTAAAATCACGGGCAGAGGATATAAAACGGGACACTATAGAATTGGTCACCGTAGCTCACGTATTCAGGTCGGAATTATGTACTTTTATCTCAATGCCCCAAAACACCGTAAAAATGATTTTGTAAAATAAAAACTGTAAACTAAATTGTATGTTTTTATAGTACATTCAAAAAGTAAAGCTTTTAATTTGAGAATGTACTATAGAAAAACGAATCGCAACCATGCGTTTTTTTGCGATAATATTAGAATCGTTTAAGCGAACCGTACTTTTATGCGATATTCGCTGCTTTAAACGCATTTTATTACGTACAAAAAATGCCGCGATTGCCGCCGCATTCAACGTGAAAATAAAAGTAGCATAAAGCGTTCAGAGATAATGTAGCTGCCTATTAGTTAACCAATTTTCAGAATTGGATAAGAGATGTAGGGCACCATACTAGCAAGCGCGACTAGGAAAAGACCTCCACCTTACAGAAGACCACAGCCAAATAACTACACACAACGTTGTAGTTGTGTTTCTGTGTGTGAGTAAAGGTCTCCAGCGCTCATTTAGATTAAAAAATTGATTGCCCCCTGCATCCATATTTGCAAACTTTAACTCTTTACAATATTGTCAATATAAAATAGGGCGCTTTAATTGCAATGCGTTTAACACTCCAAATGCTGCTCAAACTAACAGCTCGACTATTAACAGGGTCAAGAAAAGTCCTGACTCATCAATCTTTACCAAAAATATGTAGAGATTGAAATTAATAAAGCTTCAAAGACAATGATTAAGCAAAGCCTAAGAAACTTCGATTAGCTAACTAAGGAGTTTTTATAAGGACAGCCCGACGACTTCCTAAAGGAATCTTTGGAAATATTTTGCGTAGTTTTTCTGCTGAGACGACAAGAAAACGAAGTACCTTTTTAGATGATTTTCAATAAAATAACTTTTCGCAATAAAGAATTTCGACTTAAATTCGTTATAAAAGCCATAAAAGTATTGTATATTCACGATAAACATGCAATCGCCAATATTACTACGAGAGTCTGAATCGCCCAATCGATGTTCTCACAAAGATTTAGTATAAAAGACTAACCGTTGGGTCGCATTCTGCTATACACGACCTAGCCTGGTCGGAGGACCGTCCCTTTTCATTTGAGGTGTATGATACTCCACATTGCTTATTGGTAGCATCCTACATCTAACGAGCTCAAACACGCCATATCTTGTTTCGTTAAGAAGTGCCTATGGCCACGTTCTAACTGCATCATCATACCAGCTCCACGCAAATTTCAGCTCAATTGGATACCAAGAACTGGTCTAAAAATGGTTCACAAATTTTGAAGCGTACAACTTATATATAAATGTTGCAAGTTAAATAAAAATGGACTTACATCAGCTTCAGGAACAATAAACTCCTCAGCAGTGATGTTCACAAATCGTATAGAACCAGACTTGTCTACAGCCTCCTCGGGGATCTCTTTGATAGTGACGTTTACTGTCGCTTCCACCCAGTGGAACGGTACTAAAGGTTCATTCTCTTCTGTCACCTAGAAACAATCATAAATTCATTAGTATGTAGCAAAAAGGTTCTGGAGTGGCGACCACGACCTGGAAAACGGAGCTTGGATAGGTTTCAATAAAGTACACCGACGACCTGGTGGTGAGTAGCTGATGCACAATGGCAGCTAAGCTAAGACTGGTGTCCTGTGTCCAGCAATAAACGTCTTTCCAGTTGACGCGTCAATCCACCAGGTCTAACGAGGATTGGTTGGATCAGACAAGATTTTAGTAAGTCTTCTATGATAAGGGTTTCCTTACGATGTGTTCCTTTACCGCAGATGATAAATCATTTGATTCATCATCGTCTTCGCCAAAACCGACACGTCTTCTGCTGGACGATGTCCCAGCCAAGATGTGAAAGCCAATGTCAAACTCAAGACAAGTTAACCTTTTCCATTGGCTGCCCGCACTCTTGACAGAAGCAAGAAGCATTTAATTAGTCACAAATTATAAATACTCACGTTAAATCTCAGTAAATAAGTGCCATTAGGTGTTCCCTCCTTCATGGTGATCATTCCAGTGTTGCTATGTATGTCGAAGTATGGGCTCCTCTGTTCGTACGAAGGTAACCACATGAACCGCTTGTCAGCTAAGTCCCAGTCATCAGGGTCATCAACATACACACGACCAATTTCTGTGTCTGGTGCTTCACCCTGCGAGAAAAAAAAGCATTCATTAGGTTTTACAGGTCTCCAGCGCTCGTTTAGAGATGCGTTTAGAGCTGTTAAATCCTAGGTATAATTGGGACACGATGGGTTGATACTGATGTTTTCTTAATAGAAAAACCCCGTTCCATTTTACCAGGATCGAACCGACCGGCACAGCACACAAAACTACTTTAAAAAAACAATTGCTAATAAAAAAAACAAGATCGTGAAGACTAACAGAACACAAAGACTAAAAATAAATAACTACCAAGAAGTTTGGCTACCAAAAAGTATTAACAAAAAAATAACATTGATAGAGACTTTATTTGTCTCATCCTACCCACAAAGCAATCAAATCATAGAAATATACTGATCCTATAAAATACCCAAATAATATATCTATCAAGTTAGGCCTAGCAATACATACCTATTTAGATATAATCTATTGCCTAGATTTCCTGATTAAGTTTACGAGATCATATAAAATATTATCAATTTTGTTAATGTGTCCGTCCCAAATAATTATTTTATGGACTAAGGCTAACCATGACCTCCTTATAACATTTTTATTTCGATCCAAATTTGGTTTTCGTAAAATATCAACCTTAAAACTAGGTAATAAAGTAGACATTTTACGAATTTCAAATTAAGATATGAAATTAATCGCTATAAGAATGTCATGGTACGGCCTCTGTACGTTTTTTGTGATATAAACTAGTTTGGGGAGAGTGAGGTACGTATTTTACCTATCTGTTCAATTCTCATACATACATACATATCATCAAGCCCGTCTCCAAGTGGGGTAGGCAGAGACTACGGCACGCCAATTGCTTCGATCCAAACAATTCAATACTAATATGATAAATGCGAAAATAGTTATGTCTATCTGTCTGTCGCTTTTTTTTCGGCTAAACGGAGGGAAAACTATGGTATAGATGGTATGGAGGGTACTTTTTATTGTGATAACCAACGTCTACGCGGACAAAGACGCGGGCAACGTCTAGGATGGCATAATTTTATTTATAAAGTTTAAATAGAACCGCGTAATTACAATCTTTCGTCCACTTGACAGCAAATATTGCCACATTCCTTTACCCACTAATCCAAAACTATTTCAACAACAAAATTTAATGAATTTCATATTGTTTTAACCCAATAGATTTTATTAGACAATAAAACGTAGGTATATTTATACCCGTTAACCCTTCGAAGAGTTTCAATAATACCGTTACGAGCTATAACTAATTAAAGCAATTTTATACGGGTCGAATGTACCGAAATGTTAATTTACCAATTCATTTAGTAATTATCTGGGATACAGAAATACGAGTACGAACCACCATTCTGTAGGAGTGTTAACCAATTATTTTAATAATAAGTTATTAAAGAATAAAATTGTTGTTTATTTAAAACAAAACGCTTAAAATGTAGGGCCTACAAATAAGCAAGCCTGGCAAGGAAAGGACCTCGACCTTACAGAAGACCACAGCCGAATAAACTAATGCGATATAAACCAAGAACACGACGTTCTTGGATGTGAACTCGTTTAGAGACGCGTTTTCATATCCCAGGGATACATCATCACAAAATCCAGATATTACAAATTTTGAGTCGACAACACTTAAGCAATACCTCTAGTGTTGCAAGCGTCCAAAGGCTACTTTGGTGCTAGTCCAAAGGCTAGGCTTACCATCAGGCTAGCCGTATGCTTGTTTACCTCTTTAGTAGTAGATATATAAAAAAAACAGACGAAGAAGTACTCAAAAGATCAGTCAATCAAGACACAATTTTTGCTTCAACTAAAGTTCAGCAATTTAGTCTAACACAAGTTTACGTACGCTGTGGAATCTGGGATCAATAATGGAGCTACCAGCAAAATTCTAACTCATTAACAGTTGACGCTTAGTTGAAAAACTAAGCAAATTTGTAATTACTAAGGAATAACTAAATTTTCTAAAGTTTCTACAGAAACTGCTGGCGACAAATCAATTATAGAGAGGCGATAGCTTTTGGTGGAAAGTTTGTATGTGAGAGTTTTGGACACAATCCTCGGTTTAGTGCAGACCGGAGTAAGCCCGTCATTAAAACGAATAAGGAACAAAGGGGGAAGCGTTCACACGGGCGAGTTACTTGACTGATTAGTAAACTTGTGAGCGCTTCGCTGTGGCGAGACTCAAGGAGCTTATGTCTACAACGCTGTATGGGTAAAGGATTAAAGATTGTAGTGTACGGATACAGCGTATATTGAGCTGTTACGCCTTTAGATAAGATTATTGAATTATAAGGAAAGCTTTTTACTTGTAGTTAATGTATTCTTTAGCATTATTAGTTATCAGACTGCATGGTTGGTGCACTAGCTTAGGTGCCGCGTATTGTGGGTTTAATTCACGAAATAAAAAATTGTACACATGAATGCAAAAAAGAAATAATAAAAAATTGAATTGTAAACTTTAGTTGACGCAAAGTATATTTGTTGATGATAAGTCCTTCTTACACAATTGTTCCGAGTTTGGGGGTATTTTATATTCGTTATTATTTTGTATCATTGTAAGTCCCCAGCGACACAGGGTTTGTGCACTAGTGCAGGAGTTGTCATTGAAAAAAAAATGTATTTCAATTTAAGGGTTACCTGCAATATATTCCTTAGAAAAAAATATGAGAAAAATACAGATATTATTTATCTTTCAGTTTTCATTATTTTATTAATTTTGCTGAATCAATGTCCCTAAGGGACGCTTCCGACATCAAAAGTGGACCAAAAATGGCAATAACATCCCTTTTAAATCATCTTAATATATCACGTAGCGTCTAATTGACATCTGTCATGGAGGTTGACAGTTATCGTCGAAGTAACTCTCCTCAAACGACGCACGTACTAAACGCGCGTTTCATCGTATTTGTGGCAAAGTCGCCCCTTCATTAAGAGGCAAGCGGTTTAAGCGAATCTCGGCCTCGTATTAAATAGATTGCAAAGTACATACGTGAAACTCAATTCTTAAATTTTGTAAGCTTAATAAAAATTATATAAAAAGAAAATTGTAGCGTATTTTTTAACGTTTAAAGACTTTTTGCTTTTTCAGCTATAGTGCTGGGGTCCGGTTTCAGAGTAAGTGTTCTCCACTTTACGCGAACTAGTTCATCTTTAAACGATAGTTTACTCACTTTCTTTTTTTGTTGTTGAAACTTATCTTTAAGAACCGCGTTGTTAATGTGATGAACAGAGATTGGAATAAACTAAGTATAAGTTATCAAGCTTTCCGTAAACTTAACATAGTTATTATGTATACTATATTATAGAGGTAAAGTTTGCAAGATTGTGCCGGGGGTAATCTCTAGATCTTTTCTTTATTTTTTACTAATAGAAAGCCACGTTTTTTGTGAGTGTCATAGGCTATATTTTATTGAAAAATACATTACGGGACCCCGATACCACCCGTTCGAAGCCGGAGCGGGCGGCTATGTTAAACTAAATTCTTTCGTAGCAGTTTCGTAGCATCTCAAAGCGTCACCAAAGTAGGCTATTTTGCATTGCTACGTAAGTGTAACAAGTAGGTATCGGAATTATAGAGTATTGATAAGTATTAATAGTATAGAATGTGCAACTGTGTTTACGCACATTTTTGACTGCACGGTTAATTTTGCGGCTTGAGTAAATAGCGATGGGGTGATGAGAGCCCATGTTTTGTATATATTACTTGTTCCGAGTCTGGGTACTGGTACTTTGTATACGTGAATTATTTTCGAGGTTTTCCCAAGAGACTATAGCATGGGGTTCTTCAAGAAAGGAGTTATAAGGTTTTTAAAGGGTCGGCAACGCATGAGTAACACCCCTGGTGTTGCAAACGTCCATAGGCTACGGTAACTGCTTACCATCAGGCGGGCCGTATGCTTGTTTGCCACCATGGTAGTATAAAAAAAACAGAAAAGAAAGAAAAATATAAAACAATGATTAAGTCCCCCGCGACACAGAATGCATTTGTAATTGTCTCAAAAAAAACTAATACATTAATTTGTTCCGATCAGTTGAATAATCTCATCTGTTTGGTTTACTATTATTCTTAACCTGTGTATACAATACTCGTCAGCATAAGACATCACGACACGTCTGCAGCACACATCGACCCACAATAACTTAGAAATCAGGGCAGGGTAGTAAAAAGTGCCTTCCCAACATAATCCCCGTTTATACCTCACGCACCGCACTAAACCCACTTTCATTAAAACCGCTAAATTAACATTTTAATAGCCATATATTATTATAAAACAGGTCATTATCGTAAAGGTTTATAGAGTATCGAATATATAGTTATTTATTCATTGAGGTATGGCGATTGAAACCGCAGAATTAAAGGAAAACAATAGCTTGTGTTGGCGGTAATGGATGTTCTTTGTATTTTGTTATCAGTAGTGTGTTCGTTAGGTAGAAAGTAATATAGTTCAAGATAGGTACGATACTATTTTTTTTTTCTTATTTTTAAAGAAAACAAGACATACTTTTTAACATAACGGTAAACATTAAAAAAAGAACAAAAATTTTGGTGAATTGAGAATCTCTCCTTCTTTAAAGTCGGTTAAAATCGTTTCTCTTCAATGAACACCAGAGACCTATACTCGCATCACACATAGGAACACAACTACATCACTGCGTATAGTTATTTGCCGGCAGTCTTCTGAAAGGTCCTCCCCTATTTAGGCTTGCAAGCTTAGGAGATGCCCTACCTCTCTTCATATAAACTTCTTTATCTAAACTTCCACGACATTAAAGAAGAATAATCACGTCCTTAATACTCTTTTCTTCTTAAATTCTAAAGCATCTATTTTATTTGTCCAACAATTCTTAAAGGTACATTTCATTACATCATTTGTATTCAGAGACGCGTCTTAAAACGACGTGAATTATGAAAATATACGTCTTAAGGCCTTTGCAGACTGCGTATTGTTTTCGTGCGGTTTTGAATCGTCACTATTGAGCATACAAAAGCTTGTACTATTTGGATGATGCCCCAGGTACAACAAGCGTTCATAGGCTACAGTAACAGAATAGTATTCGGTGGGCAGTAAGCTAGTTTGCCACCTAAGTATAAAAAATACAGTGGCTTTATATTTATAAGATATTATTAATAAGTGTCTGGAGTTTGGATATTGGAGGAGTTTACACCCCAAGCCTCATAAAGCAAGTTGAACTTGCTTTTTCTTCGGTCGTTTTGGATTGCCGTTCCATCGGTCTTTACGATTGAGAGAATAAAGAGTATACCTATGTTTGTGCTTATGTTTTTTTACTACATATACACATCGAGATTTAACACCATGACTACTTACTTAATTGGGTAGGAGAGCATAATTTTAAAAAATAACGTCCATAGTAACGTTCCGTTCGATCGCTGTATTGCGCGGTTTGATTTAAGCTAGTGTGGTTAGACCTTTTTACAGTAAACTGCTTTACTGTTCCCATTGTACTATGTTATTACCGATTAGGATGTTTAATGATGAAAATTATGTCTCTAATAAAGTGGCAACACTTAACTTAGATGAGGAATTTAAATAGATAATTTATGTTTTAAAATGTATATTTACGTTGTTTCAAAATGGTGTATCAAGGGTTGTATTGCCTGCCTCGGGTATCGAATTCGACACAGCCGGCACGAAACTGACTTGTGAAAGGCTTGTTGTTTTGTTACCACTATTGTAACTCATACCAAATTGTAAATGGTGTGGTGGCGATTAAAAAGAGTGGTCCGAGTTTCTTGCCAATTCTTCTCGAGCCCTACCCTAGTCAGCGAATTGACCTTAGGAAAAAAGTATGCTGCCATTTATTTTAATGACGTTCATAAGTATCATGAATTTGATCTAAATAAATAAATGAGTTTGACTTTGACTTGAACGATTTGGCAAATTACTTTGTTTATAATAAACAAACTCAAAAACTACTACAACGATATGAAAATTAGTTAATTGAATGTTTAAAACAAATAAAAGCTTATGTTATCCATTAATAACATATATTAATGGGTAACATAAGCTTTTGTTTGTTTTAATAATCACTATTAAAAATCTACGAAAACGATATAAATGTCCACCATATTTTAAAGTGGATTAAACACCTCCCAAACGCCAATCATTGACAACAAACAGCTAAAAAGTAATTATGAGTCAAATTGTTATTACACGTCACTCATCATAATTACAGTGTAAGTATCATAATTAGATTTTGACAATATTCACAAACAGGTGGTAGGACATTGTTAATTGATTTTACCAATAACTACAAAGCGTATGCATGTTCTATTATTTAAATATTATGTTAAGATAACTTATAATAATAATAGCAACCCATATATGTCCCACTGCTGGGCACGGGTCTCCTCTCCTCTATCAAGAGAGAGAGAGGGTTTAGGCCTTAATTCACACACGCTGGCCTAATGCGGGTTGGTGAATCAGACATGTCTTTAGAATTTCTTCTAAGACATGTGGGTTTCCTCACGATGTTTTCCTTCACCGTTAGCAGATGGCGAATCATTTGATTAGTACATATAAATTCCACAAAGTGAAATTTACATTGGTACTGCCCGGGATCGAACTCGCACCTCTTGCGTGCTAGTCGGTTACTTTCCCACTCGGCCACCACCGCCGTAAGATAACTTAAAATTGGAATATTTTTGATGACTGCTTTATGAAGCTTGTAATTTTTGTTTAAGTACGTATATTAATACGATTAGAAGTTTCGATTATAGTAGGTTATTAACTTAGCGTAAAAAAGACCTAAAAGATATTTCTTTTAGTATTACAGCTATCGAATCCATTTTTTTGCTAATAAACACAAAATACATACTTCAACGATCTTCTGTTCATTTGAAGTTACACTAAGCCAATGCCATAAACAACAATCAAGAAGAAATAAAAAAAAACAGTTTGAAATTAGAACAACGGAAAATACCATCCAATACAATTTGCACAGAAGAAAAACAATAAAAAAGTTTTGAAGCAAAGGAAACACAAAACAACGTACGTATAATGCCAATTCATACTCACATAGTACCGCCAACTGTACAATATCTCATTGAAGTAGGTTTCCGGCTGATGCAGCAGAAAACAATTTTGATATTAAATTTTTATTATACACACAATAGTATCTCAATAACAAAAAAAAACATTGGTACTAAAATTTTGACAATCTAAAACGACTAAAATACTGATGTCAAATTAAAACGTCATACAAATATTAATTATAGTACAACAGATTAAAATAACAATAAAATACCACAACAAAAAAACGATTGAAATTGAAAACTAATTACAACAAAAACTACAACACAGATATAGCAAAGAATTCTTAATTTATTATCCTAGTCAAAAAACAAATGATGAGTGATAATCTCGACATTTATTAGAGTAAAAAAAAGAATATGCACTGTTTTTTTTTTTCGATTTGTAAATAGAACGCCAGAACTCCTTTGAAATATTTTACGTAACCTAAACCGATAATATCGAGAATATCAGTTTGCTAACTGTACTGGATGGTGAATTTTAATAAAAAATAAATTTCTACACATAAAATAACAATAACTACGCAAAATTAAACATAACCAGGAAACTAAAAGGCGAGCGATATTAAAAGGTCTACTTGGTGGCTCAAAGGAAAAATGTGATGGTCCCTGAAGGGATCAGAAAAATCTTTTTTGGCCTTTGTCGGTCCACTTTATTCGGAATGTAATAGGCCTTTAAATATGTAGGTAAATATCAAAATCCTTAAACATTCTCATGGCTTATTTACTATTTATGTTATGTAAATTTAATGGCATCTATCCTTTGGCATTTACTTTTATGTGGGTATTCATCCAACTGAAATCATTTGAAAATATTTTGTGTAGTTAAGGCACGATATCTCTATCTTTTGTGGTTAAGTAGAATGGTCACAAAATTATAAGACATATTATTTCAACACGATATTAATGTTATTCACTACTTAAATATAATTTAGTAAATATACTACCTGGCAACTCTACATACATAAATTGCATTGCTATAAAACCAAATATTTAAAAAAAGCATAATCCAAACGTAATTCATAATTCGAATTTTAATAATAAGAGACAATATGTCAACAAGCGTACCTTGTAATTGTAGACAAAGATGTCACTATGTCCAGGTGCCATAGGGTTGTCGTTCTTGTCTCCAATGACCACATGAAGGACGGACACACCTGTCAACCGAGGAGTGCCGGAGTCTGTGATGGCTACTGGGATTCTGTACTCTTTTCTTTGTTCGCGATCGAATGACACGAGCGTTGATAGGATATTGCCTGTTGAAAAAAAAAAAGTGTCATAAAAGCAAATGTACAACAGATTAAAGTATTTTTACTAATTGTTTTTTTTAATATACAAACTCTTATACAATTCTACTTTCACCCATATTTTTTATTATTCTAAAACTACATGACTTGTCACAAAAACACGCAAATTACCACAAAGAGTTTAAATTTTAAACACAACTAAGTATTAAAACACATAACTCTTTGGCAGCACTAGAACAACGCAGTATATCAATTGAAAATGATTTGCAGCCCATTAAACTCACAACTGTCTGATATATAATTTACTTTACCATTAATTAATCAAATGGTGGATACCAAGATTGATCTATGTTTGTAAAACCAATTTAAGTTTTTAATTTTCTAACTTTTAAATGAGTCAAGATAATTTTCTAAGTTGTTTAATTTTATCTTCAGTCTCAGCGAATGACATTAAGGACCAATAACAGACGCCTAAAACGACATATTCATATACTTTTTAAAAAGACTAAGCTTTATAAAAGTACGGCGTATTTATTAGAAAAAAATACAATATGCTTACATTGCATAAAACTAATAAACACAGTTACATTGAAATAATAAACCGTTTGTTAGACACGGTTTATTATTTCAATCTAACTGTGTTACAGAAGCAAAAAAAAATATTTTCAATCGTTCTAAAACTTTGTGAAGGGATTAACACCATTCGAAATTTAAAATCCATACCCAATATAGCAAATATTTTTTTTAAAAATCCACGAAAGCGTTCGAATAATTTAATAAAAAATCTACTTTTCGAACACGTAAACGAAGAGGTCGTATACGAAATTATCAACATGCCAAACAAAATAGCGCGGAGTGAAATTGAATTGGCACTTGCCAAACAAAGTTAGACTTAGGCTTCGCGCCATTTATTGCATGTTAACTACACTAATTGATCGAAACTCGATTTTGGGCGAGTGTCTGAAAATTTCTGGCTGGCTCAAATGGAGGCCACTGAATTGAAATGGAATTGCTCTAAAGACGAATCGAGAAAGTTTTCAGTACGACCTAGGAGAAGTTTAGTGGAATTTGTGTCAATTGGCCCATTGTGAATGGACGCCCAATTTTTTTTAAGTTGTACTTTGTGAATTGGTGGTAAATCAGTTTAACGTTCTAAGTTGTCTTAAAATGTTTATCGGATTGTCAACATTTACACGGTATTATTTCTATAATATGCCTTTTAAAGGTAGGTATTCTTTTTGTATAATTTATTTGGTTAATTTTAGACAATAATATATAGTAAAGAAACAGCTTATTTTAAGCCAACCTTTGGCAGAAGAAAAAAACAATTAATATAAAAAAAAATTAGAACTCCAATATTCCTTTAAAAAAAAGTAAAGCTGCGGGTACTAGGGAAGAATCTGTACCGTCCGTGATTTCTCGAAACAATATTTTTTGTAAATCACACGAATTTTTGAGGGGATCAAACCCAGAACATTTGTACCGTGATAAATCGCGAGGTAAGGCCAGAGATGCAGAAGTGATACATATAATAAATAAAGTGTAGTGATCAAAATACTTGCCTTGTATATGGAACTTGGAGCGAATGTCGAATGAAGCTGATTCGTTCAGAGCAAACGTGAACGGAGGTCCATTCTCCGTGGAGTCGTAGTCTTTCGCAGTCAGCACCACCACTTGACCTGGTGGCTCGTTCTCGTACCATATGACTGGTTGCGTCTGTAGACAGAAAAATATTAAATAAAAGTATTCCGCAATAGGTCCATCGGTAAATAGTTAAGTCTATTGATGCTTGCCTTAACCTTGGACATCACACGCAAAAACTCTGGTGGAACATGCGAGTAATACTCCAGGTATTGGAAGCGTCGATAGACTACGGCAACTTCATGCTACTTCACTTGTTATGGACGCTTACAATAGATGGACATCACTTGCGTGTTGCTGACCCATTTTTGTGCACCAGGGCTTTAAGATGGAATATCCCTTGGATCGAAAAACGTTTCTTTTCAAACGCATCGCTAAATGAGTGCTGGAGACCTGTACTCACATACATTATTTGGCTACGGTATTCTGTAAGGTGGAGGTCCTTCCTCAGTCGAGCTTGCTCGCTAGTATGGTGCCCTATCTCTTTAAAAAAAAAACGCATCCCTAAATGAGCACTGGATACCAGTACTCACAAAACCTACACCGCTGGCAAATGGTACTTGTAAACAGTTGCCTAAACACTAACGATAACAGAACTTAGTGCCGACTTTTGAACATTGCCGACTTTCGCACATTGCCGACTTATGCAAAATTCAATACAGGTAATAGCGCAGTGCTGACTTTTGCAATGCTATATTTTTCTTAAGAGAATTTTCTTGTTCTAAAGAAAATTTTCTGATCAACCAATGACCGTCATTTACCTACAATTTTTACAACACTCTTATTCGATACTTACGTATGTATTTATGCATAATTTTACAGAAATGCTTCCGATATCTTATGAGCCCTCCGAATATTAAATGGCCGAATAAATTTTCTTACATTATTTCTTACGGTAAGATTTTGTTAAACCAAAATGCGGCGTAATACTTTTGAAGCTCAAATTACGTTATAGCTCCGGCGATAGTCTCATACCAGGTAACTGAAATTTTGTAAAATAGCAATGCATTATGTCCCACTATTGGGCTTGGGTCCCTTCTGTATCAAGAGAACAAAGAAAGTTTAGGTTTTCCCACGATGTTTACATACGCATTAAAAATTAACTTTCTAATAAAAATGTTGTACGAATTTTGAATGGTATGATGTAAAATATTATTAATCGAATAATTATGTCAATGTCAAAAACAAAATCAAAAATTTTGAGGGTAGGGTAGAATTTATCATGTGCAAAATGTAGAATGTTTTTCAATATTTCGATATTGTACATTATTTTATTTACCTATCCATTTAAAATAGTTAGCGAAATATTTGTACAAATTGTGAAAGATAAAAACATATCCTTACTAATATTATAAATGTGAAAGTTTGTAAGAATGGATGGATGGATGTTTGTTACTCTTTCACGGAAAAAGTACTGAACGGATCTGGACGAAATTTGGCACCGAGATAGATTATGGTCTGGAATTATACATAGGCTACTTTTTGCAGCGATAACCGACATCCACGCGGGCGGTGCCGCGGGCAACAGCTAGTATTCTATAAAATTATTTTGTTGTTAAGCTCCTAACGTAAGTATCGAATACATGTATTATGCATAATATAATTTTCATTTTGTATAAAAAATGCCTGTTATTTTAACATTACAAACAGATTTCAATTTCGTTTATTTGTAAAGATTACAGTCAAAAATTCTCGATTCAATATAAAACAAGGAAAATTCCGGTACATTAACCGTGGTGTCCACATCACATGACCATTCTATCCCGCGCTCATGTTAGAGCTCTCAGGGCGACCGTTTGAATCTCCGGAATGGAAATTAAGAAACCCCTTTCCCAAAACAGGAGCAAAGGATCGTTCGCAGAAGAAATTGAACACCCATAGGTAGTAATTTGAATAAAAAATTGACAACAGTGCCTTAGCGGTGGAGAGAGTATCTTTAAGTAATATGAGAGGGTAAGGAAATATACATTTTGTTTTTTATTCTGGTCGTTGGATTTAGAAATGATTTGGGATGTGAGGAACATATTTGAGCAGTTTCATTTGTGAGATGGAACCATATCTACTGCTTTCAGGCTTTGTATCGTGAGATGTACTCGTGATGAGTCAGAAGGGTATCAAATCCGTACATGTTCTATCCAAATCTATCTCATTCCAACATAACAGTCTATCTCTTTCTACTACGAATACTTGACTGCACTATTACAGTTATGATTTTAAAGCTCTGGGTCTCTGGGACCCACACGCGTCACACAAATATACCTTCTAAATAAAAATCATTACCCTATTCATATTAACCTGTCTGCCAAATGAAAAAATAAAACAAAAATAGATAATAATTACGCACAAGCTTCTACCCGCGGCTTCGCGTAATTTCTCTAACGAATCTTTTTATTTGAAAAATTAAATTATAGCCTATATAAAGTATAATATTGTAAAGTAACATTAAAATCCGTCAAGCCGTTATAGCGATACCGGATAACAAACATACATTCATACAAACTTTCTCATCTACACTAATATTATAAAGCTGAAGAGTTTGTTTGGTTGAACGCGCTAATCTCCGAAAGTACTGTTTCGAATAGAAAATATATTTTTTTGTTGAGTAAGAGTAATATCACGCTATGATCAAAAGGAGCGGAGCAGTAGTGAGATATATTGCAAAATCGGGAAAAATTCCAAATTACCACGCGGACTAAGTCGCGGGCGACTTCTAGTTTTTAATATTAATAGATTTAATTGGCCTTTAATACTTTTGACAGGTCCGTAAGACCATGGCTTTATTTCTATGACACAATAAACACTAATAGCTAACACAGACCATTTTATTTCATTAATTAACATTACTGCATCCCAGTTTTAATGTCCTGCAGTATAACCACGCAATAAACTTAACCTTACTTAACCTTTACAGTCTATAAAATTAATCTGAAAGATCTATCTGCGTTTAACTATTGGCAGAACGCAGAAGTCATGTTGTCTCTTTCTTCTATATTTTTTTGTGTCGGACCTCTCTTTCATCCTTAAGTTAAATACATAGCAGTATTTCCATTGTTTTTTTTTGGTGTGTGGCTAACACGAAAAACAACTCTGATAATTTGACTTTCAGTTAGTTTCGGCGACATTTGTGCTTGTTTTAGTTCAAATATTTCGCTTTATTTTATTTTAAAGTTGTCTTGCATCTCTTATGTATGAGTCTTACGTATTTCGACCATCAGGCTATGAACTTTGGACGCTTGTTTTTGTGCTATGGGTAACACTGAGCTAAGAAAACCGTTATTTTAAATAATCTCTTCTTTAAATGAGCAGCGGCACTCTATAATCACACACAGGAACAAAACTTGTGCAAAAATTTTAAATTGATAATATGCGAGTGAGAGGCATTTTCGACAATATATTGGATCTGACAGCTGCAACCGCCAGCAATGGCGGACAATGTCAGTTACGCAAAATGTCAGATTTAAATTTAGAACGCAAATAAAACAATATTTAACGTCTACGTAACAAAAATATGACTTCGACAGTGTTATTGAGAATCTGTTTAATAGTCCACGTCTTATAAATAAAAATAAACGTGTCCCGGATAAAGCTTATACAGCAACCCGTGTCAAAGGGATTTTCGGTGACAGACAAACATACACGTAAAATAAAGCGTCAAATTTACATAATATAATGTAACGGTGCGCGTTCAAGGAGGTACTGATTTATTGCCAATATGGAAAGGTACTTGTATAAAATAAGAATAAAAACGTGAGCATCGCATGAGATAATTGAAATTTTGGAGAATATATTTTCATGGCGTGCAAAGATGTAGTAACTGAGTTGGGAAGTAACTTGTACACATGAGGTGTAAGTTTGATTCGGTGCCAGTTTCAATGTCAAGAAATCATCGTAAATTTACATGTCTTAGAAGAGATTCTAATTGCATGTACATATGTATGTGGGTTAAGGCATAAACATAAGGTTCTCAATATTTACGTGCCTCATAAATTACTGACGAAAACAAGCCTTATTTTGTGTCAGTCTTTATAAAAAAAATGGGGGGAGTCCGCAAATTAAAATATTGCCCATTTAAAATCATAACATAGCCTTTTTATCCAATAGGGTAGCACATTTACCTGTCGTAGGATAGGTACATTTGCTACCCTTGTTACTTAATACAAAAATTTAATTACTTTCTACATAAACATTAAAATATCAATTTCAAAACGAATCAAATTCGAAAATGGAATCCTAGATATAAAAAAAACCGTCTTGTTCCGACAATTTAAGAAACAAAAACCGACACAAAAAATATCAGGTTCCCTCCACACATTAGTCATCCATCCGTAAGCCACAGATTATGCTTACTAATGTACATTATCGGCAAATGAATAAATGCTGACAAGCGGGACCTCGTTCGTCGACCAAATGATTGTGCCGTAGAAGATAACGCTCCGGTCTTAATCCGGCATTCAAGAGCGATCATCCGGGTTGGATGCCCGAATTTGAAATGAGCCTGAATCTCGGTCAGAGCTAGAATATGAAAATCTAGGATGTTTGCGGTCAAGAAAATTAGGTTTTGGTAACGGAGTTTGTAAAGTTATTTATTACACTAAATACCTATTTTTTTAAATGGCAATAGAATAATTTCGCCTAATATTATTGCACGATCCAATTTTTTTTTAAATACAATTCCCGCACTGCACCTCAAATGAATGGTTGTAAATTCCCCTACAACACAGTGCTTGATCCCTATTAGGAGAATTCATTTTTTAAATTAGCGAAAAAAAGAAAATGAAAATTCTAACTTTTTTTTGATATGGTTTTGTAATTGACATGAGTCAGTAACCCACTTTATGGTAAGTATAATGCTTCATGTTGATACAAAGCAATTCAATACTAGAATTATAGGCAAATATAAGAGCATACGATTATTGTTTCCTCGTTTTAGACAGTGATGTTAATCGAACTATTAGCCTAAATAAACCCTACTTTGACCTATACAAACATATCCCAAAAAGAATCTAGTTCTAAAAACCGAATAAGATTCAACTCTACAGTGATTGTTGAGAACTAAAAAAATATAATTGTAGAAAACTAACTTAGTGTTTTGTTTGTCCAAGAAATGGATCTCATTATTCAGGACGGATAAAAATCTTTAGCAATATACGATGAATAATAAGAGAAAATAATAGATAAGTATAAAATCTATGTTTAACCTTAGGGTCTTTTATGGATTGAGCTTATTTGTTAAATAAATAAGCAAATATTTACACGCAAGTGGAGACGCGCTTCCAACATCCAAATAAAAGTGGTATGAACACGGAAAATGCAATATTTTACGTGTGCCCTGTTAGCTGTCATTTGCTTTGGTGAAACCATAAACTACAAATTTAGTTGGCCCTACGCGATTGCATCGAATGCTTTAGTACGTTAACTTTAAAATGTTATTTCATACTCACTTAATACATAATTAAATAAGTATGAAACATTTATAAGACTTTATGCACCCATCTCGGTTGACGTTGTCATAAAAAATACGACGTTTTGTTTTGTAAAATTGTGCGCGTTTCAATGGTAAAAATTCGAAATTTGAATCGAAAATAAGCCACGAATTATAGCGCTAATTGTGACTTACTACTTATTGCTAAATAAAAATGTTATTTATTTCTTTATAGATACTTCAAAACATAAATAACTGTTTTAATATTGTCTCAATATTCATTTATTAATGATGACAGATGACGTTATAATTCAGAAGGATTATTTATATGACGCGTGTGCTAGAGAACGTAATATTTACAAGTAAGAAAGAGATAGACTGTTATGTTAGAATGAAATAGATTTGTTCAATGTGCTTGTAAGTTCTACATTATTTTAAGACCATAAATTCACGAGTACAAAGAATGAAAAATATCGCTAGAAGAGGTGAAAAGGTTTTTATCGCATTTGTTTTCAGAACGGCATTATGAAACTTTAATGTAACATGACTGTTCTACGTTCGGTGTGTGAATTTTAGATGAAAAAGAAGTACGTGTGATTTACATTATGAATAATATAGAATATTGTAAGGGTAATTGGTGGTAAAAGTTCTAATAGACGTACTTACTACTACTACTATGCAAATATATAAAGATTTAAAATTGTTATTCGGCTACTACGTAGACATACCTACAGGATATATTCGTATACGATTTAGTAGAAAATATACATAAAGGTATATGGATAAGATTGGCGCAAGATAGCGTCAAATAGCGTATAATGTAAAAAATAAGAATAAAACAGAAAGCTGAGAAAGATGATGATTGGGAAAACTAACAGGCCATCTGATCCCAAATTAAGCAAAGCCTGTATTAAGGCAAACAGAAAACTATAAGGAATCATATAAGATTTCCAAACACACACACATGAGAAAGATGATCGAACCCTTCGACTTAGCACAGTCCAACATACTAGCCAGAATAAAACAAGATATTGTCCTATCTAAAACATGACAATATATTTTTTTTAATTTATTGTAAACACTAATAGTGCGCAACAGCAAGCGATTAAATCAAATGTACTAAAATGTTCTATAACGCCACGAGGTGGCGGCGCGACTTTGCCGAGCGACGAGCGGCAGCGGTGAGCGACAAGCGGCAGCGGCGAGCGACGAGCGGCAGCGGCGAGCGGCGCGTCGCGCGGTGGCAACAAATGTACGCGCGATGCCATGCCACGAAACAGAGCGATGCGGGCAGCGGTAACGTGGTGACGAACTAGGCGGCGCGACTCGTAACGCTGTCAGAGTTCGCTTACACTCGCCTCTACCGCCAAAAGTCGTGGCCAGGCTGTATGCCTACATTTTTCCGTATACCTACATACTAAAACTCCGTTACAGTACGAACGTTTACCATTGATGGCTAGATAGTATTTTATCCAAAGCAATTATTTTAAATTGCTCCACAAAACTTACTGAACAGTCTTAAAACGTAAAATAGTACATTCTTTATTTATTGTAATTGAAGTTTTCGATACTTAAGTAAATTACGACGCAAAAACTTTACTCTATATTAAGTAACTAGGGGTCGCCCGCGACTTCGTTCGCGTGGTAATTTGGAATATTTTCCCCGATTTTACAACATATCTCACTACTGCTCTACTAGTAATAAATAATTAGATTTTCCGATATACTTTGCCTGTCTTACAAAAGTCAACAGCTAAATACCTACACATAAAAGTGTGGTTGAGTTCCTGTAAGTTAAATACCTGCTTTTTTATACTACTTGGGTGGCAAGCAAACATGCGGCCCGCCTGGTGTTAAGCAGTTACCACAGCCTATAGACGCTTGCAGTACTAAAGGTATCGCTTGCCGACCCAAAAATTTCAACACCAGGGTTTAATGATAACGTGTCCCTGGAATTGGGTAACGTTTCTTAAATGAGCGCTGGAAAGTACTCACACACAGAAACTTAACTACACCTGTATGTGGTCACTTGGCTGTAGTATTTTAGACCAACAAAAAATAGATCAATAGGCCCGTTAAAAAAAGGCACTTTGCACTAGAATTAACAGTATTTTATACTTCTTAGTGAAGCTGCTGTTAAGTATTGTATTCGCGTAACTATTAACCTTACTACTGTATTTTAGTTCAAAGTTTTAACAACATGTTTAAATTTTATTACTAAGAATTTTAATTACCTATGTACTGTTTCTATCTATCGAATGTCTATTCTAAAATTACGATCTACATCTTGAGTTTATACATTGTTTTTGAATTTCTACTATGTAGTAGAAATTTAAAGGCATTTCTACCTATATAAGAGAGGTAGGTAGGACACCATGCTATTAGGCAAGCCTTACTGGGGTGGTGACAAATGCCACCACCCTATTCCATCCCCAGGGTGCCGTGTGTCGACTAAGGGAGTATGTCAGGCAGACAATATCCACTGCAAGAGAGGGAAAACTCAAAACAAAACCCTATACCAACCCGTTTGGCCAGCTTTGTATGGCTAATATCCCTCCAAGTGTATGGAGGATACTCGTGCTTAACATTGAGACGTTTATGGGTTGAGATGATGACTATAGTACTACGTAATTTATATCAATACGTGGAATTCCTCGATGTCCAGCAGTTGACATCAGCTAAAAAAAATAATAGATCTAGGTACTTACATTAGTCAAAAATGGCGCGTTGTCGTTAATATCCGTCAGCTCCAATATCACTTCAGTAGTAGACCTTAGACTATCAGATCCTAGTCTTCCACCATGGTCAGCAGCCATAATCAGGATCTGCCACTTGGTGAAGCCTAGAGGCTGGTCCCTGTCTAAGGGTTTAGTGAGTCGGAGACAGCCGTCGTTATCGATTTGGAGGAATTCTTTCTGTTCGTGTTTGACCAGGGAGTAGACTATGTTCTGAGGTGCATTCCGGTCTTTGATGTCAGGGTCGTAAGCTTCAACCTGGCGGAAATAAATTAAAAGTTTTACATTAAGAATCCGCAGATATTTAAGATTTTTTTAGATCACAGCGTGAAACTTATGAAGGTCGATGTAAAATTTTTAATGACGTGTCAACTAATTTGCTGCCAGATTCCCTGAGTAAATAAACCGTTTACTCTTCGAGAAAATGTAGACATTTTCAACTGTTGAACTCTATGCTGATACTCAATAACTGCAATTTTCTAATAAAACATCCAATAATTAACACTTCGCCTGACCCTGGACTCGAACCTAGGACTTGACGATTGGCCGCAAATACAAGCACAAACTAATTAATGCCAACAAACAAAAATATCATAATCTAAATTTCTATTTTAAATATTTATATTTAATTTAGAATTATCATCGATTTTTTAAGTAATTATTGTCACCAGATATTATAATTGTGTTGTCAAAATTCATTCAAAATAAATTTTCTTTCTTTCTTTCTAAAAATGTTAAAAATAAACTTACTTTCACAATACACCCTTCATATAACTTCTCTTCTTCAATAGTCTTGGTATAATTAGCTAAGAACACAGGTGGATTGTCATTTAAATTCTCAATATTGATGATGACTTTAGCGTAGTCTTCGTAAATGCCGTCGAATGCTCTGACGTCCAAGCTATAGCTGGTGATGTTCTCGTAGTCCAGTTCGTTGTTGACGCGGATCTCACCAGTGAAGTTACGGATTACGAAAGCATCGTAGGTGTTGCCGGCGACAATGCTATAGGTAACCACGGAAGCTGTAAATAAATAAACAGTTTATTCAGTAGCCTAAAAACCTATAATACACAATATTGACCAAAATCTGTATCTATTTTTTGCACAACCGGGAATCGATCCTGAGATCTAGTGATGAGCAGATGCACTAAACTATTACAAGACCATCGAGACTATAACCACAAAACAACACTCAAAGCAATATTGTAAAATATAAAACACATTTGCATACAAAATTATAAACATAAACTTCAATGTTGAACACAAATATCAAATGTATCTGACTGTATCTGAATGTACAAAGCCCACAATATCCTCTTCAAATGGCAAAATTATCAACAACAAACCTGTATCGTTATCCAAAGCGCTGACAACGGTGACCAGCTCATTGATATTCGCATTCTCAGCTATAGACTCTGCTACATAAGTATCTTGAGTAAAATGTGGAGGATTATCGTTCTTATCAGCTATTTCAATAAGGAACACTTGTTGACCAGCGTTATGTTTACCAGGAATCAATGCAGATTCAGAATTATCAGTGGCAATAATTTTGATATTGTAGAAACTTCTTTCTTCTCTATCAAACATTTTTAGTGTAGTAATATTGCCGGTAATACTGTCGATAGTGAAAGGATCTGATGGGTCACCGAGTTCATAAGTGATTTGGTTGTTTGCTGAAGTACCATCCGCATCAAATGCTCGGACTTGCATTACTGGAGTGCCTGGATTTTCATTTTCTAGGACACTGCCTGATCTAATTTCGCTGAATATAGGTATGTTGTCGTTCACATCTTCAACTTCTATTTGGATTATCGTTTCTGCTGCTAGTTTGTAATTGTTCTGTGGAGAAATTTGAATATTTTAATTATTGTTACAAAAAGTAATAATCCAAACTAATAATTACATATTTGGTTTTACAGTTTAAGCTTGCTCAACTTATTGTAAGATTCCAATGATGTTGTTCCTTCGAGTCTAAATTATGTGTATTTATAGGTATTTTGTGACTTCAATGTTTGTAAAACCCCCACAATACAGGGATTATTCCTGACACTGCGTGGGTTAGGAACACGAGGCATGCACGCAATCATGTCAGTCCATAAATAAGACTTTATATACCATAATGGACTATATACCAGATTGGCGATTTTATAAAATCACCAATTCGGGTAAACTCAATTCTCTTTGGTGCTAAGCAAGCATACGGCCTGCCTGATAGTAAGCAAATACCGCAATGCCAGGGCTATCACTCGCCTTTTGCCGACATAACAATTTTAACACCAGGGTTTTGAGATGGAATAACTATCCCTGGGATTGAAAATCGTTTCTTTAATCACACATTCCAAAATAATCACTGGAGACCTGTATTCAAGCACAGGATCACAACTACTGTATGTATTTATTAAGCTGTAGTGTTATGTAAGTTGGAGGTCATTCCCCAGTCGCGCTTGTTCGCTTGTGTAGTGTCCTACATCTCAAACAAGGCTTAAATTCTCACTTATTTATTCAATTCAGCCCTTTATCATGACATCAGCTCACAATTGACGCGTTTTAATTTACCAATTTATAAATTTCGATTAAGCTTTTATTCATCATCAACAATAGATGATAATAACTTTTGGAGTTCGGTGTTGTTTAATTACTTACTTTGTTAACTGTTAATAAGTTTAAAACATTACAAAATAATAGAACCCTATGGCCCATATATGTCGCTTATCGGGGCTTTTTAGCTTTCTTAATAGAGAAGAGGGTCTCCTTCTCTCTATCAAGAAAGTTAAATCCACACTGCTAGCCTATTGCTGGTTGTGGATCAATAATGTAATTGGAATATCTTGATAAATATATAAGATTCCTCACAATGTTTTCTTTCACCGTTAGCAGATGGTGAATCATTTGATTCATCATTACACCTGAAAGGCGTCAAGTGCTGGACATAAAACACCCCAAGAATTTTAACAGCTTTCGGTTCTGTGCTGACCTTTACTAGGCCGTGGGTCCACCGTGTTAAAGGCATTATTTGACTGCCTTGGTGGTCCAGTGGCTGCAGTATGCGCTTGCTGTGCACGAGATTCGATTCCCACATAGGACAAAACTTTGTGTGACCCACAAAGAGTTGTTCTAAGTCTGGGTGTAATTTCTGTCCGTTAATTGTATGATCGTAAAGTCCCCCGCGACACAGAACTTATTCTCTAGTGCGGGAGCTGGCTTTAAAAAAAAATGCCCTTTAATCATTCGATAAGTACGTATAAATTCGACAAAGTGATATTCATATTGGTACCAGTCGGGGGATTGAACCTTACACTTCACATGTTACAAGTCGGTTACTTTCCCACTAGGCTACTGCCGCTTTAAATATTTAACTGCACGGTTAATTCAGTCGTTTAAGTGATTACTACTTACTGCGCGGCGTGTTGTGGGTACTATGTCCACACGGGACTAAAATTGTGTAAAATTTAATCCAATGGTTGTCTTGAGTCTGAATGCCCTTTTTTAATTTATTTTTTTAATAAAAAGACTCCCGCACTAGAGAACAAGGTCTGTGTCGCGGGGGACTTTACATACAATTAACGGACACAAATCACACCCAGACTCAGAACAACTCTTTGCGGGTCACAGTTTTGTCCTGTATGGGAATCGAACCCACAACCTCGTGCACAGCAGGTGCATACTGCGGCCACTGGACCACCAAGACAGTCTTTGTTGCAGTTAATTGTATTTTGTATGTTATTTATGGAGTCACAGGCTTTGTTATTTTTATATACCAACAAGCATACGGCCTGCCTGAAGGTAAGCAGTTACCGTAGTTTATAGACGCTTGCAACACCGGGGGTATCACTCGTTGCCGACCCTTTACAAACCTTATAACTCCTTTCTTGAAGAACCCCACACTATAGTCTCTCGGGAAATCCTTGGGCAGGTTGTTTGCATGAGTTGTCATTTAAAAAAACATTTTTTTTTAAATATTTTCTTACCTGTATTCTGACGGTGAGTGTATAGTCAGTAATCTTCTCATAATCCAAATGGTTTCCAAGTTTGATATAAGCTACTTCTGCTTCAGGCTCTAATACAAAAGTGTGCCATTTGTTTGTTTGTTCTGTTTGACCTTGAACTAACTCAAATTGAAGTTTCTTTTCTTCGGCGATATTTGACCTGTTGATTGATCAAAATGTGTCAGTATTTTTTATGGTTTATGAAATAGCAAATCTTTAATACTAATTAAGTTTACGAAATTCTCACAGTCGGCAATTCGAAAGGAAGACCCGGGTATTGAACTTTGGACCTCATGATCAGCAGTCACACTGGCCACTAGACCAACGCGGAAGTTGATATAACAGTGGTGTAAAGGCAATAGACAGACAAACAGAGTGCCTCTTTTAGTTAGGAGGATATAGGAGAATAAACTTTAATGTATAGAGTTTCTTGTCAATTTTTCTCGTGGCTTGACCCTTGTCAGCGTCATACTACCAAGGAGGCAAACAATCATACGGCCCGCCTGATGGTATGTAGTTACCGTAGCCTATGGACGCTTGCAACACCAGGGGTATCAGTCGCGCGTTGCCGCCCCTTTAAAAACCTCCTATCTTAAAGAGCCCCATGCTTTAGTCTTTAGGGCAAAACCCCGGAAGGTAGCTCACTATCAACCGTACAGTACGACATGTTTGAAGTTTATTTTTAACGTTCATAAGTATCATGCATTTGATCTAAATGATTTTCAATAAAACGTATTAATACTTACACAGCTCTCACAGTCGCTATCGGCGTATTGAAATCCGAGTAATTTTCTTTTAATCTTATCGGTTCATCAGGAACTTCTATGAACGATGGGCTTTTCTTATTAGATTCCACGACTTGGATGTCTAAAGTTATTGAACTTTGCTGCGATGGATTACCCATGTCTTTCACTATCGCGCTCAGTTTAAATTTATACCCTGGTGCTTTCTGTTCAAACAAAAAGTAGTAATTTAGCATGTTTTACTTAGAAAAGTGTTCTATTTAGAATATGTAATTGAAAGTGAACATTTATAGTGAAAAATGAAGGATCAAATTAAAAATGTAAGCTTAAAACTAAATCTACGTAAATAAAAAGGAATTATGAGTGGTATGCAGTTAGGATTAATTAAGTGCAAAATAGTAAAAAAAATAACAAAGAAGTAGTTCGTTTTGAATATTTTACTCAGGAATATAATAGCAACCAATATACCGCTGCTAGGCACGGATCTCTTGTTCTTTATCATCAGAAGAGCAAAGAGGGTTCAGGCCTTAATCCATAAACACTAGTGGATTTAACTTAGTATTTTGAAACTACTAAGACTAACTGTAAACAAAATACTGAAAGCGATAGTAAAGAAATAATAAACAATAATAATAAAAACAATGTTACTCACATCAATAGTTTTATTCAAAAATATGACTCCGTTGTCAGGGTCTATATTAAAATAAGCCTGATCAGGTGAATTGGAGTCGAGACTGTAGTGGACTATGGAATTGTTCCCGTCGTCTATGTCCGTCGCTGATATCCTCATCACCTCCCGCCCGTATGGAAGATCTTGAGGAACTGACTCCGAATACGACTGTACAATAAATATAGTCTTAATAACTCATATCGACAAAAAAATTGCTTTAATGTCAGTGATTATTTTTCAGAATACGAAAAACATTGGTACTTCTTCAGTGGAACCTTGACAAAATAAAAGATCACATAGTATAGTTTCAATAATACCTGGATTATCATTAGACATGTCCTACGCGAAGCATGCCCGAAGCTTAGAGAAAGTTTTTTTCCAAAATAATTATAATCGTGCAGTGTGATAAAATGCGCCTAGGGGGAAAGAGCAGCCTAGCTAAAGAAAACACACCAACTACAAATGTGCAAAGAAAGTGTATTTGAAACACGAAACACATAAAATTATTACCAATAACGCCTTGAGCGGCGGCTTATGGTCCTAAATCAGACATGCAGCAAACATGCAAGTAGAGAAATAGAATATTTTCAAAAATAAATCGATCGATACCATAGCTTTAATAATAATCTAAATTCTAAATCAACTCTCAAGGTGGGCCATGGTAACAATCGAATTAATATACATATTATACAAGTTATAATTGCAAGTTTATGACAATTTTTTGTGCGGAACTCTCTCGTTTTGTGAAATTCTCTCATTTGGACAAACCTTCCAAACATCTCCACGGAAGACCTTTGAAAAACAGGCAAGCGTTAGTATAATCTGCGCCACGTTTTGAGGCTAGTGAACGAATGTATAATTAGTCACAATTCAGAGGGAATAACAAGTTAGGTAATATAGTATTGGAAATGATTTTGGGAATAGGATTTCAAAAGACAATTTACAATTAGTAATAGAAAACAAAATAACGATAACAGAAATAGGAATAGGAAATCAGAAATCTTAACTGAGGAACACAATTAAATTCTATGTATAGGATTACTTTCACATATGAAAAGCAATCTTATAAAAGAGATGTCGAAGGTCAGAAAAATAATGTTGGATATGGCAGTTTCACACGGTGACAAACTACTGAATCGCATACGATTTAAGCCGCCTGAACAGACTTTCAATCAAATTGAAGCAACAAAAATCGATTCAATAAAAGTTAGCCACCTTTCAATTTTGGTTGATTCAGGTCTTGTTGAAAGTTATTCGACTTCTCAGAACCTGTCGAATGTTCAAATCGAGTGCATATATTTAATTAACACTCTCTTAATCTATATGAAATCAATTTTAATTACTTTCCGAACGTGTTCATTCAAATTCATAATTTTTTGATAAGATTTTGGTCAACTAAAATTGAACCGCGTGAACTTGCTATTAGCATCCAGCTTGCCTTCCAATATTGTTCGTTGAAGTTTAAAACTTTGTCACTTCTAAGATAACATTGATTTGAAAATTTATACTTACAACTTTGTCGAAAACAGGTGGATTATCATTGATGTCTTCTATAAGAATCTTGATGGTACAGGCATCGTCTAGCTGCGGTTGGCCGTTGTCTGATGCTCGTACGGTAATGTAAGCTTCTTTCTCTCTGGACGGTTCGTCGTGATCAAACATCTGTATCATAACAGGAATTTTAGAAAATTCTACTTCAATCAATTTGATGATAATTGTTTTTTACCTACCTTGTTTCCAAACGGATTGGCTTTTTAACAGTATATATTGATTATTTACATGAAATTACTAAAATACACCATCGCTCGCACGGGTCTTAATCACATTAAAATCATGATAATTAATTTATATAGGCCACACTGTGACACTTACGAAGGTCGATGAAAAATACCTAAATGAGATGTCA
Source organism: Trisateles emortualis (assembly GCA_947095525.1). Lineage (NCBI taxonomy): Eukaryota > Metazoa > Arthropoda > Insecta > Lepidoptera > Erebidae > Trisateles > Trisateles emortualis. The sequence goes on along the minus strand of OX352749.1, from coordinate 10,242,323 downwards.
GCTAATTTGCCTACGGCCGGATTCCTAAGAAAAATACCGTTAAGAAGCTCAGGCATCTTCAATCGCTAGATAATTACAATTTAATATGTGATTCATTTGTGATAACTCAAGCAGTTACCATAGCCTATGGACACTTGCAACTCCAGAAGTATCGCGCGTTGCCGACCATTTTAAAATTGACGAGAATCAGATAACAAAATCATTATAAATCAGTAAATAAAATATGGTATACTAACATAGGCTGTAGTAATTCTCCCTGTCTCAGGATCGACGTGGAACCTCTCCTTCTCGCCAGGTGTGGTGACGAACTTGTACGTTACCGTACCACCCATTTCAGGTGGATCCCGGTCTTCTGCATGTATCTAGAACATAGAATTGGATTAGAATTTGACTTTATACTCGTAATAATAGAGAATCCATATTCTGCAAGGGTGTCTTCTTCTTTTTGAAGAGAGCTAATATGCCTCATTGAGGCTAGATGCACCAATAAAGCAGATTTTATAGCATCATCGTCTTTTACCCAAGAAAAATCCAGACTCCATGCTGCTAATAAGAATTTTCTAACAGAAATCCTTAATAACACTTTGCTGCTTGATAACAGTTTCAACATAAAAATGAAATCCTGTAGGTAGGTGCTTCACGACCAGCTAATCTATACTCACGGACAACTACAGCAGTATTATTAAATATTTTTAGCATTTTTGCTATGCAATCAGCTCAAATATACTTAAATATTAAAGCAATGTGGAAAAAGACGAGCCCGGAGCAGGACTCGAACCTGCGCCTCTCGGGTTCCGGCCCAGCGCACTACCAACTGTGCCATCCGAGCTCCTACTCGAGTTCGAATTTGTCCACTGCTTGTTTACGTCTTGGAGTGACGTCTGACGTTTCGAGTCCTGCTCCGGGCTCGTCTATTTCCACATTGCTTTAATATTTAACTACATCAGTATGTGTAATATTATCTCTGGTCTTTTATAAGGTCCTTCCCCGGTTGGGCTTTGCTAGCTTGTAATATAACGTTTAATAATAATAGTAAGCAGAACCTGTACCATGGAAACCAGACAACTGGTGAACAAACTTTTACTAAATACATATATTATAGATAAATTACACCCAGGTACAACAAAAAATGGTGCTCATCTTACAAAGATTTGTTCTGGGTGGGAATCGAACCTACGCCTTCTAGATTAGCAGTGGTCACTAACCACTATACCGACAGGCTAGTCAAAATCTTAATCTATTGTAGAAGTTTATTGTTAGACTGGCATTTACTTTATCAAGAATGTTCCTGCAGTAGTGCTATGACGTCCTAATAGCAATTTATTTTCCATCTTAATTAAAATGATAACCATAAATCTAACCTAACTAATAATAATAACATTTTTGGGACCACTTACACACCGCTGCCATCTGATCCTAAAATAGACAGAGCCTGTACTATGGCAAACAGACAACTGATAAACATACTTACATAATTCTAAATACATAAATATTACAGATAAATTACACCCAAGCTCAGAACAAACATTTATGCTCATCACACAAAGATTTGTCCTGGGTGGGAATCGAACCCACGACCGAGTCGAATAGATTTGTAATTTTACGAATTCTATATTACGATCCTAAATAAATCGCTGTACATTTCATGATACAGCCCCAGGTCTAGACCAAATCCAGTTTAACTAACAAAGTCAAAGATAAACCAATGCTTTGTCTAATCAAATGAACGGTTCTCTGTTTTAGACTGACAAGTTTTCAGACCAATTTTCAGACAATACAGGCAGACAAATGAATGATAAAGGTTACCTAGTAATTAATTTATATAGTCCGGAGATGACGGGTTAAGAATACAAATGTTACCCCATCCCGAGATATTTCATCCCGAGGATGTCGTAATAGTCGAATATGGGAGTGAGTCAGGCAGACAATATCCACTGCAAGAGGATAACTCGAAACAAAACCCTATACCAACCCGTCTGGCCAGTGTGGTGTAATAGGCTAATAATAATATCTCTTCAAATATATGGAGGAGACCCGTGCCCAGCAGTGGGACGTCTATGGGTTGGGATGCTGATGAATTTAAATAGAGTTTCGCAATAATTGAAATATTTATTTATGTTACGCATTTTCTTATTAAATGAAGAATTAAAATAACACAAGAAGTTAAGAAAATTGTTGAGGAAAGGGAAGTTATAACTTGTCTTTAAATTTTGTGAATCGGCTTTACCTGTTACTTTTCAATTAAAAAAAAATAGCACTACAGCTGTCAGAATACAGCATGTAGTGTTGTCTTTATCTAATCTTTGGATTGCCGTCCAATCCACTACTGAAGAGAGATCAGGCATAACCTCGGGCACTTACTCGTACTGTGACTTTCTTGACAGAAAATCCCAATATTTATTTTTGCCCTGACCCGGGAATAGAACCTGGGACTGGTGATCAACAACCACTAGACCAACGAGGCAGTTACATACGCAAGTATATTAAAGATATGAAGCCATATTTTCATACATATTTGACGCATAAAATATTAAGTGATTGATCAAACGAAATCGGAAGTAGATTTCACAGACGAATAAATAATATTTCTCCCTCAATCCTTGGAATATTGGGCTTACGAAACTTCAAGAAAATCTCTACTTAGTTCCGATTAAATCTAACTTTTATATTTATTTCTGTTGGATATTACTTATTACTTTCTTACCAAGGTTTAAAGGTTATTTATAAAGTGGGTAGTACACTGTTTTCCGCAACGAGGCGCGAAAGTACTTTTTTTATACGTGGGAAACGCGCCCACACGCACTCTGTCGCGTTTTACTTAGCAGTGTGTTCTCCGCCTAAAGACGCTTTCTTATTGGCTGTTGCATATGACTTGTTTTTATTGGTAAGTTAGACAGCAAAAACTTGGTTTGTAAAACTTGTTAAAAGTATTCTGTTGTTCAATTTCCAAAGATCTTTTATCTATTAAATATTTATAGCATTTTTGCTATGCAATCTTTTATCTAGGTAGTCATAAATTTATCGACATTAATAATTATCGATCATAACGCCTAACTTACACTAGGTCGACATGATGACTTAGGCGGGCAACTGAGGTTATCTAACAACCACTACAAAAGCCTAAATTGTCCGAGTTTGAATTACGACATTAGCATTGATTCCTTTGGCGAAATGCGACAGTCAATAGGCCGAATGCAACAGTTGCATAAGCAACGCTTCAACCAAGCTACCGCCAGCACGCTAAAGTCAGCGTCTGCCGAATTTGGGCTTATATATACTTAGAATAACATAATAATAAATGGTACTTACAGTGAATACGAAAGTGCCGATCGGTTGATCCTCCTTGACAGTAGGCCTGTAGTGCAGGCACTTGGTGAACAACGGTTTGTGGTTATCTTTAACAGCCAGCTTCGGTGATAGGGCCGGCATGAACTGAAACCGCATTAGGGCGTGCAACTACATCAATATTGAGCTAATATCTACAACAATAATTAAGAAACTCTCGCCTATTTCTTTTAAAATAAATCTGTTCATTCTATCAAATTTATTAACTTTAACACATATGTATTGGAACATAAACGATGGGCAAAGGTAAATTCCCATTACGATGCACCGCAAACCACAGACTTTAATCGGTGGATAGTTGAATCGGTAGCCAAATTAGTATGAAGAATAAACCTGATCAAACTATCGGCCGATATAAAGTCTGCAGTCTGCGGGGGCTTTAACACGTCGGATCTCAGAACCGGGATACTCTACTGGCGGATTACGGAGTCACGACTTTCATATTAAAACACGTCAGCATAATGTGAATCGGCCTTTACAGTTCTGTAACTCGTAAGTCAGTTGTAGGTACACACGGCAACGGAAATAGCTGTACAGGGCCGCTAAATGAAGATAAGTTTTTTAAGAAAACCATTGTATCTATTTCTGTCAAATTTGGTAACAGTATACAATTAAACTAGAACTACAGATAAAAATATATTTCACATAAATTCATTCATTGGTTTTTCTAAAAAACTAGTCTTCATATAGTAGCCTGTACAACTATCTACGTTGCCGTGTGTACCTACATTTAAATTTAAAAAATATATAATCCAACGTAATGTTTTTTTGTGTAACAGAACCTCATTGTCACATAGTATTTTGAGAAATAGGCGAGAATTTTACGTAAAAAAAATGAGTAATATTTTCATTATTATAAGCATGCTGTCTACTTTATAAAGAACGGATTACGCAATCATACAATTATGGTTAAGAAACTGCTTTTTTGACACTCAAAGTCTAAATACATATTATTATTAAAACAGTCAACATGCTATGACACAAAAATACATTAATACCTATTATTAAATACATAATAATATATCATACATTTCTGTAATGTGTATTTAAAAAAATATAAACACTCATTTCAGAAACGTAAATTTTGTACAATGTTCAATATTTATTTATTATAATTTATTAATTGAACACTATAAATAAAACAAAAATAATATTCTAAACAAAAATAATTATTTATAAAACATTGTTTAAATAATTTGAATAAAACAAATACTTATTATACACAATAAATACTTAAAATTAATACCTGAAAATCCAGAGGACGCTTTGGGTTAAAATTTCGTGAAAATATGAAATTGTGATTTTAAGAAAATGATTTTAAAGTCACTTACGTTAGTCCGTGAGAGCTAGCATTATTATAATAATAATATATACATATTTTAATAATAATTGAAATACATGCAACAACTATTTTTTTAAATAAAAAAGCGTTTAAATTAACACGAAATCTATGGGGACAAAGCTGTCGGGGTAGGGGGTGATAATGATAATGATAAAGGTGATGGTGATAAAGCTTTTTACTCACAGAGGCTGTGTGCATAGATTGTTCTAGGTGTCTTGAGTGTCTTAATCTTGTTACATGGTGTGATGTGTGCTCCCGGACTGTGGAAGAAAACAAAAGAATTTTAGAACATTCCAGAATTGCTTTTATTTATATCTAAACAAATAAATAAATTAAAAGTGTGTTTGTAATAACAAAATAACAGTTTCTTGTGTGTATCCGTTTATTACTCTTATTCAGGTAATCTTCGCAACGGCTAGACAAATTTTACCGGGATTTTCACAAGCAAACTGATGTTATGTGTAACATAGATTATTTTTATTTTAGAACTAGCTGTTGCCCGCGGCTCCGCCCGCGTGGATGTCGGTTATCGCTGCAAAAAGTAGCCTATGTGTTATTCCAGACCATAGTCTATCTGTGTGCCAAATTTCATCCAGATCCGTTTAGTAGTTTTTACGTGAAAGAGTAACAAACATCCATCCATCCATCCATTCTTACAAACTTTCACATTTATAATATTAGTAAGGAAAAGAATTACGGTTCAATGTAAAAAAGAAAACCTATTCCCACAAGAACGGGTAATTCCAAGTACGTACTTGGAATTACCAGTTCTTGTGGGAATAGGTTTTCTTTTTTAGCTGAGCCTTAATTCGTTTTCTAAAATAAAAGTAGCCTATACATATATCAGTCCGTCCTACAGCAAACCAGTATCGAAATACAAATCGTCGAATTCCGCCGTCTACAACTCCAATACTCGTAGTAATTGATTAAACAATTGTAACTGGGTATCAAACAAAGCTACACGAGCTACAAAGCTCTGTGTTGTATTACCATCTCCTTTTCTAACTGCAGTTGTACTACCTGTCATTTGTATAAAGGATTCAAAGACTCAAATGGCTAACGCCTGATTACTTACAATGATTTTGAATAGGTATTTCTTTCTTTTTTTTATACTAATGGGGTGGTAAGCAAGCATACGGCCTGATGTTAAGCAGTTAACGTAGCCTATGGACGCTTGCAATACCAGAGTTATCACTTACGTTTTGCCAACCCATTTTTTACACCAGGACCTTAAGATGGAAGTATCCCGTTTCTTTCAAAACGCATTCTTAAATGAGCGCTGGAGACCTGTTCTCACACACAGGAACACAACTACACCGCTGTGTTTAGTTATTTAGCTGTGGTCTTTTGTAAGGTGGAGGTCCTTCTCCAGTCGGGCTTGCACACTAGTATGGTGCCCTACCTCTCTGAAAACTCTCTCTTTATTCTTTAATGTACATAAAATAAAATACAGGATAGATAACAAACATATAACATTATTATGTACAAAGGCGAGCTTAACTCAAAGTTGAGTTCTCTTACAGCAAACATTTGCGTAATGGAAAGTGCAGAGGAAAGTAAGGGTAAACGAAGTGAACATTTAGGTGTACACAAAGTACATCCAGACTCTTGACAATCGATAATTATTGTATGTTTATCCTACCCTGTTCTGCCTGTTGCCTTTTTAAATAAAATTATTAAAAAATAAGTGTCAAAAAATATTAAGAATAACTTGAATAAATTTAGCTGATACTTATAATAATCTATTACCATATAAACACGATTTATTTAACACTATAAGAATACATAATGTGAGTAACTTTGTGAGTAACATTTCAGGTAACGTTACTCCATTATGCAATGAGATTACATTCATGGTTTAGCTCTAAATGTTATGTAAACATCCTGTAGGTATCTCTTGTGATATTATAGCTCAAATTATCATGATTGTACCACGTTTCTCTGTGCAAGGAATTTCAGATTTAATTTAATGCGCTTAAGGTTTGTGCGTGTATTATTATTATTATTGAAGAAAAAACTTCTTAAGGTGCGTTGAGCTTTTGGGTGAACAAAAATCATGGAATTTGCGTCATCGTCACCGAACGCTTTCCATATTCAAACTTTTTGGGTGAACAAAAATCATGGAACTCGCGTCATCGTCACCGAACGCTTTCCATATTCAAACTTTTTGGGTGAACAAAAATCATGGAACTCGCGTCATCGTCACCGAACGCTTTCCATTCAATAATAATAATCTCATAGCTCGACGCGACAATACAATTCACAAGTTTAAGTTAAGTTTTCACTTCTATCGGCAATACCCAATGACTACCCCGCATGTTTTTTTTATTTTTATACTTCTTGGGTGGCAAACCAGCATACGGCCCGCCTGATGTTAAGCAGTTACCGTAGCCATAGACGCTTGCAATACCAGATATATCACTTGAGTATGCTTGTTTGCCACTTAAATAGTATTAACAAAAAGTACCATTTTGTCAACACAATTTGTTGTACCATGTGGGAATTGAACCCACACCGCGCAGTGGTTAATAGCGAACTTAAGCCACTGAACTAATTATGCACACTGACTGCCTCGGTGGTCCAGTGGCCGCAGTATGCGCCTGCTGTGCACGAGGTTGTGGGTTCGATTCCCACACAGGGACAAAACTTTGTGTGACCTACAAAGAATTGTTCTGAGTCTGGGTGTAATTTGTGTCCGTTAATTGTATGTTTGTAAAGTCCCCCGCGACACAGAGCTTGTTCTCTAGTGCGGGAGTTGTCTTTTAAAAAAAAAAACAAAAAAAACTCACGAAGAAAAAATTGCATTAGTTTCCATAGAAAAAGTTTGAACCTCATTAAAACTGAACCAAAACTATAGGTAAGTTATAATAGTTGGTGGTAAGTTAGTCTGCTATCCGTTAAGTTGGGTTAAGTTAAGCGGCTCAGATGTTATCGCATGGGTTAGTTTTGCTGACCGATTTATGTAACACAAATAACTTAGGTCTAAAACTGAATGTTAAGACTGCACTAAGTTACTTCGAAGTTAAAGTCTATGTATAATTTGTATTTTGATAGATAACTCTGCCATGGATTAAGAATATAAATGTCAGCACCCCGTTTCATAGCAATCAAACTTAGCTCACTTAGGTCCCGTAGTTTAAGGTCCTCCGTGGTGCTCCTTTTCACAGATTACAAACCTATACCTACAGATTTATTTTGTCTCCCGCTTTGCTATGGAGGGAAGTGGAAACTTTTCTTTCTAACTCCTCCTATTTACTTCTGATTAAATTCGTTGCGGGGTCCAAGACAGTAGGTTTAGTTGTCCACGGGACGCACGAGTGTCAAAACTCGGTGTATCAGTTGGTTACTCCGCTGTTAATCCTGGCTCACAGGAGTCACAGCGGTGGGCATGTGGGTGGGATTGTCCCGACCCCGTTTCATCCTGAGGGTGTCGTAAGAATTAAGGGAGTAAGTTAGGCAGATAATATCCACTGCAAAAGAGGGAAATAAAATCCTCTTTAAATTCTTTTAAACTTTTACGATTTTTTTTTATACTACCAAGGAAGCAAACAAGCATACGGCCCGCCTGTAGGTAAGCAGTTACCGTAGCCTATGGACGCTTGCAACACCAGTGGTATCACTCGCGCGTTGCTGACCCTTTAGAAACCTTATAACTTCTTTTTTGAAGAACCCCATGTCTCTCGGGAAAACCTCGGCATCGATTTGTACACATATTACTATTATAATGGATAACGGGTTTAAATCGCTTCATATTTTGTATTTTTTCATACCGTGGTCACGAGTTGACTCCACCCGTGACCACGGTCGGTGGAATTCGACCAAAACGTCGAGTAAAAAAAGTTATGAAAACCTTCAAAATATTATGAGATTTAGACCCGTTGTCCATTATAGTAATATACCTCTCTGTCCAAATCCTATTCTTTTAATGAATCGCACATTAATTCCACTGTCAAAGTAGGACCTACCCCCTTAACCCCAATAATTATATAACCATTAATTTATGGGTATAGAACAGACCTTTTGATAGTCCATTCTTAATCGACAAAAAGTCTTTTGTGTTGAAGTCAAAACAACGGTCGAAAGTCTCGAAAAAATTAAGAAGCTGAATGATTTTAGTGATGGGACTGAGTCGATTATGTTTTTGTTACGAGACTGTAGCGTATTAAAAAATTAAAAGCGAATTAAAAAGTTGTATGTTTGATCGGCATGAATGTATGTATGTCTGTTCCTATTTTTACTCGTAACTAATAAATGAGCTGAACCGATTTTGATGAATGCTGTTTAAATTTGACTTTATTGCGCGACTGTCACTGGGTATTATAAAAATAAAACAAATCGTTCGTTTGGCACCAGAATGTTTTTTTTTGTCCCAAAGTGAGAATTTAAAAAGTCAAAGTGAGTTTGAATTGGTGGTTACAAAAATATCTAATACCTAATATCTTTGCTAGTTTTTCAGTGTATATAGTATATTAATTTAGAACCTTTTTTGTCGAACCATAATTATTCATTGTATCTAGTTACAATAATTAAAGAAAACTTCTATCCTTAATTAATTACAAAAACAATATAGGCTTTTAATTGTTGTCTTTCTTCTTCTATTTTTTTTTCTTCATTATAAGAATATTTCATTTCCTTACAAGTTTAAACAATTACATATATATACATTTTAACAATACCTATATATATAAAACTAATTTGTACCTTAATAAAAACAATAAGAAAAACAAAGACAGTTGTTTAAGCGTCGAAATATTCCTCAACATCACTGTCTACTGGGAACGTGCTCAGAAGGCTGGCTATTATATCATAATCGAGTACACCAATTAATCATATTAATTACTAGAAAATAAATAAAAATGCATGATTCGTAAATGTAAGTAGGTACATAATTTATTGCGTAAACAACATCAAACATTTGTCGCCTCTTATAAATGAATTAACAAAGATGTTATGAAAAACAAAGATGTTATGAAGTAGTTAAATCATAATCAGAGAAACACAGTAAAATTGTTAAGAAAACTGAAGTATATTGTGATTTTTGCTTCTTTGGGGGGCAAGGGGAGAGCAAAAAAGTTTTTTTTTATACCACTTGGGTGGCAAACAAGCATACGGCCCGCCTGATGTTAAGCAGTTACTGTAGCCTATGGACGCTTGCCATACCAGAGGTATCACTTGCGTGTTGCCAACCCATTTTTATACACCAGTGCTATAAGATGGGAGTGTCCCTGGGATAGGAGTACGTTTCTTTCAAAATGCATCCCTAAATAAGCGCTGGAGATCTGATTCTAAACGAGGCCAACGAAAAACTTGAACATAACTACCTCTCGTCACCAGGTTGGCGACTAACCAAACGATAATAAGAAGACCTATGTTCTATTCCAATATGTAAACTATAACCTTACTATAATTAGTCTAATAGTCTTATTCATCATCTCAACCTATAAACGTCCCACTGCTCGGCACGGATCTCCTCCACCATACATTTGGAAGGATATTAGCCTACTATACCACGCTGGCCAGACGGGTTAGTATGGGTTTTGTTTCAAGTTACCTCTCTCTAGCCATGGTTATTGCCTGCCTGACTTATTCCTTTAGTCGACTCTTATGACACCCTCGGAGTGGAATGGGGTGGTGACATATTTCGTATTCTTAATCCGACACCAAACGGACTAATTCTATTCTATTTCTTACTAATATTATAAATGTGAAAGTTTGTGAGAATGGATGGATGGATGTTTGTTACTCTTTCACGTTAAAACTACTGAACGGATCTGGATGAAAATTGGCACAGAGATAGATTATGGTCTGGAATAATACATAGCAAGAATTTTTGCAGCGATAACCGACATCCAAGCGGGCGGAGCCGCGGGCAACAGCTAGTATTAGTATAATAAAATTACCCAGACACCAAGATTTGTCCTAATTGGGAATAGAATCTGAATCCTGGCTTACAAACCAAGGGCATTTTCTACTAGAGCAACATGGCTGCCATTTCAAATTAGGTCTAACTTTCTAGACATTTTGTTACGAACTATTAGTTTTAATCTAGCCACTTGACTTAGTCTACCTTCTGACATCTGACAAACTAATCCACGTTTATATTACTTAGGTTTAACGTTTAGTCGCGTATTTTAGGTAAATGTATTAGAGTTTGTCTAACATTTAGGTATTTACATAAACAAATTATGTAATTAAAGCTGTCATAAATTTCTTAGTACAAATCTGTAAAGCATAATGATTTATTTAATAATTCACATAATTATATACATTTTACTACCTATACACATAAAATTAGTTTAATCATAAATACAAAAAAAAGAAAAATATAATACAAATGAAGACTGTTGTTTAAGCGTTGAAATATTCTTCAACATCACCGTCTACTGGGAACGTGCCCAGAAGGCTGGCGGCATTGCCACGTTGAATGGCAATGCTTATTCTCTGTGCGAGAAACAAGCCAGCCCTCTGATCACGCGAAACGTCGATCTACAAATTGATCGACCTGGTAAAAGTTGAAGGTGAGATCAGCTCCGGATCGAATGCTATTGAAATCCTTGGGCCTATGTTCAGCAGTGAACGTCTTTTGGCTGAAATGGATAGATCGACTTGAAAAGGGTCAGTTCCCATTAAGAGCAAATCATCATCTCAACCCATAAACGTCCCACTGCCACGGGTCTCCTCCATACAATTGGAGGGATATTAGCCTACTATACCACGCTGGCCAGACGGGTTGGTATAGGGTTTTGTTTCGAGTTTTCCCTCTCTTGCAGTAGATATTGTCTGCCTGACTTACTCCCTTAGTCGATTCTTACGACACCCTCGGGATGGAAAGGGGTGATGACATTTGTAATCTTAATCCGGCACCACACGGACTATATAAGAGCAAATAAATATTAATAATGTCCTTCTCATCAAATTTCAATGTCTAATCTCGACGGACTCTAGCCATCTGTGCTGGGTATATTATAGTTGTTTCGTAGGTGCAGGTCCACATCCGATGGGACAGCAATCTGACACGGTTGATGAGAGAACAGGTATTTTCGAGGCACAAAGGTGAAACACTGCCAATTTCTTTTGTACATCCATCGCTCGTGAATATCTTGATAAAAAACCCAATATATCCGCACGCAAAATACGACGTATCAAACTCAAAATCAAACTCATAATTCATTTATTCATTTAGGTTACAAAGTAACAATAAGTGTTACTTTGTAACCTAAATGAAGAATGAAGATCATAAATTATGAATAAACCAGAAAGATGATGTCAGCAAAATTTTCCTACGGCTAGTTCGCTGACGTGGAGCCTTGAGAAGAACTAGCAAGAAACTCAGGCCACTCTTTTTAATCGCCAGATAGTTACAATCTTTTGTAAAATACAAGTATGATAGCATGTAAGCTGATGCAGTCAAAACACACTATCAACGTGAAGTTGCGGAGGACAACCTGATAAACCTACCAATACCAAAATCAATATATTATATTTATTAGCTAGGCCCGGAAATCAAACCTGGGTCCAAGATCAGCAGTTGCTCTCACCACTAGACCAACGATTCGTTAGTTTTTGGTCAATGGTATGATAATATCCCATCACTATTTTACCATAAAAAGCAAAAAATAGTGATGGAATTGTCGGATTATTTTAAGCTGGCTCCGAAGCCTGATTGATGGCCTCTTTGATGAAGTAAATTAAGAGACTTTTTGGATTTATTCCTTTTCTTTTTTTAACACGCTGAAGAACGTTAGGAACATAATTTATTTAACGAAGCCGGACTGTCCCGGTTAAGTAAGCTAATTTATTTGGCTACTATGTTTAAGAGGTGCTTAAGAGTTTTTTGGTTCAGATAGTTGTAAATAGGTCAGTATAAAGTTTGTGACTTGGCAACTAAACTGGTTTCAGAGAAGTAAATAAAATATATGTAAAAGGATGGGAGTAAGTCAGGCAGACAATACCCACTGCAAGAGACGGAAAACTCAAAACAAAACCCTATACCAACCCGTCTAGCCAGCGTGGTATAGTAGGCTAATATGGAGCAGTCTGCTCATCACATACTCTGGGAGTGTAGTCTTTGGCATAATGATCGTACTATTATGTTGAACAGCTTACATATATCATCTGGAGCGGCTTACTATGGGGATTTAGTCTCATCTAGGGGGAATTTCCGTGCATTTAAACGTTTCTGCCATACATATTATAGCAATCAAACTTAGCTCACTTAGGTCCCGTAGTTTAAGGTCCTCCGTGGTGCTCCTTTTCATAGGTTACAAACCTATACAGATTTATTTTGTCTCCCGCTTTGCTATGGAGGGAAGTGGAAACTTTTCTTTCTAACTCCTCCTATTTACTTCTGATTAAATTCGTTGCGGGGTCCAAGACAGTAGGTTTAGTTGTCCACGGGACGCACGAGTGTCAAAACTCGGTGTATCAGTTGGTTACTCCGCTGTTAATCCTGGCTCACAGGAGTCACAGCGGTGGGCATGTGGGTGGGATTGTCCCGAAGTAGGCTAATATCCTCCAAATGTATAGATAAGACCCCTGCCCCGCAGTGGGACGTTTATGGGTTTAGATGATGATAAGAATGGCCACAACGCAATATTTATAACATCATTTTAATTTTCTTAGATTATGTAAATTATAAATTACTAGCTGAACCGTTTCCACTTCGTTGGACATTTTTCGGGTTAATACATAGCCTATTTCGCTTACAAATAACGTTACTTTCTAAGTTTCTATAGAAAAAAGAATTTTCAAAATGAGTTTAGTAGATCCAGAGATTACCCCCTACAAACTCACAAACTTTATCTCTTTATAATATTAGTATAGATTAACATTCAAGGCTACGGAGCGAGGAAATACGTCCTTTTCATAAAAGCTTTTTTTAAAGTTGGTTAAATAAAAACTTTTTTTTAACCAACTTTAAAAAAAGCGTAAGGCTTACCTTATACTAAACACATGAATTTTGTAATGGTAGGACAACGCTTTTTTAAAAACGCATCCCTAAATGAACACTAGAAACCTGTATTCTTGCACAGAAACATCTACAACACTGTTGTATTTATTTGGCTGTAACCCTATGTAGGAAGGAGGTGTTCTTCCCCAGTCGGGCTTGCCCGCTTTTATCTTGTCTTAAAATTTCATGCCTATGATTCCGCAACACATGAATAAATCTTTTGTAATACAAAAGGTCTTATGAACCATCAAAGGTTATTCCAATTATAAGTTCGAAACTAAAGACTATATATGTCATTTTTCGATGTCAAAAGAACGTTACATGTATCATCTCTTAGGTAACAAGTACAAAACGTTCAAGGGTCCAGAACAAAAATAGGTATACCACAAAGAGAGACATACATTATGCCAGGGGAAGAAATAAACAACTTTTATTTTCTTAACGTTTTCACGGGTATTCGTTTGTACACAGTTTAATAAAGTACAGCTAGTTTACGACACAATACTAACACAAACAAGGCTATAGCAACAGAACGCTTTCGTGTTTGAAATATACCTTGCTTCAAACATGGATGCCATAAGCTCAATCACGTTGCTGATCTAGCAGAGAGAACAAAACTTTTAAATGCTTGTAATACTAGTAACTTGGTGTACAAAAAGAGGTATCTATCAGGGTTTTGAGTTACAAGTTAATCTGTCATAAAAAAAATAGTTACTCTTTCACGCAATAACTACTGAACGGATCTGGATGAAATTTGACAAACAGATAGATTATTGTCTGGAATAGCACATTTTTTATCGCGATAACCGACATCCACGCGGGCGCAGCCGCGGGCAACAACTAGTGTGCTATAAATTCGACGGTTTTTCCTCAGTCGAGCTAGTTCGTTGTATTTTTCATACAACTTGGGTGGCACACAAGCATACGGCCCGCCTGTTGCTTAAGACGCCAGCAATACCAGAGGAAGCTTTATTAAAAATGTTTAGCTCATAAAATAATGCTAATCACACATTTGCTGCAGTGACTAGTAGCACAGAATACTCCCGTAACAAATTTATCATAAGGTTATCATTATTTTTTCGCAGCTTTCGTATAAAGTGTCCTAGCTGTTTTTTCCCTAAACTGTGTTTATACTTAAAGTGAGATCTATAAGGTAGGAGATAAGCCAGTGGGGTATTATCGTATAAATGGGAACAAGCACGCTAGGAACGACTCAAAGGATCTTTGATGTTTTCCTATCTTAGAAATCATTAGATGGCATATAGTATAATTGCAAATTGCGGTAGGTAGATACGAAATTTTCCAACTTACCGGGGTAAATTTAGTAAAGGGAAGTTTTATATTTTACATGTTGTGTGTGTGTGTGTGTATGTGTATTTTATTTTATTTCTTCTTATTTCTACTTATCATAATACTACATATAATAATAATAATTAATAATATTAATAATAATTTATTTATTCTTAGAAAGTACAGATTATGTTAGTAGTTGGAATCCTCTTTTAAGCAACTTAATGCTTGTGTTAGCTATATAGCGTTATATAGCGTTCAGGCAAGGACCGTTAGAAAAAAAATATCCTGCATTAGTGCTAAGACGTATATATGCAATAATAACAGGTCCTTTAAGCCCCATTGCAAATTATAGAGGGTTACCAAAACCTACAGATTACATTATCACCTTACACATTCTACATCCACAATCACTTGCTTCCTATTAAATATTCATCCCGGAACTCGTAGCTCGTAAACAGTTAACCCTGCAAACGCGACGTGGGGGTATATAAAACCCATAACACCCGTATGAAGCCCGAAACACGCCACCTCCCAAAGGAACAATTCGTAAGGCCATAGTACGGACTTATGTAGGCTTTATAATTAATGTATTTGTAACGTGAACCTTATTAGGACAATATAGTTTGTGGCAAAATAAATGGTTAAGTTTGTGAATGAGTTATTATTATAGCTATGATTAGACTATTTTTTTTGATGATTGAACAAAATAAAAGAATAAAAAAACCGTCCAAAGGCTACGGTCACTGTTTAACATCCGGGCCGTATGTTTGTTTGCTTACCAAGAAGTATAAATAAAAGACAAAAAATATTTAAAAGTGAAAACAAACATTTCAATTGCTTTAAGAGAGGTAGGGCACAGCGAGATTTCTCGCCCGAATTGAGCGGCTCGACTGGGGAAGGACCTCCACCTTACAGAAGACCGCAGTTAAGCAATATAATGTTGTGTTCCTGCGTGTGAGTAAGGTCTCCAGAGCTCATCTAGGGAGGGTTGCTGTAGTGACAGTGGGGGGACCAGCTTGTGTCAATCCGCCTTCTGACTGTGCAGGCGCGGCATGTGGGCGCGGCGGTCAGGGAGACCCAGTGAAACGGTTGCCCGCTGACCGCCCGCGGGTTGTTGGATTCCCGAACCCGGGGATTACTTAATCTCCGCCCCGGGAGGCTGAATCGCCGCCCGTGTAAAGTCCCTGACGTAGTGGTCGTGCCGGAGTAGGAGACCGGAGTGGACCCGGCTGCTGCGTCGGGGGGGGACTGGGGGCCCTTCCGTGCGCCGTGCCCACAAACTGCACAACCTGCGCGTTCGGATGGCGGTGGACACTGCGCATTGTTCTTTCACTGTCGGTACAGCAACTGTCTTAAACTACTATAACCCCCTTCAATTTTTATGGCCAAACAAAAAATCAGGAAATTTTCTACAGCGGCACCCACGTCCACAATAAAAGTGGACTTTTGCAACATCAGGGGTCTACATTCTAATCTCAATGCAGTCCATCACCATCTAGAAACTGCCTTGCCGACCCTGTTATTCCTGACGGAGACGCAAATATCGTGCCCGGCCGATACATCTTACCTACTGTACCCCGGGTACAAGCTCGAGCACGCTTTTGTGCGTCGTGCCGGGGTATGCATGTACGTCCGGGAGGATATTTGCTGTCGACGTCTACACGGCCTTGAAGACAGGGACCTGTCCATTATTTGGGTACGCGTGGATTATGGCGGCCACACCTACATCTACGCGTGCCTCTACAGGTCTCATAGCGGTGAGCAGGACATATTCAGGCTTTTTGAGCACCTGCAACTGACAACCGACAAAGTTATCGAGCAGTACCCTTCCGCGGAGTTAGTGGTTTTGGGAGACTTTAACGCTCACCACGTTGAGTGGCTCAATTCCCGGTCCACTGACTCCGCGGGGAGGTCTGCTTACGAATTTGCCCTGGCTTATGGATTCTCGCAACTTGTCGATTCTCCGACAAGGATACCCGACGTCGAGGACCATACAAGCTCCGTACTGGACCTTCTGCTGACTACACGTCCGGATGGATATACCATCAAAGTGGATGCGCCCCTAGGCACATCGGACCACTGCCTCATCCGGACCTCTGTGCCCTGTGCGCTGCCTGACCCGCCCCGGGCAACGGAATGGCGCCGCGTATGGCGTTATAAGTCAGCAGATTGGGATGGACTGCGTGAATTTTACGCGTCGTACCCGTGGAGACAGCTTTGCTTCACATCAGAAGATGTTGAGTCCTGCACAACCGCTGTAACTGACACGATTCTCATGGGTATGGAATGCTACATTCCAAACCTGGTCGTGCCAGTTGCAGGGGTTAAGAAACGACCGTGGTTTAATCGGCCTTGTAGAGAAGCTAGCTTACTTAAGCAAGCTGCTTACAAGGCTTGGACTGCGGCTCGAGTTCGAAAGGACCCCAGCATCTCTGATGTGAAACGCAAACTTAATGCTGCCTCGAGGTCCAGTAAAAGAGTAATTGCCAGGGCCAAATTCGAATTCGTCGGCAGAATTGGTGAGCGACTAGCGAACCATCCCTCTGGGAGTCGTGCTTTCTGGTCGCTGGCGAAGGCTGCTGAGGGAAACTTTTGTCGGTCGTCCTTGCCCCCACTACGGAAGCCGGACAATAATTTGGTCTATAGTGCAAAGGAGAAAGCCGAGCTTTTGGGTTCTCTTTTTGCTTCTAACTCGACTCTGGACGACAGAGAAGCCGTACCACCCACGATTCCGTGGTGTGGTATCGCCATGCCGGATATCAGCATATCACAGCGTGAGGTCCGGCGGGAGTTGCTATCTCTTGACGTTCATAAGTCGAGTGGGCCAGACGGCATACCGGCAGCGGTGCTAAAGCAGTGTGCCCCTGAGCTGTGTCCTGTATTAACGCGTCTTTTCGGACTTTCGTACAACAGTAAGCGAGTTCCGTCTTCGTGGAAGACCGCCAATGTGCACCCGGTGCCCAAAAAGGGCGATAGATCAGACCCGTCGAATTACAGGCCTATAGCTATAACCTCCCTTCTCTCGAAGGTGATGGAGCGAATTGTAAACCGGCGGCTCTTGGGATACCTAGAGGATCACGAGTTAATTAGCGACCGACAATACGGCTTTCGCCACAGTCGCTCAACGGGTGATCTTCTAGTGTATCTCACGCACCGCTGGGCTCTAGCCATCGAGAGTCAAGGTGAGGCGTTGGCGGTCAGCCTAGATATAGCTAAGGCGTTCGATCGGGTCTGGCACCGGAGTCTTCTGTCGAAGCTGCCATCATACGGACTCCCCGAGGGATTATGCGAATGGATTGCCAGCTTTTTGTCCAGCAGAAGCATACAAACTGTCGTTGACGGTTGTTGCTCGGATCGCCTGGACATCAATGCTGGCGTACCGCAAGGCTCTGTGCTGTCCCCGACGCTGTTTTTGCTGCATATAAATGATATGTTGTCTATCGACGACATTCATTGTTATGCAGACGACAGCACCGGGGATACTTTTTACACAGGCCGCGCAAATATCCCTCGTTCCACAGTGGATGAAAGTCGCGAAAAACTTGTGTCTGAAATCAGTAGCACTCTTAACAGAGTCTCTGATTGGGGACGACTAAATTTAGTCCAATTTAACCCCATTAAGACACAAGTTTGCGCGTTCACCGCTAAGAAAGCCCCATTTGCTATGGCTCCACGATTCCAAGACACAGCCCTTACAATATCCAAGAGCATTGGGATCCTCGGCGTCGACATCTCCAGCGACGTTCAGTTCCGTCATCACTTGGAAGACAAGGCTAAGCTGGCATCTAGAAAGCTAGGTGTGCTCAACAGGGCAAAGTGGTACTTCACCGCGGGCCAAAGACTGCTGCTCTACAAAGCGCAAGTCCGGCCCCACATGGAGTACTGCTGCCACCTTTGGGCGGGAGCACCTGGATACCAGCTTGGACCCTTTGAATCTATCCAAAGACGCGCTGTTAGGATTGTTGACGATCCCAAGCTCACAGGGGGTATTGAACCACTAAGTCTCAGGAGAGACTTCGCCTCCTTGTGTGTGTTCTACCGCCTGTACAATGGGCTGTGTTCTGAGGAATTGTTCGAGATGATGCCCACGGCCACATTTTATCAACGCACCTCTCGCCACCGACAGGGAGTTCATCCTCACATCCTTGCACCTCAAACATGCCGCACCGTAAGATTCCAGAGGAATTTCTTACCACGTACGATAAGGTTGTGGAATGAGCTCCCTGCCCAGGTTTTCCCAAGAGACTATAGCATGGGGTTCTTCAAGAAAGGAGTTATAAGGTTTTTAAAGGGTCGGCAACGCGTGAGTGACACCTCTGGTGTTGCAAACGTCCATAGGCTACGGTAACTGCTTACCATCAGGCGGGCCGTATGCTTGTTTGCCACCTTGGTAGTATAAAAAAAAAAAAAAAAAAAAAAAAAAAAAAAAAAAAAAAAAAAGACGTATATTGATATTTATTTAAACATTTATTATTACGTCACAATCCCGTAACGTCAACTCCAGTAGTAGTTGACAGTTTTAAAGTTGGTATCTACTAATGTTTGTTTTGCAGAAAAGGCATGGTAATATGTTAATTAGACAAACTTTGGAAAAGAAAATAGACCATTTTGCTTTTTTAGATCATCTTCAAATATATAATTTCTTTGTGGTCAGAAATACTATTGTTTTAAAAAAGCAAGCATCCATAGGCTGCAAATACTGCTAACCATCAGGCAGGCCGTATGCTTATTTGCAACCTAAATAGTATAAAAAAACTAAAACAACACACACTTGAAATGAAAGTATAAATTTTCTGTATTGCAGTGTTAACTACCTTTTACCATTCCAATTTAATCTAATACCCTCACAAGGAAACGGTCCACAAAAGCCTTTACAACACAATATATACTCGTACTTCAACACAAACCGGGAAAGAATACAATAAACAAATTTATTATACTCTACGGTAAAATAAAACTAGGTACAATCTCAGGTATAGTATACATAACAGGTAGTAGCGAAACTCCTTTATATTTACACAAAAGCCGACAAATAAATACCTACAACGCGTCTTACTCTGCAAGCCCGCTCATAATGCATATTTGGTTGTCGCAGCGTAATAGTTTATTTGTTAATATGAGACAGATACCAACTATTATATAGAATTATATCGAAATAAATATACCGATACAAGTTGTGATAATCGACGCTGAGCAGTAGGTATTAAATTTGATATTTTGTCTCAGTTTCTTTACTACTAACTTATTTATACTATGGAACAACCTCAGGTACACAAGAGGGCATACAAAAGTGGGCGACTAGCGTGCGACTGACACCGGAACCTAGCTTTTTTCTCAGCGATCCTTTGTTGGACTTCCTTTGGCTAGAAGGGGTCATCTAAAAGGAAGAGGTGAGGGAGGAGAAGGCATGCATGGGTCTATTGTGCTATCTCAATTTGAATATTCAAGTATGGAACACGTTCCGTAACGTCGATGGTCGCAGTGCTGTGGTTTTTTAGTTGGTACGGTCTTACGGACCGCAATTATCTTTTAATATTCGCATGTTATTTTAGACCGGTCGCATTTGCAGGGTTAATGTTTTGTTTAGCTTAATTTGTGTTTTCATATTTTGACGGTTTACAAATTAGATTTTACGTGAAAAAATTACACGAAACGGTTTTAAGAGTTTGTAGAATTTAATAAGAATAATTATTTACTTATTTTTTCTAAAGAATTTTACAAGGTGAGCTGTTAACGTAGCCTATGGACGCTTGCAATACGACAGAAATAACAACTACACCACTGCGTGTTAATTCGTGTAGTAAGGTTGAGGTTCTTCCCCAGTCGGACTTGACGGCTTATAAGCAGCTCTACCTTCCTTATTTACATTTGAAATAAACAGTACAAAAGAAATTATACATTCATCGTTCAAACAACTTTAAATGAAAACAAAATAATTAGCAGCCATTTGTAAAACTTAATACGAATCTATTAATTAAACTAAACCTTAATTAAAAGGCCCAAACGGCTAAAGAAATATTCATGAAACTTTTATATATATATTTATTTATAGCCGACTATAATTAAACCGCGCTTTACACCGATAGCCACTTATTTCTGAGCCCACAAACTGACACTTTCGACCGTACAATAAATAAATGGACCAAAAAAGCGCGTTATTTGCCGCCATTTTAGGTTTTTATTTATTATAGACACGCCAATGCTAATTTGAAGGTCTTTTTATATTAATTGGTAAATTTATTTACTTTTGTAAGAGGTTATCTAAAGTTAAATAAATGTAATGAGGTATGCAATCAAAAAAGCCCAGCTGGGGAAGTAACTTTACCTTACGCATTAGTGTTGTTTTTTTTTTTAAAGACAACTCCCGCACTAGAGAACAAGCTCTGTATCGCGGGGGACTTTACAAACATACAATTAACGGACAAAAATTACACCCAGACTCAGAAAATCTCTTTGTGGGTCACACAAAATTTTGTCCTGTATGGGAATCAAACCCACAACCTCGTGCACAGCAGGCGCATACTGCAGCCACTGGACCACCAAGGCATTCAAAATGCTTACAACTGCACTGCTGTGTCTAGTCTAGTCATTTGGCTGTGGTCTTCTTTCCTTCCCCAGTCAGACTTGCTCACTTGCATGGCGCCCTACCTCTCTTTTGTATTTTCACTTACATTATTTACTAATAAATATTATCTACGAGTCAAGTGGCGTTCTGCTGGGGAGACATATCTCCAACAGTGGACTGCGATAGGCTGATGATGATGATGATGATTATCTACGTGTGCTTGTACAATCCAACATTATTTTTCGTATTTTATTTTCATCAACAACTTTAAGACCGATATGTTTTGCGAAACTAAATAATGTATAAATAAAAATTGCGCCAAAATAGCTCTTTACATTATCTAAGGTAAAAATCCATAGTTATCATAAACCAGCGATAAGACTAAGTTATGATAGCAGATTTTATAGCAGTATTACTTTGGATAGTTAAAATTTTGTGACACCAAAATTTTATAGAAGATAAGCTGTATTAAAAAAACAAAATGGCTGCCATCAAATAAGTTATGGTAAACTACAGGCTTTAAACATAAAAATTTCGATTGGATTTTTAAAATATGGGAAGAAACGTATTTATAGAATTACCATTTTATTAATGCTTAGTGTGTTGGTCTAGTAGGAATCCTGACTGCGAATCCGAAAGTCGTGAGTTCGATTCCACCTAAGACAAATCTTTGTGTGATAAGCACAATTATTTGTTTTCTGTCTGGGTATAATTATGTTCTGAGACTGGGTGTATTTTTTGTCCGTGAATTGTATGTTTGTAAAGTCCCGTGCGACACTGGTCTTGGCCTAGTGCGGGAAATACCCACGTTCAGGAACACAACTGCGCCTCTGTGTGTAGTTGTTTGGCTGTGGTCTGCTTTAAGATAGAAGTTCATCCCATTCGGGCTTACCCACTTGTATACGTATATTCCAAAATGTTTTACGATTTTCATTCAATTAATAAAACATTTATAAGCGGTGGTGGCTGAGTGGGAAAGTAACCGACTTGCACGCAAGAGGTGCGAGTTCGATCTCGGGCAGTACCAATGTGAATTTCACTTTGTGGAGTTTATATGTACTAATCAAATGATTCGCCATCTGCTAACGGTGAAGGAAAACATCGTGAGGAAACCCACATGTCCTAGAAGAAATTCTAAAGGTATGTCTGATACACCAACCCGCATTAGGCCAGCCTGTGTGAATTAAGGCCTTAACCCTCTCATTCTCTTGATAGAGGAGAGGAGACCCGTGCCCAGCAGTGGGACATATATGGGTTGCTATTATTAATAAAACATAATAAAAGCCTCTAAAGCGCTAACATGAGAAACCTTTATCCTTAAGGGTTTCTCATGTTAGCGCTTTAGAGGCTAGTTTTATTAATTAAATGAAATTCGTAACCAGGAAGAATGTTAATAATAATAAATATCATCATCTCAGTCAAAACCGACGAAAAAACGAAAAATTACGAAGTGTGGGCTGGCCCCGAACAAGGTGGACCTGGTAAAGGTTGCGGGCAACCGATGGACAAGGTCGGCTCAGGATCGAGAGTTGTGAAACTCCTTGGGGAGGCCTATGTCCAGCAGTGAACCTCTTTTAAAACAAAAGAGGCGGTCATAGCTAGGTGCACTCGCTGTTCGGTAAACGATCAGCAGGTTAAGCTACCAAGGGCGCGGTAACCCTATAGATGGGTGACCGCATAGTGGTATTTCATCTGAGCGTCTCCGTGCTTTGGAGGGCACGTTAAAAGGCGGTCCCGAGTGTTATCAGTCGTTAGATCACGACAGAGGCCTAAATATGGGCGATCTAAATAACTCTGTCACCAGGTTGGCCACTAACCAAGCGATAAGAAGAAGAAGAAGAAAACAAAATAGCAGTTAATCTAACTAATTGTAACCAAAAATAACAGAATAACAATACAATTAAATTAATATTTGCATACAAATAATAAGGAGCGTGTTCGGAAGCCATTTTGCTACACTTCCGTATTTTAATTCGTACGTTTAATTTTTACGACATTTTAACGTCAAGTAATTTGAGGTTTGGTTATAAATGTTAGTATTTATAAAAGTTCAACGTAATTTCATTGCATTCATTGAAAGATGTCCCTTATTTGGGTCATAGAAAGACTTGTGACAGATATCACTATAATAAGTTTGTTACTTGAAAGAGACTCGTGTCTATCTGTTACCATTTCATGAGTAAACGGCTGCACAGATTTTCATAAAATTTTACATGGAGATAGATGGTATCTAAATATAGACAAAAATAATAATTGCGAAAGTTTGCATGGATGTATGGATGTTTGTTACTCAATCACTCCAAAAGGGCTAAACGGATTTGGATAAAATTTGACACAGAGATAGCTTAAAGTTTGCAGTAGCACATAGACTACTTTTTATCCCGAAAAATTATACTGTTCCCATAGGATTGCTGGCGGCAGCTTTGCCCTGCTAAGGAAGAACAAAGCAACTACATGAATAAAAGCTATGGCAAAAGCGTATCTAAGATAGTTAAATTTAGAGGCGGTTTTTCCAAAACTGGAGTGATACTGATAATGTGTTCATCGTTAGCAAGGCAAACCTGCTTAGAGATTACCACCCACATTCAACCTTACGAACTTAACCTCTTAGTAATATTAGTCTAGAGATAGACATAATTTGCTTGACGTTTCTACGAAGTTACCTCGGTCACAAGCCGACTGATGCAGCGACCGCAGAATTCACTGTTCTATGTCTACCTATATTAATGTTTTAATCTCTGAAACTACTGATGCTATTCAGAAAATTAACTTTTAGCAAACTACATTATCCGTAAGTGCTAAACTTTTTATGACTTGCTGACGATTCGGATTCGGACACAATATATTCGGACAGCGTTCGAATTTTATTTATTCATTTTTTTATTCAGAACTTTATACACACAACATGGCAGACTTAATGCCAGAGGCATTCTTTCCCAGTCAACTAAAAGGGTGGTGCAGAGATAATACGTAGTAGGTGCATTTAAGTGTGAACTCGGGGTCGTTAAAGTGTAAGTACAGGTAAAATTTATAAAATATAAGAAAATATAATTGATATTTTTTTTTTTTACTCACAATTGGGACACCATTAAATAATTTATTAGAGCAATTTTGTACAGTCAGATAAAAAAAAGTTTTCAAAAATTTGATTAGGTATAGTGATATTCCTAGCAATTTATTACCGAAAGATGCCGCCTTAAAGTAAAGCTTTTTTCCACGTAGGTACTATATTTTAAAACTTCTTTTCGGGCTAACTTCAATAATTATAGTGTACGAATTGACAGTAAAATAAAATAAAAATTATCAATATGAGTCAAATCGACGATTGTGTCAGAGTCGTCAGCAAGTCCTTTTTATCGGCATATTAAGCGAGCGTAGACGCGGGCAGGAGCCTGTATAGAAAAAAATATATGTATCTACATATACAAAATTCGATCAATTTCACAGATCCAACTTCCAATTACTACCCACGATTTATCACATAAAATTACGAACAAAAAGACAAAAAGTGAAGTCTAGACATGCCAGCGGTGTTTCCCACGATCGTCACGGCTGGGCAACTTCATACGAAGGGTCGTGAACTACGAACCACGTCCCAGAGAAAGTTGGCTGATTATTTCCCACCAAAAAGTTTGATATTTCGCTCTATGTTAACCATGCTTCATTTAAAGGGTTAAGTCGTTTTTAGAGAACTGTCAAGTTTGAGGGTTTGTTATTGTGAAATATTATGTGGTTTTGTTCTTTGAGGGTTAACTTTTAATATGTATATTTGTTTGTTATTAGGCTTGTTTTGTTTATAAATTGTTAAATAAAGGTAATAACAATTTAGCTATTGTCAAGTAACTGTGTTACATCTTTTATTAAATGATTAACCAACATATTCCTACATAAAGTCAGCGAATGTAAGAAAAGACTTTTTTTTAAGACAACTCCCGTACTAGAGAACAAGCTCTGTGTCGCGGGGGACTTTACAGACATATAACTAAGACTCAGAACAACTCTTTGCGGGTCATACAAAGTTTTGTCAAGTGTGGAAATCGAACCCACAACCTCGTGCCCAGCAGGCGCATACTGCAGTCACTGGACCACCAAGGCAGTCGAAGTCATATATTATATTAAAATAAACCTGCAATTTTAGTGTATCAATATGTTTATAAATATATATCGTGTATGTATGTAACGGCTTTAACAATTTCGAACACGTTTTGTATTTAGATAAGGTTTTGTTTTTCAAATCTATACTAATATTATAAAGCTGAAGAGTTTGTTTCGTTAAACGCGCTAATCTCAGAAAATACTGGTTCGATTAGAAACAATATTTTTTTGTTAAATAGTGCATTTATCCAGGAAGGGTTTTGCCTATATAACATCACGCAATGATCAATAGGAGCGGACCAGTAGTGAGATATGTAGCAAAATCGGAAAAAAATATTCCAAATTACCACGCGGAAAAAGTCGCGGGCGACCCCTATTTATTTATATAGGCGCGTTTAGAAGCGAAGCTCAGTCATCCAGCTACTAAAAGACAATAATACTGTAGTAAGTATTACAGTATTATTATGTTTGTTTTTATTTTAATATTTCAAGTTTAGATTCGTGCGCCTACTTTGTTTTATCTCTGCATCACCCTATAGGTTGACTGGTAGAGAATGTCTTTAGCATTAAGTCCGCTTTTATATAAGTTTATGTAAATGAAGTGTTAATAAATCCTTACTAATATTATAAATGCGAAAGCTTGTAAGAATGGATGGATGGATGGACGAATGGATGGATGGATGGATGTTTGTTACTCTTTCACGTAAAAACTACTGAACGGATCTGGATGAAATTTGGCACGGAGATAGATTATGGTCTTTTTACAGCGATAACCGACATACACGCGGGCGGAGCCGCGGGCAACAGCTAGTAAATACTAAAACCTTTCCAAAAACACATTTAAAAAACAATAATCAGTACTAGTCAAGTAGTTTTCGAGACCCAACAACAAAACAACACCATTTGTAAAGCTCATTAAAAAAGAAACACGGATAAACTATCTCCAAAACAATTAGTTTGAACAAAGCAAGGAACTCATGACGTAACAAATAATCTGTCATTTAAAAGGTTAACTAATAAGGGTTGTGTACTAAGGCACTAATGACTAGATAACTGATTGCCTTTCAACTGGGTATTTAATGACCTCGTAAATCTATTCTGACGTGATTTGACGGAGATTTGTGGGCATTTTAGTGTTAAAAAGTTTAGAGGAAATGGTGGGATGAAATATTTTTTTAATAAACTATTATAATATATTATAATTATTATTATGACTGGCCTGTTGGTCTAGTGGTTAGTGACACTGACTGCTACGCCGGAGGTTGTGGGTTCGATTTCCACCCAGGACAAAATATTTGTGTGATGAGCACGAATGTTTGTTCTGTGTCTGGGTGTAATTTATCTATAATATGTATGTATTTAGAAATATATAAGTATGTTTATCAGTTGTCTAGTTACCATAGTACAGGCTCTGCCTAGTTTGGGATCAGATAGCGATGTGTGAGTTGTCCCGAAAATATTATTATATAATAGTAACTCTTATAAGTTCTACTGCTGGACACTTGACTCCTTAACTTTACCAAGAGAGAACGGATTTAGGCCTTAATCCAGACTCATCGGTCAAATGCGAGCTGGTGGATTAGACATGACTTTAGAATGTCTTCTAAGACAGTGTTCCGCAAACTTTTAGTCTTAAAGGTACATCTTGAAAATCAAGAAATTTTGGAGAAACACCATTTTATTATCCTTTCTATGTCAGTCAACAAATAAAAATACTTTTTTTTATGTACTACCAAGGTGAAAAACAAGTAGCCTATGGACGTTTGCAACACCAAGACTCGCGCGTTGCCGACCCTTTAAAACCTCATAACTCCTTTCTTGAAGAACCCCATGCAATAGTCTCTTGGGACTTTATAATATGAATGATTACCATTATTCTATTAAAATTTCGGTAATTTTTTAAATAATTTTAATGTTTAGGTGTAATCCTACTAATATTATAAATGCGAAAGTTTGTAAGAATGGATGGATGGATGTTTGTTACGTTTTCGTTCACGTAAAAACTACTGAACGGATCTGGATGAAATTTGGCACAGAGATAGATCATGGTCTGGAATAACACATAGGCTACTTTTTACAACGATAACCGACATCCACGCGGGCGGAGCCGCGGACAACAGCTAGTTAATTAATACATGAAAGTGAAATTCTAATACACAGTAATACTGTGGTAATACGTTAAACATACCACTGGAGGCGCTTACTTCTGTGCTCAGACGGTACGAGTAGTTTCCAATACAATTATAATATCGAGACATGCTCAAAGTTTGTGTCGAGATATAATTGAATGTTCGTTACGTATAACCTTGCTGTGTAATGTAGCTAATAACTGATTTAGCTTAGTAGTATTGCATGCTGTTTGTAGTGTAAATATGCTTGGATATAGTTAATGTTATAGCTAGTATATTAACTAGCTTTGCCTGCGGCTATAAGATTGGGGAAATGAAAATTACACCTGTGTTTGCATACACTCGTATATATATTTTTATGTGGTTAGCAAAGCGGGAGACAAAATAAATCTATATAGGTTTGTAACCTATGAAAAGGACCTTAAACTACGGGACCTATGTGAGCTAAGTTTGATTGCTATAATATGTATGGCAGAAACGTTTAAATGCAAGGAAATTCCTTCCAGATGAGACTAAATCCCCATAGTAGGCCGCTCCAGATGATACATGTAAGCTGTTCAACATAATAGTACGATCATTATGCCAAAGACTACACTTACAGAGTATGTGATGAGCAGACTGCTCCTGATCGGAGCCAGGTGTTGAGCTTTGACAGTTCAGCGAATCAACTAGCTTAAATGAGTATAACTTGCTCCAAAAGTTACCATGACCCGTAAGGAACTGAGCGACACTGTGATCAACCTCCAGCCATGTCTTTGCCAACCGATCAGTAACGGAAGGAAAAAACTGGTAGAGGTGGCGTCCCTTGGTTGATGTATCCCATCGCTGTTGCCATTCATTAATGAGAATTCTACAAACTTCAGTTTGTTCTTTAAATAATCAGGTGATTTTAAGGCGATTTTGTGTGGTTGGTGGTGCAATCTAGCACGGCCCGCTTGATGTTAAGCGGTTACCTATGGACGCTTGCAATACCAGAATTATATTACTTACGTGCTGCCGGCCCATTATTTATTATCTGGTAAACGTTGAGTATCAAGAAAGTTAGTTCTTCTTCGACAACCAGGTGTGAAACTGCAAGGTTAAATTTATAAAAGTTGCGAAAAAAGAAAAATCTATAGTCTTTGGCAACTGCTTGAGTAGAAAGATTTTTTTTCTCCTTTGGCAACGGGTTACGAAACTCAGTTGCCAATGTGGCCGGAGGGGAAACATCTCTTTAGAATCTCTTCTAATGCCTAGGGTAGGTAGGGTAGGGTATCGTCATTGCCAGACATCTGGTGCTCGCGATGAGCAGGCAGCAGGCAGTCAGTCAGGCAGCGTTCGAATTGGCACGCGAGGCAAACGCGTCTCCGAGTCACAATGTTGCCTTGCGCATATGAGTTTCATTAAATATAAATTCAACAAGAAAAGTTCCACATTAATACTACCCAAAATCAAAATCAAACTCATTTATTCGATTAGAACAAATGCATGATACTTATGAACGTCATCAGAAACAAATTTTCTTTCCTTTTTTATTCTTTTTAAAAAAGACAACTCCCGCACTAGAGAACAAGCTCTGTGTCACGGGGGTCGTTACATACAATTAACGGTCACAAATTACACCCAGACTCAGAACAACTCTATGTGGGTCACACAAAGTTTTGTCCTGTGTGGGAATCGAACCCACAACCACGTGCACCGCAAGCACATACTGCGGCCACTGGACCACCAAGGCAGTTAAAATGTCAGCATATCTTTTTCTACGGCCATTATCCATCTAACTCCTACCTCCTATAGCACCTACTACCACCATTCAAAACACTTGCATCAATAAAATACTATGAAGCAAGCAATGCAAGGCTTCTTTGCTCGACAATTGGCGATATATAACGAAGATTAATAGCTCTCCAGTTAATGATAATGGAAACAAAGCGAGAACGGGGCTCCAAACAAGGGAATTTCAATTCGCGCAGTTTTAATTAAATACCCCTTAGTTATACACTGTAGGCCAAATATATTATACCAATTAAAAATGTTGTGAAATTAAATTTATTTTCAAATATATTTCATTAGCATTGGACAAGTTTTATTGAAAGCTCAGTGGAGAAGTAACCCACTTGTATACATGAGGTGTGAGTTCGATCCCAGGTGACAAGCACCAATGGAATTTTACTTCGTGCACTTTACACGTAGGTACTAATCAAATGATTTACCATCTGCTGTCGTTGGAGGACAATATCGCAAAAAAATTACATGTTTAAACAAAAACTAAAGGCATGTCTGATCCACCAACCCACATTAGGACAGCGTGTGTAATTAAAGGCATAAAGTCCCATGATAGAGGAAAAGAGTAGATGGGTGTAGGTGCACAGGGGGGGTTTTAGTCGGTATGCCGGCCGCCAACGCCGCCTAAGGAAAAGTGACCTGTGCCCAGCAGTGGGACATTTATGGCAGTTGTTATAATATAAACATAAAACTATTACTTGTTAACGTTTTTTTTTAATCTAAGGATCGCTTTTAGGCATTGGTACTACCCATCGGTATCGAACTCACAACTCATGAGGGTTACTTTCCCAACCGGCTATCATACCGCTTTCCCATCATTTTTCTGTTTTAATTACAAATAAAACCAAAAACCATTTAAACAATATTGAGCAACAGTATAAATAAATAAACAAATGAAATGATTTATTTCGACGAAAGCCGAACATTATTATGGTTTGACTTGTAAAAATCACAATGTGGTTGGAGATTAACAGCTGAAATTAAAAACCTATCTGAACCAGACCCGGTTTTGTCATTTTTTTAATACAGCTTAAGTGGCAAACAAGGATACGGCCTTCCAGATGGTAAGCAGTTATTGTAGCCTATGGACGCTTACAATAACAGAGCCTAGCAGCATAAACGGTAGTCGAATCGAAAAGTCAAAAAAACTAATGTATGGGATTTGACGTAAGTCTACGATATAATGTCGTAAACTTACGTCAAATACCATACATTTGCTTTTTTGACTTTTCGATTTGATTATCGCTTATGCCATTTGTCTAGAGGGGCAGATATATATTGCCGACCCATATTAACATCAGGAGTTTGTGATGAAGTATTCCTTAGATACTAGCTCAGGATCGAGAGTTGTGGAAATCCTTGGGGGAGGCCTATGTCCAGCAGTGGACGTCTTTTGGCTGAAATTATGATCATGATTTCTGGGATAGTAAAAATGTTTAATTGAAAACGCATTTCTAAATGAGCTTTGGAAACCTGTACTCACAGGAACACAACTACACCACTGCGTGTAGTTGTTAACAAGTTAAAGTAATTAGTTAACTGGTCTTTGCGTGTTCACTATCTAATCTTACAATCTTAAAGTACCATCTAATTATCTAACGGCTGGAATTAATAAACAACCGAATCTCTCAATCTGCAGATAGGATAGTAATTATGTTGAAATTTCATGTCAAGATACAATTAAGTTTCAAAACAAACAGACAGGTGTTATAATTTTAAATGAATTGAGTTTGCTACGACTTTTTGTAATAATTTAAACGATTAGAGATCGTACCATGACGTCTTAATAGCGAATTATTTTAGATCTTAATTTGAATTACGAATACAACAATAAAATATACATTCTACCTAATAAAGTTTAAATATATATGTAAATTTAGCAGAATCATCACGACAATAAGTACATATATCCTTATATACATATGTATATATTTATGTAAGTATATATTATATATATTATTAATATTTTTTTTTTTTATTAAGTATTTATATTTAATGAATATATATATGTCCTTCCTTATTTTTGTATTATAATATTTCATTAGTATATAATAATTGCTTCTTTCTAGACCTCAAACTAATATGCACCTACTATGTTTCATCTCTGCATCACCCTATAAGTTGACTGGTAGAGAATGCCTTTGGCATTAAGTCCGCCTTTATACATGTTTTGTATATTAAGTTTTAAATAAATAAATAATAAAGTCGCTATCATACAAATTTTAAAATTTAGATCGAGAATGTATCGCTTTAGGTTAGGTAATCATGGTACGGTCTGTTTGTCTGTACTGTTCTCTTTCTACGACTAAAATGTTTAACGGATCTTAACGGATCCGTTAAGATCCGTTTAACATTTTAGTTCGAAGTTATCCTATGACATTCACGCAGGCGAATCCATGGGAAACATCTAGTATTAAATCTATACCTAATATCAAAAATGCGAAAGATTAGATGGATGTTTGTTTGTTCCACAACCACACTAGACCTGGATGAAATAAGGTACACTGATAGCTAATAGTCTGGAATAGCATTTAAAAAGAACTTCTTTTATTGTCCAAAAAATGTGAAAATAAATTAAATAGAGAGAAAGAGCTAGCAAAATAAATTAAATTGGAATTCATAGAAACACTTGCACTGAGTTTGGTTTCGTGCAGAAATTTCGACATTTCCTTGTACGTATTTGAACTGAAGTATCCCTCGCAGGTTAGTTAATTTGATTTCAATTCAGCGAACTGGTAATACGTGTGAGTATTCCCGGGATTTCATGATTCAGTTGAATATAAACTGTATAGGTAGTTCCGTTAAAGTTTTTTTTTGTTATTATTTATAGTGTCACGTTGTTTGTCCACTATGGACTATTAAACTACTGAACCGATTTTAATAAATTTTTGTACACTGTGCAGTTTTATCCAATTTAAAAAATAGGATATTTTAAGAGAGGTAGGGCACCATACTAGCGAGCAAGCCCGACTGGGGAAGGACCTCCACCTTACAGAAGACCACAGCCAAATGACTACACACAGCGGTGTAGTTGTGTTCCTGTGTGTGAGTACAGGTCTCCAGCGCTCATTTAGGAATGCGTTTTGAAAGATACGTATTCCTATCCCAGGGTTACTTCCATCTTAAAGCCCTGGTGTAAAAAAATGGGTTGGCAACACGCAAGTGATACCTCTGGTAATGCAAGCGTCTATAGGCTACGGATACTGCTTAACATCAGGTGGGCCGTATGCTTGTTTGCCACCCAAGAAGTATAAAAAAAAAAAAAAAAAAAAAAAAAAAAAAAAACTCGATAAGGGCCTTCAATTTAACCCGGGCTAAGTCTGGGCGGGCCACTAGTGTATATATATATTGTTATATATAGTTAAGTATGTTTATAATATATATTTGTTTATTGAAATTACCAATGTTACAGTTATCTATGATTATTCATCTTAATGTGCACATGTGTTCGCGCACACACTTGTGCACTATAATATGTCCTGTGCAGTTGGCTAATCCTGACCACTTCCAAAATCGGCCGTGGTTTTTTATAAGCATTATTATTTTGTGTTATCCATAGATAGTTGTCCCGAGTCTAGGTATTTTTATGTCTGTTAATAGTGTTTGTAAGTCCCCCGCGACACAGGGCTTGTTACATTCCGTTTCGTTCGTTTAAAAAAGACAACTCCCGCACTAGAGAACAAGCTCTGTGTCGCGGGGGACTTTTACAAACATACAATTAACGGACACAAATTACACCCAGACTCATAACAACACTTTGTGGGCACACAAAGTTTTGTCCTGTGTGGGAATCGAACCCACAACCTCGTGCACAGCAGGCGAATACTGCGGCCACTGGACCACCAAGGCAGTCAATTAAATTATACATATTATATATTACTTCATTAAATTTAAAAAAAAAGAAAAAGCTTCTCCGTGCGCGCAATGTACTTGAAAGTGGACAACAAAGGTTTTCTTCACGTAAATAGATTATATGTACTATGAACAATACACCACAAATACATCTCAACCCATAAACGTCCCACTGCTGGGCACGGGTCTCCTCCATAAATTTGGAGGGATATTAGCCTACTTATACCACGCTGGCCAGACGGGTTGGTATAGGGTTTTGTTTCAAGTTTTCCTTCTCTTGCAGTGGATATTGTCTGCCGGACATACTCCCTTAGTCGACTCTTACGACACCCACGGGATGGAATGGGGTGATGACATTTGTATTCTTAATCCGTCACCACACGGACAAATGCGTATTATGAATCTTTCACGTTGTGTTAGAGCCTTGTTTTTATGTAAGGATATAAAATTGAACGTAAAATTCCAACCACGTACTCCGTCTCCCCGTACCGAGTCAATCATTGTTTTATTAGATACGCGCCTATCTGATACACAGCGGATGGAAAACAATCTATGTTCACCAAGATTTTGGGAGTGCTCTTAAATATATACCTGGCTGTTTTCTTTATATACTATCAAAGAGGCAAACACGCATACAGCCCGCCTGATGGTAAGCAGTTACCGTAACCTATGGACGCTTGCAACACTAGGGGTATAACTCGCGCGTTGCCGACCCTATAGAAACCTTATAAATCCTTTCTTGAAGAACCCCATGCTATAATCTCTCGGGAAAACCTCGGCAGGGAGCTCATTCCACAACCTAATCGTAGCTGTGTTCATTGACCGTGTTTAATCATTGTTTTTATATTTACAGGTACACATCTTTAGCAAAAAGTATTAAGATATGATAGGTATAATAAATTTGAAAGTTTGGATGGATTGATAGATGGATGGATTGGTTTCTCACGCCATAACGGCTGAACGGATATGAATGAAATTTGACACAGAGATAGATTATAGCCTGAAACAGCACAAAGACTACTTTTTGTACTGGAAAATCACTGTGCCCGTACGCGCGGGCTTAGCCATACGGAGAAACTTGTATCTTTATATATCTAGGGTTGTAGTACTCGTCAAGACAAATGAAACAAGCCCAAACACGGTAAGGCTATCATGATCCATTGCGGAGTTCCTATCCACCTTCCAACTGCATCCTCAGACATCTTTATTTCACTATACACTCTTATATTGCATACTCTGTTCGACGGTCAATGTGTAAGAGTATAAATCAGTACGTTGTTAGCCATTAGCGAACTCAGTTTTACTTCTCGTTTCCCGATCCTGGAACACTTCTGGACTCAAGGTCACACTAGAGATGAGCTCCAAATAATACGGTACAACTTTTATGTTTAGTCGTAAGAGAAAAACTGAGAACACAAATAAGAATAATAACCAGATTAATTGAAAAGCACACTGGCATGATGCCAGATTTTAAATGAGACGCCCTTTGTAACGAAAAGTTTTCTTAATAAGTGAATGTAATTATCTCTCAGAAGTTAGGAGAGCTAATATTATCTAGACAACATAAGGAAAACACATTGTTCTTTATAATCTTAGATAATAGCAAGTAGCTGAAAGGGGTGGCCTATTGTTGGTAAATTTGTTTGTTTTTATTTATTATTAAGTGCTTTGATTTCCTGTTTATCAACAATAAATATTTTCTTTCTTTCTTGCTTTATTTCTTTCTTTCTGCCTTTCTTTCTTTTCTTTCTTTCATATATATACTAAGAAGTATGTAGTCATGCACAAGAGACACACAAGAGAGGTAGGGCCATACTGGCGAGCAAGCCCCACTGGGGAAAGACCTCCACCTTACAAAAGACTGTGTGAGTACAGGTCTCCAGCGCTAATTTAGGGATACGTTTTGAAATAAATGTATTCCTATCCCAGGGATACTTCCATCTTAAAGCCCTGGTGTAAAAAATTAGGTCAGCAACACGCATATGATACCTTTGGTTTTACAAGCATCCATAGGCTACTGCTTACCATCAGCCGGGCCGTATGCTTGTTTGCCAACCAAGTAGTATAAAAAAAAGGAACAAAACTACACCACTGTTTGTTAAGTTATTTGGCTGTGGTCTTCTGTAAGGTGGAGGTCTCCATTTGGGATATTCCAGGCGCAGATCCAGGGAGGGAGATGTGCATTCCCCCTGTCCCGCTCCCTAAACTAAATCCTGGATCTACGCCTGGGCTATTGGTAACCCAAGTGACAAACAAACATAAACCTAATAGATTAAAAACAAAAAGTAGAAACGTCTCAAATTCATCAACTTAACTCAAAGAATTCAAAACAAAATGTCTGTAAAAATAAATGTAAAGAAAGGAGTTGTTTATTTAAAGGGCTCGTAGATGACGAAGAGACGTTGAAAGTTAAACAAGAACATTTGTTTTTTATGTTATTGAAGTGTTAAATATGTAGCTATTAACTGTTATAGCTTGTTTCCATTTGTTTCTTTAGGTGGTTTCAGTTCACACTAAAGAATTGACAAATTTTGCGCTGGTTAACGGTGGTAGAAGAGTGGAAATTCGATTTGCACGCAAGAGGTGTAAGTTTGATTCCGGGTACAGAACTATTGTAAGAGAGAGTGAAACTGTCTCGGTGGCTCAGTAGTCCATATTTATGACTGCTGATCACGGGTTCGATTCCTGGGTCGGGCCAAAATTTTATAATGGATTTTTCTGTGAAGAAATTCACGGTGGAGGTGTTTACACCCCCGTGCCTCGGAAAGCACGTACAGCCGTTAGGAGGACATCATGATATTATTACTTATGTAAATTTTACCTTGTGGAATTTATCCTTACTAATACTAATATTATAAATGTGAAAGTTTGTAAGAATGGATGGATGGATAGATGGATGTTTGTTACTCTTTCACGTAAAAACGACTGAACGGATCTGGATGAAATTTGGCACAGAGGTAGATTATGGTCTGGAATAACACATAGGCTACTCTTTACAGCGATAACCGACATCCACGCGGGCGGAGCCGTGGGCAACAGCTAGTATATACTAAACGAATGATTTACTATCTATTTGTAGTTATTTGGCTGTGGTGTTCTGTAAGATGGAGGTCCTTCATGCCATTATCATTTCCTTCTGGAATTCAATAATACCTCAAATAAGCTCTAAGTCAACACTTAGAGCATTTATTATGACCCTTTTAAATCCCCCTATTTAACTGTATATAAAACGACATAGCCCAAACAAAACTTGAAGAGATTCCTGTTCTCTCCGACACAGACGAGACGACAGGTGGCGCTGTGCTATAGACTTATTAATGTGTTAGATAGTGTCCTTTAATAAAATTGTTATTTGATAGAATTGTCGCATCTGTTGCAGATCTTTTCAGTTTAGTGAAATTTGTTTTAAGATAGTACTTACAGTAATACTTAATCTTAGCCGAACAAAGTTGTTGGACAAGGGTCCAACAGTGGATATCCGGACGACTAATGCTAATGTCTAATGAATTCTATAGAAATCCTTGAGGAAGCATATCACAGCGTATTCCTTCCATTTCCACAGAATTCGGCCTGGAGTTGACCAGTACTAAGTTGAAATTAGATCAGGGATTGAACCCTGAATCTCGATAAGGCAAACGTACGTACTACTACTAAAATACATCCACTAATATTATAAATGGGAAAGTTTGGATGGATGGATGGTTGTTACTCAATCATGCCAAAACAGTTGCATGGATCGCGATTGCAGAAAGAGTTTAGTATTTTTAGCCCAATAAAGTCAAAGTCAAACTCATTTATTCATTTAAATCAAATACATGATACTTATGAACCTCATAAAAACAAATGCCAGCATACGTTTTTCCTACGGCCAATTCGCTGACTAGGGCCTCGAGAAGAATTGGCAAGAATAAAAATTAAATGTACGCACTAGCAAAGCTGCGAGAGGTTGCCAGTTATGAATATATTTTTGATCAAAGATTATTAAAAAGTAAATCTTTTCATAAAACTTTCGAACTAACAAAGCCTCTCTAAACATTCTGTTATCTTAATAACACCACCAGATGGCGCTGTACCCACCTCAGTGCACTTTTGACATAAACATCTGGCCTGCTCCAATCTTACTTCATGATTTTATTTATAGCCGCATAACCATCACCTGTTCTCAACTTGTTTTTTTTATTAATGGCTTTTTTATGAATACCACCATGCAGGTCTCTCGTAAAAGGTTTGTTAATATTATTTTTATAGGTGCTAAAAATGGCGGGAATGTTTGTCATTGGTGTAGTAAAATCTAAGCGAAAATAGTGCAGCTGGAACTAAAATTAACAAGAATAATAAATGAGTATCGAGCAAAAATAAATGGGGATATAAGAAGAGGTCGACCCAGGCAAATGATACATCTACCAAGTAGGCAATGTGCTAAAAAAGGGTCTAAAATAAAGTACATGGGACTGACGTTTATGTTTAAAATAATTGTTGAATGTAAAGGAAGTGAAAAAATATATGTTAGGATCTTTGCCCACGCCAAAAGACGGTAAGCTATGTGTATAGTATACTAGGCTGGCCTAGCCAAACAAATGTATCTGGGTTTGGGTGGACCACTGACGTCATATCAGGTTCCGGTGGTCCACCCGTGAGAGCGGGTGTAGGTGCACAGGGGGGTTTTAGTCGGTATGCCGGCCGCCTACCATCTTAAGGCCGGAGAGTCCGACATATCCGCTTCGCTTCCCCGGGCGGGGCGGTATGCGTAAAGCATTTCCCCTCTACAAAAAAAAAGCCAAGCAAATGTATGGGATTTGACGTAAGTCTACGATGTAAAGTCGGAAACTTACGTTAAATCCCATACATTTGCTTTTTCGTTTCGACTACCGTTTACGACACTCGTGAGGGGCTGGCCCCTCATGGCCCCTCTTGGCTATCACTTGCATGTTGCCAACCCATTTTTTTACACCAAGGCTTTAAGATGGAGTATCCCTGGAATAGGAATACGTTACTTTCAAAACGCATCTCTAAATAAGCGCTGGAGACCTGTACTCACACACAGGAACACAACTATACCGCTGTGTGTAGTTATTTGGCTGTGATCTTCTGTAAGGTCCTTTCTCAGTTGGACTTGCTCGCAAGTATGGTGCCTTACATTTATTAAATCTCTTTGCGATTTATTGAAAATATGTACCTAGTAGTACAAATCGGGTCTAAATTAGATTTTAGCTGGCTTACCTACTTATATGTATGTAATTATATTAAGTCAAAGTCTGCAATCTGAAATTAACTTCCAGACTTATATAGCAGATTTGTATTCATGCCAAATATGTAGTATCTACGAATATTTGGCCTTGGAATGTTAGGAGAGAAATGGGGCTCTAAATTCTTCTAAACAAGATATAGTATCCTCAGTTTAAAAAGGGCTAATATAAGATACGTCAGTACGTTTAGGCGGAGGTCCTTCCCTAGTCGGGCTTGCTCGCTTGTATGATGCCCTACCTCTCTTAAAGTCAAGCCTAAAGAAAAATATCAGGTTTTTTTGTGAAGTAATTCGCAATAGATGCCAAAAGTATGTAAATAACCCATCAGGCTTGTTTGCCACCCAAGTAGTATAAAAAAAATCCCGAGAATCGAACGCGAGTCCACTGTTCAGCACTCGCGCTCAACAAAAACTAGACCAACAAAGTTTTCAAAATATATCCAGAAAGAAAGTACTCTGCTTACCTCCTCACATAAAAAGGCGTAATAATACTACGTCACAAATAACCGTATATACCGTCGTTATTTTTAAGATCTGTCCTCAAATAAAGCCTCCTCGTGTAAGGTAGCTGAATTATCTGGGAGTATAATAGGGTCCAATTACAATGAGACTTGATACCGATATAGGAGGACTTGTTATAACGATTTATCCACCTCGATGATAAGATTCGAGTCTTCTTGATTCAAGGACTTTTCCTTATGTAATGTATTATTAGATAATAAATTAATAATATATAGGTAGTTTTACGAAGCTACGGAATCGATGCATTGTAGATATAATCATCCTTATTCTTACTGGTATTAAAACTCAAGTTGCTTTCTGCCTCTATCTGTCTGTTCACTATAAATAATTTCTTCTGGAATGTTTTTATACGTATAATATTATGTATATATACCTACTTAGAGTGTTCATAAGTATTGAGACGATTTGACGTGACACTGGCAGCCTGATAAAAATCTTTTTAAATTTAGAACGTTATCAGTTAGAAAAAAAAATGCGTTCGGAGGTAGCATGTATCACCTCAATTCAGAAGACCGTATAGCTTGGAGACGCGTCGTAAGGGGTCGCGTTCCTCAGCAGTAAGGGAACGATGATGATGAATTGTAACTAAACTACAGTAACAAGGTTCTTATGTACGAGAAGTCTAGATCCCTGTGACCGTAATGACAAGCCGTATTTATGCACTACTAGCTGTTGCCCGCGGCTCCACCCGCGTGGATGTCGGTTATCGCTGCAAAAAGTTATTGTTTTGGAGATAGTTTATCCGTGTTTCTTTTTTAATGAGCTTTAAAAATGGTGTTGTTTTGTTGTTGTGTCTCGGAAACTACTTGACTAGTACTGATTATTGTTTTTTAAATGTGTTTTTGCAAAGGTTTTAGTATTTACTAGCTGTTGCCCGCGGCTCCTTCCGCGTGGATGTCGGTTATCGCTGCAAAAAGTAGCCTATGTGTTATTCTAGACCATAATCTATCTCTGTGCCAAATTTCATCCAGATTCGTTTAGTAGTTTTTACGTGAAAGAGTAACAAATATCCATCCATCCATCCATCCATCCATCCATCCATCCATCCATTCTTACACAAACTTTCACATTTATAATATTAGTAAGGATAATGTCTGTGATAAGTCATACGTTCAATAGAATCAAGACTATCCGATTGTCCTACCTGTCTCTATAAGCCATTGGCATGAACATAACAGCGAAGCGTACCCTACATTTGTAGTACTGAGCACTGCCATTGTTTCTTCACTTGTATCAGCTTCTAATCTGTCGACGCTATGACTGAGCGGTCTTGAACAATCGACAACGCCTTGTAAGCAATACATTGTTACGTAAAAGCATGTCTGCTGATGCAGCTACGACTTAGTAGTGACGTGAGTTGGGTTTGATAGCAGCTAACATAATCGTTGCAAAGCCTGACTGGGAGGGGGACCTCCACCACCAGCAGCACCGCAGAAGACCATAGCCAAACAACTACGCACAGTGGTGTAGTTGCGTTCCTGTGTGTGAGTACGGGTCTCCAGCGCTCATTTAGGGATGCGTTTAAAAGAAACGTATTCCTATCCCAGGTATACTCCCATCATAAAGCCCTGGTATAAAAAAATGGGTCCACAAGCAAGTGATTCTTCTGGTACTGCAAGCATCCACAGGCTATGGTAACTGCTTAACATCAGGCGGGCCGTATGCTTGTTTGCCACCTAAGTAGTATAAAAAATAAAAATGAATCCTTATTCCTCTTGGTCACAGCATCCCTCGTGAATGGCTGGACCGATTTCGCTAATTCTTGCTCTAATTTGCGCTGAAAAAGCCCGGGCAATGTTGGGGCGGGCTGCTATTAGTAATATTATAATAATAATCGTCCGGACCGGTTTCGGTCACGGCGGCCAATCCCAACGGAGATTAGCCAACTGCGCAGAATATATAATAGTGTACTAGCTTGTGCCCAAACACAGGTGCACTTACTATATATTCACTCTCATAGTCTGATGGGATAGCAATCCGACACGACCGTAGAGAGATCAGACGCAGAATTGTTGTGCTTTTAGCTTACGGTTACCTCAACAATTATCGGTTCTGAGGCATATAAGCGCTAG
This sequence comes from Trisateles emortualis, assembly GCA_947095525.1. Classification (NCBI taxonomy): domain Eukaryota; kingdom Metazoa; phylum Arthropoda; class Insecta; order Lepidoptera; family Erebidae; genus Trisateles; species Trisateles emortualis. The sequence goes on along the minus strand of OX352749.1, from coordinate 10,201,149 downwards.
GTTAAGCACTGCTAAAGAAGTAAACAAATTAATGTAATTATGGCGTTTCAACAGAACTTCGGCAAATGACCAGCAATAAAACAGTCTCGTCAATAAATGCCTGATCTATTTACACTCCGATTTCATTAGAAAAGATGTCCTATTTTTCTCACGACCTGAATCACAAAAGATGAAATTAAATATAATATCAGTTTATTGAATCTTTTTATTCAATTATTGGTGGCGTCTGTCGCGACTATCCAATTCTACACAAAATTATTTCTATTGTTATGGCATTTCTTTGGTTACAAACAGATAACCGATAATTTAATAAAGATCCTTTTATATATTACTAGCTGTTGCCCGCGGCTCCGCCAGTGTGGATGTCGGTTATCGCTGTAAAAGTAGCCTATGTGTTATTCCAGACCATAATCTATCTCTGTGCCAAATTTCATCCAGATCCGTTTAGTAGTTTTTACGTGAAAGAGTAACAAACATCCATCCATCCATTCTTACAAACTTTCGCATTTATAATATTAGTAGGATATGCTGTAGTCAAACATCAAAGATCCGCGCTTCTAGATTTGGCTAGCAAAATCTCAGGTCTAATAAGACGCCTTAGTCAATGTCCAAATCAATAGGATCTTTTATCCTTTGACTAACGACGTTGTCTTATTCCAGGAGTAAACAACTTGGCCAGTCAAACGCCAAAACTTAATACGATCAAATCGGGTTTTGACTGGTGCGACCTAGAGGATATAAAAATATATTACACGACACGTTAGCCTTCAAATCTATCCGAGTCGGACTGCTCTGGGTTGGAGTGTTGATTCGCAAAAATTGCAAATCAACTTACTACTTACTACTTTGGTCTTTCCATTGGAATAACATTGGTCGCTCCTAGGATAGACTAGGCATAGTACAAAGCAGATCATTTTATTTTTGACGCTTGACTAAATAAAAAATAAAAAATATAGGTACTTCTAAAAATATAGATTTGCCTAAAATAAAACAGTCAAATGCAAAAATGGTATATGTGATTTGCCGAGAGGAAATTGTCAAATTTTGCATAAACCAGTCATTTCGCAAACAGGCTACATTTAGATCTTTGGATTATGAGAGTGAAGGAAATAAAATGCACCTGCTGTCAGCTGGGATACTTTGCCACTTGGCTATCACAACTTTTAATTCCATATCCTGTAATTCAAACCAATGACGTCACAAACATTCCTGTCCTATATAATATTAAAAATAATATATAAATGTTTATACGGCCATTAGCGTTGAGATGGTCCATTGGGCGGCTGTGCTGAGCTGCATTCCTGACTGATGCATCATGGGTCACTGACGCATACATACCTGCAACAAGCGATACCTTTATTAGTAGTGATAAACTTAAGTTAAAGTTCAAATTGTTAATAAGATTAAAGATTAGTTTCGATGAATAATGAGAAGAGAGGTAAGAGGGAAGGTATACAGCTAAATAACTACACATAGTGGTGTAGTTGTGTTCTTGTGTGAGTACAGGTGTCCAGGGCGCATTTAGAGTGTTTTTTTTTACCAAGGAGGCCAACAAGCATACGGCTCGCCTGTTTGTAGGCAGTCTAAGATATGTAGGGCACTATACTAACGAGCAAGCTCGACTGGGAAAGAACCTCTACCTTACAGAAGACCACAGCCAAATTACTACACACAGCGGTGTAGTTGTGTCCCTATTAATGAGTACAGGTCTCCAGCGTTCATTTAGGGATGTGTTTTGAAAGAAACTCATTTATATGCCAGGGATACTCCCATCTTAAAGCCCTGGTGTAAAACAATGGGATGGTGGGTGTCAATCGCGCGTTGCTAACCCTGTTAAAACTTTATAACTCCTTTCTTGAAAAATCCCATGCTATAGTCTCTCGGAAAAACCTCGGAAGGGAGCTCATTCCACAATTGAAGGGCAATCATAGCTCATTGCTTTTACTTTAACTTTCAGAAAGAGTGATAAATAAAATGTTAAGAAGAATTGGTCAATTGTACCCACCCTTTCCCGAATCCATGTCTGTTTCACAGAAATCAAAGAAACCTTTATTAACATAGCTAGTGAAATAGCCGTGTGGGTGGCTTTGCTAACTTCCATTTCAACAAATTAAATTTAACGTTGTTTTACGGCTATTATAAAAATAGATATAAAAATATCCTGCCCTTTACACTTCGTGACCTTTGCCTTCTATTTCTTGAAAAGAAATTACATATTCGTTTACTAATAGGTACGGTCGGCAACGGAGTTAGTTGTACAGGGCCGCTACATAAAGATTAGTTTTTTAGAAAAACCAATGTATGAATTTGTATAAAATATATTTTTATCTGTAGGTTTAGTCTAATTGTACACCGTTACCGAATTCCACAGAAAAATATACAATGGTTTTCTTAAAAAACTAATCTTTACATAGCGGCCCTGTACAGCCTACTCCGTTGCCGTGTGTACAACAAAAGATTATATAAAAACATTATTTAAGTCTAGACTTTTGTATTTATTCTGTGGTCTAGACCGAATAGGATCTTTATTATTTCATGATAGAAGGTTGTATATACAAGAATCAGCATTGCCATTTAACGTGGCAATGCCGCCAGCCTTTTGGGCACTTTTCCAGTTGACAGGTATGATAGAGGAAGGAATATTATGACGCCTAAATGTTTTATTTCTTTAATTAGGTTTCCGTATTTAGATTTAGTTACATAGTTTAAATAGATTTTTAATATTATTCTTGTCTATAGACGAATAACAATTTAAAACATAAAAGAGCAAAAATCCTGTCTGGCAAAAAGAATAAGGGTCTACCTCACTGGAAAAAGATTGTCGATCGGTTTTTTTTTATACTACTTGGGTGGCAAACAAGCATACGGTCCACCTGATGTTAAGCAGTTACCGTAGCCTATGGACGCTTGCAATACCACAGATATCACTTGCGTGTTGCCAACCCATTTTTTTACAGGGCTTTAAGATGGAAGTATCCCTGGGATAGGAATACGTTTATTACAAAACGCATCCCTAATGAGCGCTGGCGACCTGTACTCACACACACAACTACACAGCTGTGTGTAGTTATTTGGCTGTGGTCTTCTGTAAGGTGGAGGTCCTTCCCCAGTCGGGCTTGCTTACTAGTATGGTGCCCTACCTCTCCTTAATATTTTATTTAGGTTATATTTTGTTTGATATTTCTGACCGACTTTCTGATAGACGGTGTGCGTTCCGCTATTGCAATAAGTGCGAAGTCGGTCACCGATTGTCGGTCGTGTATGAGCAGCCTAAACCTCATGTCCAAAAGTTTCAGACATTAACGAGAAAGGTACGTCCGTTGTTAACTAAAAACTTCTAAAATATAATAAAAAAAAAGAAACAAAATAACAAAGCTATTCAATTTGAACACAAGAATATGTAAATGTCAGTCGCAAACAGAACTTTGGCTCCACAAGCTCGTTTGCATAATTCCAATTAATAATAGCGATTATGACAAAGAAACTTCCAAGGGTTTGATGCCGTACCGAAATCAATATTGTTCTTATAAATCCGTCATCGACTTTCCACAAAAGCGTAGGGCGAACTAATTTCAAATTGAAATTTGCTTTGAATTAGTAAAGCCTTTGTTAAAACACGTTATTATTAATTTTTAGTCAATCCTATTTGAAACTAGAGACCCGTCCCGGTTTCGCACGGGTGCAATTTAGATTATAAATTTTATCGTTATTTTTGAAATCTTTCATTTTTGTCTTTTTGGCACCAAGCTGTCTTACATGTTGGATTAGTTAAAGCCATTGTTAAAACACATTATTATTAATTTTTGTCAATCTTATTTGAAACTAGAGACCCGTCCCGGTTTCGCACGGGTCCATATTTAGATTATAATTTTTATTGTTATTTTTGATATCTTTCATTTTTGTTTTTATTTTGGCAACAAACAGTCTTACATATTTACATGACTTTTGGTTTACATTAGTGTTAATTCTATAGTTAACTTTAAAAAAAAAGAAACAGTCTATGTTAATCACAGATAATGTTGCTTTTTATAGATGAAAGAATTTTAAAAATCAGTTTAATAGTTTTTGAGTTTATCCATTACAAATAAACACACAAAAAATCTAATATTTCTTGTTATACTTAGTTAAGATAAATAAAAACGGTTTTGTAGAATCTAATAAAGAACTTATTGAAGTACTTTAATAAAACGTTATTGTATTTGAGACTACGGGTCCTTCGCTGTTTGACACCACGGATTATTGGCACCATGGTGTCAATCGCAGAAGGACGTTTTTTGACTTACCTGTTTGGGACCACGGTGTCAATCGACGAATATCTTATTTGTCTTCGTTGATTGACACCATGACGTAAAACAGCAAAGAACGGCCGCATTGGTATTTTATTATAACATAACAATCATGCACAAAAGTGTTTACATGATTTTTATTTAAATTATACATTTTTTCTGAGAGTGCTTGGCAAGGCAAAACTGTTTAGATACCCACAACAGTTTTGCGATAGCAACAACTACTACGTTTTACTACTCTTAAAATTTAATTTTAATATTCAAGACATCAGCAGGTAAAAAATAATGAAATACAAATTATTATTATTACATGCCCTTAAATATAAGAACAAGAACGTTTAAGAAAGGGTAGAAATACCTGAGTTAGAACAAACAAAAATCTTAAGTCAAAAAACGAGTGTGTGTTGACCACACGGCAGAAGTAAAAACTTCATTGGACTGGCAATAATGGATGGAGTATTAGCATTCTGTGGTATTAGTCCCACGCGAACGATGCGATGATACTGGGTTCGAATCCCATATTCAAGTCCACTTTTAGGAATTTGATTTTTGTAGATGGTTTAGATATCAGATAATATTTATTATAAGTTCAAATTCACAAATAGGTAATTTTCTCACAGTACCGTACAAAGGTAGTACCGACCGAACAGGGTTCGAATCCCAACATCGGATACACTTTTATTTTTGTATTTTGTTTTGGTTTAAAGTGGGTCAAAATCGCGCCCAAAGAAGTCGGTTACAAACATACAGGTGAAGCTAATAAAAAGCGTGTAATAAAAACGTTTAAACTTCAATAACGCTCAATTCATTGTAAGTAGCTATAAATAATGTATCATCGAATTATAGGTAAAAAAAAAAACTATAGACTTGTATATTTAATTTTTTTTAAACATCAACGACTTTGAAGAAATTAATGAATATAGGTACAACTATTTTTTTTTACTCTTGTGAAATTTGCATGACTAGCACAGTAATATATCATTACCCGTTTATTTGTGTAACGATACATAACGAATAAAACGCACGGTAATGTTACACTATTATTCGTTAGAAAAAAAAAATAGAAATACTTTAATTTTAATAACCTATTTTTATTCAAACTTCCATTTTGTGGGATAAAACATTACTAATAAAATTTGCATACATTTTTCACGAATAAACGTGTAAGAAGATTAGAAAACATTACCCAAATTTGAAAACAATCAGAAATTCTCAAATCGTCCGTAGGTTTTAACATGTTTATTCTTGTATACTTGGTAACTCAAAAAGCATGTAATAAAAGCATAAACTATTATTCCTGTATTTTTTAATTCGTTATTTCCCTATAATAAAGAAATTCACTATTATAATAGGCATGTTTTGAGTCTAAAATTCATAAAAAATATTAGGTAGGTGTAAGATAGGCAAAATGAAAAAAAATCGTGTAAGAACTCTTGCACGTTTATTCGGTGGGGCCATCGAAAATTGTTCACTTCAAAGTGGATGGTAAGTATGGATTTGTTTTCACATTAAAATTATAAGTTTTAATCATAAGGTCTTGGATATAATAGGCCCAGGCAATAATAGTGAAATCAGTTAATTTAAAAGGTGAATCAGGTAAAAGTTTACTTATTCCTATCTCGAAGATAATGTTCATGCATTTTTGACACAATGCAATATTTTGTATTTCTAATACATTCATTTGTATTTCACATATTATAAAGTGCAAATGCAAATAAATATAAAGGCGATGTTTCAGAAATGTATAGAACCTGGGCTAGGTCTTGTACAATACATTTTTATGTGTTTTTTGTCCGAAAACATTGTTGATGCTAATATTATAAAATTATAATATAATTGACGAACCAAACAAACTGTAAGACTATTTCACGAAACTCAAAACGAACACTTTTGACTTTTATTTTGGTCTATTGAAATGTCAAACTGCATTCGTTCAGTTCTTAATTTTAACTTATTGTTTGTTATTCCCTTTATTTACGGTTTATTAAAATATGATTTGTACTAATAAATATGTATTCCATAACAACCAAGATTCTATTAAACATTTGATTGTAATTGTTTGTTGTAATAACCGTTTTCTTTTCGTCAGTACATAAATCACACTTGACCTTGGTGTCAATCGACGAAAACAAAATAAGATATTCGTCGTTTGACACCACGGTCGATAATTAATATGAAAATGGTGCCAAACAGGTAAGTCAAAAAACGTTTTTCTGTGATTGACACCGTGGTGTCAATAAGTCGTGGTGTCAAACAGCGAAGGACCCCTACGTATTTACTGAGAGAACATTATTTCGATATCTATTTTACATTAAAAAAAAAAACAATTTACTACAAGAATTTCACGCATTTATTTTTATTCGAAGTATGTAATAGAAATCTAAAAATCACATCTCAAATCTGGAATAAGAAAGAAGTCTTTAAAAACCAGTTTCAAAGCCATATGCCATTAAAAAAATGTTTGAAAAGCCAGGTGGTAGTACCACTATTGTTAAGCTCGACAGGTGCGACCAATCAATAACCCACACATACACAGATCGAATCTCTTGGCCCTGTCAAACCAATCGACCAGATGGTCTAATGCAAAACCGCTTGAGGTACCTGTACTATTAAGTATTCTGCGCTTGAGGTTTAAATGTATTTTTTTGCGATATTTTTTTACTTCTTATCGTTTGGTTAGTGGCCAACCTGACAGAGGTATTTAGATCGCCAATATTCAGGCCTATGTCGTGATCTAATTTTAACGTGCTCTTTCGAAGCACGGAGACGCCCAACATGCGGTCACCCATCTATAGGGTAACCGCGCCCTTAGTTGCTTAACCCGCTGACCGTTTACCGAACAGCGAGTGCACCTTTCTATGAGCGCCTATTTTTAATAAAACGAGTTTTTATTAAACTAACTTTATTTGTCGAATTGTAAATGTATTTTTATTTCATTTTATTTCTCAAAGGCTGTCGATATAATGGATTTTTGTAGCAAATAATTCAACATCTACTTTTTGTTGAATTATTTGACTTTTATAAATTTCTCTTTTACATTTTTTCAGCACAGCACAATGGCATAATGTTGAGTGAAGGCCGGGTTTTTACGTTAAAATTATTTTTAATTTGTATTTGTTTCTATCTTTTCCTCTTTCCTTATTATAATTTTGTATGTATGAATATTATTAACCTATCGCATTCCACTGTAAAAATAAACAGTGAATAGTATGTGTGAGTCCTTTCCCAAATCATTACTTTTACCTGTTATTTTTTTTATAATTTACTATACCTATGTAAGAGGTTACCGAAGCCTATAAACGAACACCATTCGCGTGTTGCCGAGCCGAAAAATTGTGATTTGGTTATGTGATACAGAATCCTTAGGATAGAAACACATTTAAATACTCATACCTACTATATAAAAACCCTTACTGACAACAATATTACGTAGAACTTTTTCTGTTATATAATTTTCAATGTTAACATTATATGATATTGAGCAACAATTCTTGTCCCTTTAGATAAGCACGAATTCAAATTTTACGTTTCTCCAATGGCAAGGAACGATCCTTATCCGATTCTGAGACACGGTCCTCAAAACTGCTCCATATGACTTGGCAGATAATTTTATTGAATTTCAAATTGAACGAGTCGAAAGTACGGATTGCAGCTTCGAGCATATCTTCACGTATTATGATCAGTTTTATTATCTTAGACGTTATGTAGTCGGAATAAAGTTCACATTATTGAAGCAATATAAAGGTTAGTGTTGTGAGTCAGCATAATAAACATCTGGCCTGCTTTTTACGGCTATGCATCAGGATCTTTGAACACAAAAAGGTCAAAATTTGTAACACTTAACCGTGGCTCGACTGCTCAAGCGATATTATATTTGACTGACGAGTAAAAAAATCAGATTCTCATTTTTTTTTGTCAAGGAAACACGGTTGCTTTGTAAGTTCTAACGACTGGCATACTACCGGTTTCGGGTTTGACTACAGGTTCGCCTAAAAATGTGCCTTAAATCAGACATAACTTATGGATGTATGTATGTACTCTAAAACTAGCGACAGCTTTTTCAACTAATTCTACCAAGCCCATTCTCATGTAACTTTGCACAAATATCGTTATCGTATCGTAAAAATTCGACTGCACGGTTAGTTTAGTAGCTTAAGAGGGTACCTTGCCATTAACCACTGCAGGCGTGTTATGGGTTCGATCCCCACAAGGGACAAACATTTGTGTAATTCATAAATGGTTGTTCCGAGTCTAGGTGTAGGTGGTGTCCGTTAATTGTATGTATTGTATGTACCCTGCGACGCTGGACATGTTCCCTAGTGCGGGAGTTGTCTTTTTGAACACACATACTAATATTAAGATCCCATGACAATACAATATTATTATAGATTCACCAAGGTCTAATGATGGAGTCAGAAGGTGAACTATGGCCATGTCTTTTAACTTTATTTTTTTATTATTTAAATAATATGTCCACCACTGTATGTAGATATGGCTGTGATCTTCAATTTTTCCTAAAGGGATAGGCAAACTTAACAATCTTCTAACGATATTTTGTTCTTATTTTAAAACGTAATACATTTAATCCATAAATAACCCTCTAATCAAACACAGGCATATTTAACCAAAACCACTAAGCACTCAAACACATCTTAACCCATCTAACATTAATAATATTCTCGTGACCATATAATATACTTATATAGGTAAGAGGTGACCACGTTTGTCGAGGTCGTGAGGTTGGGTTAATGTCACGATCTACGAAACTCCACTCTCAAGCTATTGTCCCGGCAAAATAATGGGCATACATGGCCAACCTAACAAATATTAGACCGGACCCGAAAGGTGAATATTTATCATGAAAGGTTATAAAACTGGTATTTATTTATTGAGTAGAATTAAGGTTATATTTTAACTATGTATTAAGATTATTATATAGAAAGTTGTATCGACTATAAAGCAAAGGCAGATAAAAATGGCGTGTTGCCGTCTGCAAAACTTGTAATTGACGAATACAGCCAATATATATCAGGATTATGGGATAAAACGGATTATTGTTAAAAAAAACGGATAATAAGAAACTTACAAAGATTTCGTAATTATTCTAGATATTTTATTTATACTTTTTGGGTGGCAAACAAGCATACGCCCCAATTTATGTTAAGCAGTTACCATAGCAATGGACGCTTACTGATATCACTCGCGTAGGCCGACCTATTTTTTATGTATTTGTGGGATAGGGAAACGTTTATTTTAAAACACATTCCTAAATGAGCGCTGAAGACCTCTAATATTTTCAGAATCATTGCAAAAAACTGCGTTCGTTTAAGAAGATTGGAAATATAAACGCTGATTGGTGAATAATTTGTAATGAATGTAGCGTTAGCCAATCAGCGCATCCGTAAGAAAGTATAACGTTCATTCGGCCAATTAACGCTCAATGTACTTAAAATGAGACAAATGTTTGCAAAGATCCTGAAAATCTGGTTGTGTAATAAGCCGAGGTTTTGCCGGGAGACTATAGCACGGGGTTATTCAAGAAAGGAATGATAACCGTGGTGTTGTAGGCGTCCATAGGCTACGGTAATTATATATTAACTTTGCTTGACCGAGAAAACAAACCTAGCAGCTCACAATCGGCCGCAAACATACCGCAAACGTACCTCTTCCTGTGACCGGGATTAAAATATAAAGTTTTCTAAACAAATTTAGCATTAAGGCACTTAAATGCAAATTTAAACCACACACGTGGCAACAAACATTTACTCTAAACAGTTTGTGTAAGCATTACCTTTAAGCTTTTAGCGCGATTTGTTGGCCTAATCCAGGTCAGGATGTTGCGAATTGGTCGAAGCCAAAGTGCCAAGTTTGGTCAAAGTAAGAAGTTTATTTGTTTCTACCTGAGGTGGAAAGGTTTATTACGTACGATTTGGTATCGGTATAGTTTTAGTTTTTTATTAATACTACTTGTTGGGTTGCTAACAAGCATACGGCCTGCCGGATGTTAAGCAGTTACCGTAGCCTATGGACGCTAGCAATATCAGAGGTATCACTTTTGTGTTCCCGACCCATTTTATAACACCAGGGATTTAAGATGGAGTATCCCTGGGATAGGAATACGTTTATTTCAAAACGCCTGTAGAACGACCTGTAGTAATTTGGCTGTGGTCTTCTGTAAGGTCTCTCCCCAGTCGGGCTTGCTCGCTAGTACTGTACCTTTATTTTTAGTTTTCTGGTTGAAATAGACGACCATCTGATCCCAAACTACGAGTATATTATTTAAACACAGACAGGAACAGACAAACGGACAGTTTTATCATAAACAAATATACATTGTAGGTGAAATATTTCCGATCGTCCCCATATTTGCATAACCGATAGAGAAAGGTTATTGAATCCTTATCAGAGGTCCATGACCTGTGGTCCTTAGGGTGTGACTGATAACTTAATTTATTCAAACACTTGAGTTTGTTGGGTCATATCATATTATAGATAAGTAACAACTGCACATATGTCCAATTTTGCAATACCAGAGGTATCACTTGCGTGATGCCGACCCTTTTTTTGCACCAGGGCTTTAATATGGCGTATACCTGGGATAGGATAACGTTTCTTTCGAAACGCAGTCCTATATGAGCGCTGGATACCAGTACTCACCCACAGGAACAGAAGTACACCGCTGTGTGTAGTTATTTGGCTGTGGTCTTCTGTAAGGTGGAGGTCCTTCCCCAGTCAGGCTTGCTCGCTAGTATGGTGCCCTGCCTCTCTTAAAACTTACACCCTTCTTAACTACCTAACTACATACATTTAGATATAGTATCTAAATCACTGTTTATCATTATAACGAGCTTCTTGTATTACGTGATCTGCTTCTAATTAATCTTAACTATGTTATGTATTACTAGAACACAGCATCTCTTTGTGAGATGAACTAGATTTCTCATACGTTTAATGCATTGATTGGATTAATTGTTGTATGGGAATGGGAAAATGTTATATGATTATTATATGTTTTGAATATGAATATTGATTTTTATATTTAATTATAAATATTATATACTTACAGCATATTAAACACATACTTTGTTGGTCTAGTGGTCGTTAGTGCGACAGCTGATCATGGGTTCGATTCCCGGGTCAAGCAAAAATATATATTTTGATTGTACGTCAAAAAAGAAAAATAGATGCCGAAAGTGGAAAAATTTACGGGATTTACATTCACCCTCGTGTTTTGGAAACCACGTAAAGCTGACCTACGCCTGATCGCTTTCTGGTCTTGTCAAATTATCGTCTTATGGGACTGTAAAAGTGAAGGAATTAAGATTGCACATGTTTTTGCGCACACACCTGTGCACTATAAAAACTCCCGCGCAGATAGCTAAACTCCGTCACGAATAGCCGTCTTAATCCAAACATGATAAAGATAACATTAATATTATATTTACCATAATTCAAATCGAACAAAAAGAGCCCTACAACCAGAAAAATTAAAAATAATATAATAGAACAAGTTATTACCAAAAGGTATTTATTTAGAAGCTAACTCGAACCTATACAGGAATTATAAGGTTTTTAAAAGGTCGGCAACGCGTGAGTGACACCCCTGGTGTTGCAAACGTCCATAGGCTACGGTAACTGCTTACCATCAGGCGGGCCGTATGCTTGTTTGCCACCTTGGTAGTATAAAAAAAATACAGGACTCATAAAATAACTACGATAAATACACAAATGAGTTAAAATATTCAGTTACAATTATTCCCGTAGAAACCTTAACAACGGTGACTCATAGCTGACAACCCATAGTAACATCTCACAGGTTTTTATAATATTTGTATTTACATAACCCTCTCGGTAAATATTTACCAAATGACCTCTTTCGTCGGGCCCGCAGTGTACAATCTACAATTTTATTGTCTCTCCTACATCCTGTGTCCCACGGCTACTGGGAATTTCTAATTTTTAAATTTCTCATTTTAAAATCAAAATATTTAATCGAAGAACAAAAGTGCTGACAAGTGTAAATTTATTACTACTGTATGTCTGAACAACGGCAAATAGGTACTAATATTTTCACAACGACCAAGTCTTAGAGATAAAAAGAGGTACTATTTTAATGAAGTCACAATTATTGTTTTAAAAATAAGTCTATACGATAATACAATAAAGATTAAAACCTTTTTTAACGTGAAAACTTCTTTAGGCTTTTCCATATTCAAACTTTTTGGGTGAACAAAAATCATAGAACTTGCGTCATCGTCACCGAATGATTTCCATATTCAAAAATAATAATCTAATAGCTCGACGATATAGTTTTAGACACAAGTTACTTAGTTTTCACGTCTATCGGCAGTCCCCAAAGAATGCCTTGCATTTTTTTGTTGTCACGCTTTTATCTTTGAAACTATCAATCAGATTTTAATCATTCTTGTTTCATTTGATAACCTAGTTCTTGAGGAAGGTTATAGGCCACTAAACATCACGCTATAACCCAATGGAAGCATGGTAGTAACAATATAAAATATACGGGAATAGCCAGTTATACATTACCTTGTGTTCTGTTCGACGTTGTTACGAGACTACTAATGAGCGTTTCAGATGTTGATATTTGATCTATATTGGTAGCTAGAATTACTAGGTTTATTAGTCTGTAAATAGGACACTGAATAGAGCTATGACCTGAGTTAATTTTCGCGCTCCTTTTGAGTTCACGATAATGGATAGACATTATGATGACTCATCATAGTCATTATACTGCCGTGTTTGCGGCCGACTGTGAGGGGGTTCGATTCTAGGGTCGGACGTGTTAAGGGGTTTTTATTAGATTTGTTCCGCATTCGCCTCACGAAGTTTTGTCCCACGTAAAAAAACCGTTTTCCTCCATTTTATTCGTTTTTAGCCCCAAATGTAATATTTGAGCCTAAAAAGGAATAAAATGTAGGACGAATACGGATTTTTTTACGTGGGGCAAAACTTTGTAAGGCGAATGCGGAACAAACCTTTTATTAAGAGAAGTATACTCGTACAAGCAAGGCGTCGGGAAGTTGGCAGTGTTACATTTTCTTTTGACAAAACTTAATTGACAAACAGTCCGCCTGATGGTAAGTAGTTATTACAGCTTATGAACGCAAATTTAGTGCATCATTTGCGTAGTGTCCACCCAAAAGCTTGTACATACTATGCGTTCACCTAAGCATCGTCTGGAAAAGCTTTTGATTCTGGCCCGAATGGAAGATAAACGCGCTCAAGGCAGAGCGTCAGCAAGATGGTCAGACGTCATTAAGAAGGCGTTCAGAGGATGTATGTACCATGCGGTCCACACTTCAGAAGCATAGCTTGGAGACGCCTCATATGTGGTTGCGACGATGATGATGGATAGAACAACGTTAATGCTAAATGAGCACAGAATACTTGTACTTATACTTATAGGAATAAAATTACATAGCTATGGTACCCTTTCACTCCTAAATTCAAATAAAACATTGAAATAATCTATTATAATACTTTTAAGTCACTATATTTTACAAAGTCAAAGTTAAAACAGGCACGGACGAAAATCTGAAATATTTTTAAAACAAATATCTTTTCTCGCAATCCAAAGTCCACTGAGTTAAGGTAATGGCTTCTCGCGTTTAAAATTTCATGAATACGGCGGCATATTTTAGTCCCAAATATACAAGAGTTGGGCGATGGATGCCATTGGGCATTTCGCATAAGTCGACTTTATATACATACATATCATCACGTCAGTCTCCCATTGTGGTAGGCAGAAACGATAAGTACGCCAATTGCTTCGATCCAAACATACTTCTTACGCTTCCTCTACATTTATCAACCTTATAACTATAATGGACAACGGGTCTAAATCGCGTAGTATTTTAAAGGTTTTCATAGCTTTTTGTTTAACAAGGGAACAAAAAAAAAGGCATGAAAACCATTAAAATATTACGCGATTTAGACCCGTTGTCCATTATAGTTATAATATGTGTACAAATCGTGAAAGTTTAAAAGAATTTATTCATCAACCTCTTCATGCATGAACGTCGGTTCTTGGTACTTTTAATTTGGCCCTTTTTTAGCACATCACCTACTTGCTACCTGCTTGACATCTTTATTCAGAGAATTAGTTTTTAAATAATAAATAACATGTTTAATATTTTTGTCAATGGTAGGCTAGGAGCCTATCTGATTGTATCTGATAAACACCTCTAATGGCCTGTATGGACTAGAAAGGCAGGACTAACGAAGCTGCCGCCTACTATGTTTTTTTTTTCGTTTAAAATGAAAATTGTTTAAAGATATTATTACTATTCTCTTTATTATTATTTTTTTACATAATTACATTTTTAAATATATAAAAGCAAAAAAACGTCTATGTAAAAAATAGTTCCTCACCGGTATCAGGAACAGACTCAAAGTAACAGGAGCCTCCTCAGAATACGTGCAGTGTCCAGGAGCACTGCCTTCTACATCAGGCCATTAGCCTGATGCATAATATTTTTATATGAACCCGAATGGTTATTGACCATTTTTTTAGTAAGGGTAAGTAGAGGTATTGCTATACAGATGGCTTAAAATAACAAGGCAATGCCCTATTATATATTCAACTCTCGAAAGGCAAAGAGCATAAATCTACTGGGGCATCCGTAAATCAAAGTTTTTGTCAAATATATAATTCAGGAGTTTCAGCGACACTCTTACTGTTAAATTGTCGAATATATAATGGTATTGAATTTATTTTTCGACACAACTATTGTAAAATAAAATTTAGATAGCTAAGTATAACTTCTTTTCTCTTCTGTGCCTTATTTTTGACGTGACAACGTCTTTAATTCGATGGAGCCGGCTGCACGCACGAAAAATGATGACGTATGAGGCGTTACCTCGCTCTGAGGCGATCCAGTTTCATCCAGGAGATTCGTGGTCTACCGGGGCCCTTTTAGGCTCTTCCATGTCCAATCACAGTTGGCAGGACTCCGACAAGGTGTAAAGTCCCCAGCACACAAGGCTTGTTCTATACAGGTCTAATTAGACATCGCGGGAATGCATCCGCGGATGAAATTACAACCCAACATGTCAAGTAACGGTATTGATTCATAATTTGAAAAGCTGTCAATACTGTACACTTTTGCCAACAACCACCATATTATAATGTATAGAAATTATATTATCTAATAGCATTGCTGTCAAAACGCCAAACAATCAAAAGCTTATTGCCAATTTGTTTAATAATATTATGATATGTGGATAATGTAATAATAGTAATAAATTTTATTCTAAAACATAATTATATTTTAGTCCGTCTACGGATTAAAGTTGCTTCAAGTAACCACACTAGGGAGCGAAAAAATTGGCTCTGACAAATGTTAAAGCAAAACAAGCTCAAAAACTAAACTATGGGCCTGTCAAATAGCCCGACTTGCAGGACCTGTGGTGAAGAGATGTCCATGCGGCACCTGCTATGCACGTGCCGGGGATTCGCCCCAAGAATGAGCCTCCTGGGGGCAAGTAATTATTCATAAGCAACTATTAATTTAAACTTAGAACCAAACTATTCACTAATTAAAATTATCAGAGAATTAAAACAAAAGAACAAAAACAAAATTAAATATCTTTCACCCACCACCATTGCTTGTAAGAAAAAATCTTTCCAAAACGTAGCCGAGGCCGCGAGCCAGGCAAATTGAAGCGGTATTAAAAGATTAACCCTCGCCAGCGATAACGCTTTAAAAAGCAGACGAAGGGTTGAGAAGGAAGGTTTATGAGATCAGAAACATAATTTAAAATTTTATAAGATATATTGAGTGAGTTTGTTTCGTGAAGGGTTAAGTCTACTTTGTAAAGTAACCTCAATTATCTAATGTAGAAGATACTGTTAAGCTTCTAGAGCTTAAAGTCGGATTGTGAAGTCGGAAAGTATAATTGAGTTTTTGCGTTAAGTTCCTCGTAGTTGGCAGTGCTTTCCATCTTTTAATATCAAGAACATGAGTAAATTTAAATAGCTTTCTTATTTTTCTTCTATACCAACAGTAAACATGACACCGTTTTTAAGACAAGTAAGTGACAGCAAGAAGGATCTTTTTCTTTTGGATGTATGTTTTATTGTCATAAATAAATTAAAAACTGATTTTAAAATACTTTTATTACAGAAACCTATAACATACTGAGTAACATATTTATATATTTAATTTACAAAAGTCAACGAATGTACATTAATACATGATATGACGAGTCTGGAATATGACTAGCTTGGAATGTGACGAATCTGGAATATGACCAATTTGAAAGATCCAAATTTCTACTAAAACGAAATGAATATTAACTTATATAAAGGTAGGACCATAGCTAGTTTTGTAATAAAAAGTTATTCATACAAGATTATAGACAGGTTATAAAGTCCATCAATGTATACAAATATTATATGAAGTAAAGTTTGTGAGTTCGTAGGGTAATCTCTGGATCTACTAAGCCGATTTTGAAAATTATTTTACCAATAGAAAGTCACATTATTTGCGAGTGTCATCCTACTAATATTATAAATGTAAAAGTTTGTGAGAATAGATGGATGGATGGATGTTTGTTACTCTTTCACGTAAAAATATAACCGACAACCAGGCGGGCGGAGCCGCGGGCAACAACTAGTAAGCTATATATTAACCCGAAAAATGCCCAAAGAAGTGAACAGGACAGTCAGTAAACAATAAAACAATTCTTTCTAATCTAAATCGTTAAAAAACGCAACAATGATGTTATACAGATACAGATGTTATATTAAAACATTTCTTGTACAGTCTATATTACACCAGACTGCTGTTAAACCAAGTGATATATCTCGACTCAAAGAAAAACTACCAACGTCCCATAAGGGGAATATTAACAGTTTCGTTTTCACATTTTCTATATGGAACCCCAAAAAAAGCGGGATGAAATTCCACAAGATTGAATGATTTATTCTTGACGTTGCTTTATACGGCGAGTATTTTTATTTGTCGTAAAGGAATTTATGTGTGCGCGCCTTCGATTCTCGATCCTAGGCCTTGCCATCTTACCTGCCCATCTACACAACTCCATCTCGATACTCAATAAAGCCAATCTTTATATTGTGAAAACGTTACCTTTGCTCTGGAGGTGTTTTCAATTTTGTCGTGAAAAATAAGTAGGGGCCGTATGCCAGGGAATTTAATAAAGGCACCGTAATATCGCGTTGAGGACATCTCAGCGAAATTGAAAATTAAGATCCACTTTCAAGTTACCGCTGTGCGCTTTTTTTATAAGCGACGTATTGTTTTACTTTTTTTTTATTTATACTAGTTTCTGTTCACGGCTTTGCTTTTGTGTTATTACTTGAAGACTAAAAGCAATAACCGCGCGGTTCGATCGACCGATAGATCTAGAGTAACCTTTTCATCGATCGAGCAACTTTGCCGAGGTCCTTTTTTTCAAGTTTGTTTTGCGGAACAGGGACAGCAATATTATTTACCGATTCGCAATATTTAAAAGCTTATAACTTCTTTATTAAGTAACCATTTTTTTACTTATTTTGCTATTAAATTTCTTGTTTTATTTTAATTCAGAAACATACGTATCAAATCTTTCCTTAGTTATCAAATTACCATATTCTAAACGCGTCTTAAGCTGCACACTAACTTTCGATAATATCAATTTTGTCATTCAGAAAACAAGTGAAACGGACGCGCGTGTGTGGTCTCCTAATAAAATCAAATCAAATAAATCTTTATTGCCGAGAACGGTATGTGTACGTCTTACATAATAATTATTTGTGCAACATATCTAGCCGCGTGTGGCATAGAAATATGTTACTAAACAATAATTATAAAATTTACAAATTAAAAATTTCAATCTAATGATTTTATCGAAACATAAGAATAAATCCTTTGCACCGATACTCAGTCGCGATACAGGGTTGAACCAAATGCATCAATAACACCGTAAGTGCCGCGATTGCGGACTTTATCGTGCATAAATCCGTTTGTTTCAAACCTGTATCGCGATTGACAAAAGATACACAGAAAAATGCCGTTTTTGTTGTGTGTAAAAGTTTAAATCGCTAGTTTTTCTAGAACAAAATAATACCGAACAATTTATCAGAAGCTAACTGTATTAAAACCCGTATATTTTTAAGTCAACATGTTACTGGACTGACTGACGCGTCTGTTTTAGAAATACTTTTTTGTTCACAACCGCTTGATAAATTGCTTTACACGAGGCAAATTATAAAAAAAGGAAACAATACAGTACACTGTTGACTTTTTAATAACAAAATGTCCACAATGATTCATTTATAGTACATATTGTTTTAAAAACAATGCGTGTGGTGTGTGTTTTGTAATAAATGGTGGTTTAATTTATAGTTATTGATATTTTTATGACTTAAACGTAAGGGGAGAGTGTAATATAAATTAATACTATGAAAGACGCGTCGCTATTAGGGTTCAATCGCTAAATTGACTTTCTAAGAATGAGATTCCCCCATAGAGAAGAGCACAGCCGAATAACCGGAATAACGAGGTACACGCAGCGGTATAAACGTGAGCACTAGAGATTGTGGTCTTCTGTAAGGTGTATGTTCCTACCCAGTCGTGCTTGTTCACTTGTATGATGCCTTCCTACATCATTGGAGGCCCGCGCTGTGTCTTCGAGTTCACTAACCGTCTTTTATATAATTAGCCAAGACTACTTAGTCTTTGCCTACCCTGGGAAACTATTGAAGAATAAACTACTAACACACTTCTTTTTTACTCAAGTCTGTAAAGTTAAGACGCAGAAATTTAATTCCTAAGAGATTTTCTAAGTTATTACGAAGGAATGGTTATATAATTTCACTTACATACTTTATCTAAGCTATTTCAATATTATTACAGGTTAAATGAAATCTTGTTTAATATTAATATTATGCTATGTTAATAATAAAGATGTTGTTTTTGAAGAAAATGTCACGTTACGGAAAATTTTCGTCTTATAACGCAATGAGAGGTTAAATAATATAATTTAACGTAGATTAATATTTTTTTCTGCATGTCGTCTAGTGAAGGTGGTCACCTAGCCACCAGCATCGCGAGGAGTGCTGTGCATATATGTGCACTCTCTATTCCTTCACTCTCATAGTCCGATGGGTCGGCAACGACCTGAGAGATATCAGGCACAGGACCAACGGCTTTCTGAGGCACGGAACTTGCTACTGCACTTGCACGGTCACCCTTCTATGGACTGACCGCGCCAAACTCACGGGGGACTTCACAAACATACACGGATGCAAAGGTAAGATGACTGCCTTGGTGGTCCAGTGGCCGCAGTATGCGCCTGCTGTGCACGAGGTTGTGGGTTCGATTTCCACACAGGACAAAACTTTGTGTGACCCATAATATGTTTTTCTGAGTCTGGGTGTAATTTGTGTCCGTTAGTTGTATGTTTGTAAAGTCCCCCGCGACACAGAGCTTGTTCTCTAGTGCGGGAGTTGTCTTTTAAAAAAATATATATA
Organism: Trisateles emortualis; assembly: GCA_947095525.1. Taxonomy (NCBI): domain Eukaryota; kingdom Metazoa; phylum Arthropoda; class Insecta; order Lepidoptera; family Erebidae; genus Trisateles; species Trisateles emortualis. Next base: position 10,181,367 of record OX352749.1, on the reverse strand, counting down.
TATAATATATACATACATTACCGTGTACAATCAGAATCAAAGAAGACATTACGCATCGCTTAGTACAAAACTAGCGTAACTTGAGAAATGTCACTGGGCAATTTTGAACTCTAGCCGTTAAGAATAAGATATAAATTGCAAAACAAACACGTATCATCTTAATTCATTTTTCCACTATGGGTGCGATATAACACCCTGAAGTATTATTGTCACTTCTTAGAAAATCGTAATCGTCCTGTATCTATATCATTCTATGTTACTAACTTATACGTCGAAATTCATTGCCGGTTCAGTATAGTCAAACTTTTGCGTACGTTGCTTCAAGTCAGTAGTTAAGCGTCAATGTATGTTGTATTACAAAAGTTGTCAGCTATTTTCTTTTGGTGAAAGGAATCTCACGGTGTTCCGTTTCTCGTTAGTACTGTTAGAGTGTATTGGAGTGATATAAGAAACCACAAATGCTATCTCGGAACATTTTTTATTGTAATGCTATAGGAATCGGGTTCTAAGAAGGTTGGTGGGTGATCTGATTGCCAATTAGGAAAGAATTGAAGAATAGTTGGTATACTATGGTCACAATATTAGAGAAATATGATTTTTGTGTAGGTATAATAATATTTTGAATTCGTCGGCAGAATTGGTGAACGGCTAGCAAGCCATCCCTCTGGGAGTCGTGCTTTCTGGTCGCTTGCGAAGGCTGCCGAGGGAAACTTTTGTCGGTCGTCCTTGCCCCCACTACGGAAGCCGGACAATAATTTGGCCTATAGTGCAAAGGAGAAAGCCGATCTTTTGGGTGCTCTCTTTGCCTCTAACTCGACTTTGAACGACAGAGAAGCCGTACCGCCCACGATTCCGTGGTGTGGTATCGCCATTCCGGAAATCAGCATAACACAGCGTGAGGTCCGGCGGGAGTTGCTATCTCTTGACGTTCATAAGTCGAGTGGGCCAGACGGCATACTGGCAGTGGTGCTAAAGCAGTGTGCCCCTGAGTTATGTCCTGTATTAACGCGTCTTTTCGGACTCTCGTACAACAGAAGGCGAGTTCCGTCTTCGTGGAAGACCGCCAATGTGCATCCGGTGCCCAAAAAGGGCGATAGATCAGACCCAACGAATTACAGGCCTATAGCTATAACCTCCCTACTCTCGAAGGTGATGGAGCGAATTATAAACCGGCGGCTCTTGGGATACCTAGAGGATCACGAGTTAATCAGCGACCGACAATACGGCTTTCGCCACAGTCGCTCGACGGGTGATCTTCTGGTGTATCTCACGCACCGCTGGGCTCTAGCCATCGAGAGTCAAGGTGAGGCGTTGGCGGTTAGCCTAGATATAGCTAAGGCGTTCGATCGGGTCTGGCACCGGAGTCTTCTGTCGAAGCTGCCATCATACGGACTCCCCGAGGGATTATGCGAATGGATTGCCAGCTTTTTGTCCAGCAGAAGCATACAAACTGTCGTTGACGGTTGTTGCTCGGATCGCCTGGACATCAATGCTGGCGTACCGCAAGGCTCTGTGCTGTCTCCGACGTTGTTTCTTCTGCATATAAATGATATGTTGTCTACCGACAGCATTCATTGTTATGCGGATGACAGCACCGGGGACACTTTTTACACAGGCCGCGCAAATATCCCTCGTTCCATTGTTGATGAAAGTCGCGAAAAACTTGTGTCTGAAATCAGTAGCACTCTTTCCAGAGTCTCTGATTGGGGACGACTAAATTTAGTCCAATTTAACCCCAGTAAGACACAAGTTTGCGCGTTCACCGCTAAGAAAGCCCCATTTGCTATGGCTCCACAATTCCAAGACACAGCCCTTACAATATCCAAGAGCATTGGGATCCTCGGCGTCGACATCTCTAGTGACGTCCAGTTCCGACATCACTTGGAAGACAAGGCTAAGCTGGCATCTAGAAAGCTAGGTGTGCTCAACAGGGCAAAGTGGTGCTTCACCGCGGGCCAAAGACTGCTGCTCTACAAAGCGCAAGTCCGGCCCCACATGGAGTACTGCTGCCACCTTTGGGCGGGAGCACCTGGATACCAGCTTGGACCCTTTGATTCTATCCAAAGACGCGCTGTGAGGATTGTTGACGATCCCAAGCTCACAGGCGGTATTGATCCACTAAGTCTAAGGAGAGACTTCGCCTCCTTGTGTGTGTTCTACCGCCTGTACAATGGGCTGTGTTCTGAGGAATTGTTCGAGATGATGCCCACGGCCACATTTTATCAACGCACCTCTCGCCACCGACAGGGAGTTCATCCTCACATCCTTGCACCTCTAACTTGCCGTACCGTAAGATTCCAGAGGAATTTCTTACCACGTACGATTAGGCTGTGGAATGAGCTCCCTGCCGAGGTTTTTCCAAAAGACTATAGCATGGGGTTCTTCAAGAAAGGAGTTATAAGGTTTTTAAAGGGTCGGCAACGCGTGAGTGACACCCCTGGTGTTGCAAACGTCCATAGGCTACGGTAACTGCTTACCATCAGGCGGGCCGTATGCTTGTTTGTCACCTTGGTAGTATAAAAAAAAAAAAAAAAAACTTTAAAAAATTTAACACCAATGTTTTGAGAGGGATTAGATAGATAGATGCCTTGAGATAGGAAAATTTTAGATTTTCTTATATACATGCTATTTTTACAAAAATATTCTATTTTTTTTTTTTTAAACGACAGTTCCCGCTCTAAGCAACAAGCCCTGTGTCGCCGGGGACTTTACAATTAACGGACACAAAGTACACCCAGACTCGGAACAAACATTTATGGATCACACAAAGATTTGTCTCGTGTGGGAATCGAACCCACGACCCCGTCGTAGTAGTCAGGGCCACTAACTACCCGACCAACAGGCTAGTCATATATTACTTTATGCATTGTCATTGATTTCTGTCTTTTCTCAGCAAAATAAACTTGTATCTTTTTTTTTAGTCGATAGTAAATAATAATAATAATATTTTCGGGACAACTCACACATCGCTATCTGATCCCAAACTAGGCAGAGCCTGTACTATGGTAACCAGACAACTAATAAACATATATATCTCCAAATACATATTATAGATAAATTACACCCAGACCCAGAATAAACATTCGTACTCATCACACAAAGATTTGTCCTGGGTGGGAATCGAACCCACGACTACCGGCGTAGCAGTCGGAGTCACTAACCACTAGACTGACAGGCCAGTAAATAAATAATAACACTATTTAATAAAAGAGAGTGGTGGTTGAAGCCTGTCGTTTGTCCTACAGTAACACGACAATGCACTAATGTACTTACCCACGTAGTGAGTGATCGACGTGTCGACGGGCGTGAACTGTTATAGCCGAAAATGTAAATAATAATAGCATTGAGAGGCAGGGCACCATACTTGCGAGCAAGCCCCACTGGGGAAGGACCTCCACCTTACAGAAGACCACAGCCAAATAACTACACACAACGGTGTATGTATATCTGTGTGTGAATACAGGTCTCCAGCGCTCATTTAGGGATGCGTTTTGAAATGCTCGTATTCTTATCCCGGGGATTCTCCCATCTTTTTTTTTTTTTTTTTTTTTTTATACTACTTGGGTGGCAAACAAGCATACGGCCCGCCTGATGTTAAGCAGTATCCGTAGCCTATAGACGCTTGCATTACCAGAGGTATCACTTGCGTGTTGCCAACCCATTTTTTTCACACCAGGGCTTTAAGATGGAAGTAACCCTGGGATAGGAATACATTTGTTTCAAAACGCATTCCTAAACGAGCGCTGGAGACCTGTACTCACACACAGGAACACAACTACACCGCTGTGTGTAGTCATTTGGCTGTGGTCTTCTGTAAGGTGGAGGTCCTTCCCCAGTCGGGCTTGCTCGCTAGTATGGTGCCCTACCTCTCTTAAAAGAGCCCTAGTGTAAAAAAATGGGTTGGCAACACGCAAGTGATACCTCTGGTATTGCCAGCGTCCACAGGCGTTGCCCGCCTGGTGAAAAGTTATTTTTTTGTGGGTATCTACATCTTTATATATATATATATATATGTCTTCTGTACGTATGTATGTCACTGAACTCCTCCTAACCGGCTGGACCGATTTTGATGAAATTTTGTGTGTGTTCAGGTAGGGCCCCGGATGGTTTAGATTCACAATTGGACCCGTTAGGTGGCGCTACTGTCGGTATATCAGCTTTTCCGGGTAAGACGACGTCTGCCAGGTCCGCTAGTAATTTTATATAAATATTTTATATAAAATGGCAAAGTAAAAATTGGACTCTTGCGAAGCCGAGGCGAACGCTTTTCACTCGTAATAAATAAATAAATACCAAGGTGGAGCTTAATCTTACTCGTTAGTACATTGACCATCTGTCCCTAGCTGATGTCTTCAGTCATTACCTTATTACCAATTTTAAAGAAATCTGTCATCAAAACTCAAGCCTCACTCAAGAATCTATCGCACTCAACATTTAATAAACTATTTTGTTCGGCAAGACTTTTCTGATGATTGATGAACTTCACATTACGGTACAACAATTTTAAACCCTATCTCTTCAAATATAAGCTGCATTTTCGTATAAAGTATTTATTGTAGTACGTGCTGCATGCAGGGTTGTCACTATTATTTTAAACTCAATAAAATAATGTCTTCAATAATATATCATCGATCTTTACAATTATTAGATATTTCTTGATTTTTCAAAAACCGCTTGACCAAGTTCGTTAAAATTGAACCTGGAAAGCTATATACCCTTTAAAACAAAAAAAATGAATTTTCCAAATCGGTTTAGGCGTCTTCGAATAATCGTTGAATATACATAAAAAAATATCTCGACGAATAGTTCTCTATTCGTCGAGATATTTTTTCTCCTCCTCCTTTTTTTAGTTGGTTAATAAATAAACATTTAAAGAGTAGCTACGGTTGACACCCCTAGCTGCATGTGACACCGTCGCAGTGTAGGGTAAATGATGCACTTAGCGGTATTGCTAGTCAAATTTGTTGTTATACTTACGTGATAATTGATTTTACTTGCAAATGGATTGCTTTGCTAATGTGAAAAAAATATTGTTAAAAGGCAGTTATGACGCAATGGATGAGTCTTAATGTTTTATACTCGTTTTTTCAACTAACGGTTTCTGTTTTATGAGTATGTAGCTGAATTTATTTTATACTTTTAATTTAGTTTTATTAAGTATTTTGTGCTGTTAATGGTAAAATACATTTATGTCTTGTATGTACGTATTTTGATTAACGTTATGGCGAGTTTTATTTTCATTTTAATGTTTACATTGCAGTAATGATTTATTGTTTACTGACGTCATCTGATACAACTCTCTGTTCATACATACACATACATATCATCACATCAGTCTCTAGTTCATACTTTTGTGATAAAAATAATGTAATGTATCAAAACACATTTCCCCAAAAGGGATAGACAGATTTGTACCACACCAAAATTTTATTTTTTTGAAAATCCCCAGTATTACTTCACTTAGAAATTGAACCTAAAACCTTGGCGTGATAGTCGTAAACACCACCACTGCTACAGTAATTCCCTTATAAACAAAAAAATATCCCAAAAGTCCAATATTAAAAAACAGTATTCCACCCGAGACATTGGATAATCAATTAAGGGTGACAACCCTGATATAAATTGCTTTCCCTCCAAAACAGTGACAACTGACAGTTAACAATAAATATAATTATTACTATAAAACTACATGAAATGTCATTAAAAACCGAGAATATTAACAAAATATATTTAATTAAACAGAGTACGGGTAAGCTGATTGGTGGCTCCTCATATAAAACAATGAATCATCATTATTTATGTAATTTATGAAATGCATTTTGATATTTTCAAGCATTTGTTAATGGGGGATGGATTTTAATATTCATTATGATTTATGTCCGAGATGGAGTGTCGTTCCCTGCGATGTTTGTACAAATAAATGAAATGAAACATCTGTATTTATTTTTTAAAATTTATTTTAATATTTGAGCGGATTATGTTGTTTATACAATTTTTGTATGTAAATGTATTCTATCATACTAATAAGAAAGAAAAACATTAAAGGTTGTAAGAATGTCTGTATGAATGTTGCTCATTCACACAAAAACTACTAAACGGATTTAGAAAGAAGATTATGAAATTAATAGCCTATGTACTAGAATAGACGATAAATAAATTTGCTATAAATGTTTGTTTGTATGAAATTTTAATCGACTGTTTTTTTAATAATATATTATGATTCAGTTTTAATTTGTGTTGTTTTCACTATATCAATGCTTTCACAATCTCCTTGCCACAGCATCCGTTCAGCCATTAGCCATAAAAAGGCAACAGACAAACAGACAAAGTTGCTTTCGCATTAATAGTTAATATTAGTAAGTAATACAAACGAAGCCGTGGGGCGTATGCTAGTTTTTTTTTAATAAAACCCGACGTGTTAGATTATGTAAATTCATGACACGCGGCAGGTAACAGGGTACGACACCCTATCGTAACTTATAATTACAGTTACACCTCGTGCGTCCAAGTACAAGGGCTTTATGTTTTACAATGAAAGCGTATGATATATATATCGGTTTTTTAACGTCTTAGTCATTGAGGGTGTGGCTTTTTGAATATTTTATTTTGATAGTACGTTAAGTTTATACTAGAGACACATTCCGGCTTCCGAGGATTTTGAAGTGAAAACTTCTTTAGCGCGCCTAAAGAAGTTAAGCACTTTTTGGGTGAACAAAATTTATGGAACTCGTGTCATCGTCATCGAATGCTTTCCATGAGCTATATGTATATACTGTGTATATATGTGTAATTTTGGGGTGAACAAAAAGCGTGAAACTCGCGTCATTGTCACCGCACGCGCTCTACGATACAGTTCACAAGTTACTTAGTTTTCACTTCCATCGGCAGACCCCAAAGACTGCCCCGCATGTTTTTTTTTTATTATTTAAAAATAAAATATAGCCTATGTTACCCGCTGATAATGTAGCTTTCTAATGGTGAAAGAATTTTTAAAATCGGTCGTGTAGTTTTTGAGTTAAATCGTAACAAACAAACAAAAAATCAAATCTTTGCTCCTTATAATGTTTATTTAGATGATTAATGGTTAGCGTATAGAGATAGGACTCTATACAAGCGAGCAAACCCGACTGGGACCTCCACCTAACAGAACATCATAACAAAATAATTACACACAGCGGTGTTGTTGTGGTCCTTCAGGTCTCCAGCTCTTATTTAAGGATGCATTTTAAGTTTTTCTATCCCAGGGATACATACACCATCATAGAACCCTGGTGTTAATTTTTTTTTGTGTCGGCAACACGCGAGCGATACCTCTGGTATTGTATGCGTTCATAAACTACAGTTACAGCTTACAATTAGGCGGACCGTAAAAAGCATAAAAATAGGTGGATAACAATTGTGAACAAATTCAGTTCAATAGAGGTAACATTTATTTTCATGTTCGTGTCTCGAAAGATATGAAAGGTTCTGATTATGTATCTGTGATTTCTTATCTGATAGTATGTTTATTCCTAAGTAGGTACAATACTTGGATATTTTTTTGTAAATACACAAAATATTCGCCTTATAAAAGTATAATAACCTTATCGAATGTTCTAGACGGGTTTCAAAGCGACCTCTTCGTGGATTAGCCACTATTATTTCGCAGTCCGAACACGGATTAAACAGTACCATTAAAGTAGAGCTTTTATAACAACACCTCGTTCAAATAAAGCCTAGCACACAAGAAAAATAGTCCACCGAAACTATTATTTGTACGCGGAAATAGAACTGTATCAACTAACGCACAGTGCAGATAAAATTTGTTGCAGTAACAGGCAGTTAGGTACGGGTGAATCATAGGTCGGGTAAGCCCTACCATGCGCTCGTTATAGCGATTTATTTCCGACCTTAATTTTATTTTCGAACAAAGATAACCTAAAATCTAGGTAATAAAATTAACATTATACGAATTTCAAATTGGGATCAAAAATGAATTGCTATATAGACATCATGGTACGGCCCCAGATAATAAAAGAATATGTTCTAATTGCATTCGCGGCGATTGCAGTCGAAACGAGTATCATAGCCTCATGTAAAAAAGCTACATCTATTTTTCTCTCAAACATAAAATTTGCCCACTGCGGACACAACAGTCTACATAAGTCCTAATAAAGCAGGAATTTTATTTTATCATAACGACTCTTTCTACTTAGGCCAACAGTGAAAAAAAAACACATTTATATGGCATCCATTTAGCGAGTTGGATATGCAGACACGACATACGTTCATCAATCAAACTGGACAGTTTTATACGGTCCACACTCACCCGTGACTATGTCAAAGAGTTTTTAAGAGTTACCGCCTTTTTTTATTAAAAAAAAGCGGGGAAAATCATAAGTGTAAATCTGTGTATACCTGGCTGTATAATGTGTTGCCTTTGCCTTAAAATATGAAATAAAAGAAGCTTTATTTTTCGTGTTGTCTATTACATGTCACATTGTTGCCATTAGCAAAAAAATTGTGACAAATAGTGAGTAGGGTTGCCAAGTATTTTTAAAATAAAAATGTTGTATTTTCTTACTACCACACTGCCTTGTTAGCGGCCGATTGTGAGGTTCTAGGTTCGTTCCTGGGCCGGGCAAAGTGTAATTGAGTTTCTTAGTAAGTTTTAGAAATACTTAGTACCAGCAACTACATGGGACCTACTATAGCTGGCAAAACTATCGTGTCAATTGTGATACTACCAATTTCAAGAACTACAGCACCAGGGTATAAGCGATGTGTTGTGGCTTTACATAAGACTAACACAAACTTCACCCAGACCCTAAACAATCATTTATTGCGGACATATTTCTTTGCCTCGTACAAGGACCGAACCTACAACGTGTTTTGTTTTTTACGAAGTGAAAACTTCTTTAAGCGCGTTGAGCACTTTTTGGCTGAACAAAAATCATGAAACTCGCGTCTTCGTCGCCGAGAGCTTCCCATGAGACAAACCAAAATTAATTCAAAAATAATAATTTAATAGCTCGACGATACAATTAATAAGTTCGTTTTCACTTCTATCGGCAGTCCCCAAACACTGATCCGTATGTTTTTTAAAACAAGCCCTGTGTCTCAAGAGACTTCATAAATACAATTCACGGATACAAAGTACCAGTCATATACCACAGCCACTCAGAAAAGGCACCTTTCTACATTCCGGTATTCACAAAATCAAGACCATTAACGTATAACCCATAACACTTAAGCAACTAAGCTGCCTGGAGTCCATCAGATGGATCCATTACGTCCAAAGTGGACGACAATAGCCCCACTACATATAACCATGGGCTTTCATAGCCACCATAACGTTTTATAAAATGGCCTAAAAGCTTGTGCAGATATATGGAGTTTTTTCGATATATCCGTTACAGAAAAAGCCAAAGTTTTTTTCACTTTTGTTAGTAGCACACCTTCTAACCGAATCTTGGTGATAGGTCCTACTAACCGAATGTCGACGGAGACTAGCTTTATGCACGGGAGATATTATAGTGTCCCGAAAAACAGATGCAGTCTTTATTCTCTCATTCGCATATCTGGCAATGCGACTAACAGTCGTGACTACGGTCAATAGTTAATGCTTACAAACGGCTGTATCTTTTGGTTGGCTTAGAAGTTTGATCACGGCTGTAAGGCACAGTAGACCTGAGTAGTTGATATAAATTTTAGCTTAATACCTCCACGCGTTTCTGAGAAAAAGGGTCTTGACTGACAGACGGATGGACGGACGAGTGAATCCTATAAGAGTTCCGTTTTTTCCTCTCGAGGTACGGAACCCTAAAAAAAAATTATTGATAAGTGACTCTAAGCTAATGTAGACGTATAGGTCTCCAGTGCTCATTAAAGGATACATCTATCCTAGTTTTCTACCAGGAACATGATAAGCTTCCCTAACTACTTAACATTAGAAGAGCCGTATATATTGTTTGCCTTTTTTTTATACTACTTGAGTGACAAACAAGCATACGGTCCGCCTGATGTTAAGCCGTTACCGCAGCCTATTGACGCTTGCAATACCAGAGGTATCACTTGCGTGTTGCGAACCCATTTTTTTACACCAGGATTTTTTTTAATGGAAGTATCCCTGGGATCAGAATACGTTTCTTCAAAACGTATCCCTAAATGAGCTCTTGAGACCTGTAATGCCATGCCTAAGTAGAATCAAAAATAAAGGGTAAAGTAATTACCAAAACTCTCTGCACATTAATAATAACCCGACAAATTTAAATACCAAAAATGATAAATCACATTATTAGGGTACAGTAATATGTTTTACCAAGCTTAACATTTTTTCTAACGGCATCATAAATTAAAAAATATTATAAAGATTACAAGCAACAAATCCTAACACCTAAATCGGAGGGACTCCTATCATTGAATTTATCAAAACCCCTTATTACAAATGGGATTTGGGACCGGTCTTTATATAATCCCATGTTCTATCCCTAGCCCTTTTAGCGTAAGGGAAGTAAAATTAAGCCTGCGAAGGACTACGTAATAAAGAGACAATTTATAATCCTTCCATTTTGTTAAATATTATGCATTAACGGGTTAATTAGTAAAAATAATAATATAAAATCTTGGGTCATGTCACACAATGAAAGCTGATTCTATACTAGAGTCTGAGCAGCCAGACAACGTTTCTTTCTTTTTAAAAAGACAGCTTTCGCACTAGGGAACAAACCCTGCATCGCGGGAACTTTACAAACATACAATTAACGGACACAAAGTACACCCAGACTCGAGACAATTATTTTTGGATTACACACAATTTTTTGTCCTAAGTGGGGATCGAACTCACAACACGCCACGCAGTGGTAAATGGCGAGTTGCCTAGGTGCACCTAGATAATGGACCAAGAAACGTGCTCATCACACAAAGATATGTTTCGTATCCCAGGGATATTCCATCGCAAAGTCATGATGTTAAAATTTGGGTCCGCAGCACGCAGGTGACAGTAAGTGTCCATAGCTACGGTGACTGCTTACCATCAGGCAGGCCATATGCTTATTTGCCACCTAAATAGTATTTTTATCATTACAAATCGGATTTTTTTGCGAGGATAGTAATAGTCCGTAAAAAATCCAAAAAAAAATTGCGTAAAAACAAAAAAGTACGAAACAGGAAAATGCATAAAGCAGCTGTCATAGTAAAATTTTATTGCAAATTTTTACTACAGTGTATACTTTAAACAAACAAATAATAGCTTCCTGGCTCGTGTTGTTGGAAAATAAAACCGTATTTAAGCAGAGTACAGATATACGGAACATCAAGCTGTAAATCTTTCTTTATCGCCTAACTATCTTCGCGGGTTCGCGGCGGCTTAGGGGCCCGTGCAAGTTCTGGTCAGATAATCCCTTTATGAAAACAATCGTTAGCCGATATGGATGTTTACGACACGTTGTTTTTTGGCTTTATTTATTTATTTTGTATTCATATTGTAAATATGTAACATGCTTCCCAGATATCGCGTGGTGTGGCATCTTAGATATGGCTGTAAAGTATTATTATGAATACTATGCTCGTCGTATGCCTGTTCGATAAAATTCGTTCTAAAAACTGTACATTCTATACATTTATAATTATTCATATTTGTCCACCAAGTAACACCTGTCCTGATTAAATTGACTGTTATCAACCGATGCGGCTACAAACTTGTCTAAGGTTTTTTGGACATTCAATCCCTATACGGGTTAAAGCCGGAATAAGCCACTAGTAGTATTTAATGAATTCAAGGCAATAACACACCCACCTGTTTATTTGGTGACGTCATAAAGGTAGCATGTCAAATATAATTAAATATGCAAACTTATATTAAAGGTTCTTTTGTCTAAAATATGGACATATTTATCCCACTTGGGCGGTATTTTATGAGCAAATTAAAGAGATAAAAATAAAAGTAAATAATTTTATATCGTTTTCATAAGGAAAGCGTGTCCCTAAGGAACAGTTTATGTAAAAAATGTCAAGTAATATAAACTCCTAAAATGACTCGAGACAATTTTAAAAGAATATATACGGAGTTATGAATGTCAAGCATTATTGCACAGTTCTCATTCAGAAAGTAATGTGACACGAAATAAAACAAGGTTTTATGTCGTTTAGACGTTTTATAAGTGAATTTTATGAAGACACGAGAATATGCAAGCGACTTGGTAAAACAAGCTGATTGATTGAAGTAGCAAAGAAACATGTCTCTGGGTTTTTGAACTGGCTTATGGCTATTTTTTTTTTATACTACCAAGGAGGCAAACAAGCATACGGCCCGCCTGATGATAAGCAGTTACCGTAGCCTATGGACACTTGCAACACCAGGGGTATCACTAATTATTGTAAATTTGGTAGTAGACCGTTTTATCAATGTTCCACTATATGAACCTTTTTAAAATATTCTTTGAATGATGGTTTCTAGTTATTTTAGTCAGCCTATGGCCGTTTGCAATAAGGTTAAACACCAGGTTTTTGTGATATGGGTAACCCCGGTATAGAAAAACGGTATTTTCAATAAAAACATCCCTCTAAATGAGCATTGGAAACTTGTACTCGCGCACTCTAGTTCACCACTGTGTATAGTTATTTGGCTGTGGTTTTCTGTAAGGTCACAGTAAACAAACAGTAAAACATCTTCATACAAACGTGCCGCTCTCGGTTTGAATGTGTGCGTGCGCGCCGCGCGCCATGTCGGCACGCGATTTCACGCACACGCTAGCATAATATGTGGGGGAATAAGGTAGCGGCAGTGCGGGCTGTGCAGCGCGACTGTGAGCACGCGCGTACGCTACATGACCGCTTGCGTTCGTCAACTCTCGCCGGCGCGGGCGGCGGACACTTGTCGTAAATTACGAGTATCATGACTTCAAAAAGGGGAAAAACATATTGTAGTGTTTTCGGGTGCCTCAATAATGATTTCGCAAACCCGGACTTATCATACTTCCTACTCAACCAGAAATATAAGTACCTACTTATACTTAAATATTATTAGAAAATATGGTATTGTATTGTTTATTTCACAGTTTATAATCTTTATTAAGAGCGTAGCCGAGTCGCATTTTTCTGAATACTATGTTTAGAGCTAAAGTTTATTTTAAGAAGCCTAGTTTTACTATAAAATAGAGGATTGAGTACGAAACATCGTTTAGGTAAACATATTTTTCGCGTAGGTATAGTTGTAATAAGGGCAATTTCACAATAATTAATATTGCAAATTAATTACTTTTGAAATTATTATTTTTTCTATTGTCTGATGTGTTGTTCAATCCAAATATGGTTCCGGTAGTCTGACGATCGACTTATATACTTGTGTGTACATCGCATTTTTTTGGCCGGCGTTCGGGTCGGCCACTTGACACTTGTTTTTGTTTCGCTTACCTATCGTATGAACAACCCTGGGTATCAACGCAAGAGTAGGCTAATAACTCGGCGGGCGGCCTTAGATAACCTACTGTTTGTTTACTGTGGTAAGGTGGAGGTCCTTCCCTGTCGGGCTTGCTCACTTGCATGGTGATCTACCTCTTATATTCATCTATTCTATTCTATATATATCTATTCCTTTAGAGAATGTTATTGCGTATATACTTCATACGCAATAACATTCTCTGAATTAATATAATATTTTACGTCACTTTTATAAGGAACCCAGGACGAATAAAAAGGCTCATATAAAAAATTTACCCATTTTATTTGTATGTCGTAGAAAAAGTATTTAATCTACATAACGATGGCTATAATATTAGGGGATCAGATCGATATAACAAATATTATGGTAATACACCTTGATATTATGGGGTAGGCAGTGATATAAGATTTTAGTGCAGCTTCTTATGGTTACAGGGGATCATAATATAATAATAATATTGTACTAATAATCAAATTACGGTCACGAAGGCTAATCACGGATGCTAGCCATCTGCGCGGAAAATGTTATAGTGCACAAGTGTGTGCGCAAAAAAAATAAGTCTTCCTTGTCCGTGTCACTATCATATCCTAATGAGACAGCAATCCCTCACGCCCAAAAAGAGATACTTAACGTGATTTTCTAGGTACGAAGTCGTAAACACCGCCAATTTCTGAACTTAACAGCAAACTAAATATTTATTTTATATTACTTGGGTGGCAATCAAGCATACGGCCCGTCTGATGTTAAGCAGTTACCGTAGCCTATGGACGCTTGCAATACCAAAGGTATCACTTGCGTGTTGCCAACCCATTTTTTTACACCATGGCTTAAATATGGAGTATCCCTGGGATAGGATTACATTTCTAAATGAGCGCTGCGATGTACTCACACACAGGAACACAACTACACCGCTGTGTATAGTTATTTGGCTGTGGTCTTCTGTAAGGAGGAGGTTCTTTCCCAGTCGGGCTTACTCACTGATATGGAGCCCTACCTTTCTAATTTATTCACTCCATTTCATGTACATTAATATTTTATACTAGCTGTTGCCCGCGGCTCCGCCTGCGTGGATGTCGGTTATCGCTGCAAAAAGTAGCCTATGTGTTATTCCAGACCATAATCTATCTCTGTGCCAAATTTCATCCAGATCAAGAGTATCAATCATCCATACATTCATACAAACTTTCACATTTATTATATTAGTAAGAATTAGTAGGATTAAATTTAGGTGACCACATTACGAGGTGTCGATTACTGTTGTAGCTTTATTACAGTTAAATTAAATTTTGGTGGCCATTTAATTTTAGTAATAGTGTTACTGAGTAAAATTTAGTTAGGCATAATTGTATATTTTAGAGGTGACCGTGGGTCTAGTGAAGGTTGCGGTCAGTTATGGACAAGGTCAGCTAAGGACGGCTGAAAGACGTCTATTCCGTCTTTTGACTTCGTTTCGTTTAATTTCGTTTAAAAAGGCAACTCTCGCACTAGAACAAACTCTGTGTCGCGGGGGACTTTACAAACATACAATCAACGGACACAGATTACACCCAGACTCAGAACAACTCTTTGTGGGTCACACAAAGTTTTGTCCCTGTGTGGGAATCGAACCCACAACCTCGTGCACAGCAGGCATACTGCACCCACTAGACCACCGAGACAGTAACTGAGAATGTGATGTATTTTATTGTGAAGATGAAATTCATAGTTTTTTTAGAAGTAGAGCACCATACTAAGATAAACTTTTCCTAGATCAGACATATCTTTAAAACTTATCCTAAAACACAGTCTTCATCAAGATATTTTTCTTCACCAATAGCAGATGAATAATCATTTAAAGTTCTGTGTCTGGGTGTTATTTATCTATAATATGTATATATTTAGAAATATATAAGTATGTTTATCAGTTGTCTGGTTGTCATAGTACAGGCTCTGCCTTGTTTGAGATCAGATGGCGTTGTGTGAGTGTCCCAAAATATTTTTTTTATTTAATTTGCACGTATTTTTACAACCTGAAATTCACATTGGTACTGCTACCCGGAATTGAACTCGCACCTCATGTGTACACCAGCTAGTCTGATACTTTTCCACTAAGCACGTAAAGTCGTTGGTTCTACATTTGATCTCTCTCCGGTATTGTCGGATTGCTGTGCCATCAGACTTTGAAAATGAAGGAATAGAGAGTGCACCTGTGTTTGCGCACTCACTTGTGCACTATATGCCCTGCAGAGTTGGCTAATCTCCGTTGAAATTGGCCGCTGTGACCAAAATCGGTCTGGACGAATATTATTCCTTCCCCACTCGGCTCTCGCCCCGTGGAACAATTATTTAATAACATTACTTGGCGAGTAAATGGAGCGTGGGTCATTATAGCCCAGTGGGTCAATGTGACCCCAGGCTATTAATATAAGTAGCGAGATGTTTTAGCAAGCACTTAACGCTGAAGCACTCACTTTCGATTGATTGCTTGAAGTGACATACGGTCAATATGTGCCGCCAATTTATAAGCACGCACGATCTAACTATGGTAGTGAGGGAATAAAGAGTGCACTTTGTACTCGTATTTGCGCACACACTTGTGTACTATTATAGTTCTTGTGTTATCATTAGCCGCCTTGTCCGAAATTCGCTTAGAATACTATCTAGTTGCACTGATATTATTTATTATTATGTCAGAACCTATTGCATGGTATTATTAATAATATTGGCTGACTTAATGAACGCATCCTTTGAAAATAGAAACAAAGAAATCGCATCTCTTTCATAAAAAAAAGCTTAAATAATTTAAATTTGGAACAGTCTATATAGACAGACTGTGTGTCAGACTAGTTCTTTTATTTATTGTATACAAGAGAGTGAGAAAGCAATACTGTGTTGTACTGACACGTGCCACGGCTTGATACATTGACCACGGGATAATACGAATACAAAGGTATTATAAATAGAACGAACTTTTCAAGTCACCACAATAAACAATAAAAATCTTATAACAATCAAAAATATGTTTCATTCTTCTTTCTCTTTCTAAAGTTTATGCGGAAAAACAAAAATCTAGCGGAACTACGTTACTCGTTGTGCATGAAAAATAACAGTAAAGCGGTTATTACCATTCTATTTTTTAAAAATTGCTAGGATTCTAACGAGCGATTACAGCTACTACGAATCCTAATCAGAAAATGGAAAGTTACGTATAAGTATAAATTTTCTATTGTTTCTGCATAAATGAAATTAAATTTCCTAAAATAGTATGATGAAATAACCATTTCAGCTCCATCCAATATTTTACCTAATTCGAGTAATTCGTCAACTCGCTCAAGAAAAATTCGCTAAATTTGTGCGAATTGGCACCTTTTTATTTTTTGTTGTCGTCAACTCACGAAATAATAAAAATGTATGATGGTTCCGTACAGTCAACCACAAAGTCATGGTATAATAAGAATTACAACAATGCTATTTTATAACCGACTTTATAAATAATAATAATATTTTAGAGACAAGTCACACATCGCTATCTGATCCCAAACTAGGCAGAGCCTGTACTATGGTAACCAGACAACTGATAAACATACTTTATATTTCTAAATACATACATCATCATCTCAACCCATAAACGTCCCACTGCTGGGCACGGGTCTCCTCCAAACATTTGGAGGGATATTAGCCTACTAAATACATACGTCCGTGTGGTGACGGATTTAGAATACAAATGTCACCACCCACTCCATCCTGTGGGTGTCGTAAGAGTCGACTAAGGGAATAAGTCAGGCGGACAATATCCACTGCAAGACAGGGAAAACTCGAAACAAATCCCTATACCAACCCGTCTGGCCAGCGTGGTATAGTAGGCTAATATCCCTCCAAATTTATGAAGGAGACCCGTGCCCAGCAGTGGGACGTTTATGGGTTTAGATATACAAATACATACATATCATAGATAAATTACATAATATTATTAAATGGAGGGTTATTTAGCCTGGCACCGACTTCAATCTGTACTTCAGTTATTTTGGTTTATGTATCTCTCTGTATTATTTAAACAATTTTTATTTTTTTAAGAAACGGAAAATTATAGAATATATGTATTACGTACTACTTACATCATGGAATTCAGTACGCAACCGGCTAAGATTTCGCTGCAACTGCATTAGCTCTAATATATTACCTGAAACAATGCAATTTTTTATTAAAACAGTCGCACTTAAGCCAAAACTTAAAACCTATATCAACCAACTTCAACATTTGATTTAGGAAAAAACTTCTACGCCATTTTACGTTCTCAAACACTATTCATTTTACGATAGAAAACGTTTGACAGTTAGAAAAGGGTATAGGAAAGTATGGAACAATTTATTTTTATGTCTTTGGGTGTATTGGTTATAAGAACGCTATGGTGTAGTGGTGAATGCTTTTTAAAAAGAGACCCTTTGTACGGACGTACGTGGCTGTATATACTTTTATGTATTGTATGGTATTTTTCCCGTTTTTTGTATTGTATAAAGCAATATTCTTATATCCTTCTGATATTATAAACGCGAAAGTTTGTAAGAATGGATGTATGGATGTTTGTTACTCTTTCACGCAAAAATAAATAAAATATTCTATTCTATTCTATTCATTTGTGTAGTTGGGGCAACTCCGTTAAAGTCAAAGTCAAACTCATTTATTCATTTAGATCAAATACATGATACTTATGAACGTCATAAAAACAAATGCCAGCATACTTTTTTCCATCCTCGAGAAAAATTGGCAAGAAACTCGGGTCACTCTTTTTAATCGCCAGAATATAACATTTACAATTTGGTATAGGTTACAATATTAGTTGTAACTAAAAGGAACGGAAATTAATAAACCATACAGAATGAAATTAAGATAAGTATTTAATTTAATTAATTAAAAAACAATATAATGAGTTAAAAAAAGAATTAATTTAGTATGGTTTCTTTTTGTAAAAATGAGATAGAAACGTGTCGAGATCACATTGCAATCTTAGTAAAATCTTAAAACTATTATTAAAGGTTGACAACCCTGACCAAAATAGGTCTAAAATACATTATAAATAAACTTTTCTCACTCAAATGGCTAGCTCTGTTCATAATTACTCCACCACGATAAACTGTACCCCTAAACCCTCAACTTAATTGTACAAAAACCTAACTAAACAAACCAGAAAGGGACCGTAATCAAACAAAAACTAGATTGGCGTATACTCAAAGAATCACAAATAAAACCATTATAACTAGGGTAACAAAACGGGAGAGTAAGCCTACTAATATAATAAACGAAAATGTTTGTGAGGATGGCTGTTTGATACTCCTTCACACAAAAACTACTAAATAAATTTTGTTGAAACTTTAACATGTTGTAGCTTATTTATTTAACCTTAATACATAATTTTTTAAACGGACCTAATGCCTAATGTATTATACGTAATATCCACCAGTCGACCTTAGGGTGATGCACCGATAAACAAAGTAGGTACGTATATATGTATACTAGAATGGCACTTAGACCATACCGTTTTTTTTTTTTCAAATATACGAAATCCATTAGCATATTCACGCGGTTAAAGTCACAGACAAAAGCTAGTAACCAAATTGAAATAATTGAGGTAACAAACTCAAGAGTAAATTATTCATAATGAACAAAAACGTTATGGGTCTAACCTCCCGATCATACGCACATGTGATAGTACATTAGAGAGCTATATGGCAAATAGCTAAGTACGTTCATGAGTATCATGCATTTGATCTAAATGTGGCCAATGTTTCTAGATGTTTCCCGGAGCTCCGCCTGCGCCTGCGTGCATGTTAGTTATCGCGATAAAACTCAAAATCAAAGTCATTTCTTCATTTAGATCAAATGCATGAGAATTTTAATACGATAACTCAATTTGATAATGAGGATAAGGAGTTTATATTATATCAGCTTAAAGTTCAATTTTAAATGTTATTTGGATCTAGTCTGTAACTCAAAGTCATTTATTAATTTAGATCAAATGCATGATACTTATGAACGTACTTATAAATAAAAGTCAGCATATTTTTTCGTTACCTTTAACTTACTTTGCAAGGAGATAGATGGTGTTCTGGGACACCATCGCCTTGCAAAGTTTTACAAAGATTCTTTGAGCCGTTTAGTCGTGATCGTCAGAAAGACAGAGTTACTTTTTATTTAAAATATTAGTAAACAAAAACGCTTTGGGCTTAAACTCCATTCATACGCACAGCGGTGATGTAAATCAGATACCTAAACAATTGTTATATTATCTAGAACACAGAAGAAGTACGTAGATGTTTATAAAGAAAGTAAACTGCCAAAGCTTGTTTGCCATCGTAGTAGTAGTATAATGCACTTAGACGCACACTTCTCAGTCCGAAATCGGTCTACAGGACAAAAAAAGTATAAAAAAACGCAAAAGACAAATCGAACTTAACCTACTTAAATTTCTCTACTTACCCCACACAAAACGGGTATTACCCCATCCCTAGATCCTATTAATCCCATACGAGTGCTCTTTTTGCTCGTGATCCACCGATGGTCAGATAAGCCCACAGTACACCTATTAAGAACCGTCACGTTTTGAGAGAATTTTGATACGATAACCCAATTTGATAATGAGGATACGATTTAGGATAGCAGTCTGTATTATATCAGATTAGGGTTCAATTTTGAATGTAATTTGGATCTAGTCTTTATTTAGATTTAAGCGTAGGTAAGAGAATAGTCTTATTTAAGTAATATGACATAAGAAACGAACGTTTGCAGACGTTCTGTGCGTTCTGGCAATAGTCTAGATTAAGAGGTTTTTTTTATACAATTTCTTAGGTGGTAAACTATCATACGGCCCGCCTGATGGTAAACAGTTACTGTAGCCCACGAACGCTAGACGTCATGATACTACTTTTGAACTGCACCTATTTTATAGGACACATCTAAACCTCTGCTTACTCTATCGACGAATAAAGCGTAATGCTATTCTTAAATTGGTATATTTTAAACCACAATATTTTACAATAACAAGTTTTTTTCATCACATGTTACCCCATTTTTATATATAAAATTCATTTCCCCCTGACAGCGTATTTCACGCCCCTGTTATTATTTGCAGTGCAAATTGCAATAAAAATCGAAGTGTTTATTCTATTCTATGAAATATTTATTCGTAGGGCATCGGTAGCCACTCGGGAAATCGATCATAAGACATAAATTATACATTTTGGGGCTCTTAAAATATATACGCCCTAACATAATACAAATATAATATATTTGTATTATGTTAGGGCGTATTGTTTAAATAAGCGCTGAGTAAATAGAATAGAATAGAATAGAATAGAAAACTCTTTATTGTACACCAATTACATTTTGAAAACAAACATTATTTATACTTAGTTATGTACAATGGGCGGCCTTATCGCTAAAAAGCAATTTCTTACAGGCAACCTT
Organism: Trisateles emortualis; assembly: GCA_947095525.1. Lineage (NCBI taxonomy): Eukaryota > Metazoa > Arthropoda > Insecta > Lepidoptera > Erebidae > Trisateles > Trisateles emortualis. The sequence continues at coordinate 10,160,507 of OX352749.1, read as the reverse complement.
TGGATGGACAGAAAAGAAAGTTAAATATAATAAAGAAAAGTGGGAGGGTCTTGGTGTAGTTATAATAAGGAAAGGAGATAGATTAAAACAATTAGATGCAGATGAATACCTATTACTTATCATAATATATCAATATAAAGTAAAAATATACAAACATACACATACAGATAGCATAGTTACATACAAATTATGTAATAAATAAATACATAGGTACTGGTATATTTCAAATACAGAGAAGAATACGAAGAAAACTTTCATAATGTCACGTTGAGAGGAAATGTTCACATACCATTTTTTAAAAGTAGTAATTGTCTGTGCTCGCCTAATAGCGACTGGCAATGCATTCCACAAACGTGCAGCATGTACGGTGAAGGATTTGTCATAAAATTTTGTGGAATGCATTGGTATTTCCAGCGTTAATTTTTCCGATGATCTCAGGGATCTCACATGTGAGTCATTCAAGAACTGAAAACGTTCTTTTAAATAAGAGGGGGTAGAAGGATTAAATAGGATGTTATAAAGTAGCGAGAGAATATGAGTATTCCGTCGAAGTCGAATAGGGAGCCACTTGAGCATATTTCGATATTGTGAGACGTGATCATATTTGCGTAAACCAAATATGAATCTAATACAGAAGTTTTGAAGTCGCTCAAGCTTATTAAGTTGCTCCTCAGTGAGATCTAGATAGCTGACGTCGGCATAGTCGAGAATGGGAAGAAGGAGAGATTGCGCTAATGCAGTCTTGGTAGCAATTGGAAGAAAGTTCCGTAATCTTCGCAAGGATCCCGCAGACGCAAAAAGTTTACGACTGACTTCTTGCATCTGGGGGCCCCAGGATAAGGTTTTATCAATAAGTATACCTAAGTTCTTGACGCTTTTGCAAATTGACAAAGTGGTACCATTTAACTTAATTTGCGGTAAAAGCGGCCAATCAATCTTAGACGTCATCCCCGGGCTGCCAACAACAATAACTTGAGTCTTTTCAGGATTAATTTGAAGTCCAAATTTGTTGCTCCATTCACATACTCGTATTAGATCTGAGTTTAGGACAGAGAAGGCCTCAGTCAGCTTGCTAATTGGTGCTTGCGTATAAATCTGTAGATCATCTGCGTAAAGGTGGTAGGAAGAAATCAGTTGTTCAGAGATGGAATTTATAAAAATTGCGAAAAGTAGAGGAGATAGCACGCCACCCTGCGGCACACCAACAGAAGTATCACACCAAGAGGAGTATAAATCCTCCAAGCGTACACGTTGTCGGCGTCCAAACAGGTAACTGTGAAACCAATCAATCACTGTTGGAGATATGTTAATAGAGCGAAGTATGCCGAGTAAGATGTGGAAATCTACAGTGTTAAAGGCATTGCTAAAATCGAGTAGTGAAAGAACTGTAAGATTTCCACACTCCATGCCATATCTGATATCGTCAGTAACATTGATCAGGGCTGTAACGGTACTGTGACCAGGACGGAAACCGGATTGGAGAGGATTTAGGAGAAGATTTTTACTACAGAAGGAAGTTAATTGGGAGTGGACCAGGCGTTCAAGGACCTTTGAAAGGAAAGGTAAAATGGATATAGGTCGGTACTCAGACATATTTGAAGGGTTAGATTTTTTTGGTAATGGGATAATCTGAGCTTCTTTCCAAATAGATGGAAAAATGCCAGAGGTAATTGAAAAGTTAAGGATATGGGAAATAATGGGCAGGATTTCGTTAAGGATGGGCAGGATCATGTTACGACTGATGCAATCGTTGCCTATTGCGTTAGAAGTAATAGACATTATGCTCTTCTTAACATCACAATCAGAGAATTGAGTGAAGAAGAAAGGGGAAAATGCTGGGGTTGGAATTGAAGAAAGATGTTTTAATGTGTTTAATTTAGTAGTCCCATCATATTTGGACGAAGTAGTGAAGTGTTGATTGAGTAAATCTATGTTTAGTTTATTAGAAATACTATTTGATTGTGATTTTCCAACTCCCAGAGTTCTCAGAAATTTCCAGATTTTTGCTGGATCTCCATTCTCAACAGAGTTATGAATATACTGGCGCTGCGCTTTCCTACACACCTTGCTGCAGTGATTACGTAACTCAATATATCTCTCCTTGATACTAGGGGTTGGTCGGCTTTTGTATTTAGACTTAGCTATAGATTTTCGTGTTATCAGTTCCCTGATTTCTTTAGTAAGCCAAGGTGCAGGTAAATGCTTCATTTTGATGGCGCGAATCGGTGCATGCACATCATATAAATTAATAATTTCTTTATTGAAAATATTAACTTTTTCATCCACCAAATCAGACATGATTAGAGCGTCCCAGTTAATGTTGTTGGCATCCTCACGAAGACTATCAAGGTTTATGGTACCAAAACTACGTTGCAGGATTATTTTCGACTTTGCCTTCGGGGGTCGGAGTTTATAGGATAGGAAGATGAGATCGTGATATGAAAAAGCATCCGCCGAACACTGACCGTGCTTCGAAACGTGTTGCGGGGAAGAAACAAGAATGAGATCGAGTAGAGAAGGAGTAGAATTAGGAAAGTTGTGAGTAGCGTTTAAGGGAAGAATGGACATGTTGTATGATTGTACAATGCCACATAGAGATGAGGAGCGGCAATCATTTTTCAATAGGCAGGTGTTAAAATCACCCATGACAATCGTGTGTTTGTAAGATGGAGTCAGTTTTTCAAGGATATAGTCAAAGGAGGGAAAGAAATCGATACGGGAAGAGGGACAGTAATACACACCAAGTAAAATTTTGGTGTGGTTAAGGACAATTTCCAAAAAGAGATGCTCACCAGCGTTAGGCGATGGTGGTTGCGATGAAATGTCAATAAGATGGTGCTGTATGTAAGAACGTAGATAAATGGCAACACCACCACCACCCCTAGCGGTACGATCATTTCTGATCAGTTCGAAGCCAGGTAAAGAATAAGATGCAGAAGGGAGGCATGGTTTGAGCCATGACTCAGAGACAAGAATGGCGTGGATATTTGTACAGTCAAAAGTGGCCAGCATATCAGTGAAATGGGCGGGAATACTCTGTGCATTAATGTGGACTACATTGAAATTCCTGGAGACATCGGAAAAATGTGAATCAAGCTCATCAGATAGTGATGGGATGCTTGTAAAGCTATCATTATTGCTACAGGCAGACAAGAAGCTTTCACTATCGCTATTTGAATAACCGTCCGACATACAATAAAATAAATAATAATTTGAATTTGAATATAAATAGATATATGATTCCGTTTGTATGAGTAAGAATGTAAGTATAATCTTATATACTTGTATACTGTAAATAGATATTTAAATATTATTATCCAAAATAAATAAATTAATATGAGGTTCAAAATAATTTGTCCACCCTCCAGTCCTGTGTTGTGCTCAAAAAAATAACAAAAAATAAAATACACGCTACATAGTACATCGCTAATTTCGGTTAAATCCGTCTAAGTTATGGTTTGAATTAATAAAGTCAGATTCGTTCAACATAATCGAAAAACATGTTTAGAATGTCAGCTTAGTGGATTGGAACGTAACAAAAGTTTGACACCTTTAATGTCAAAGTGTTTGTTTTATATAATTATGACAGAAACAGAATAAAAACATTATTAGAATTTGATGGTAACAAAAAATTCAAGATACACTCAATAGAAAATAATTAACAAATAGACACAGGATAAATAAGTTATAGATACGAAGGTAGAAATATACGAAAAGAAACAGTCTAAACATTGGAAATTATACCCGAAAGTAGCGAACTATACATAATTACACTATGGATCTACTTCTTAGTGGCAACGCGTCTGGATTTCATTGCAACAGGTTTAGCAGTTGCTGTTGTCTTCTGCTTGTCGCAGTTAAGCCTGTTTAACTCGATGAATGATGTAATGCGATGCTGAGTTCCATCAGGGTCGAGGACAAAGATAAATCCTTCACGAGTCCAGCACTTGGGAATACCGAAACGTTCACGCGCTGCCATGAAGACTTCGTGTCTTGGCTTAGTCAAAAATTCGGACAAAGTCTTACCGGATCCTTTTAGTTTAGTTTTGCTAAACCAAGCTTGATCCCGAACTGCAACTTGCTCCAACTTGACTACAATGGGCCGGGGTTTGTTAGCACCAGAAGATCGTCCCATTCTATGACATCGCCTGATGTCATTTACAGTGAAGTCCTTAACCTGTAGCTCATTTTTAAAAACCCCCATCACAGTTTGAGCCGTATCTTCCGTCTTCTGTTCGGGAACACCATGCAGCAGGAGCATTTTACGGCGCGTGCGCATCTCCATACTGTCGACCTGACGCGCCAGAAGATCTATTTGACAACGAAAGGCATTCATTGTGTCAAACACAAACTGCTTAAAAGTAACAAAGTCTGCTGCCAGATTATCCAGGTTGGGTTGAGCAGATGCCGTTTTACTGCTATTCTTCTGCAGCTCAGCCTCAAAGTTTGTCATTCGCTGCTCAATTTGTGACACAATTGTAGAGAAAGATGCCTTTGTAAACTGCATGTCATCCATTTTGTGCTGTGTCATTATGTACTTGTAGTGCCTTGTGATGTTTTAGGAAAGTGATGCTGGAGATAACACACAACTGGTAGGTATACTAAATTACCATTTAAAATTTAACATTTAAATTGAAATAAATAGAAGTATTCTATTTTTTATTAAATTAAATATTGGAGAGCTCTTGAAAGTTGACTAGCTGTCAAAACTACCCCCTCTCAAAAAAAGTAAATAATATTATATTAATGCTGCAAAGGAAAGGGTAAAGTAATGAATTAAATATCGTCAATGTTGCACCTGTTGGGGTAAGTAGGTAAACATCAAGCAACATGCTTGCCGAATTTATTTATATAAAAAAACCAGGTGGTAAACGATTACAGATGCATTAACGTAGTTTTGCTGACGAGAATCACACTAGCGGGCAGTAAAAGACTGTTCTATGACAACCAGACTATCGGTAAATACATTTATATATTTCTAAATGCCTACATTTGATAAATTACACCCAGACACAGAATAGTAACGCTAACTAAGTAGTGGAATTGTGGTAACTATTCCAACAGGCCAGTCAAATTTAATTACCATATTTATTTCTGTAACTAGATTTGGAAAATCAAACCAAGTCCCTATGACATAAAGCCTGTCAGTGGGGGGAGTTTATATGTTTAAAACATTTGTAAATTTCTAAAACTTGCAAAATGTAAATGTACTTTTCCAACATGTCTACTATTTAGGACACGGAAGTGACATAGCCACAACTACCGCACAGCGAAATTACGCGCATCCGGGCAAACTGGAAACCGATCCCGAGTTAGTCGAGGCCAAGTTAATGTTGAAAATGCTGCTTTATTTATACGATGTCCATTTTATCACGACAACACTATCATATTGCATCCTCAGACTAAAAAAGTCGTAAATAACATACAATTGTCTAGTATTTTTTATCTTATTTTTATTTACATAAGGTTAAAAATTCCGGAGTGGTATATATTTGATCATAGGTCCTTTTTCTTCTGTAGTAATATTAAAGTGATAAGCTTCTAATGGTGTCACCAAAGAACTGCTTATTTCTAAGAATTGCAGGACAGTTATATCTTAACAGTACCCTGTCATATTACTTTACTGAAATAAGTGGACACAACCAGTATAAGTAGAGCTTTCAGTTCTATTAAACTGCATACCGGAACAAGTTCTGGTTCTAAACTTCTGAAGGTTTTTATTGCCACGGTGAGAAACATGCTTTCGGTCCGCCTGATGGTAAGCGGTTACCTCTGGACGCTGGTTGCAATACTCACGCGTTGTCCACATATTATAACATCAGTGTTTTGAATAAGTAAAACGTTATTTCAAAAATATTTACCCTTAAATGAACTCTAGAAACGTAAAAAACTGGTAACAGCGTCTATAATGTTGTCTGTGACAGAACAAAATGGCGGAAAATAACCGCCATGTAATTTTGAACTGATGTCACTTGCGATTTAAAATGTCGTATCGTCCTTACTGCCTTTACTGTAGGCCTTTAATGAGCGTTTTAATTGCGGTCATACCCGTCCATGGCTATTTCAAGCAAATCTCGACCTTAATTTAACGTAATAATGGCTAATATTACGCCACCTAAAGTTTGATGGTCAGCTAAAAATCCAGTTTAAAGTTTTGGGAAGTTTACTTTTTGGAATGAAGCGTTGCGGTCGTTGGGTATATTATGGCTGTATATGGTTAATACTGTTGCTGTTTTAATTTAAAAAAATAAAGCGGGGTTTTTCGCGTTAAAAAAAAACAATACTACAATAACAATATTTTTATTCATCACATTTGCTATCCCATTTTTATATGTAAAATAAATTTCCCACTTTTCTTCAAATCAAAGGATCATTTATTCCTACCCTTAAAACGGGGACAGGCCTTTGAGAAGGTGGACAGACAACCTGGTCCATGTTGCGGGCAGTTGCGGATAATAACCTCAAGACCGAATGCTGTTGATATCCTTGCGGGCGTCCTATGTTCAGCAATGGACGGTTTACATGAATGATTTTTGTACCCAAAATTTTTGGTAAATGTACTTACTCGTAAGCTCACTCGAAAAATCCATAGAAAAATAGAGATTGGTACTGCAACCTGGGATAGAACTCATATCTCATGTGTATAAATCGGTTACTTCCCCACTCGGCTATCCCCGATTCTTTCAAGGTAATAGATAATTATTCTTCACGAACCGTTGCGTGTTCAAAGACAATAACACTGGACCAGACACCCTAACATTTTAATTAATAATTAATTACTAGACAGGGGTTCACTACAATACATCAAAGAAAAACGCATTCCATTGCTTATTTTCTTAGCTATACATACAATTGTATCGGTTTTGAAACTACAATGTATAACAATACATATACCCCAACGCGTAGGAACGACTCGGTATGCGTGAGTATGTTATGTGTAACGTCACAAGGTTGCGTGGGCGAGCAGACCCTCAGCTATCAGGAACCTGATTAATGACGTCACAAATAAATAAAAACCACCGACCCTGAAATTCCGCTTTTATATTTATTACATTTTATTTTTATTAAGTGGTTCATTTGCTAAGGGTTGTAAAGGCTATAAATACAGTTGAGTTTACGAGCTAAGCAACCTTTTTAATTAATATTGCAAGATGGCTAATAGCAACACCAGTCGTATCAAAAAGAGGTCATAGTATAATTAATCGTCTGTGGTTATAACACTGTTGCCATTGTTTCTTTTGTATCGGCATGACACTAATGCAAAATGCAGGATTCGAAATTTAAAAGTACATTAGCGCTATTCAAATAGAACAAAGATGTATTGACAGTACCAATATAACTGCAGAATGCAACTATTCGATTGGTCGATATTACTCACGGCACAAGGTTCTAATTTCAATTTTTAGTAGTTGAATGCAGTCATGCTATTGAGTAATATTTGCCGATAGTGTACGAGTTAGACGTTCCAGTTTTGAAATTGAATTTAGAACTTTTCGTTTCTAAAACGTTTAGTTCATTCTTTGAATGCAAATCATTTGTTTATTATTGTTTTGCACGAACGTAAGTGATGTACGTATATATAAATCGGTATTCCGTAAGAGCCCTTTTTGACGTTTAGTCAATAGATTGTGCCGTCCCCGAGCAATCACAACTGTCAATTTTGCGATCACAACTGTCAGTTGTCATCGCTGTTTCTTAGAGAATTAGCCGGCCGGAACCCTACTTAATCACTTAACTATCAAAAGAATCAGTTACGAAAAATACAATGTAAAACAAATAAATAAAGCGTGAACAAAATAGTAACAAAACTTATGTATTCCTTTTATGAATTTTAAAATGACCACACGTAGAACCTAAAAATTCAAAAGCATTTTCTTTTTAATTTCCTCACCGCCACCGGCCAGTCGAGTGCAGTCTGCACTGGCAACCATGAAGTTCCAAATACGAATTTCAAAACGCATTCGAAGAGCAATCTCGGACGTCTCTAGTTCGCTTCTAGCGTTATGTGTGAACGTGTCCGCCATACTGTATTAGATTACTCGTAGTTAGAATTTTATATAGAAATTGATTCGTAGTTTACACGCATCGTATACTTTTTTATGTGTTGACACGGTTATTGCATTAGTATATAATGTAGTTTATTATATATATTTATAAATATCATTACAATCAGATTTTATATACTTGAGTTGTTACCGATTAGAATTTTATTGTAGTTATGTTTATAACATAGATTTATATGTTTCACTAGATATGCAATAACCGCGAAAACACACTACCACCTAACACATGCCCCGGGGCATGTGTTAGGTGGTGTCTTTTGTTTTGTCATGAGCATGGCGTTCGAATGGCGCGAAACAAGAAAATGAGTAAATGTATGGTGAAATTTTGCGATTTCGAAACGCACGTTTCGCAAAAGTGTAACAAGGCAAACGAAATTACTTTTCACATGTGAGATAAATGTGTTTTCAATTAATTATTGTTGTAAATCATAAAAAAAAACTAATTAAAAATATTGGCGGCTAACACATAGTTCAGGGTTGTCAGTTAAAACCACGTTCGGTTTCCCTGTGTTTATGGGAGGTTTTTGTATTGAATGAAATATATTTAAATTTAAATGAAATATATTTAAAATAGATGTTTCATTTTTATTAAATTTAAAATTAGTTAAAAAATGATTTAAATAATTTTTAAAAAAATTACCAATTTTTAAATTAGTTAAATCAAATATTAAATAAGAAAATGATTAAATTTATATTGTCAAATGAAAAACAAACAAAATAACAAAAAAGCTACTTTAACAAAATTTTTCTGCTGACCTCCATAATATGTAGGTTGAAAATTATAACATTCAATGTAATTAATCTAATTGAATATGTTCCAATTTCAATAATACAATTATTTCAAAAATTAAATTACATCTGATCAAAAAATTTAATTAAATTAAGGGATTTTTTTTATAGAGTGTGCAACACCGAGCTTGTCGATGCGAGTGAAAAGCTGACTTCAATATTTTGACATAAACTGTATGGAATTGCATCTCTATATGTTTACCTCAATGGTTTATAATGTTACTTTACTCATTTGTTTTAAATAATAACTGTATTAAAGTTGACATCTTACAAATTTTATTAAGATCGTCAATAAACCACTATAAGGACGTCATGATGCGGTCCCTGCAATTTAAATTTGTTATAGTAAGAAATTGCTTTTCGTTATAGTAAGTCCTACACACTACGAATATTTCTTACGAACATAAACGCGTATGGAGTAAAATTTATTTCTACTCCTATTATTAAATGACTATGGCGCATTTAAAATGGGAGTTTATTAGCCTGTATGTATATTCAAAATTCCGCATTATGATATACTGTAATTATTAAAAATCTGCATCAGTCTTTAAATTTACTTCCACCCAAAACAAAGCATCTAATATCTTATAAAATTCTTATTAACCTTCCTCAACAGAGGCGTGTTGACGTAGGGTGAAAGGCCCCTTCACCGGCCGCGAGGCCCTCTACTTTAACATAAATAACTAACTACTATATGGCAACTATTTGATTAGGATGAGGGAACAACCCCTCGCTTTAATAAATGCATTTTCCTAAATGCGATTTACTTTTCGATATAATTTTATAGACGGGAATTTCATTACGTCATATTTCGTTAGTCTAAAAGCTTGTTTATATTTATGTTTTATGGTAAATGCCCGTCTATTTTAATGCTAAATTGTTTATTGGTTAATGGTAGACATTTACGAAATTTAGATAGATAGATAGAAAACTCTTTATTGTACACCAATTAGGTACATTATCATAAAGATAGGTATTCTTTTACACATTTATGTACAATGGGCCTTATCGCTAAAAGATATTTCTGCCAGGCAACCTTTGGATAGACATAAGAGAAAGTTAAATATAATAAAGCAAAAGGAATAAAGATAGATAAATAATATTATTTAATTAACGAATAAGTATGAATAATATCAAATACCTTGTTTGTTTTTTATACTACCAAGGTGGCAAACAAGCATACGGCCCGCCCGATGGTAAGCAGCTACCGTAGCCTATGGACGTTTGCAACACCAGAGGTGTCATTCACGCGTTGCCGACCCTTTAAAAAACTCCTTTCTTGAAGAACCCCATGCTTTAGTCTCTTATACCTCTACACACACAATTTCAGAAAAACAATCTTATACGTTATTTATTTAAAGGACCTTCAACAAAGGATATAGGATTTTTTTTATTACTACTTGGTTGGAAAACAAGCATACGGCTTGATGGTAAGCAGTTAACGTAGCCTGTAGACGCTTGCAATACTAGAGGTATAACTTACTTGCTGGTCCATTTTTATACACCACAGCTTTAAGATGGAGTATCCCGGGGATATAAATACGTTTCTTTCAAAACGCTTCCCAGTTATTGGCCAGTGTGTTCCCTTTATTATACGACAATGATAACTGAGACTTAAAACTAAAACTTAATTAACTCTCGTTTATATTTTATCTATTTTAAATGTGTTCTTTTTTGTTTCATTTAAAGAACAATGGCACGAAATCTCAAGTTTGTAGCCGCAACAGTTTAGGATCTGCGTTGATAAATCAATCAGTTAGGACTAGTAATAAATGTATAGATAAGAAATGTAGTACTTTTTCGTAAGGTGGAGAACCTTCCCTTCTAAATAATACCCTATTTTTTTAAAAAGACAACTCCCGCACTAGAGAACAAGCTGTGTGTCGCGGGGGACTTTACAAACATACAATTAACGGACACAAATTACACCTAGACTCAGAACAACACTTTGTGGGTCGTGCACAGCAGGCGCTTACTGCGACCACTGGACCACCAAGGCAGTCAATATCATCTTTGCTAGTAACAGAAGACTAAATTTCTTGATAATTCGATCCATTTTGAATGGTGCTATGAAGTATCAAGATCTATTCACTATACCTATAAGCCTTTACAATTAAACCACGCTATCAATATACATTCACAATAAACGTGCATCCCGAAAGCCTATCTAATACATCTCAAAGGCTGGGAGGCCGAGGGCCGGGCGGCCTCTCGGTCGGACACTCAGAGCAATTAATACGAGCGTTTACCCCTACGATATTTCATGGTATGTAACAGCGTATCATGTGTGACGTCATTGTACAACATATGGGAAGGGTGATATATGATTTGGTTGAAAAAAAAAATACATTAGGGATGTTATTGGAGGAAATGAGAAAAATGTAATTATGGATGTTGGAATGCTTGATGGCTGGATGGCTGGATATTATGTTGTGGAAACACACACCCCAAATAAAAAGGGGAGGACGACTAGGGTTTTTACTGGGTTAGTGTTGTAAGCGTCCATAGGTTACGGTAACTGCTTACCATTAGCTCTGCCGTATGCTTGTTGTCCTCTTTTATACTAATTAAGAGGAAAACAAGTACCATACCATAATGTCATTGTCACAATTTATTTTCGATCTTAATTTAAATTCCGAGCAATGATATAAAGTCGACTATAAGCTGATATCATAATATTTTCAAAACATAAAAAGAGCATAGGCAGTGCATATTTCTAACTTTATAATACACCCTATTTTTAATAAGTATTATTCCACCTATTAACCACGTGCTCACCCTCAGAGTAATAGAAATAGATGACGCAATAATTCTCGCCTACCCCGTAAATAGCCTTAATAGCGTGAAGAACATCGGACATTTAACACGTGTTTGATTCCCAGGCTGTGCAATATGGGCCCATGAAAAACTATTACTATATCTAATAAGGGGAAAGGTAAGTATTGGCCATAGTGAATACAGCAGATGTTGTTTTATAAAGAACTAGTGGAAATATCATTTTGTTTTGTATTTCTTGACTAAAAGCTGTGTAAACGGTGAAGGAAAATATCATGAGGAAACCCACATGTCTTAAAAGAAATTCTAAAGACATGTCTGATTGACTTCCTCGGTGGTCCAGTGGCCGCAGTGTGCGCCTGCTGTGCACGAAGTTGTGTTGGGTTCGATTCCCCCACAGGACAAAACTTTGTGTGACCCACAAAGAATTGTTCTGAGTCTAGGTGTAATTTGTGTCCGTTAATGGTATGTTTGTAAACAGAGCTTGTTCTCTAGTGCGGGAGTTGTCTTTAAAAAAAAAAAGTAAGAAAAACATTCACCAACCCGCATTAGACCAGCGTGTGTGAATTAAGGCATAAACCATCTCTCTCGTAAAAGAGGAGAGAAGACCCGTGCCCAGCAGTGGGACAAATATGGGATGCTGTAATAACTTGACTGCCACATTGGTAGCAGCGTATAAGTCTGCGCTTATGTTGGCCAATGCCAGCACAAACAATACCAGTGTAGTGTTTGTGCTGGCATCGGCAAACACTAGCAAACTAGTATTATAAGGCTGCAGTCTTCTGAAGAATGAAGGCAGTAACCAGGGTTGCTCTATTCTAGACTTAGGGGAATTAGTGGTTTTTAGCTTGGCACTAGCTACGCTGATTGATAGGTTAAACAAGCTTACCATTTTCTAAACATCAAGACCCTTCCGTGCCTTTGAAAGGAAGTTGACTCTCTCTACTCTCTTCAGGTTATTCAAACTCTTTTCGGTTATGTCGGATTGTCGTCCTATCAGACTATTTTATTTATTTATTTATTATACACTTTATTGTACACCATTAACAATAATTTTACAAAAAATGTCTGTAAAATGGGCGGCCTTATCGCTAATGCGATTTCTACCAGGCAACCTTTGGATGTATATGTGAGTAGGATTTAGCGGTAGTTGATGGCGTACTCAATATTTATAAATAATAATTTCTATATATACAGTTTGAAACGACTAATATAAAGACTATAAGAATGAAGGAACAGAAAATGCACCTTGTTGTTTGTGTCCATACACTTGTGCAGTATTATATGTCCTGTTTCCGGCTATATGATTAGCCGCCATGACTAAAATCGGTCTTGATCCTTACTAATATTATAAATGTGAAAGTTTGTGAGAATGGATGGATGGATGTATGTTACTCTTTCACGTATAAACTACTGAATAGATTTGGATGAAATTTGGCACAGAGATAGATTATGGTCTGGAATAACACATAGGCTACTTTTTGCAGCGATAACCGACATCCACGCGGGCGGAGCCGCGAACAACAGCTATCATTTATAAAATTGAAGTACTACAGACTCGGACTGCATCAATTTCAGTGAAAAGTTAGTGTTCGGTATGTTTTTGTTCATTATGTTCAAATTTACTTCCTAAATGTCCATTGTAAAAGAAATCTCGTACAATTTACAATTAGCATAGTAATGTCGGTCCAAATAAAAGCACCAAACACAGTGAGTTTCTCCTTATTTAGGGCGTGAACACACCCGAGGGAGACTCAAATTGGTTACATTCAAACGTAATTGCATATTAGTGCGGATTTTAAAATAGAGTGCGTTCTTTATGCTTCGTATTTTACAATGGAACGACTATAAGCTAAATTATACGCATGCAAATAATAGAAAAGTCCTCTTTAATTAGAATGCAAGCGTACTAAAGAGAATTTAACAATGAATTTATATCAAATTGGCAATTTCAACGGAATATGTAATTTTAATTTTAGTTAAAATTACATGAACATTCAATTTTGTTAAACAATTCTTATTTAAATCCCAACTCCGGCACTAGGGACAAACTGTGTCGCAGGGGACTATAATTTACACTTACAAAGGTAATTCTGTAAGTTTTGAATGTAACAGGCAAGCTAGAAAGATGATGTTAGCCAATTTAACCATGACCAGTTCGCTGAAAATGGGCCATGAGAAGAATTGGCAGGAAACTTAATAATCTCTTGTCAACCGCCAGATAGATACAATCTTTTAAAAGTTACAATATGGCAGCATGTAAACTGATATATACAAAATACACTGCGAAATAATAAAACTAAGAATCCTTAATATACATAATATAGATATGAAACAGAAAGTTATTATAGTACTAATCCATACTATTCAAAAAATACCGAATCAAATTTCATTGAACCACTAATACCCAAAAATAAATAAAATATTTCCTTAATTTAGGGCGCGAACACACACAAGGGAGACTCTCAATAAGCCGATATCAAATTGGCAACATTCATATGTAATTGCATTTTATTACGAATATTGTGTCCCGGGGCTAAGTCCCATTGCGCAAGCTCACAGAAATTATACAATATTTTAGTTCAGAGGGAGAATTGAACGGAAACAATGAATTTGGAAATAATGGGTTGTCAAACATTGAGCATATGTATGCATGCTGGGGTCTATTCATAGGTTTAAATGGTTTTATTGTTTGTTTAAAGCTAATTTGAGTTATATTCTTCATAATATTGTACAAGGAGATTGACATGACATATATTTTATTTAGACTTATATAGAATCATTGTCAGGCAATACAGAAAGGTATGGGATATGGGATCTAACCCACAATACGCTGCGTAGGAACCAAGCATGCAATTATGCACAACGATATATCGTAATTTTAGTCACGTTGACCATCTCATCAAGGAGGCACAGGACATAGTCAAACTCAAACTCATTTAGATCAAATGCATGATAATAATAATACTATTTTTGGGACAACTTACACACCGCCATCTAACTCCAAACTAGGCAGAGCCTGTAGGTACCATAGCAACCACACAACTGATAAACATACTTATGTATTTCTAAATACATACATAAAGATAAATAACACCCAGACACAGAACAAACATTTATGCTCATCACACAAAGATTTGTCCCGAGTGGGAATCGTACCCACGACCTAAAGCGTAGCTGTCAGAGTCACTAACCACTAGATCAACAGGCCAGTCAAGTCAGTCATGATACTTATGAACGTCATAAAAACAAATGCCAGCATTTTTTTCCTAGAGCTTCGTAGTATACTAATGTAGGAAACTTCTTACCAGAAAATACAGATCAGAAATACTCTAAATATGAGCTCAGCTTACCTGTAACAAACAGAAAAAAAAACAATTTGAATAAGTACACTATTTAAACAACTGTTAAACAAGTGGCTACGTTAATATATCCGGCCCTACAAGGTCAATGACCTGGCAAACGTAAAACAGATCTGAATCATTTACACTGATCAAAGTCAATGGGCTCTAACAGTTTAAATATGTAGATTTAGTGCAGCTATTAAATTGGTAGGTGAGCATTTGTCTATAACAGGGGTCGGCAACATTTTAAAACGGAAAAGCCAAAGTTACAATTTATAATATTTACAAGTATTTACAGGGCCACTTTTTCTCTATATTAGGAAAGCCACTTTATGGATGTATGGAACTGGAGAGCCGCAATTTTTTTATCGGAAGAGCCGCATGTGACTCGCAAGCCGCGGGTTGCCAACCCCTGCCCTATACTTAATGTAATAAAGAGAAAAGATTTGTATGTTTGTAATGAAATAACTCGAAAACTACTTAACCGATTGTAAAAATTGTTTCACCTATACCTATTAAGCTACATTATCAACGAGTACTTAATATAGGCTAAATTTTATTGAAAAAATACAGAATCCCTGCGAAAACTTTTTTTAAATCTTTTTTTTTATATTCTTTTACTGATAGAAAAGCTATATAGTACAGCGGGTATTGGTATTGCTATGTCGGGCTGGTTTCCGCATTTCCGCGTTCAGTTCGCGTATTTTGCGTCCGGTATTAGCGGGTAATATAGGTTATATGTATATTTTAAATAAGAGTTCCCTACTACTAAATAAATGTGAAAACCGGGACGTGCTCCTATTATGCCTATGTAGTATTTTTTTCCAGCGACTATCACGCTATGAAGCGTTAGCAAACATCCATAGGCTAGAACTGTTTACTTTTTGACCTAAATAGTTAAACAAATAAAATGAATCACTACAAAAAACCTCGAGGTTTCCGAACTCGCACATTTCAATCCATTTCCATTACCACTACGATAATTCAATTCGCGATATACGAAAAACAAACATTGCAAAGATGTTATTTTGTCTATATTTATTGGAAATCTACGGATAGATAGGCCAGCCTCTACCTGCTATTTACTACAAAAGCTTTTTTATTATATACGAATGAACATATCATTGGGTTACGTTTGTTTGTGTAAATAGTTTCTTGAAACTAAAATATTGCTGACGTGGGATAATAAGATCGATAGCATGACGTCTTTATAGAGTTACTAGCTGTTGCCTGCAGCTCCGCCCGCGTGGATGTCGGTTATCGCTGTAAAAAGCCTATGTGTTATTCCAGACCATAGTCTATCTCTGTGCCAAATTTCATCCAGATCCGATCAGTAGTTTTTACGTGAAAGAGTAACAAACATCCATCCATCCATTCTTACAAACTTTCACCTTTATAATATTAGTAAAGATTTTTGGTCTCAATTTGAATTTCATATAATGATAACCTTATTTACTAAAGAGCCTTAGTTACAAAGATTATGAAAGGTAGGGCACCGTACCAGTGAGCAAGCTCAGATGGAGAAGGACCTACATCTTACAGAAGACCACATCCAAATAACTACACATAGCGATGTAGTTGTGTTCCTGTGTGTAAGTACAGGTCTCCAGCGCTCATTTAGGGATGCGTTATGAAATAAAGGTTTTTCTATCGTCGGCAACATGCAAGTGATACCTCTGGTATTGCATGCGTCTATAGTCTACGATACCTGCTTACCATCAGGCAGAAAAAAAACCGTCTCATCGCATAATGTCCTTTTCTCGAAATGTCCTTTCTTATAATGTCCTTTTCTCGAAATGTCCTTTCTCATAATGTCCTTTATCAAAATGTCCTTTTCTCAAAATGTCCTTTTCTCAAAATGTCCTTTTCTCGAAATGTCCTTTTCTCAAAAAGTCCTTTTATCGAAATGTCCTTTTCTCAAAATGTCCTTTTCGCGAAATGTCCTTTTCTCAAAATGTCCCTTTCTCAAAATATGTGCACTACAGGATTTATACTAAACATCTACATACATGTAACTATAATTTTAAACCAGAATGTGAATTCAGAAAAAAAAACAAAATGTTATTAGTAATCAGCTTCTTTATTTTTTCAGACAAAAATATTGACAAATGAAAATATTATTTTCTCAAAATAATCAACAAGATACTAAGTATATACTTAAAAAGAATTAAACATTTCTTCACAAAGGAATCCTTATAATTATATATTGATAGAATTTTGATTTTAAAATAATAAACAAGATAGAGTATGTCATATAGCTATATAAAAAAAATCACAACGAAAATTTCAACAGTTAAAAATGATACCATACGTATTATTAGTCAGTTAAATATCAATAAAAATCAACAAATTATGTGTACAATAATATATTAAATTATATATGTAATATTATAATTAGATATAAAATATTATTGTATAAATAAACAAAAACAAATTTAATATACTCATTCACACGTTACTTAAACAGAGAAAGACGTAAGTATATTATTATTCTTATAAACTTTTTTTATATAGCTATATGACTTAATCTATCATGCTCATTATTTTTATTTCATTCATCAATATTTTTGTCTGAAAATAAAGAAGCTGATTACTAATAACATTTTGTTTTATTTTCTGAATTTACATTCTGGTTTAAAATTATAGTTACATGTTTAATATAAAGTCTGTAATCCTGTAGTGCACATATTTTTAGAAAGGGACATTTTGAGAAAAGGACATTTCGCGAAAAGGACATTTTGAGAAAAGGACATTTCGATAAAAGGACTTTTTGAGAAAAGGACATTTCGAGAAAAGGACATTTTGAGAAAAGGACATTTTGATAAAGGACATTATGAGAAAGGACATTTCGAGAAAAGGACATTATGAGAAAGGACATTTCGAGAAAAGGACATTATGCGATGAGACGGAAAAAACTAAGCGACTTCTGCGCCACACCGCCATAAAGGTGATGAAATTCTGAGCTCTTATATTAAAATTCTCTTTCTACACTTATATACCTACTTGACGTTAAACCATCGACACAAAGAACCTTTAAGCTAGGCTAGCTAAAGAAAGTTAAATTATTCATCATCATCATCATCTCAGCCAAAAGACGTCCACTGCTGGACATACGCCTTCTCCAAAGATTTCCACAAGATTTGGTCCTGAGCTGACCTTATCCATCGGCCACCCACGACCTTTACTAGATCGTCGGTCTACCTTGTTGGAAGGATGACCCACGCAAGTTAACTTATTACGAATTTTAAATTTAGATCGAAAATAAATCGCTAATGGACTTTATAGTACGGTCCCCGATCTCTCTCCGATTGCCGTCCCATCGGACTAAGAACACTAGCAATATCATACAAAATCATATTAGGACGTACAGACAGAATTTCTGACTTCCAAATTCCTTACAACTCCTATGGGTCGTCAGTATTACGGGGGTAATTGGCTTAAATAACTTACGACTAATTCCCGTTCAATCGCCAACTAGTTGGCAATCAGTTATAGACGTAAGACTTCTAGTTAGGTTAGTTGATTTCGAATTATTTAGGAGACGTAATAAACTTTTATAACATGGCTTATGGAAGCTACCAGTTGTCGGGATACAGTGGTTACCTTGCGTGCCGTTTACCGATGCGCAGGGTGTTGTGAGTTTGATCTCGATACTGGACATAAAACTGTGCGATCCACAAATGTTGTTACAAATTTGGATGTATTTTTACGTGTTTTTTTTTCTATTACTTAGATGGCTAGCAAGCATACAGCCCACTTGATAGTAGGCCGTTATAGTCACTTGCGTGTCGCCGACACAAAAAATGTAACACTAGGTTTAAAACGTTTTCCCATCCCATTATTCCCTATAGAATAAATTTTCGTTAAAAACGAATCCCTAAATGAGCGCTGGAAACCTGTAGTCACATACAAGAACATACACAGTTGAGTGGCAGTACCACTGCCACTCAACTGTGTATGTCCTTGTATTGTATCTGTAAGGTGAAGGTTCCCCATTCAGACATATTCACTTTTGGTACTCTATCTTATTGAGGTAGGGCTAATACTTAACGAATCTGTTTCCATAAGTACTTCTTCTTCTTCATCATCTCAACCCATAAACGTCCCACTGCTGGGCACGGGTACTCAATTTGGAGGGATATCAGCCAACTATACCACGCTGGCCAGACGGGTTGGTAAACGGTTTTTTTTGTTTCGAGTTTTCCCTCTCTTATTATACAAATATTGATACAGCATTTAAAGGTAACTGATAAGCTGATATAAATGATATCTACATAGTAAGTAGATATATAAACTCCATATCAAAGGAAGATGTCCAGGGTGTAAAGATAAAACAGTAATACATATATTTTTATGTTATTTTTACATTATATTTGTTTTCGTAGGGTAGACAAACATAAATTTCACATAAAAATAGGAAATAGTATAAACTTTAGATACATATAAAATATATAGTGTACATTGAGGTCGCCATTTTATGTCAATACGTACATTACTAAAACCTTAAATTTTGTTCCCACTGCTTGATGGTGTAATTTAATCTTTACTTTTGTCTAGGTTGCAAAATTAACATTTTTATCATTACTTTAAATACCCGTAACGTACCTACTATGTCGCTAGCCGAAGGAGCTGTAAGCGTAGGTAGCGACGCAGTGGGTCCTAAATAGCAGACAACGGCCACGTGGTTGTCCCAAAATGAGATTGCGAGATGAGTTTTGTAAAAAGATAGGCTATCATGGAAAAAGGAAGAGAAGGCCTTTGCCCTGCAGTGGGACAGTTATTAGGCTAATAATAATATTAATAATAACATACTCTGTAAGAGACATGAGGACGCTACGACGACGTCCTAAAAGCGATTAACTTTAGATTTTAATGTCATCTTTATTACATTTTCTCGAATTTTAAAGTAAGATCGTAAATAAATCACTATACGCCATGGACCTTAGTCTAAAAATCGTCTAAAGCAAAAACTTTTTGCAAACATAAAACCTACATAATGAAGAAACTCATTCTTTTTTCAAAATGAGTTAACCTAGAAAACTACAGTAATAATAGTAACTGTTAAAGGCTCAAAATAAAAATGGCCACTGTTTACTGAACCAATTAGCCAGTTCGTACTTGTTTATTGAATGAACTATTTACCGTTTTATGTGTTAGCGAATGTTTAAGCGTAACTATTGGAAACGTCTAGAAGATAAACATAATACTTACACCAATGATATTTAAAGATAAGCTACTTTCATACTGAGCGCCGTATCGTTTAGTTTTGTTGCGTTATTATTACACGTTCCCAGGTACTTACTTATAAGTAGGTGTATGATAAGTATAAATGCGACAAAAAGAGATAGCTATAAAACATATAGACACTAATCAAATGATTACAATTATTATTGCCTTTTGTCGGCAAAATCTTCTACCTCTTTCTGAATTACACAAAGTTTTGTGTTGTGAGAATCGAACCCACGACCTCCGGCTCAGCCGTCACTAACCACTAGACTAACAGGCCATTTAATTTGTATGTATTGATCATTGACCAATACTAAAACAATTTTAATCTATTTAAAATTAGTACGATAATTAGTACATGCTATCTGTAGACGGAGACTTAATATGGGTTGCAACTAAGCCGAAGTTTGAACGAACTTTGGTAAAACTGCCGAACTTCGGTTAGGTTGATAAGATGTGTTATCTAATCCACCGCTGCTTCGCGCAATGCGGCAGAGGAAAGGCATCTTACATGCGAGCAAGCCGGAGTAGGAAAAGACCGATATCTTACCGTAGCAATAACTAGCCATTAACTGGTGTTATTGGCTATTTATTTGCCTATCATCTTCTGTAAGGTGTCGGTTTTGTATTGTTTATGTAGTGGCCTACATCATTGTGTGTAGTTATTGGGATATGCATTGGTCTGCTGTAGCGTAGAAGTCTTTTTCCAGTTGTGTTTGCTTGCCTGTATAGTGCCTTACTTCTGTAAAAATCTTCAATTATCTCATTTTCTGTTTGTTATTGACTTAAAAAGAAAACAATAAAAAAGAACCAGAACACAAAAAGTTCTTGTATACCTTGCCAACTCACAAATTGATTCGATTCAAGTTGTAATTTCTCAAAAGCACAGCTCCAATTCCGTTCTACCAATACTGTGGGGTGTAGATAGCGCGATACAAAAGTTCATTAACACAACCAAAGATAAGAAACTGATCGCGCAGAACTCTGAAATTGAAAAAGCCCGCGGTCGAAACGGAATTCTATTTGCACTAGGGTTACCATAAGTAAAATTAAAAAGTTCCTGATTAAATAAGTTTTTTTAAATAGTGTGAAATTATAAATTACTAGCTGTTGCCCGCGGCTCCACCCGCATGGATGTCGGTTATCGCTGCATAAAGTATCTATCAATATCAATCTATCTGTGTGCCAAATTTCATCCAGATCCGTTCAGTAGTTTTTACGTGAAAGAGTAACAAACATCTATCCATCCATCCATTCTTACAAACTTTCACATTTATAAAATTAGTAAGGATTTATTTAGACTACAAAGACACACTGGTTAGTATAAATTGTCCTAATTATAAATTAACAAAGTATCCTCTTCTATTATTTACATACAAATCAACAAAATAAGAATCCTCCATATCGGCGCGTCTTGTCTTACAGCTAATGTGCTCAGAATGCCGTTGATGCTAACCCAGGTTCTGCTTAGTAAGGATGCGATCCTCTTTCTGACGATAGTTTATATAGGTGCTCGTTATTATGGGTTTAAAGCTAATAATGTACTAAAGGTACAATAATTTTAAAGACAGGTGGACAATTAAGATGGAATTTAGTGCATAGAAAAGAGGTGCGGAAGACAGTCAAGTCAGCTGACCCTTTCGTCTCTCTCCTCTTGATTTCCTCAATACTTTAGCACTTCGTATTTCCATCTAATCATGAGGCAGCTTGCTTGTTTCTTAAAGCAAACTAGTCGCCCGCCCCGGTTTCGCACGAGTGGTATTTTCCGGGATCCCGTAATGTTTTTGACAATAAAATAAAGCCTATGACACTCACAAATAACGAGTCTTTCTACTGGTAAAAGAATTTTCAAAATCGGTTCAGTAGATCCAGAGATATAAACTCCGCAAACTCACAAACTTTACCTTTTTATAATATAGTATATTAATTAAGCTTCGCCTTTTTTAAAACTCCACATTAAAAAAGAGCCAACCCTGATTTCAACGGCCGATGTTTCGAACAATTTGTACGTTTTGTTTTTGTTCTGCACTGATTGGCGAGAATCCGTTGTTTAACGGTTACACAGTGACAATAAAGCATCTCCTGTAACGTAACCTGACACTGCACAAAGGGTTTTGTATACCGAGTTGTGTCAGCTATGAAATATTATGTACTTGGATACTTATAACTTGGATCTTGGATGTAATGATATCTTGAGAGGTATAGTTATGAGGTTAGTTAGTTTTATCAGGATATTTACGTAATTGGGCTTTGAGTGAGTCTCTGGTTAGTCTCGCGAACCTATTATGAAGGTCAGCAGATTACTGAAATTTCCTCAAACCTCGCATAGAAAAACGTTTCCTTAAATGAGCACTTTGAAAAGTGCTTAATTAAAGATGGTTTACAAAACAATTACTATTGAAAAAGAAACGGGCAATATTTTATTGTTTAAAAAGAGGCATCATACATCCGAAGAAGCTTGAATGAAGAAGAATTTCCACCTCACAGAAATGACAGCTAAACAAACAACCACTCACATGGTGTAATTGTGTTCCTGCGCATTAATACTGCTCGTTTAGGGATGCGTTTTCCCATACCAGATACCCTATTACAAAATCTTCGTGTTCTAACTTGTGGGTCAGCAAAATGCGAGTGATGCCCGTACCCATACCAGGGTTACAGATTGCCTTGTCGTATTTTAGTAAGACAATTAAAAGCCTATATTAATAATCTCAACTAAACGTTTCAGTAAGGAATGATAATGAGGGTATCGGCTCGAATCGATTAAAACATAATTATATATGTAATTCAATATTAATTACGTATGTACGTCCTTTTACGTACATTGGCATATCGACCTTGCCCTTCTAAAGTTCAAGTTTATTGACGGAAGAGCCGCATGCGCCGACGCCGCATCGCATGGGATATGGACACACATGGCAGTATTATCAGCACGTGTCGTACTGACGTTTACGACAGTTATCGTGTAAAATATAATTAGTGTCTGACTTGGTGATCCAGTGGCTGCAGTATGCGCCTGCGGTGCACAAGGTTGTGGGTTCGATTCCCACACAGGACAAATCTTGTGTAACCCGCAAAGAGTTGTTCTGAGTCTGGATGTAATTTGTGTCCGTTAATTGTATGTTTGTAAAATCCCCCGCGACACAGAGCTTGTTCTCTAGTGCGGAAGTTGTCTTTTTAAAAAGTAAAAAAAAAGAAAGAAAAAAAAAGTTTTTTTTATGTCCCTCAGGCCGGAAGCCGACATATTACTTTTAGCTTCGGCGATCTGCGACTGTATTGATGCTGCATCGCGATTTTGTCGACTTTCTGCGTTCGGTCGTAGTATCGGCGGTCTGCAATTTTGCGACTGTACCAATGCTGGTCGGGGTATCGGAGTGTAGCGTTTAGTCGCTGTGTACATACAGCTTCCGAAAAGCGACTTGAGCGCCGCGTTTTAAAGTGGTGTGGAATGTTGCTGCAATTATTTTCTAAAAAGTTACTAAATCGCAGGTCGCCGATGCTAAAACTAGCATGTCTGCTGTAGCCCTTAGGTGGCATCTGCCTGATGGTAAACAGTTACCATAGACATAGTTACCAATCGAAAAAAAAAATAGTATTGTTTTTGGGATGAAGCATCATCCTTGGGATACGAAAATGTTGCTTTAAAACCGCACCCTTAAATAATCAGTTGTACTTACACACATAAACATAATCTGTAAAATACACAAATAAATTACATAATACATAAAAATATATTCGTAAAAAACATAATTTTAAATGATGTATTCGTAAATTGGCGTGAACAGTACAAGATACATTTTATATAGGCACCTAACATTTTATGATTGCAATTCTCAAAACTACTTAGTAATCCTACCATTTAATGAACCTATTACTGCAAAATACAAACATATCAAACACAAAACCTTTGTGATTACATAAAACCTTTTCCCCGAAACCATTGAAAAAAAAAACAGTTACCTGCTAAGACCTTCTTAAAAAAATATAGACATTCCCGCTCAATACTAGTCTCGGCAGACACTCGGTACTCGACCTTTATTGCGTTGCAATTTTGAAAATGGAACTGTGAGGTTGTCCCTGGGGAATCCCCGAGATCTAACCGTCCACTCCCTACTGATTGTTAGTACAGGGTTATGACACTGTTAACCCGATTTCTGAAGGTTAGTTTGTACACTATCCTTTAGGAGATAACGGAATAAAACCATCGAAGAGGTTTTATAATAGCTATGTTAACTTATATTTAGCGTTGTTAAAACTTTATCGATTGAAACCATATTTAACTTTCAGATTCTGCCAAAAATAGTTCTAACAAAGACGTTATTAATAGTGGTCGTTGATTTCCCGGGATAGTTTCTGGGTATCTTAACAGCGCATCCCTAAATGAGCACTGCACACCTGTACTTATGGATATCAACACAACTACACCACTGTGTAGCTTTTGGGTTGTAATTTTTGTAAGATGGAGTACTTTCCCAGTTTTGCTTGCTATTCATAGTTTAAACTAATATTATAATGATGATAAATAATGATTTGATGAATAATGATTTAAGTTTTTTGTTGCTTTGTTTGTCACGATTAAACTCAAATCTACTCGACCGATTTAAAAAAATATTTCACCATTCGAAATCCACACAGCGGGTAACATAGGCTATATTTATTAAAAAAATAATTAATGGATCCCTTCGAAAAATGAATAAACCCGAGCGAAGCCGGGACATTTCGCTATCTTACATATTCGTACCGAAAAGCCCTAAATCGAAAAGATTGTGTGAATTACCAGGTGCTAATTCAAATAACAGAAAGACAGACAGTGTTCGAAAGAAAAAAAAAAATAATAGATTAAAGATAATGTATTTGTATTTGGTATTACCAATCGGCACTTAAAAGATTAAATATCCATTTATAAATGTTCCAAAATGGCTAACCGTTGGAATTCTTATATATTATTTTCTCAACTGCTGTTGGTTTCATGTCCGTACCATGACGTCGTTTTAGCGATTCATTTTTGTTCTTAAAAATAATCGTGCTCATCTTACAAGATTTGTCCTAGACGACCGCCCCGGCTTAGCAGTCAGGACACTGAGGGAAACATATATAGATATTTATATAGCAAACCTATACAATATGTAAAAATATTGATGTATGGAATAATTGTGCCGAAGTAGCTTCAAATCCAGAAAACATTTCGAAGTAAACATATGTATATCTATCTCCTTTACTGTAGTTCGTTTGCACGGATGACATAAATGCAATATTTTTTTTTTTAAAGACAACTTCCGCACTAGAGATCAAGCTCTGTGTCGCGGGGGGCTTTACAAACATACAATTAACGGACACAAATTACACCCAGACTCAGAACAATTCTTTGTGGGTTACACAAAGTTTTATCCGGTGTAGGAATCGAACCCACAACCTCCTGCACGGCAGGCGCATACTGCGGCCACTGGACCACCGAGGCAGTCCATATGACAGGGATAGTAATATTACTTCCATCGACAAGCTCGGTATTCCATATAAAAAACAAAAGACGCTCGGGCACATGCCGGGAGTCTAATATTATTTTTGGTAGCATATTTTCGCGGTTATTGCTCATCCTACTAATATTATAAACGCGAAAGTTGGTAAGAATGTATGGATGTTTGTTACTCTTTCACGCAAAAACTTCTGAATGGATCTGGACGAAATTTGGCAAAGAGATAGATTATAGTCTGGAATAGCATATAGGATACTATTTATCGCGATTATCGACATCTACGCGGGCAGAGCCGCGGGCAACAGCTAGTTATATAATAATGAGTCAGGGTCGCTGACCTATATCAGTCAAATTATGTACATATAAACCCATTGTACTATCCACTAAATTTCCTTCAACACCTACCAAAACACGACTGCCTCCAATTTTCACTTCACATAACGCGATCGCAATTCCACCATATTATTTTTACCGTTCGAAGTCACGGACTAGAACTAAACTACGGAAACCAGTATATCAAGACCTCTAAGCTCTTCCCAGTTGTCATTTAAACACTGTAACGTACGGGGTCATGGATTAAGGTCACGCCAGTCATGTCACGATATACCAATAAATATGTCCGTATCGGTTTCCCATCAAATCTTTAGATCTCATCAATTCTGAAAGTTTTAAATTGTAAGTCATACTTCCAGCGAAGTTAGGTTTGATTCAGGAGTTTAATCTGAGGTAAATCGCTAAAGGGAAATTTTGTAAGCACCTTAAAAAGAGGAACGGTTTCGATAAGAGTGTATCAAAAGTTGGAAACTTTGTTGATATGAATTTTGAGCTTAAAAAGATTGCTTGCTCTAATTATGCAATGTTGTTTTTGTTACTTGGGTGACTAGCAAGTATTTGGGTGGCAAACATGCATACGGCCCGCCTGATGTTAAGCAGTTAACGTAGCATATGGACGCTTGCAATACCAGAGGTATCACTTAGGTGTTGCCAACCCATTTTTTTAACACCAAGGCTTTAAGATAGGAATACATTTATTTCAAAGCGCATACCTAAACGAGCGCTGGAGACCTGTACTCACACACAGGAACACAACAACACCGCTGGGTGTAGTTATTTGGCTGTGGTCTTCTGTAAGGTGGAGGTCCTTTCCCAGTCGGGCTTGCTCATTAGCATGGTGCCCTACCTTTTTTAATACTTCGTACGGCTTGAATTATGGTAAGCATCGGCTTGGGCGAAGATCTAGCCGCCTCCCCTCTTCCGAAATTGAAGGTACGCTTGGCATAGAATTTGGTAGGCTTGCTTTAGTTTGTCTTGAACGATTTTTGGAGGTATTCCTCGAAGCGCTACCATTTTGAAGCGCACCTAATGAGGCGCTCCTTTTTTATTCCTCGGAGCACAGCTTTTAGGAGGAATACAATTTTATTGCTATAGGGAGCGCTCCTAAAAGGTGCGCTCCGAGGAATAAAAAAGGAGCGCCTCATTAGGTACGCCTCAAAATGGTAGCGCTTCGAGGAATACCTCAATTTTTGTTCTCGGTCTTGACCAACTACCTTAAAGCTACTTCATGCCTTGCGCCCTAGCTTTGTGATGCCTAAATGTGTTCCGAGTCTGGATATAGGTACTTTGTGGCCGTGAATTGTATGTTGGTAAAATACGCGATACATAGCTAGTTCTCAAGTGTGAGTTGTGTAAAACAAAGTACAGTGCGCTCTAAAAAAAATGGCATAATATTTTTTTTTACATGAGAAACAGATTGTAAAATAATACAAAAACAAAACATTGTTTTTTTTTAAAACACGTCGCAAAACACTATGAGATTATAGAAACAGTTTTAATGGCTACATTTTCTTTGACATTAAGTTAAAGAAAACAAGTAACCGTTTGTACTTAACAGTTATTTTCACGTTGTTTCATTATACGACAATTTACTTACTTAAATAGATACAACGCTCAACTTTGCTTCGGAAGTTTCTGTCTGAAGTACTTCGGAGTGCTTCCGAAGCGCTTCGATGTCCAGTGAGACAGTTTCAAGTTTTATTTGACATCTGGATCGTAAACGGAGGGTAGTAAAATAAAATACTTTGTGTTACTATTGTTTGTTTGATGGACGTCTGACATTTTTCGTCGATGAGGTGTCAAATGTAGTGTTTATGATAGCTAGAATGAAGAAATTTTATTAGGCTACTAGCTGTTGCCCGCGGCTCCGCCCGCGTGGATGTCGGTTATCGCTGCAAAAAGTAGCCAATGTGTTATTCCAGACCATAATCTATCTGTGTGCCAAATTTCATCCAGATCCGTTCAGTAGTTTTTACGTGAAAGAGCAACAAACATCCATTCATCCATCCATTCTTACAAACTTTCACATTTATAATATTAGAAAGGATATATATAGCGGTACTGGCTCAATAGGTCTTTGTTAAATGTCGTCGCCACATACATAAAATAAATGCATAATTATTTCAATAATATAGCAAATAAAAACTTATTATAAAGATGAAAGATTTGTTTTTTTCGGTTGTTTGTTACGATGGAACTCAAAAATTACTGGACCGATTTAAACAATTCTTTCACCATTAGAAAGCTACATTAGCAGCGGGTAACATTAACTATATTGAAGAAAAATTAAGAGATCCCTATGATAGCTTAATAAATGTCCACCCGTGTGTGCATGTGGTGACAGTAAATAATATCTGAGAACAAGTTGCATATGGCCGCCTCATCAGTACTCATCAGGCCATGGTTTGTATAAGGTGGAAAAACAAGACCTTTAAAACATAATCATGATCATCAGCCTTTCGCGGTTTACAGTTAACGTTCTACTTACGCCACTTAGCATGATCTTCGGCATCCAGCTGCTTCCCAGCTACTTTGCGAAGATGGCCCAAGGGCATAATACACTACGATTGCCAAGTCCCGATGCCCACGGTCTCCACTCAAAGAAACAAATAAGCAAGGTACAGAAATTAGACGCTTCTTTAAAAAACCCATACCATAAATTTTAGTATGATAAATAGGAGATTAATCCGTTATTATAAATAATACGCGTGGGAACAAAAATAGCGTACAAAATACCACATGATTATGTGACGACAGGTAAAAAAACTAACGACTCTTGATGACAGATAGAACCTTTTGGAAGAAATTGTTCACTTAATGAGGATTTAATAACATTCTGGCAAGGGCATCTGGACAGACTATAATACATATCCCACTAATATTATAAATGTGAAAGGTTGTGAGGCGGTATGAATGTTTGATCAAATTTCACGCAAAAACTACTGAACCGATCTGGATGAAATTTGCCATAGAGATAGATTATAGTTTGACATAACATTATAGTTTTTTTTATTTCAGAATAATCATTGTTCTGGTGGGATTGTACGCACGGGCGCGGGCGGATGGTAGTGCGGGTTTAAAAACTTCTGCGTGGATCCGGGATTTCAGAAAAGTGATATATAAAAAGTTAAGAGGAATTGGTCGCAAGCCAGGGACGAGAGGGAATCGCGCCTAACTGGCTGTATCAAGTAGTTTCACCTGCGTTAAATTTGGATTCTAATTTCATAGTTTCAGCCTACCACAAGGACATGACGATTTAATGTATGTATGTAAATTGTAATTTCGTATTTTGTTAAGTTTATTGTTACTACCATGTTCTCGTTGGGTCATAGCGTGATTATATAGCTTATAATCTTCCTTCTTAATCCGACTGGTAAGTTTCAGATAATGGCGCGTTTTTACAAAAAAAAAAATACGAACAAACTCCAAATATAGTAAAACAAAAACAAAATAGCCTATAATATAATTATGATTGTTGATATATTTTAAGAAAAATAATGGGCGTTTTTGCGTGGGTTCATGTAATACGTGAATGTGCTAAAAATAGGACAAGTACGTATCTATTTTCTGTTGTGTGTTCGGTTATATAATGGCGTAATTCTGTTTGAAATGGCGACAGTGCAAACAACATTCTGTTGCGAATTTACAAAGAGAAGATCTATACTTTGAACAGTCTAAATCTTACACTCAAGAATTGATTGATGTTTGACCTAAAAATGTTCTATTTTTAGGTCAAACATCAATCAATTCTATAAAAAGACCCTTTATTTATGTAGAAATCTATTATCCCTACTTATACCCATAAATGCTTAAAGAATTTCGTCTAACAGTTTCCTTTCCAAGATTAAACGGCTGAACGGTTTTAAATGAAATTTGGCAAGGAGATAAATAGTATTTAGAGAAGGACCAACACCCACGCGGGTGAAGCCGCAGGTAAAATATAGTAGTATTATAAATGAAAACGTAATTCCGTCTGTTACGTCTTCACAGATAAACAACTATACCGATTTTGACAAAATTTGGTATTAAGTAAGCTCGAACATCCCACCTATGCTAGTTTTTACAAATATACAACGCAGTACGGACGTGTATTTAAATGGCTGGCTCATTTCTTTTTAAGTTTGAGTAACAGTAGCTACACCATCACATATTTTAAATGTTCTGGTCATTCCTGTCCATCCTAAGGTTGCCCGGAAGAAATCGCGCTCAGCGATAAGGCCGCCCATTGTACTTTATTTTCTGTATGTATCTAACATAAGTTTTTGTTATATCATGGTGTACAATAAAGAATTATCTATCTATCTATCTATTTCTATGCAAACAAAACAAAGATGGCTACAAAACTCATTCCGGTCAACTTGTGAAAAGGTTTAATGTAAGCAAAACTATCCTAAACTTTTACATAAAAAAACAGTATTGGAAAACATCTTCAACCGTACAGCCATAGAAACTCACTTGATCCACAGTAGAGGGTCGAGGATTGTCATTATCATGACCTTCCCGTAAAAATCTCTTAGCAACGAGTTTTTTCTAACAATTTACCCACTGTCCTACAACAAGGACAACCAAATCCCTATTCGAATCTTACAAATCCACGTTCTCTCCTTTGGCTTTGTCAAAACAAGAAAAACTTCCTGAAACAAATAAAAACAACGTATGTTCGCAGAAATGTACGCAATCGAAATACGTTTAGAGTGTTTTATATTACACTAACTTTTGTCAGTTTGTATCGCGATAAAGTAGACTTTCACACTCGGGAAAATAACCTTCGATCAGTGACCATTTTTTAAATTGATAAATAAGTCCTGAGTTTAATTTGTTCAGACTTGTAAACTCTAATAGATATAATATCTTGGGACAAATCACACACGGCCATCTAGTGAACTATTCGTATTACTTCTGGGGTACATAGATTTTGGTCATCTATATCTTTTTTATTATTAAGTGCCTTTTGCGAGAGGATGCAAGGCACTTCTTGTAGGTATCCAAGCTTGCATTAATGATGTATTTATATTGTATTTTTTTTTGCACTGAACCTTTGAATGATGCAAAGACAAAACCAAGTAAATAATTATCATTAACGACTTTCTATTGTCTTTTATTTCCAAAAACAGACGTCTGATTCCATCACTTGTCATGTTGATGTCTAATACATAATAACTGCAAACTCCCTACATAAACTATATTATACACCAAAGAACTTCTACCGCAACAATCAAGGAAAAAATACAAGAAAATTCTCTCTTCTTTTTCTGGACATACGAGGAAATTTCGGCTGATGAATAGATACGGCGTGGTAATATAAAAGGCTCATCAATAATGATAGTGGTCATCAAGTAAATAAGATGGCGCTGTTACTTAAGAAATTAATATTTGGATGAGTTGACACATGGCCGCATGGCTAGCGTTCGAGGACACCCGTCAATCCTGTTGACAGCTCACGGCGGCCATGTTTGAATGAAATATTACTCTTATATTTTTTGCTACTGAAATATGTAACAATTTCCGCAACTCGTGTATTTTGATTGACCATTTATTTGCATTGAGTTTCAGCTCACGCCAAGCGATTTTACATTTCAACAACATCCGAAATTGTTAATGTTTTCTTTCCGGACATAAAATACATTGAATATATTCATAGACTCACGCTTTTTGTTCAGAGGGGTTGGTAGAGACTAAGGATTTTATTAGCATCTTGATAGTATCTTGAAAATTATATGTGACAGGAAAACAAGTCACTCATAAGGTATTATTCCAAGCAGAGATGATTGGAGGACTGGATAGGGATCCTAAAAGAAGAGCAGCCAGATATGGTAGATCGCTTGCTACGATTTTGACATACTTCTTTTGCTTCATTCAGATTTATAACATTCTTTAGGCATGTTTACTGCTTCAGGTACTGGTACTCTTAATCTGGTCTTTCGTCAGATCGTCAGTAATTTCCAGCGTGGTGGACTTATCCCTCCAATTGTACAATTTTACGTATCTAGTAAACAGCTAATATAATTTGATTATTAGGTACGTATAAATTTCACAA
This sequence comes from Trisateles emortualis, assembly GCA_947095525.1. Classification (NCBI taxonomy): domain Eukaryota; kingdom Metazoa; phylum Arthropoda; class Insecta; order Lepidoptera; family Erebidae; genus Trisateles; species Trisateles emortualis. The sequence continues at coordinate 10,128,467 of OX352749.1, read as the reverse complement.
AGTGAAATTCACATTGGTACTGTCACTACCCACTCTTAATTAGTAAATAACTTGCAATTACAAGAATAATTTCTTTTAATATTCGCAACATGGCTGTGATTAGGTCCGCGGAATACATTACGTTTGAATATATTCGTAATAAATATGCAAATGTTTGTATATTTCTGTGAAAGTGCAAAATGTATTACTGGAAGGTATTTGTTCGTATTGAGACCAACAGAAAGAGTAGCAAACAACTAACAGATGATTTATGAAACCCGGGAAACAGTAATTGATTGGCGATTGTCTAGCCCTCGCAGGAAAACATCAAGACTCGAGAGAGTATTGGCAATTTGTTTTTGTTAACGTTTTGCAATATTTAATTAACTGCCATGATTTAAATAATATATAAGTAAAGTCTAATAAAGAACTGTTTAGATTACCGTTCCTTTTAATTATATTTCCTACCTTCAAGCGCCAACGGTAAAAATAAATTCCTTTAAGATACTTCTGTAACTATCTTGAAGCATGCATGATGCACGAAGTTTTGAAATTAGAAAGAAAGAAAGAAAGCAACATTTATTCATCCTCGCACTTAAAAATAAAATATAAACAAAAAAAAATAGATCTAATGATATATATCTACGGATAAGGTATAACAAAAGAAAAATTATATATGTATAAATCTAAAACGAAACAAATATTTAAATAAAGACAGAAAATAAATAAAATATAATTAAAATAAAACAAATACATCTATAAAACAAAAATAAATAAAACATATTGATGCGAGTCCGAAAAGGACGCCATCTCAGCATATAGCTGTATACCATAAAAGTATACAGCGCTGGAATAAATATTCTGATTATTCTGATTAGCGGTGTTAACACCTCCGTTTGTCTTAGTCCTGATCTCTTTCCAATCGAGTCGGATTTCCATTCTATAGAACTATGAGAGACCACTACAGGTACGTCGTCTGCATACATATACGTGTCTCCCATTTTTACATAATTTGGAAGGTCTTTAAGGAGCAGTGAAGAAAGGACTCCTGAGATACACCCATTGTCGTCGATAGAGGGCTCGACTTCTCGTCGTCCTCTGTCTGCGACAAAGACTTGGGATCTATCCTCCAGCAGACTCGTGAGCAGAAATACAGCGCTGCCTGATATAGCTTAGATTCCAGTACCTTGAGAGTACACCTATGTTTATACGCTATAATATATACTGGAAGACGGAGTGTGGGTAGGCCTCCAACAAGGTAGACCGACGACCTCGTAAAGGTTGCGGGCAACCGATGGACAAGGTCGGCTCAGGATCGAGAGTTGTGGATTTTTTTGTGGGAGGCCTTTATCCAGCAGTGGACGTCTTTTAGCTGAGATGATGATGATGAGATGGCTAGTCTCTGTCAAGATTAGCCGTCGTCACCGAAGTTCCGTAAAAAGGATATTGGCTGCTTATCGTCAAGCGGTCCGTATTTGCCACCTTACCGGTATAAAAGAGGAAATCTAAAGAATATTCCCTCAGTACCATTACAATGTATTAGTCCACCGTCAGGAGTTCCCTCAAAATGACGTACAAGATGATTTATAAGGCAGCCCGAAAATTGATTGGTCCGAGGTCCGCACCGTTGTTAACCAAAATGTCGGTGGAAACAATACCTTATGTACAATAGATAGTAGTATCTATTATATATGAACTGTTTATATATGTAGCCTAGTTTGGCTTGTTCGTGGATTATTTATGTTTCCAGATGACATTTGGGCGTATTATCATTGTGTAGACATGGGTCATTTCGCTTGGACTATGCCGTTTAGATTGTCTAGTTAGTAGACAAGTATTAGTTGAATAATATCTTAAGTGTAATGCCAAAATTTTCTTTCATGAGTAGCCCTGTCTTGTCTAAATGGGTAATGACGTGTTTAACGTTTTAACGTGAGCCGTTCGAGTGAGGAAGAGGGACGAAGAGAGATATATATATATATATATATATATATATATATATATATGTCGCAGGGTGCGATACCTGAGCGTGGCTGATAGTGGAATGTCAAGCAAACTTTTAAGATAATGTTATTTTTATTATTGCTTGAGTGTGTTTAGCTTTGGCGCGATCATAGACAACGAGTAACAGATGACATTTGACGTATGACGTTTGATGTTAGACTTGACAGATGACAGTTAGTTAATGGAGGGATTCGAACGTCCATTGATCGATTGGGGGAATCTTGTGTTGAAAGGGCTAATGAACGGTCGTGATCGCGCGCAATGGCTAACCTCACTGCATTCCACGAGTACTTGTTAATTTAAATCCGAAAGTATTGTAAGCATCGCGTAGTATTTTATAACCAATGTCTGGTTATTAATAAACATCATACCAGTGAACAATTTACGAGTATTATTTCAAGACCATCCTGATGTCGGCCAAACGTTCGAATGAACTGAATGAAGACTTGCCTTTCCCGCCGACATCAGAAGTGGGATGGCAGCTCAAGCCCACTGTTGGACTACGTTCTGTATACTGTAGAAAAATATGATGCAATGATTGAAATCATCTCCGTCGCAAAAGATTGCACTGCTGGGAGTTGATCCTGACCTGATTGTTGTCGTCGAACCTACCACGTGCATGATGTGCAATAGTTGGCGGTGCTGGTCACGATAGTAGCTCAACGAGTGAGCGCCATGTGGTGATGTGGATAGCATAGCTATGAAATTGCTGAAGAGTATGGACAGTTACAACAATCCGATGTCACTATGCGATTGTTACATCTAATAACTACTTACTAAATAAGTACAGGATATGGTAAAGTATACGTTGGAAATTATCTGGTGAGTACGTTCCAATTGGTTTGGCTTTAGAAAGGTTACATTGGTGTGAGAACTTATGTTAAGTTACTTATGTTAAGTAAAGTTTTGGCATGGCAATTGGCTGATAATTTTATAATCTTACTTTGTGGCGATAGTATACCTGCATAAGGTATATGGCTTGTTTTGTTCAGTGGGAAGAAATACAATATTGATCTCAAGGACATTTAACATTGTTTTGCAACTTGCTTATCATTTCATAGCCTTGCTTTGTGACAGTGTTGTACCTGCCTGCATAAGGTGGCTGTTTTAATTGGGCTTTATTGTTTAATTATTCTGTTTATTAAGATATTGCAATGCACCGTGATGCGCTCACGCATAATAACTGTTAAAGTGCTTAGCAGTGGCCGTGGAATTGGAAATTGTTCTAGGTACAGTGAGGTCGCGTTCTAGCAACTGTGATTAGTGTTCAGTTCACCCAACCAAGCTACCTGTAAGTGTCACAGCCCTCCTAGCTTTGTATTAACCAAATAAATGCAACACATTTTAGATCGAGTGCCATTACAAGAGAAAGGCTGCGAGAGGCAGTTGCAACGGTGCCAACGTCATGGACCTGTGACAGAGCATTATGGACCTGTGACAGAGCATCCTGGACCTGTGATAGCATCATAGACCTGCAGCAGAGCATCATAAATCTGCGGCAGACCATCAAAGATCTGCGGTAGAGCATCATGGATCTGCGGCAGAGCATTGGTGGCTCTGTTCTTGTCGGGCTATTCCGTAAGAGTTACTAACACGGTGGTGAGATCGTACCAATCTTATTATTTTTGGAACTTTGATAAGACTTCAGAGAAACTAAATTTGTGCACACACTTGTGCAAGATAATGGCATCCTTACCTTGACCAGGTGGTCAGGTTGTGATGTGATCGAGTATGGCCAAGCCTTAGGAAGGTAGATAAGATATTTTGTTCTTATAGTTCCTCTTATTGTTTGCCAGCCGGGTGACTAGAGTGTTTGAATCACCCATGTTTGGGCCTCTGTCATGATCTAACAACTATTAACAGTTGGGACCAACTTATAGCATGCTCTCCGAAGCATGGAGACACTCAGATGAAATACCACTATTCCATTACCTATCTATAGGGTTACAGCACCCTTTGTAGCTTAGCTTGCTGATCATTTCGTGAACAGCGAGTGCACCTAGTTATGAGCGCCTCTAATATTTTTTTTCTTTTCTCTTTGATTTTATCTTGCGATCAGTTTTTGTAACCATTAGCAGATGTTTTGATTTAGAATTACGTGGCAGGTGAGGTCCATTCCCCCAGTGGGGAATCTACCTCATATTATCGGTATACTTTTAATTAGCGAGATCCCATATGTGATGGCGTTTGAGCCTTTTTGTAGCAGTTGGTTCACTTAGGGCCGTAGCTAAGCTGTTACTGTGAGTGTTAATTCGGTCCCTGTATAGCCTTATTCTGTGCTCTATTTCCTCCTTGAAAGTGTTGATCCTAAGGTGGTGTATTTCTGAGTTTTTAACAAACCATGGAACATTTGATATTGTCCTGAGTGCCTTATGTTGGAACCTTTGTAGGATTTCCAAGTTGGAGTTTTTTTTGCTGAGCCCCACAGTTCAATACCGTAGGTCCAGACGGGCTTTAGTACTACTTTTTATATGAGTATCTTGTTTTCTAGCGACAGATGTGAGTGTCCTCCTAAGAGCCAGTTGAATTTGTTCAGCAGTATGTTTAGTTCATCTCGTTTTTTCTCAATGTGACACCGCCATGTTTGTTTCCGATCGAGATGAATACCGAGGTATTTCACTGTTTCTTGGTGAGGGAGTGTCTGCGTGCCAAGCTTAACTGGTGGGCAGTCATCTTTTCTTAATGCGAATGTAACATGTGTGGATTTGTTGGCACTAGCTTGTATACGCCACTTCCTCATCCATTGGTCTATCTTGTCGAGGTGGGTTTGTAACATTAGGGAAGCCGTCTTAGGATTTTTGTTGTTACAAAGGACCGCTGTGTCATCAGCGAAGGTTGCACATAATACATTGTTACATGTCGTAGAATTCCGAGACAGAGTCATTAATTTTTACTCAGAAGATTCTATTTTCTAAGTATGACTTGAGTAGTATATAGAAGTTATGTGGAAGTTGGTTTTTAATCTTGTATAATAAGCCCTTGTGCCAAACCTTGTCAAATGCCTGTTTATACAACAACAAAGAATACAGTCCAGAAATACTGCTGAGCTGTATTCTTTTTGCTCTAGTGCTCCCCTAATCATGTGTACCACTCTATGCACTTGTTCTGCAGTAGAGTGTCCACGTCTGAATCCAAATCGGTGTTTTGGAATAATGTTACCATCTTTGAGTGAATTATTTAGTCAATGTTCTACAACTTTCTCAAATAGTTTGGACATTGCAGGCAGGAGACTTATGGGCCTTTATGATGACACAATATGCGGTGACTTACCAGGTTTTGGAATCATGATGATTTCTGAGACCTTCCATATACTTGGGAAATACCCAGTCCTAAGAATCCCATTGAAAAGTTGAGTAACATAGACCACTGCTTTTTTGGTAGGTGCTGTAGAACCTCGGCTGTTATTAGGCAATATCCAGGTGCTTTGTTCGATTCCAGGCCTTGGATCATTCTCCAGACTTCACGGGGTGTGCAAAACTGCAGAGGTGGACTAAGCTGAAACTCTGTTTGAAATAGTCTTGTATATTCCTCTAATATTTTGGTGTTAAGTTCACAGGCTTTTGGCAAGTTGGACTACGGCATGTGGCGTCCCTACAAGGTGGCCAGCAGCAGGTCACGGGCGCGCGCTGACAGTGGCAGTGCGGTGCAGTGAGCAGAGCAGTGCGGTGCAGTGAGCAGCGCACACGCAGGCGAACGGCAGCGGTTCACGCTACAGCATAACTGCGTGCGGTTGCCGCATGGCGACTACCTAAGGCGTGTTTTGCGTTTTCTGGTAACCACGTACACTTGCCGCATGGCGGCTATGGTATGGTATGTGTTTTGCATTATTCAAGTAGGTACATGCGTGTGCCTAAGAGCTGTCATGTGTGCAGACAGCTTACGATTGGCTGGCTTATGTAATTGATGCCAGGATATAAGAGTGTGACTGATGAAATTGAAAAAGGATTAAATGAGACAGAACTGTTGATGACAGTGTTATAGTTGGGTTTACATGATGATAGGACAGTACCAGAGCACTGTCAATTCGTGGAATGACTTGGGTGATCCCTGTGGGGATGCACGTTTTTAGCAACTGGAGGTTGCTGGGATTTGGATATGGATGGATATTACTAGATCATAATGTACACCTAGATGTTGATTTTAAGATAATAAATCAAGTAATCAGTGACACTCTTGCTCTTAGCTCTCTCTTGTAAAACACCATTGAATGAGTTTGATAATGATGTAGTCCATTAATGAATCGGTTAGTTCTGAACAGTTAAGTTTGAGTGTAAACATGTGTTTAACATTGGCTATGGTTGATTTAATTATGATATTTTTCAATATCGCTGGTTAAGCGTTATTGTGGTGTAATCACTGTTTAAGTTAGTTTGTGTAGCACTGGTTAAGTGCTTTGGTTTTGCTATCACTGGTTAAGTGACTGTGCAACGCTGGTTAAGTGTTTATGGCTTTGCTATCACTGGTTAAGTGAGTGTGTAGCGCTGGTTAAGTGCTAGATGATTTTCATTGCTGGTTAAGCAATGATACAGAGCGCTGGTTAAGTGCTAGATGATTTTCATTGCTGGTTAAGCAATGATGCAGAGCGCTGGTTAAGTGCTAGATGATTTTCATTGCTGGTTAAGCAATGATGCAGAGCGCTGGTTAAGTGCTAGATGATTTTCATTGCTGGTTAAGCAATGATGCAGAGCGCTGGTTAAGTGCTAGATGATTTTCATTGCTGGTTAAGCAATGATGCAGAGCGCTGGTTAAGTGCTAGATGATTTTCATTGCTGGTTAAGCGATGATGCAGAGCACTGCCATGACACCTAACTATCGCTGTTTAGACGTTTAGACATATAGAGCTTGAATATCATAATGTAAAGTGAGATACTGCCAATATATGAGTTTGATTTGTTTTTATTGTAACTTTCATAATGTGATAACTTTGCTGGGCTAACCTGATTCTGTCATTTTCACTATAGTTTGGTATTGGTCAGGAAGGCCGAGTGGACTTACGAAAAACATTTCTAGTTTCAGTTACAGTATCACACGAGGACGTGTGGGTGTCAGAATGGCCGTGTCGCAGGGTGTGATACCTGAGCGTGGCTGATAGTGGAATGTCAAGCAAACTTTTAAGATAATGTTATTTTTATTATTGCTTGAGTGTGTTTAGCTTTGGCGCGATCATAGACAACGAGTAACAGATGACATTTGACGTATGACGTTTGATGTTAGACTTGACAGATGACAGTTAGTTAATGGAGGGATTCGAACGTCCATTGATCGATTGGGGGAATCTTGTGTTGAAAGGGCTAATGAACGGTCGTGATCGCGCGCAATGGCTAACCTCACTGCATTCCACGAGTACTTGTTAATTTAAATCCGAAAGTATTGTAAGCATCGCGTAGTATTTTATAACCAATGTCTGGTTATTAATAAACATCATACCAGTGAACAATTTACGAGTATTATTTCAAGACCATCCTGATGTCGGCCAAACGTTCGAATGAACTGAATGAAGACTTGCCTTTCCCGCCGACATATATATATATATATATATATATATAATCGATTAGGCTGTGGAATGAGCTTCCTTCCAAGGTTTTCCCAAGAGACTATAGCATGGGGTTCTTCAAGAAGTTATAAGGTTTTTAAAGGGTCGGCAACGTGTGAGTGACACCTCTGGTGTTGCAAATGTCCATATGCTACGGTAACTGCTTACCATCAGGCGGGCCGTATGCTTGTTTGCCACCTTGTTAGTATAAAAGAATATATATATATAGTGTGTATAGCTGCGTCCCTCTTTCTCGCTTGAACATTTTTAACATGTCATGGTAAGCCCCCCGAATACCTTACGCACAGGAGCATTATAGTATCTGTATTATTTGGCACATTTGGCTATAGTCTTGTGTAAGATGGTCCTTCGTTAGCCGGGCTACTCGGTTTTATAGTGGCTCAATAAATGAAACATCCAAAACGAAATCTTTCGAAGTCAATAAAATTGCATTTGATTATGAGTCAAGAAAAAAGGTTGAGGGAAATGCTCAGCTCGTAGTCTGTCAGGTGTAGGCTTGCTCTCAATTACAAAGAAGCTAACACAGCGTCCACATGTGGACATGGGCTTCCCCCAAGTATTCCCAAAAGGATTCAGTCCTGAGCTTAAATCATCAGCGGTGGACATCATTTAGCTGAATAGATATACCTATAGATAACACGGTTAACGAAATGTAGTTCTGATGTACTGCCTAATCCTACCGAGGAGAAGGCGGGATGATATTTCAACCAAAGAATTCGAATAAAACGGTCAATTCAGGTTTTCTAATTAATAAAAAGACAAACGGGTGTCAGTTTCCTAGCAAATAGAGCATTCAAAAACATTTGGGATGTCAAAGGAAATACTTTTGGCTCATATGCCAAAAAATGAATAGACACGGGCGTACATGTTCCTTTACCAATTTTTGTGTAAAGAAACAAATTGACCAAGGTAAATGCCCGTTTATATTTGGGTATAACTAATGTTTTTGTGTTTTTTTTATATCCGTTTGATATTTAGGTAGTTTATTTTGGAAGCGGCTGCTTTTTTACTAAGCTAGGATATATAAAAAAGAAAGAGTCCCCGTATTTATAGCAAGCGTAATTATTAATGTAAAAACTTCTTTAAGCGCGTTAAGCAATTTTTGGGTGATCAAAAATTATGGAACTCGCGTCATCGTCACTGAACGCTTTCCATATTCAAAAATATAATCTAATAGCTCCACGATACAATTCACAAGTTACTTAGTTTTCACTTCTATCGGCAGTCCCCAAAGACTGTCCCGCATGTTTTTTAATCGTGTAATATGGCATGCAATCTCCAGATCATAGTTGATACGTTTTACAAGGCAAATTCAGAGACAAACTCATTTATTTAGAATCAAGCTCTTCTATCTATGTAAATGATTTTTTTTAATATATTCTGTTTTATATGTAATGTGTTTGCCTTAGTTTATTCTTGATATTCTCTAAAGTATTCACCACTCAAAGGTTTGATTTTAGAACTCAATTTTGAGTAAGACTTGACTTTGAACGCAATACTATTCATATGTCACATTGATTTTATATTTTTTTATAATATACTAGTGGACCTGGCAGACGTCGTCCTGCCTGAAAAAGCTGAAATACCGACACCAGCGCCACCTACCGGGTCCAATTGTGAATCTAAACCATCCAGGGCCCTACCCTAACACACACAAAATTTCATCAAAATCGGTCCAGCCGTCTAAGATTAAGTGACATACACACGCACACAAGAAATATATATATATAAAGATATATATTTTATATCTATATTATTTATTGTATTATGTACACACGGCAACGGAGATGTCAATACAGGGCCGCTATATGAAGATAAGTTTTTTTGGAAAACCTATTATGAATTCGTGTGAAATATATTTTTAACTGTAGGTTTAGTCTAATTGTACACTGTTACCAAATTCCACAGAAATATATACAATAGCTTTCTTAAATACCGACCCTGTCTGTATACATATCTCCGTTGCCGTGTGTACTCAAAGAATTCAAGATATATTTTTCGAACTTTGAAATTACTTACTCTCACTACAATTGCATTCAGCCATTTTCTCTCATAAGCGCTACCTGACTAAGATCTATAGTACAAAACAATAAATAATATCACCTACCATCGGATCGTACGTGCATGATAAATGAGTCTGACAGTTGTAATTGATCGACAATATGCGCGAGCGACGGACGACGTACTATCGTCAACGTTAGCGGTTGACGAGACTTTGAAAAAAATTTAATTTCGCTTTTCTGTGGTTCAGACTGAAATATGTAAAAGTTGTGTGTTTCCCGAATTTCGTTCACAATTTCATTGGTTTTTTTTAGGCAGAGCTCTAATTATTTTATTTTTCTTTATTCGGGAAACAAACAGATACAATAGATAAATAATAATTTAATATTCTATATATATTATTATTCTATTATTATTGAATTATTTTAATAAAATAAAAGTAGCGCAAGCAGGTAGTAACTTTAGTGACATATACCTAGTTTTATGGAAAATACCCCATAACATCAACTATCTGCCGTAAACATTCGTAATTATGCGTTTCACTCTCATTTATATATTGTAATACAGACACTTATTATATATTTGTATAGATAAAACTACGCAATATTGGGCATAGTCTACGGGTAAATTAAGTGACACAACTAAATAACTAAATTTTTTTTATGAAGTGAACTCATAAGGTGTTTTCATTACTACTTATGAGTTCACTTCATAAAAAAAAACAATATAATAAAACCTTATGAGTTCAACAATTGTGGATGATAAGGTCAAAATCGCTTGGCTAAAATGTTAGTGATGAAGCACCAACTTTGTCGATAGTACGGTCTACAGCCGACGCTGTTTATATTAGGAATTTAAGTTTAACGGATTAATTTATTTGCTTGAAGTATGGTTTCTAATTTTGCGTATGAGTCACTGTTTTTGATGACTGTTTAGTGTAGTGGCGCTTAAGACATAATCTGGATTGAATTTATGGCGGGCTTTTGTAATACATGATACTTAATGAATTTATTGCCAGGATCAAATAAATTGTGTTTATAACGTAATAATATACGCTCGTATAATAAAAAAAACTTATGCAACCCGACAGTTTTTTAATTTTTAAAGACATCTCTCGCACTATGGAACAAGCTCTGTGTCGCGGGATACTAACATACAATTCACGGACGCAAATTACACCCAGACTCGGAACAAATATTTATTAAACAAAGTTTTGTCCCGTGTGGGAATCGAACCCACGACCTCCGGCTTAGCAGTCAGGGTCACTACCAACTAGACCGACAGGCCAGGCATAATATAATATGCCAGTCTGGGTCTTTAGGAGCGCAAAGATTCGTCTCAAGAGCTGTAATCGTTTTCTAAAAAGGTTGCCATTAAATACTTCAAGAGGAAAAAGTAAAAGAAAGATTCTAATGTTTATCGATAAAAACCTCATTAAAATTTCAAGAAAATAAATACTCATTAATTTTTTACTACACTTTGATAGAATAAAAAAAACATCTTTTCTACAGCAAATAAAAAAAACTGACAGCGATAGAGTTCGGATTTTAAACTTTTTTTTTACTTGCAGCTTCGTTAAGACGCTCTAAAACTTAGCAAGACATAGACTATACAAAAAGAGGGTTTTATGCCTTTTTCGTCGCATCGCGGTTATTTAGTTTCTCTAGCGGGCAAAACTTGTTTCTACCAACTAAATCATTGCATTTTAAACTTAAATCCCTTTAACACAAAGCCTAAAATATGTTAAAAACTTCTACACAATGCAATATACTTAATCATATTGTAATTTAAGTGTACAATGACAATTTTAATCTTGTTTATTTAACGCGAGATTTTGTTGTGCAGCCAGTATCATTTTGTTTTCTTTTTTGAAACAAAGAAAAGTTTAAGAACACGAAATTTAATTTAATTTTTTTATCTTGTTGCATCTTAGTATTTTGCCTGACTACGAATTCGCTATTTCTACAAGTTTTTTCTTTACTATTTATGTGGTATACAAGCATGCGGCCAGCCTGATGTTAAGCAGTTACCGTAGCCTAAATACGCTTGCAATACCAGGGGTATCACTTGCGTGTTGCCGACTCATTTTGTTTTTACAGCAGGGCTATAAGATAAAGTATCCCTGGGATGGGAAAACGTTTTTTTCAAAACGCATCCCTAAATGAGCGCTGGAAAGCTGTACTTACACAGAGGACAGCCAAATAAAACACATTGTGATGTGTTTTCCTATCCCAGGAATGTATTCCATAACATAGGTTACGTAGTATAAAAAAATAGAGAAAATATAATACAGAGAGAGAATTTCACAAGTGTTCAACGAAGCACGCATTTCTACTAGATAACAGATTAAAATAAAGAAAACTGAGAGCACGCCGATAAAGGAAACAAGCAATTTCCTTTGGCACTGAAACAAATTATTTATCATAACTTAGGTATCATATTTTATCGTATATACTGCTGTTGTACCAATTAATTCTTATATGTTGTTTATTGTTTTAATCGAATTTATTTGTTTTTGTCTAATACATAATATATAAATAATACTAGAGACGAGCACTGACGCTTATTCTAGTAAAAAATACCCAATTTCCTTCCCCATCTCCATGATTTTATTAAGATCCATTCAGCGATTTAGTAGTGAAAAGGTAACAAACAAATAAAGTTACTATCGTATTTATACTTAATATGAATATGGATAAGCCTCTCTTACACGGTCAATATTATTGAAGCAATATAAAAATTGATCAATATATTGAACGTGTAAGAAGTAAAAGTAATATTTACCGCTTTTACCATAAATATTGGCTGTTTAAGGTAGTCTTTAGTCGGTTATTCAAATGAATAATTAACCTTCTCTCGATGAGCTATCAAATTGCAGCTCTACCTCGAAGTAGTTCCAGGTGCCGGCTGTCGACGAACTTGAGTGCCGAGAATTAAAACTCCACTTTCTTGAAATATAAACCTAGAAACCATTAACTAATTTTATAGTTGAGAATTCTTTAATGCTCAAAGAGTGCACTTTGAATACCGTTTTGAGATTGCATTGCGGGCGGTTAGTGTTTAAATAAACGACAGAGACGACATCAAAGGTTGATTTAAAATGTTCTAGATTTAAGATTGACGGGCTTTTACTATATAAAATATAGCCTATTTCAATAGTTCGTTCCGTAGTTTTTGCGTGAGTGAGCAACAAACATCCATACGTCCTCACCAATATTTTTGACTGGCTTGGTGGTCCAGTGGCCGCAGTATGCGCCTACTGTGCACGAGGTTGAGGGTTCGATTCCCACACAGGACAAAACTTTGTGTGACCCATAAAGAGTTGTTCTGAGTCTGGGTGTAATTTGTGTCCGTTAATTGTGTGTTTGTAAAGTCCCCCGCGACACAGAGCTTGTTCTCTAGTGCGGGAGTTGTATTTTTTAAAGAAGAAAGAAATATTGATGGTGCTGTAGATACCATGATGTCCTAATAGTGATTTGTTTTTAATTTTTTATCAAAGCCTCAAACCTAGGTTATAAAGTTGACATCTTACGAATTCCAAATCAAGATCGAAAATAAAAGCTATAAGAACGTCATGGTAATTGTCCTAAACACTAGTTTTCTTGATAGAGAAGACTGCCCCTGAACCCTATCAGCTCTCTCGACAGAGGAGAAGAGACCCGCGCCCAGTCTGACATAATATTGGTATGCTATTATTGCTATTGATTCTACTCGAGCCGTTCATAATATAAATTGTCCTATTAAAACAATCACCCCAACAAACTAAATAAGAGCATCGACCTATCATAAAGAAATTGACGTCAATATTAATTTTATTCAATTCATATTACCGACCTCCTTACTCGTAACTATAAATGATATACTGGTTCTACTACTTTTCTAAATCATTGTCCAGCTTTGTACTTTCAGCTCCTTATAAAGTTAAATATTCAAATAGGAGTGAGTGAGATAGACATACCGTCTGACGTTGATAAGGAACTCAAATAGGAGGGAGCGGGATATATATAGCGTTTGCCATAAGTTGATAAGGGACAGCAATTATAAGGAGCGTTGAATGACCTCGTTCCTGTGCTCGGATTTCTTCGGTCATTTACGGAACGAGTGGAGCGACTCGCGCATGTAAGCCCCTTATCTTGGCATCTTAGAGGCGCGGGCGCAATCCGCCGCAACCCTTGTATAATGTTTTTATTATTACTTTTAACTTGGAAAAGGAATGCTGTGTAATATTAATGCTAAGAATTTTTATGCACAAGTTATGTGACTGACTTGGTGGTCCAGTGACCGCAGTATGCGCCTACTGTGCACGAGGTTGTAGGTTCGATTCCCACACAGGACAAAACTTTGCGTGACCCACAAAGAGTTGTTCTGAGTCTGGGTGTAATTTGTGTCCGTTAATTGTATGTTTGTAAAGTCCCCCGCGACACAGAGCTTGTTCTCTAGTACGGGAGTTTTTTTTTTAAATGAACGAAAGAATTAAGAAGTTAACTGCTCAATAAGTTTTTGTATGATTTGTGGTACAGATAACTATGTATTCTTTGAAATTTGATGTGCAAATCTAACAGCGGCGTTTCTGATTGGCGAACGTTAACTTGCGCTTAACTTTTTTTATACTACTTCGTTGACAAACGAGCATACGGTCCGCCTGATGTCAAGCAGTTACCGTAGCCTATAGACGCTTGCAATACCAGAGGTACCACTTGCGTGTTGCCGACCCATTTTTTGCACCAGGGCTTAAAGTCCTGAGATGGAGTATCCCTGGGACAGAAAAACGTTTCTTTCAAAACACATCCCTCAATGAGAGGTGCAACAACTACAACGCTGTGTATAGTTATTTGGCTGTGTGGAGGTCCTTCCTCAGGCGCGCTTGCTCACTAGCATGGTGCCTTAGTAAGGTTGGTACGTTTCTATCCCAAACCCGGAGTGCCAGGAACGGGAAAGCCCTTCTAGATAACGATATAATGTCGTAAATTTATGTCTAATCCCATACATTGTTCTTTATTCTATTCTACTACCGTTTACGCCACTTAGCTATAGGGACTGAGAATTTAGGCAGTCATACGTATAATTGCTGCACAACTGAGAGGCAGTCATCGGAAGTGAAGCCGTTAGTCGTTGTTAAGTTTCAAACGTTGTCATGATGTTATCCACGCTGCACAGAGTAATAGCTTATCAAAATAACTGTGTTCTAATTCTTTAAGTGGATAAGACACTTAGTATTATTTTTATACTACTTAAGTGGCAAACAAGCATACGGCCCGCCTGATGTTAAGCAGTTACCGTAGCCTATGGACGCTTGCAATACCAGAAATAACCTCGCAAAATCATATTTCAACGATAGTAACTATTCTTTTAAATATACACTGAACGGTATTTTCCACTTAAAGAATAAGAACACCGTACTAAGAGAGGTAGGGCACTATACTAGCGAGCAAGCCGGACTGGGGAAGGACCTCCACCTTACAGAAGACCACAGCCAAAAAAACTACACACAGCGCTGTAGTTGTGTTCCTGTGTGTAAGTACAGGTCTCCAGCGCTCATTTAGGGATGCGTTTTGAAAGAAACGTTTTCCTATCCCAGGGATACCCTATCTTAAAGCACTGGTGTAAAAAAATGGGTCGGCAACACGCAAGTGATACCTCTGGTATTGCAAGCGTCCATAGGCTACAATAACTGCTTAACATCAGGCGGGCCATAAGTTTGCTTGCCTCCCAGGTAGTATAAAAAAACAAGAGGGCACGCAAAATCAGCTACACACTTTGTCTTATTTACCGACACTTAATCAGTCCAGGTCACCCATAACCGGATCCTGATTAAAGGAGAGTTAAATCGTAAGGTGTATAAGAAGTAAGCAAGGTCTAAATTTCAGCTTAATCAAAACTGCCAAGTCATCTGTTCATTTCATATAACGACCTCTGTCTAACATCGATCATATCCTTCCTTACACCTGAGTATTTAGGAGCCCTTGTATACTAAATTAACCCGTACATCGCTCAGCGAGGCGTACTAATTAAAAAAAATAACCACTCTCAAATGAACAAAGTAATGTCACAGTGTAACGAGACAAATGTAGGGTTACCAAGTCTTTTGACGTTCAGATTTGGAACGTTTATTTAAATTTGGAATTGTTTAAAAAATATTTAAAGTGGTCGTAGCATGGCGGTCTTAGAGTGATTAATTTGGATTCTGAATTTGAATTTAAAGCAATGACAACCTTAAGGTTTAAAATAATGTCAACTTTACTATCTAGCTTTAAGGCTAGGTAGTAAAGTTGACATGTTATGAATTTTAAATTAAGATCGGAAATAAATTGCTATATGGACGTCATAGTACGGCCTCTGATTAGTAATGCTTGCTTAATTTGTAGTTTCTTTGATTTGGCTATACCCCTGTCTATCCCTCTAGACAAGTGGTGGCATAAACGCCGTAGTCGAATCGAATGGAATAGAAAGCAAATGTATGGGATTTGCCATAAATGTACGACATTATGTCGTACATTTAAGTCAAATCCCATAATTACATATTCACTCAGCAAATCTCACAGTAAAAAATGTCTCATTTAGTATTTTAAAAAACAACAACACAAATGATTCCAACAACAGAACTAATAATTTTTAAGCACATTCTTCCACGCGACAACCCTATAAGAATGTCAATGGCCTCATTACTGACGAATGATGAATGTAGGGCCGTTAAAAGAGTTGCCCATTAACACGTCGAGTGTCGCTGTTTCACGAATCAGCTGTAGATAAGACGGTTAATGTGGACACTGACTATTTTAATGGATGCTTGGCATTTCTTTAAGAGGATAAACAGAATGGTAGGTAAATCACCTCTCAATTAATCTGTAATGATCAAAAATCACGTCTAGCTTTCTAGTGAGCAGATTATGGCGCTTAACAACATAGCAAATATATATTTCAATCAATCAATCAGCCTATCGCAGTCCACTGCTGGACATAGGCTTATCCCAACACGCGCCACAGCACACGGTCATCCGCCTTCCGCATCCAGTGCGTCTCAGCGACCTTTTTTAGGTCGTCGGTCCACCTAGCTATATATATATTTATTAAAAAATATTTTTATGAAGAGGATACCGATGATATCCCGGTCGTCAGCCTAGACGAGATTAGTATGGCTCTCAAACAGCTAAAAAACAACAAGGCGCCGGGTGAGGACGGAATCACAAGCGAATTGCTAAAGGCTGGTGGAAGGCCGGTGCTAAAGGCACTGCAAAAGCTTTTTGATTCCGTCATACTCGCGGGCAAGACGCAGCAGGCATGGCTCAGGAGTGTGGTGGTGCTGTTCTTCAAAAAGGGTGATAAAACCCTGCTGAAGAATTACAGACCCATCTCACTCCTGAACCACGTCTACAAGCTGTTTTCGAGAGTCATTACGAATCGTCTCGCGTGCAGGTTTGACGACTTCCAGCCTCCCGAACAAGCTGGTTTCCGAAAAGGGTTTAGTACCATAGACCACATACATACGCTACGGCAGGTTATACAGAAGACCGAGGAGTATAACCAGCCTCTTTGTCTAGCGTTTGTGGACTATGAGAAAGCCTTTGATTCGATCGAGACCTGGGCTGTGCTACAGTCTCTCCAGCGGTGCCAAATTGACACTCGGTACGTCGAAGTGTTGAAGTGCTTGAATGAAAACGCCACCATGACGGTCCGTTTCCATGATCAGAGTACGAAGCCTATCCAGTTGCAGCGAGGTGTAAGACAGGGAGATGTCATATCCCCGAAACTCTTCACCGCTGCACTGGAAGATGCTTTCAAGCTTCTGGATTGGAATGGACTCGGCATCAACATCAACGGCGAGTACATCACTCACCTTCGATTTGCCGATGATATCGTGGTCATGGCTGAGACCATGGAAGACCTTGGCGCAATGCTCGATGGCCTCAGTAGAGTCTCACTACAAGTGGGTCTTAAAATGAACATGGACAAGACTAAGATTATGGCAAATGTCCATGTCGCACCCACCTCTGTTACAAATGGAGGCTCTACACTCGAAGTTGTTGACGAGTATGTTTACCTGGGACATACAGTCCAGTTAGGTAGGTCCAACTTCGAGAAAGAGGTCACTCGTCGAATCCGACTCGGCTGGGCAGCGTTTGGGAAGCTACGTCATATCTTCTCGTCCCAAATACCGCAGTGTCTCAAGACGAAAGTCTTTGACCAGTGTGTGTTGCCAGTGATGACATACGGATCTGAGACGTGGTCGTTCACTATGGGCCTCGTGCGAAGGCTCAAAGTCACCCAACGAGCAATGGAGAGAGCTATGCTTGGAGTTTCCCTGCGAGATCGAATCAGAAATGAGGAGATCCGTAGGAGAACCAAAGTAACCGACATAGCTCGAAGAATTGCCTCCATTAAGTGGCAATGGGCCGGGCACATAGCTCGCAGAACTGATGGCCGTTGGGGCAGAAAGGTTCTAGAGTGGCGACCACGAACTGGAAGACGAAGCGTGGGCAGGCCTCCAACAAGGTGGACCGACGACCTGGTTAAGGTTGCGGGCAACCGATGGACAAGGTCGGCTCAGGATCGAGAGTTGTGGAAAACCTTGGGGGAGGCCTATGTCCAGCAGTGGACGTCTTTTGGCTGAAATGATGATGATGATGATGATGAAGAGGATACTAAAGATGTATGTCTGAATTGAAGTAATTAGCGTACCATAGTCTCTGCCTACCCCAAAGGGAGACGGACGTGATAATGTGTGTTTGATGATAATTTTAAATTGAAATGAAAGAATTTTTTTTTTTTTTTTTTTGTTTTCTTAAAAAGACAACTCCCGCACTAGAGAACAAGCTCTGTGTCGCGGGGACTTTACAAACATACAATTAACGGACACAAATAACACCCAGACTCAGAACAATTCTTTGTGGGTCACACAAAGTTTTGTCCAGTGTGAGAATCGAACCCACAACCTCGTGCACAGCAGTCGCATACTGCGGCCACTGGACCACCGAGGCAGTCAAATTGAATATTTATTAATGATAATGGTTGATAGTTCAAGTAGTTGCAAGCAAATTGGGATATTTCTGTCTCTTTTCTGTTAAACAAACTAATCAACTACTATGGAGTTACAGGTTTGTGACGTCACAAGAAAGTAGTGCTATCTCTATCTAAGAATCCATATTAACCTGTAATTTGCATTGTTCAAGTATTTTAACATGACGTCAATTTTGTCCGAATACCCTTATAATCTTGACCAGCCTTTCAGAGATGTTTAAAAAGAAAGTTAGCGCCTTGAGCCATGCTCACGATGTTTTTATCATTAACTCGACGGTTAGTCTTTGTGTCAAAATTGCTTACGTCATGTCCGCTCGTCTGTGACATTGACGAGTACAATGACATTGCTTTTTAATTTTTATTCATCCTGTTTTACCGAACTGCTTGGTTGACTGTCTTATGGCTTTTTGGAAGATGATCGACATTTATTAAAAGCTCAAACTCAAAATTAATTTATTCATTTAGGTTACAAAGTAACACTTATGAAGGTCATAAATTATGAATAAGCCAGAAAGATGATGTCAGCAAAATTTTCCTACGGCTAGTTCGCTGACGTGGAGCCTTGAGAAGAACTAGCAAGAAACTCAGGCCACTCTTTTTAATCGCCAGATAGTTACAATCTTTTGTAAAATACAAGTATGATAGCATGCAAGCTGATGCAGTCAAAACACGATACTTACTTTATTGATAAAATAAAGTAATCGTACTTAGTACTGGTCGTGCGAGAAAAAAAAAGTATGGTGTTAAAGTCTGCTTTAATTTACATATTGCTATTAAATAATAAGGCAATATGTGAATAGTGTCAATTTTTATTGTAAAAAGCTTTTATTTACTAACTTTTACGCGTTGCATGATAAATTCTACTAAAATTATAAACGGCGAAGTTTAGATACTCCTTCACGCAAAAACTATTGGACGGATTTATATGAAACGTTACTTTAGTTCGTTTTTTTGATAAAATATAGCTATATTGATGCACTAGCAACGCGCCCCGGCTTTGCACGATTGTAATTATAAATATATAGAACAGTATTTTATATATCGTCAATAGTTTTTATAGCGCACGCAAAATAATGACTTTTATAGGCAACATTCCTACCTACCTTGGGTTACATTGTTCCATTTTAGGTAGGAATAGGGATCTCGTTTTTTTTAAACATAATGTAGTTTATTATTCTGTGACACATCTCTAACGAAAACGGAGGATCCTCCGACAAAGCTGGTTATCCGGTAAAGATGTAGCTTCTAATGTTGAAAGAATTTTCAAAATCAGTCGAGTAGTTTTTGAGTTAAATCGTAACAAAAAATCAAATCTTTCCTCTTTATAATATGAGCTATAACATAACAAAGTTTCTTCAAAATCCGTTCAGTAGTTTTGCATAAAGGAATAACAAACATCCATCGATCCTCACAAACTTTCGCGTTAAAATATTAATAGGATAGTATAAGAACTCCTGATATACAACCTTAGTAAATTTATAATGATTGATAATATCCTGACTCTGAGTAAAATACCGAAGCAGCTTGAAATAAAGTTTAAATTAACTTTAATAAATTATTTTAAAATCCGCTTACGGAAAGTTGTTCAACATTGATCTGTATCGAAGCCGTTAATTGAGTGTAAGTGAATCTATTAATATACCCATTTAATATAGACAGGGTAATTAAATTTAGTTGTTGATAATATCCACCGCAAGAGAGGGAAAACTCGAAACAAAACCCTATACCCACCCACCCGCCTGGCCAGCGTGGTAGGGTAATATCCCTCCAAGTGTATGGAGGAGATCCGTGCCAAGCAGTGGAACGTTTATGGATTGAGATGACGATGATGATGATCAACTGCTGAGTTTACGCTTGTAGTCAATTTTATATATTGATTTTTTTATCCAACTGTGTAAGGGAATGACTTTGAGTGTATGTCCGATTGTGCTAATGAAGACACTGAACGCGGCAACGTCGAAATCAAAGGGTAGAATGCATGTGTAGTCTAGTGGTGAAGAAAGCTACCTCGCCACCAACACCGCTGTAAGTGCAGTAGGTTCCTCGTATATCTAAGCTGGACAAATCTTTCAACAATTCATACATATTTATTCCGAGTCTGGGTGTTCTTTGTATTCTTTAATAGCAATGGTATTATAGTAAGAAAGACTTAGATATCGCACTAGCGCGCGGAAACTGTTGCCGTCAACAGTAGCTAAGAAACACTTCATCATTCACGGTCTCTTTCTGTATCATTACATTCTGTATTTATCTATCGCGGTACATATTTGAAACCTATCTACTAATATGCTTGAAATACTTATAGAAACAAGTCCACCTTACAGAAGACCACAGCCAAATGACTACACACAGCGGTGTAGTTGTGTTCCTGTGTGTGAGTACAGGTCTCCAGCGCTCATTTAGGAATTCGTTTTGAAACAAACGTATTCCTATCCCAGGGGTAACTTCCATCTTAAAGCCCTGGTGTAAAAAAAAATGGGTTGGCAACACGCAAGTGATACCTCTGGTAATGCAAGCGTCTATAGGCTACGGATGCTGCTTAACATCAGGCGGGCCGTATGCTTGTTTGCCACCCAAGTAGTATAAAAAAAAAAAACAGTACGCACAAAAATACGAGAACAAAACTGAAGGCCGCTCAGTGTAAAGTTGTTATCTTTTTTTATATAGCACGTTTGTAATGTCCTCCACGACACATGGCTTGTATAAGTGAGAAAGCCCAGTTAGGAGTTCAGAGACCACTGTTTCTTCATCGTGGTGGTCAATAGTAAATATTGTATACAGAAGACAGATTTCCACAAAAGATTATAAAAAAAATATTAAATTATAGCTTGTCCCACTGCTGGGCACGGATCTCCTCTTCTCTATCAAGAGAGACCTAAAACACACGCTGGTCTAAAGCATGGTGGATCAGACATGCCTTCAGATTTTTTTTCAAAGACATGTAAATATCCTCACAAAGTCAAACTCATTCATTCATTTAGACGAAATGCATGATACTTATGAACGTCATGAAAACAAATGCAAGCATTTCATTTTCTTACGGCCAATTCCCTGACTAGTGGAATTGGCAAGAAACTCTGGCCACATTTTAATTTTTTCTGTTCAAAAAGGTTTCTTTACCGTTACCAGATGGTATATATCTTTAAAAAAAATATTTATTAATTAATCTACGTATTAAATAAGTATCCAATTTATATTTAACTTGCAACCGTTGATTTCGACAAGCAATTCGAATAGTGTTATCAGACAAGTACAAAATGAAATAAATAACAATACATTTTGTACAGCGCGACTTAAATTACGCAATACAAAAGCTTCCACGATTTATTACACGAAATTTGTCATTATTTTTCGGTTTATATTGCTATAAACAAATGACATATTGTTACTATTTAAATTAAAAGAAATATTTTGAATACTGGACAGGCAACAACGGAAAATAAAGAAAGATATCTGGCCTTTTGAGAAAAACTGCTTGGTGGTTTCATAGCGATTTACCACAGCGCGGCGTGATAAGGGTTCGATCCCCATACGGGATCCACAAATGGTTGCTCCAAGTCTGGGTGTACACTATATGTGATAATTGTATGTTTGTAAAGTCCATCGTGGCACATGACTTATTTGCCAGTGCGGAAACTGTTTAAACAAAGGCCTGATTTTGTACGAAGTATTTCTATAACGTGTCCGAAAAAGCAGACAAGAAGACTATTATATAGTAATTTATTTAATAAGATTTCAATCGATGACATGAATCTATGTACTTATACGCGAAGGAAAAACGTTGTACCACTTTTTAATCACATTATGCGCACGAAGAAGTTTTAAATTTGCCACAGTTAAACTTGCCACAGAGAAGAACAGCCTAAATATATTACAGTCGAATTTCGACCACCTAGTAATTATTATAAAAACGAAACTTTACCTAAATTACTTACCAACAATCAGAAATCGTATTTCAAGAAAACTCGCAATTAAAATATCTGATTGAGTTTGCAGCTCTAAAGAAAGGTGCCCAAAAGACTGGCCATAATAAAACGCTGGATCGCGACATATAAATTATTTTGCTTTAACATAAAAATAAAGGCGAGGACACATAATGAACAGTCACGAACAGGACGGCGGCCACGGACATTATGTCGCGCGTCGGTGACACGAAGTTTTACTCGCACGAATATAATAAATCACGATTATCTTTGTCTCATCTCTGGCGAATACTTAAATTCACGCGGATCAACTTAAATAATATTGTATTTATTTTTATATACGGAGTAATGAGTGTAACATGATGCCGAGGGTTTATTTTCTTGTAGTTACCAAATGTCCGTGTGGTGACGGATTAAGAATACAAATGTCACCACCCCTTTCCATCCCGAAGGTGTCGTAAGAGTCGACTAGAGGAGTAAGTCAGGCAGACAATATTCACTGCAAGAGAGGGAAAACTCGAAACAAAACCCCATACCAATCCGTCCAGCCAGCGTGTATTGTAGGCTAATACCCCTCCAAGTGTATGGAGGGGACCCGTGCCCAGCAGTGGGACGTTTATGGGTTGAGATGATGAGATGCCAAATAAGTATATGGACCGCCTCATGGTAGGCAGTTGCCGTAGACTATGGATGCTTGCAATACTTGGCATAACTAGCGCGTGGAAACTAATACGAGTATAGGTCGAAAATCTTTTAAAACCAGGTTTTGCATCAAGTGAGTAACCAAGTTATAGGATAGGAATACCTTTTTTTCATGAGCACTGGAGATCTATACTCACGCACAGGAATACAAATAGACCCTGTGTATAGTTATTTTTTCTGTGAGTTAGAGTTCCTTTACCATTTGGGCTTGCGTACTTTTTTGGTCTCACTTATTTCATCCATCAATAAATAATAGGCCCTTAAATATTATATATGAATGTAATAATACGCTTAGCTACGATAACTGCTTACCATCAGGCGGGCCGTTAACTTGTTTACCACCAAAAAAATTTTTATGTTTAATTACGTCGGTCCTTCTCTAACACATCTCTAGTGTGTCCTTATCCCAAGTCCAGTCCAAATCAGGTCATGTGGATGAATATGTCTGGTATAAGTTTTCTAGTTCCATATCTTCGCATCAAGCACAAAAGTTCTAACCTCAAAAGTTATCCACAGCCAAAGTTTGCAGAACCCGGAGCTATTTGGTTAAGTAATATTTGTCTCCTAAAATCAGGGGAAAGATGTGAAACTTGTTCCTCAAGTGCTGTTTCTGTAACCCACAATACGAGAATAAGAGTTGAATGTTAAGAGAACGCTACTTTCTTGGATAAATGTATGATAGTGTATTTAAATCTTAATCAAATTGAAAGTTTGAATAGATAGATGGAATAGATGTTTGTTACTCTATGACCCCAAAACGCCTGAACGGATCAGAATGAAATTGGCACAGAAATAAATTATATTCTGGAGGAGCACATAGGTTACTTTACTCCGCAGAAATTTATGGTTCTTGTGAAATAGATTTGTTTTTGTTTTTGCAGGCAATGCCGCGGATAACAGCTGGCAACATTATTTGTTACAATAACAGAAGATACTTATTTGACTGTCCAAACTAGTATGAGAAAATTTTCTGACATAATAGACTAATCGGAAACCATGAGATTCGTAAAAAAACTAAATGTGACCGACAGAGCTAGAAGGATTGCCTTAACTAAGTGGCAAAGGGCAGAACCTCGCAGAACCGATGGCTGTCGGGACAGAAAGGTTCTTAAAAAGACGTTGCGTGAGCAAGCCTCCAACAAAGTGAACCGACGACCTGCTAAAGGTTGCGGGCAACCGATGGACAAGTTCAACTCAGGTCCGAATGCTGCAAACATCATTAGGGGAAGTGTACATCCAGCAATATACGTCTATAGGCTAAGATTATGATGATGAAGCTTTTGGTTTTGGAACCGAGATATTGCTTTTCTCTATCTGCAAAACGTACATTATTATAAATGCACATAACAATACTGTGTCTCTGTCTAATTGTCAACACTAAAAGTCGCCCAGTGGTCGAAATTCGACCAAAATTGCAAATGCAATCAAAAAATGGTACAAAGATTTTTCTTCCCTTATGAATATATAGTAGAAGATTGAATGCTTGTAATCAAACAATTAAATGGTTGTTTTCACCTTACAACATAATTCTACATCTATTTAGTTTTAGACATATAAGAAGGTAGACAAATATACCATTGTTCTGCAGTCTTGTATAATACGATCCACTCTACTACCAATTTAGAACGCAACAAAGATTCTATTGTATATGCATCTTCAGAAAGATACTGTCTCTTTGTATCACGTTATGGATCAGTGATTTGTGATACAAAGGACTCGGTTCGTGTCCTTAGGGCCCTTTCAAGAGCGTGTTAAGAGCGTGGTGAATCTATTGATACGTAATCTTGGAGAGGGTAGGATTGTTGAAGATATCGGACAAAACTGATTGGCAATACTTCTACTTATATGCTAGTACTTTGACAAAAAAAACGTTATTTGGTTTCAAAAAATTTTGTTATTGTTAACGTTTGACTATATTGAGGCTAAGTGAAGGTCCTTCCCCAGTCGGGTTTGCTCGCTTGTATGCTAACCTACAGAGGTAGAGCAACACAGGGGCTAGAAGTGTATTCTTAATAGAGCTTAAAAATACATCAAAACAAAAAAAAAACATTTATATCAACGGATCAACGGCTTAAGTGTTTACTGGCCATGGAAAAAAAATCAGGCCTAAATTCGTGTGATCCATAAATAGTTAAGTTTACTTTAATATTTGTAAAGTTCACTACGCGACAACGGGCTTGTTCCTTTTTAATTATTTTTTACACTACTTGGGTGGCAAACAAGCATACAGCCCGCCTGATGCTAAGCAGTCACCGTAGCCTATGGAAGCTTACAATACCAGAGGTATCACTAGCGTGTTGCCAACCCTTTTTTTACCAGGGCTTTAAGATGGAGTATCCCTGGGATAGGAATATGTTTCTTTCTAAATAATCGCTGGAGACCTGTACTCACACACAGAAACACAACTACACCGCTGCGTGTTGTTATTTGGCTGTGGTCTTCTGTAAGGTAGAGGTCCTTTCCCAGTCAAGCTTGCTCGCTAGTATGCCCTACCTCTCTTAAAATAATTACAAAAACATTATGACAGTGTACCTAGGTAATAGAATCAATAAGATTATAGGTCATACAAAAGTTCTAGTTCTCCTGTAACACGTAAAGACGAAAGAAACGCTTTCCCCCGAGAGAAATCCGTGCTCGTGCAAACTAACTTTGGAGATGTAAAACTTGGCATTCAGCTAACTTGGTTTGTTTAAAACTATGGAACTATTCCTAGCACTTTGTGACATCTATTAGGATCCAGCATCCGTATTATTATAGACATGAAATCTGTAGAAATGGCAAATATTTTTTGGTTTGCGACTGCACGTAAAGCGTAATTTGTTTATTAATAGACAACATCTGCATACTAGGCAACATGCTCTGTGTCACGGAGGTCTTTACAAACATACAATTAACAGACACAAAGTACACCCAGACTCAGGACAACCATTTCTAAATCACTTTTTTTTCCGTGTGGGGATCGAACCCACAACACGTCGCGCAGTCGTAAATCAGCGAAGTAACCACTTAAGCCACTGAACCAACCGGGCAGTCTAAATAATATTTTGTATTATAATATCACGGTGACAAGTACGGCCCGCAAGATGGTAAGCAGTTACCGTAGCTAATACAAAAACTAAAGACTAAAGATTGGTAGTAAATGTAAACCTTTACCTTCCTATAATTATTATACTAATACTCATAAGAACTTACATAAATAAATGATATATAACAATATACATACACAACAAAATTTGAATATTCTAACTTCAAAATTAACGGACCTTCATCCCTATTTAAAAAAACCCTTTCTTAGCGGATGCCTACATCATAATAACTATCCGCGTGCCAAATTTCAGCGCAAATGGTTCAGACAGTCAGTCAGTAACGGTTACCTTTTATATATACAGATATAAATATACAAGTAATCAACAATAACTTTCTTCTCTTACGATTAAACATTAAAAAACAACTCGTTTGCCAACGTCTCGTTAACTTTCAGAAAATAAATCTATCTCAAAGACTAATATGCAACAGACAAAAGGAAATTAAACCAACAACGGCCACTGTGTACAAATTATATTCACAATAACAAATATAGTCTCATAAGGGGACTTGGTAAAGTCTTGTACACACTAAAGTTTAAAGGAATTAAAGATTTTATTACTAATTTTAGAAGAACCAAAGTAACCGACATAGCTCAAAGAATTGCTTCCATTAAGTGGCAATGGGCCGGGCACATAGCTCGCAGAACTGATGGCCGTTGGGGCCGAAAGGTTCTAGAGTTGCGACCACGAACTGGAAGACGAAGCGTGGGCAGGCCTCCAACAAGGTGGACCGACGACCTAGTAAAGGTTGCGGGCAACCGATGGACAAGGTCGGCTCAGGATTGAGAGTTGTGGACGGCCTTGGGGGAGGCCTATGTCCAGCAGTGGACGTCTTTTAGCTTTTGGCTGAGATGATGATTAATAATTTTAAAGTAAAAACTTCTTTAGGTGCGTTGGGCAATTTTTGAGTGAACAATTATCATGGAACTCGCGCAGAAATTTTCTAAATGATAGTGAAAATTACATCAAAATAACTTGCTTGGTTTAGAAGATCTAAGCGTACAGAGAGCGGAAAGCGACTTTGTTATAAACTATGTAAAGTTTGGGAAAATCCGAAGTCGAAACGGGCCGCTATTCTCATATTTACCTACTTAGATATTTAACAAATACATACCTTGTAAACGAACGACACATGCCATTAAAATACTAAAGATAGCCTCTAGTACCATGCGTGATCCATGTGTACTCCGCTTAAGTAATAAAATATGAGTCCATGGAATGAACAAACGAAGATAAGTAATGATGTACCGTCTCACAGATTAATTGCCAACGCTCCAGATCTTGATCATGGAATACAATTCGTGATTTTACAATTCTAAGTAGCATTGGTATAAAATTATATTATATTATGAGCCGTTGCTGAACTGCCTAGTTGGTCTAGTGGTGGTTGAGTGCGACTGCTTATCACTGGGTTTGATTTCTTGGTTGGGCGAAAAGTAGACATGTATTGGGCTTTTCTGTCAAGAAATTCACAGTAAATGGTCGAAGTTTAAGAAGACAATATATCTGTTGCTCCTACGCCTGATCTCTCTAGTAGCGTCGGATCGCCTTGCGATACCATCAGTGTTTTTTACATTTGTGGATCACACAATTTTTTCCCTTGTGAGAATCGAACCCACGACCTCCAGCTTATCAATAGGGGTCACTAACCACTAGACCAACATGTCCTCGTTTGTGAACCAAAATATCTCCCACCCTGGCTAATCTACGTCGATGTTATCCGCCATGTTCGAAATTTAGTTAGAAGGACATTATTAAAATTCATAAGTTAATTCATTTATTATACCATGTTCTTTAAAAGGTTAGTATAAAATGTAGACCGACTGTCCTTTGGGACCGTTAGCTTTACACGCCCAGTCTAAACCCACACACGCTAGGCCAACACATGCCAGCCACAGTACACTTAAGACTATCACTGGAACATTGAGCTACTGTAATTTTACGCAATCTATTATTGTGCTATGGTCATACTGTGTACAGCACTGGTGTATGTTTGGCCAACGTGAACAGGGAGCTTTAGCTCAAAAACGAAGTAGCTAACCCTCAAATGGTCAGTCAACATAACGTCGTCAAACAGAACTCGGCACCAGTACAGTAATCCCACAGAACTCTAGAGAAAAACACGACCATGTTTATTTAGCTCCTCGGGCACAGACAATAAATATTTTGCTTTTGAATTTCGCTCAATAAAACCGTTCGGTAACCGGATCAATGTTTGTTTTGGTTCCTGCACGGCAGGCGCCTTTCAATTTGTTATATTTGATTTTCGTTATGAATCCAATGGATATGGTGTAGCAGCTGTGGATTGTTTTGGAGTATTTTTGGAATATGTGTTATAAGATACACTGCCTACGTGCCCTAGTAATACATACGACTGCCATTCTGAGATCTCAGGTTCAATTCTTGGGTATACTTAGCTCAGAGTCTGCTGGTATAATATAATTTGTCTGTAATGTCAATTAAAAAACATATTTTTCGTAACGCAAACCTGAGAGCTCAAGGTTGGGAGACGCCGCGCCGTCGCGACGTCTTTACCTGAAGAATTCCATGCTGTACCAGTCCATTGCTGCCGTCTGACGCTTACCTGTAACAACAAAATTAATTAAATAATAATGTCAATTTCAATAATTAATGATGTCAATAATTAATAATGACAATTTTAATTATAATTAAAGTAAATTTAAATGTACTATGGTTTACATATTACCGCGTATTTATTTAAATCAATCTACAGAGTAAATGTACAATGCGAGTGAGCGGCTCGTTTGAGGTAGGACCACCTTACAGAAGACCACAGCCAAATAGAAACACTATGGTGTAGTTGTATGCCTGTGTGTGAGTATAGGTCTCTAATACTAATTTATTAGAAGCAGTTTATAGCAGTTTCTTTA
Organism: Trisateles emortualis; assembly: GCA_947095525.1. NCBI lineage: Eukaryota > Metazoa > Arthropoda > Insecta > Lepidoptera > Erebidae > Trisateles > Trisateles emortualis. The sequence continues at coordinate 10,099,312 of OX352749.1, read as the reverse complement.
TTCCAGGGTTACCTGATACCTAGAAGTTTTAGGGACGACAACGCACGATTGCTAATGTCCATAGGCTTAGAATAACTGCTTACCTCCATACCTGACACATGCTTGTTTATGGTATGATAACGTATTTGTAGGATACGTACGGTTACACAAAATTACCTAAATAAATAACCAGTTCAAGATCTTTATTAATTCAAAAAGTTTTCACTTCAAAATTATAAAAGTTTTAATATTTTGGTTTTAAGTAAAGTATCATAAATGTTCCTTTCAGTTCGCTTCCCCCAGTCGAAGGGGCTTTATGGGACAAATTCGATTTAATTGGTAATTGAACGAATGATCGAATGAAGACAGACGGGGTGTACGGTGAAATTAACTGTCAATCTTACTTTTCATTCATTCGGAGGACGGATTACACAGATTTTGATGTAATTTAATTGTGGACAATGACGTTGCGTTACATTTTATTGTTTGTTTTAATTAAGTAGTCGAAATTTGGCCGTAAATCATTAAAAATTGTTTCTAATTTTTTTATTCATATATCGTTAATATAAACAAAACAATCAAAAATTGGTTGTGAAACTGAGTAAAACAGATTTTTTAACCATCTTCAATTTAATGAATTACGGCCGACTCCCGTGGTCGAAATTTGACCGTTATTCTTTTTTCCATCTAGATCTAGCTAGCTTTCCATTTAAACCCTGGTGTATATATATAAAACTTAGAAATAAAATAAGTGAAATGATTTTTGACATCGTTTGATTTTACAATGTCACAAGCCGATATTTTATAACTAGTTGTTGCCCGAGGCTTTGCCCGCGTAGAAATCGTTTATCGCGATAAAAAGTAGCCTATATGCTATTCCAGACTATAATCTATCTCTGTGCCAATTTCCAGATCCGTTCAGTACTTTTTGCGTGAAAGAGTAACAAACATTCAGACATCCATCCATACATTCTTACAAACTTTCGCGTTTATAATATAAGTAGGATTAGACGTCAGGTATTCAACACCTATCTACGCAATACACACATAAACGACAATATTAACACACAGCAATCCTAATGCTGCTTTTAAAAGAACATTAAATTCAACTTATAACACTAACGCAGCGATGTAAAAGTTTGTAAATATAACAGCTATCCTCTCTTACTAGGTTTTGCTATTAAAATGTTAGTACAGTGCAGTATATTGTTGGGGAAGTAATGCTATAAAGATTCCTCATATGACTTGGCGCAATGTTTGCCGGGTTATAGTATAAAGAAATCAGTAGTATGGAAACTAAGTAAAACTGCCAAAAAGACTAAGGTATTTTGGTTTGTTATTTAAAGTACCACATAAACTTGGACCTTAGCCTGAGCTGTAGTTTAAACTGAGTTCGAAATCTGTATATAGGTATGTATATAAAATACCTACAACCTAAAGCGCCGCTGGCAACGTTGCAGACATCGTCGTGGGAACAGTCAGCATCGCGTCAGTTTATCACAATTGTGTGTGTAATTTATTTCGACATAATTGAATACAATGAAAATGATATACTTAGTATTTTATTACTATAAATATATTATTACGCTGAGACATGTAACGCATATATATATGAGTGTGCGTATATAAAGGTATTTGTTTATCGGCTTTTGCGCAACTATAGAGAAGTTTCTCTACTATCTATTTCTTTATGCTACGGCCGGGTGTAAGAGAATTTTAACAAGTTGTGTGCCGAGAACACGCTGTAGATGTGAAATAACAGGGTTGTCACTCTTCTACGCTCGGTTTACCACAAAAATGTGGCGTAATTTAAGTGAAATATTACTATAAATAGAGTTTACAGTAACTATGTGCAGGGTTTAGTAGAAGAATTTATTTTTATTTGAAGAAAAATCTGATAATGTTTGAGCATTCAGCTGAAGTGGGTACCTTACGTTTCACTGAGTTGTGATATTCCTTCGACGAATTGGTTAGATTCACACGTAATTGTTGTCTGATTTATAATGTACATTGTGTCCATATGTGCCTCGGTGTTCCAGTGGTCGCAGTATGCGACTGCTGTGCACGAGGTTGTGGGTTCGATTCCCACACAGGACAAAACTTTTGTCTTTGTGACCCACAAAGAATTGTTTTGAGTCTGGGTGTAATTTGTGTCCGTTAATTGTATGTTTGTAAAGTCCTCCGCGACACAGAGCTTGTTCTCTAGTGCGGGAGTTGTCTTTTAAAAAAAAAATATATGTTTCAATGTTTGCCTAGCGTCCCACTGTACAGTGATAATTCACGTAGTCGGGGAATATTAACATATATTTTTATATACTAATAAGGAGGCAAATAAGCAAACGGTCTGTCTGATGGTAAGCACTAAGTAGTTACCATAGCCGAGGATGCATGCAACACCAGGGCAAGGCAGGTTTTTAAAATTTTAATACTTTTAATTTATTTTAAAATTTACTTTTTTACTTAATTTTAAACTAGTTTTGACAGCCCTATTAAAGAAAAAAAGAACACAATCGTTATACAGACGAATAACTAATAAACGGAGCGTAGTCTTGGCAACACCCTTATGATCAATACCCAGCTATATCATAGCAAAGTTGGCTGCTTACATCATAACCGCGATTTAAACGTCGCTCAAGCTGAAACACCGAAAAGTTTGATGTTTTTCCAATGGAGGTACAGTATCTTTTAGCAAAATGTTGGTATGTAAATCAGGTTAATGTATTTCAAAGTTTGAAAACATCCAAAGTTAACGAGACGTAGGTAAAATGTGGTTCTTTTAAGATTGAAGCTTGAATAGTCTTCATGTGACTAGTCAAAAATGTATTGCGTCGTCATTTTCAGCGAAATATAAAATACACGGTAGAGTAGTTTTGTTCCTGTATGTAAGTGTTACAGTGTTCATTTAGGAATCTGTTTTTATTTACAGTACTATAGTATCTACATTAACTTGGTCAACTAAGTAGTATAAAGAGAAAAAGGATTTTTTAGGCTATCTGAAACTAGAAGAGTTCACGTGTATCCTCATCAAAAACACACCAAGTGAAATAGTGAATTTGAGTCAACACACATCTTTTATAGACTTTATTTATGTTGTCTTAAAGTTCATTATCACAATGCTTTATGGTTAGGCGTGGACTTGACTTTCCAAGTTTTTTTTATTACTTCTACGGTAACATAAGCAGTTACCGTAGCCTATGGACACTTGGAATAACAATCGAACTTAGTGTTTGTATTATTAAAATTTTAAAAATTAATATTAAACTACGCTAACTATTGGAACTAATTTGGTAACGGGAAGTAATACTAATACCAAAAACACAAGGACCCAAAAATAGCTTGCCAGACTGCGTAAAATCCGTGCGTGATTTTGAGCGTATTATTTTGTGATATATAGCCTATGTGCTTTGCCAGGCTATAACCTATCTCTGTACCCCATTTCATCCAGATCCAATCAGCTGTTTTAACAGAACTAAGTTGAAAGCATCTACCCATCTAAACTTTCGCACTTATACAATATTTAGACAGAAATTAAAAAGTGATTGAAAAAAAAAGGCTAAATCAAACCCATTTTGCCAATACCAGCCATTACGATTCTTCGTATCATCCTAATGTAAAGGTGAAAACATACGAGAAAGAAGCACAAAATTAAATTACAATGATTTACTTTAGTAGAGCCTGCCTTGAATGTAAATCACGGAGATGTTCACGTAACCGCCATTTTTGACTAGCGCCATTTTACCTGCCTTCCAGCGGTGGCAACCCTATGTTATTATTACGTATACAGGCTGGTGTTACTATGAATATTTTCGATAGACTACGTTTCTCCGATTGCAGTAGATTATACCTAATCTAGGGCTTATCGCTACTCGAAATACATTCAATTTGAATAAATACAAGAAATTTCCATCTACCAGTTTTGCATTATAATAGCAACTCATAACTGTTTCACTGTTGGGAATAAATCTCCTTTCTTCTATCAAGAGAGTAGAGAGGATTTAGGCCTAATTTTACGATTTATTTTCCATCTTAATTTGAGTTTCAAACAATGGCTACCTTTCTCTTTTTTTTTCATTGTTCTCCCCTAAAGGTAAATTAAAGTTAACATCCTACGAATTTCAAATTTAGACGGAAAATAAATCGCTATAAAGACGTCATCGGCGCCTGGTATACTTTAAAACTGTTTGAAAAAGTAAACAAGTAATTCTTTTTGTTTAAATCCCTCCAGCTGTCGGAAGGTCTCTTCGTTCCCTTGCCTAAGGTAATTTATTTGTCAAAATAGGCTTACAATAACTTTATAGTAAAATATTCAGGGAAGGGAAAACAAAGGATTTGACCTTTGACATTTTGAGTTTCGACCCTGACCTGGACTTGAATGACATTAAAATTAAGTTTTTAATGTATCTTAATATTTACATTTTATAAAAAAAAGAAAAACGATTTACTGAAAAAATACTGTTTTAATAGGCGGCATAGAATTCCTTCGCATCGCTGTCTTCTGAAAATGAACCCAGAAGACTAGCCTGTCTTCTGGGCTCATTTCCAGCATTTACCTAAGCCTATAGACGCTTGCAATACCAGAGGTATCACTTACGTGTTGTCGACCCATTTTATTACACCAGGGCCTTAAGATGGAGTATCCCTGGGACAGGAAAACGTTTCTTTCCCAACGCTAAACTATATGAACGCTGGAGACCTGTACTCACAACTACACGTCTGTGTGTAGTTATTTGGCTGTGGTCTTCTGTAACATGGTCCTTCCTTAGTTTCTAGTATGGTGCCCTCTTTGTACTTTAAAACGTAATCTAATATTTTAGCTAAGCGTGTAAATACATTTATCAATGAATCATTATTCCTTTTAATAAATTGTAGGCACGTGATTTGCGATAATACATTCCTACTATGTACTAAGAATTAGTCATTGATATGCTGTATACAGAACAATGCAATCCATTCATATAAATAATAATTCAATACGATACGATTTAGATATCCTAAGTTTTATTGTGTATTGTTATGTAATTGTATTTCAATGGAATTTATCGATGACGGGAACTTAAGTGTACCTGGAATTTTACTCGTAAATCACACCTACTATTTATATTCTACTCATATTATAAACGCGAAAGTTTGTAAGATGGATGTAAGAGATGAGTAAGTGGACTTAGTAAGTAAGAGTAAGGCCTCTCCTAATCCTAAATCCTTACTCTCATTCAAGAGGGATTGATTAAACTTACAATGATAAATAACTAGCTGTTGCCCGCGGCTCCGCCCGCGTGGATGTCGGTTATCACTGTGAAAAGTAGCCTATGTGTTATTCCAGACCATAATCTATCTCTGTGTCAAATTTCATCCAGATCCGTTCTGTAGTTTTTACGTGAAAGAGTAACAAACATCCATCCATACTGATAAACTTTCGCATTTATAATATTAGTAGGATTTAAATGAGCGCGAATTTAGCACAGCACCTTATCGGGGACGTTGCTCTTGGCAGGTTAGCCTCATTACCCTAGACTTTACTCCTAATCTACTGAACATTTTTAAGCTTGGTTTTCAACTTGACAGGTTTCCAGCGCTCATTTAGAGATGCGTTTTGAAGTTGAAGTATTCCTATCCTAGGTATACTCTATTTTAAAGCCCTGGTGTAAAAAAATGGGTCTGCAACACGCAAGTGCTTCCTCTGGTATTACAAGCGTCCATAGACTGCTTACCATCAGGCGGGCCGTATGCTTGTTTGCCATCTAAGTAGGTATAAATAGGTTGTGAAATTAGCTCACTGCCGAGGTTTTCCCGAGAGACTATAGCATGGGGTTCTTCAAGAAAGTAGTTGTAAGACATTTACAGAGTCGGCAACGCGCGAGTGATAGTCGCGCTGTAGCAAGGGTCCATAGGCTGCTTATCAAAAGGTGGGACGTATGCTTGTTTGCTTACTTGATAGTATAATAAATTCTTCAAGAAAGGAGTTATAAGGTTTCTAAAGGGTCGGCAACGCGCGAGTGATACCCCTGGTGTTGCAAGCGTCCATAGGCTACTATAACTGCTTAGCATCAGGCGGAACGTATGCTTGTTTGCTTACTTGATAGTATTAAAAAAAACAGTAATAATAAATTACACAATTTCATTCTCCAGGTGATCTATAACCATGTTGCCTATTTGTTTGACCTCAATACTATTTGCTCAACTCGGCCATTATTGAGGAGGTGTAATGTATCATCTGTTATTGAACTTTGACACCTAGTACATTCAGTTCTGCCTGCAATTGACTAACGCTATTGATATATAGAGCTAGACGTAACGCTATTGTAAGCAGTTCAAATTGCATAATAATATAGGAACCGTGTAGGCTGTGGAATGTTCTACTGCTGTGTTTACCGGCGCTACATGACCTATAAACGAGTTAAAAAGAAATGAGTAAGAAAGAAAAACATTAAAATTTATTTTGTACTCAAACAAATATAACATATTCGAATAATAGTAACCCATACATGTCACATTGCTGGGCACGGGTCTCCTCTCCTCTATCAGAGGAGAAGAGAGGGTTTTTTTTTCATTTCTTTAGAATAAATCATTGGTCACGTAAATTCCACAAAGTGAAATTCACATTGGTTCTGCCATCAGGGATCGAACTCGCACCACTTGCGTGTAAGTCGGTTACTTTCCCAGCGCTTTTTTTCTCTACATCTACGTAAAAAAAGTACTGTAATTTATTTCCTTCGAGACTTCTCTAAAGAAAAACTCGCAAATAACATCCAATAACTAATTCAATTTGTAAAACGAAATAAAAATAGTTTTAAGTCATACTTTAAAACCAGCACGTGTTTCATGATTTGTTTAACACAAAGTGAACAAATAAAGAAAGTGTTTTTAATCATAATTTCTTAGAAAACACACACATAACAAAAATGCAAAAACATCGCTTTATTTCTTCGTAACATACTAAAGCAAAATACGGTATGTTTAAAGTTATTTTTCACTAATAACGTAAGCGATTTGTACATTTGCTACATGGAAACATTCTACAGGAGAGACACTACGAGTTTACTACTGTAGTTAACGTTCCGAATGTTTTATTTACACACAACTACACTCTATACTTATCTCACTCTTCTTTCATCCCCGCTTTATCATACGGTATAGCTGACATAAGACCATTTTTGCATCTCAATATATTTTTTTATTCAAAAACAACTCCCGCACTAGGTAATAAGCCCTGTTGGTGTAAGTTTTATGTGTAATCATTTAACATTGAGAAAAAAATAATATTATGTTGTTATCTTTTCAAGATGGAGGCAGGTAAAAGGAAAGTCTCTCTTAAATTCGGCTCGACGTGTAGATAGTTGTTATGTTTCTTTTGGTTGGTTTGGTCTTAAGAATCCTTTCGGTAAACGGTGTCCGGCAGCAAGCGTAATTTTGCCTTTTAGGCTGGCAGGAACACCAATAGTGCGTCGCCTGATAGTAAACATTTACCGCAGCCTATGGAAACTCTTAATAGGGAATTACGCTTGTTGCCGAGCTAAGAACTTTTTCTCGTGGTTTTTTTAAAGTAACTTAAGCACCGCATCCCTAAATACAGCACTGTGTGTAATTTGGCTGTGTTGTTCTTTTCGATAAAGCTACCCCAGTCGAGCTAGTTTGGTGCCGCTCTATCTATCTATTTCCAACATTATAATTATTCCATTTCACATTTTCATACTACAGGTGTAATCGAGTAGTTAACTATAGTAACAAATGGTAGTAATACAAATGTGTATAGACGTTTCGTTTGCCTACTTTGCATATAAATTGTTTCGGACGTTCATGAATTCTGATACGTACAAATTATTGCCATACACTAACTTTTGTTGGACTACACACAAATAGAAAATTATTGCTTTTTGAATAATTACAGCGATATAAAACAAGTAGTAAAGTCTGAAGTATATCAAAATATGAAAGGTAAAATATGAAAGGTAATTTTATACTCTTAATTAATGAGAACCTGGAATTCCATCAGCAACAGCTCTTTGTTCCTAACAAAGAGCTCTGATATGGTTGATTAAAATCATATTTTCTTACGGAGACGAATGTCGACTAAACGGAGACTAGCCATTTCCAAGTGAGATAGAATAGTGCACAAGTGTGTTCACAAACAGGTGCGCTTTTTAGGCCATTAATCTTAAAACCGAAACTACCGGTAAGAGATCAGTACTAGTACCAACAACAGCTTTACGTGCTTTTGAAGACACATACGATCACCGCCAATTTTTGTATTTCTATTGTGAATTTGTTCGAAGAAAAGGTCAAAATCTATTTTTGACCCAGGAATTCAACCTTGAATTTTGTGTTCAGCCAACGCACTCAACAACCAACGAGGCAGTTGAGACATAAAAAAAATGGAAACTCGCAAACGGTTGTCTAAAATTATACAGCACATTTTATAGATATCAGCATTAAAAATTCTTTGCTTTGTTAGTTTTCTATAAAAAAATAATCACAGGCATAAAGTAAACCTACACAAATTCTGAATCAGCATTTATAGAATCACACAAAATGTTATCCCTTATACCCTTAACAAACAACACCATAATTAATCACGAAATTATTAATTTTACCCTTCAAGATTTATAGCTAAAACAAAGAGACCCTTCGAATTTTAACACAAACCCACACGGGTATATTTTTACTTAAACCTACTATCCTAGCTAAATCTGCAACGCGTGCCACTCAAGCCTAATGCATTATATCCTTAGAGGTACACAGGAAAAGTTTACGGGAGTCTAACAAACCGTACTTCAACCGTTTAGCCATGAAAGCGCTATACAACTAAGGGTTAGTTCACACCGAGGTTTGACGTGACATGACGCGATCACATTTTAAGATAGCGATACAAAATATTAATTTTCTACATAAAAAGATACGCCTAACGCCTAAACGACAGTTTTTTGTTTCCTATTTTGTGTATTTCTTACCTTGTAAGATTAAAATTAGTTTTATGTATAAAATGTTAAAGTATATAATTATTTCTAAAATTAAATAGTCTGTAAATAAATTATCTAAAAGATACATATTTCTTTAAGATAATTCGTAGTTATGTATGAATGTATACTATCTATCATATCTTTTTGCTTCTTTCTCCTTTTTTGTATTACTAAAATTGTATTTATTTTAGTGCACTACTATGCTTCTATTTATATCATACAAGGTCGAATGGTAGAGAATGTCTACGGCATTAGTTAACTATAAATTAAAACTAAAATAAAACAGACAAATTTTAATAAAATTAAAATTCGAAAAAGTCTCGCGGCGGTGCACTATTCGCCGCACTATGCCACGAGATGCCGCTCGCAAAAACCACTAGCCTAAGGTCTCGGTGTAAACTTACCCTAACGTACGACCTTTTAGAGGCAAACGCATTGAAAAGGTCTACGTCAAACATCATTTCTCCACGACCCTTTGCAAACTTTCAATAAATATCACGTTCCTATGCATACTCCGACACCCCCATAGATTTTCCCCACTCATTCCGCTTTCATTTACTTAGGTTCTATTTGAATATTTACAACTAAACAGTAAATGGATGTAAAATGGTCGTATTGTTGAACATTTTGTAGATTGGTTCATGTTAACTATGTGGTTTTAAAATGTTTTGTGAGAGAATGCGGTATGTGTATAATGAGTTTAGATTTTGGCTTAAGGGACTTTGTTTATATTAATATGTTTCTGTCTTTACGGACTCTATAACATAATAACATTGTAGTTTGGAATAATGTTGGAATGTCAAAAAACCTATCATTTTCTCAATATTATGAATCGTGGTTTGGTTGTATTTTCAAGTGTCTGTAATCATTCTGACTGTCTGGTATATTTAATTTTATGGCGTGGTTACAGAGTCCTTCAAATCTGGATCACTCTTATGGTCCTCCGATCTAATGACTAAGGAACGAATCGTGAAATAATGAAGCGCTCAGATGAAATAAGTGGTTATTTGATGTATTTATGCGGTCACTTAGTAGCTTAGCTGCTGTTCAGCGATTGCGCCTCAAACTTGGACAGGAATAGATACAGCCAGGTGGACCGACGCTGGTGTAGACTGGATGCAGAAGGTGGAGAACCAGGTGTTGCGGCGTGAATTAATAGAGGCTTATGTCTAGCGAAGGACTGGCACAGGCTGATTGATACCTTTCAACTAACACCTCATTCACCAATAATCATTAATCTTAGAGCCTTTGCACACTAGGTTTTTAACGTACTGATGACGCGCGTAGAAGGCAATCAGTACGCTCAGCAAACTTTAGCCTTCGTGCTGCTTTTCACGACGACCAAGAATCGTAACACAAACGCGCGTTCAATGCGCGTTTTATTTGCACATGTATCGATACATACTAGTACTATTTGCTAATACGCATTAAGAACGCGCTTATCAGAAACGTGGTTTCTAAACGCCCTTAGTACTCAAATTAGGTTTAAAAACATTCAAATACCTAATACGTAAGTATGCACATTACTTATGCATAGGTGAAGTAACGCTTGATGTGTGAGGACCAATTTATACACGTCCATAAACTCACTCGTTATATAAATTTAGGGTATTGACCGTCCGTGACCTTCCAATTGACCTACGATGCAGAGATATCAGGCTACTATACGCATTGTATAATGGTAAAAACGTGTATGTGTATAACAGATCTTATCTTAATCTATTTATGGAATATCTGCAATGTAAACCAGATGTTTTAAATAATTTTGTAGCAAAAAAATTGGTTGCACTCTTTCTGTACATAAGTTCATGTATTTGGGGAATTTACAAGCGATTTTTTATGTTATCCAAGTATTTTTTTTCCACAAACTGTATCGTGAGGTGTCTATGCGTTTAGCTTTCGTCTCTCGATTAGCCTTCCGATCCAGCGTGGAATTGTGGTTAGCATTTGGTCACCATTTCAGTACTGCGACCTTTATCAGATGTTTTTTATTTGCTATTATAGATTTTAATAAAATCTACTTATAGGAACTTATTTATAAATAAAATATATCTGATTGTTTGTCAATATTTTGGGTTTAGTTAGCTATATAATAACTCTGTCTCTTTCTTGGGTTACCTATGCGAGTGATAGACTAGCAGATAGGCAACGAGTTACCTGCTTAGCATCAGGCGAGCCGTATGATTCATTGCCACTATATTAGTACCACCATACAAGTACCTGCCAATAATAAGTGTAAATTACCATCGTAACAATGAACAATGTAAGACTGTGCCAAATATTCTCGCACTTTCATTCAACCCACAATACTCCATAAAATTATTGTATTTCAAAATGGCTACCGACAGTGAAACTTTGATTTTTTTGCTAACGTTCGTTTGACTGCATGGTTGGTTCAGTGGTTACCTCGCTATTTACCACTACACGGCGTGTTGTGGGTTCGATCCCTGCACCGGACAAAAAATTGTGTGTGTCCATTACTAGTTGTCCTGAGTCTGGGTGTACCTTGTGTGTGTTAATTGAATGTATGTAAAGTCCCCCGCGACACAGCTTGTTCACTAGTGCGAGAGATGTCTTTTTTAGTTTTTATTCTACCAAGGTAGCAAACAACCATACGGCCCGCCTGATGGTAAGCAGTTACCGTAGCCAATGGACGTTTGCAACACCAGGGGTGTCGCTCACGCATTGCCGACCCTTTTAAAAAACCTTATATGTAACTCATTTCTTGAAGAACAACATCTTTGAAGAAGAAAGAGTTTCAAGAAAAAAAACAGTATATAATAATCAAAACATAGGAACAGAAAATGAACTTAAAAGTATATTCTCACGAAACAAACTAGTTTAATAATATAAACATTAGTACTCTATCAAAGCAAGCCTTGTTTGTTTTATAAAAAACAATAGGTAAGCAGATGAGAATGGAAATATTAACGCGAGTGAACTCGGGATGTTCGCCATTATCATAATTATAACAAATAACAATACAGCTTCACAATCATAATTTTCACACAAAATATAATGTATTTTGCTAATGGGTTAAGCAACAATACAATGTGTGAAGATTCTAAAGTTATTATTATAGCAACCCATATATTATTATGTCCCACTGCTGGGCATGGGCCTCCTCTCCTTTATCAAGAAAGCAGAAGTTAAGGCTTTGGTCTTAATCCACACACGCTGACATAATGCGGGTTAGTGAATCGCCTTTAGAATTTGTCCTAGGGTTTCTTCACATTGTTTTCGGAAATCATTTGATTAGTTTTTATAAATTCCACAAAGTGTAATTCACACTGTATTAGATTCCACAACTCATGTCTGTTTTCCCACTCAAGTATTACCGCTTTGTAGGTTACTATTAAACCCGTATTGCTCGCGTTCGATAAAGCCTTTAACATAATTTATTTTACGAAATATAGCTTAGAACAAACACGAATAAATTAGCTTTATTTTGTTAAAAGCCGCGACGCAATCCGTTTAGTAGTTTAGGAGCTAAGAAGCCACATAGAACCTTTCGGTATTTCGATGTCGATAGTAAATAACAGACGGACTTACTAGACGGGCTATATGTACCGGACTAAGTTCTTAGAGATACAAGATTTCGGACCCAGATAGGGATAGATAGGGATTTATAGGTTTCTGTAACGGATATGAGGACTTATTATTTCACAAGGCTTCAAATGTAGATTCTATTTCTGATACGAATAAAGTAGTATTTTGTTTAAATCTATACTAATATAAAAAATTACGTTTAAATGCGTTTATCACTAGAACTACCAATCGAATTTGAAAAATAAATGTTATTTAATAAGCTCCCTTTCCTGACTCTTAAACTCGGACTCAGACTGTGTCCACACTGTTTTAATTATTTTTATATATGTAATTTTATATTGTTCTAAAATATAATTAATTTATTTTCGGAAGGCGGAGGACCGTGTGCCGTGGCGCGTGTTCGGAGAGGCATATGTCCAGGCAGTGGACTGCGATAGGCTAATTGATTGAATTAATTAATTTGGATCAAACTCACGACCTAGTAGGTCCCTTTAACCGGCAAGCGACTTCATGATAGGACTAGACGGAGATGGCAGGATCATTAAGACTTATTTAATGAAAACTGGTTTTAAATAGAGAAAGAAGAAAAGAAAGTATGGAGACTTTTCCGCGCAGTGGAACATGACGGATTTATAAAACATTTTAATTAGTAAAGTAAGTTTTAAGAGAGGTAGGGCACCGTATTAACGAGCAAGCCCGACTGAGGAAGGACCTCCACATTACAGAAGACCACAGCCAAATAACTACACACAGTTGTGTAGTTGTGTTCCTGTGTGTGAGTACAGGTCTCCAGCGCTCATTTAGGGATGCGTTTTGTATTACGTTTGCCGTATGCTTGTTTGCCACCTAAGTAACAGAATACCAGCGCTGCTGCGTCGTACCATCAAGCTGAGCTAAGACCATTTTCGCCTCTCAAAATATTTTTATAATAATGTAGTACTATGCATATTAATATGTACTTGAGAGCGAAATAAATATTTGATTCTTTCTTTCTTTATAATATAAATAGAACATTCTGTTCCCTTCTTTTACGTAACTTTAAAGCTACATTTATATTGAATATTTCACGGTAGAAGCCAAAAAGGTGCTTACTACAATGTTCTATAATATATTCGGCGAATGTAAAATGAACGGCGAAAACTGACAAGCGATACAGCTTAAAATTTCCAAGAACAACTAACGAGTGGTTTCTGGAATATTCTGAATAGAGCGTAGGTATTTTCGTGAGAAATCATTTGAAATTCTGTAATTCCAGGCATTTTAACGTGATATCGCAATCTTATTTTTAGAAGCCAAAAATTCTGTGTACCAAGGATACTCTATCACAAAACCCTGTTGTTTTTTAAGCATCGGCAAAATGAAGTTAAGCCCCAGTTATTGCAAGCTTATACAGGCTACAGTATCTGCTTATCATCAGGCCGTATGCTTGGTTGCTACTTTAGTAGTATCCATCTCAGCCAGCCAGTCTACTGCTGGACATAGGCCTCCCCCAAGGTTTTCCAGATCGTTCGGTCCTGAGCTGACCTTGTCCATCGGTTGCCTGCGACCTTTACCAGGTCGTCGGTCCACCTTGTTGAAGGTCTGCCCACGCTGCGTCTTCCAGTTCGTGGTCGCCACTCTAGAACCTTTCTGCCCCAACGGCCATCAGTTCTGCGAGCTATATGCATGATAATGAGCAGGCTCATTGCCACTTAATTGAGGCAATTCTTCGTAGTAGTATAAAAAATACTAATTCTATGAAACCAGTGAGGAGTTTTAAAAACATTTATAATCCGAACGTACACCCGGAACAATTGTAAATCACTCCATTTTTTGTTCGTGGACCCATTTCATGCTGAGTTTTGATAGTTAAGAACTACTTTCTCAATATACCAAACGATACACATTACTTTTTGCATCGAATATCGATCGAGCTTAAATTAATATTTCACACAAAAAACCGTCAAAGCTACTTTAAACTGCTATGGAAAACTTTTAAATTTTTACCCATCGGAAATAGAGGCTTTTGTGAAAGGAACCAATTATTTTTTTGCATGGCCGAGTTTTCATTACAGCTGAATTATTCTCTAGGCTGTTTGTTTTCCGACTAAAGATATTATTGGACCCTTTTATTGGTGCTCTTTTTGCGGCAATCGGTTACATTTTCAATGAATTTTATAGACAGAACTTGATTGGAGTTTTTTTAAGCTAGACACAAATTTAACAGAGCGTGTTCATAAAACGTTTGGGGAAAATTTTGTTTTAGGGTTCCGTACGTAAAGGATACCAACAGGACCATATTACCAAGGGCCTGTCCGTCCGTCTGGCAGGCGTCTCTCATTAACCGTAATAAGAAGAAAGTTGACATTTTCACAGGATATGTAAATACATAAAAAATCTATTGCCAATAAAACATTTTTTTTATACTACCAAGGCAAACAAGCATACGGCCCGCCTGATGTTAAGCAGTTACCAAGGCCTAGGGACGCTTGCAACACTTGCGCGTTATAACCTTTGTTACTCTTTTCTTGAATAACCACATGCGATAGTTTCTTGGGAAAATCTCGGCAGGGCGAACCTAATTATACGTGTTAAAACATTCCTATGAAACGGTAAGGTACTTCAATAAATATAAACGGTAAGGTACTTTATTAAAGGCGAAAAGAAAAACTCGATTTATTCGATATTTTTTCATTGGTACGGAACCCACTGCATGCAGGTTCGACTCGCACTTGGCCGTTTTTTGCAACCATCTGCTTGCAAACAAAAATTACGGTGGTTCATTACACGAAAATAATACACAACTAAATCCACTTACAATTTGACATACTCTGGTGATTGTCGACAAAAAAAAAACCAACACTTGTGATAAATTAACAAAAGGACAATGACACCGTCAAAAATGTGATTTAGTGGGGTGCTACACAATCATGGTTCGTTAAACCGCCGACAAAACCAGCTTGAACGATTGAACAGAATATTTTAGTTGCAACCCTAAAGAATTGCAAACTAGCTATTTGCGTCACCCCTAATTTTGTACTGTATTTTTAGGGTTGTCAATTTGTGTTGAGGTCAAGTTGGATCAAGTTACAGAATACATCGGTAATTTTAAGTGACGGAAATTTTACTAACTAAAGTAGCCTTTACATAATAGAATAGTTGAGCGGTATTGGGTTTGTGTAGAGCGAGACAGAAAGGGAGAGCCAGATCCTAAGTAATGCTGGTAAAATATGGATGTCATGAATACCTGTCTATTCCTTCGGGGTCTAGTAGATACTGTGTGTTGCAATTTGGAACATGTTTTTTTTTTTTAAAAAACGACATTGCACTTGGTCGCGCGGAATTTTACAAGCATACAATTCACGGACACAAATTACACTCAGACTCGACACACGAACAAACATTTATGGATCACACAAGTTTTGTCCAGTGTGGGAATCGAATCACGATCTCCGGTTTAGCAGTCAGGTCTCTGACCACTAGACCAACGGGCCCGCCATCAATCCAGTAAAGCAAGTATTTGTATATTTTTATAGTACAGATGCCAACCTCACACACGATTACCGAACTTAGGGTTGACGCGTGTTAAAAACAACAATTCCTCATAAACCAAACAAAAGAAAAAAAAAACATCTGCTTACTCAAAAGCAGACAATTATTCCGGACATAACCTTCTGTTAACCCTAACTTGACGAATAAAAATGCAAATCGCTTCAGGCAAACGGAAGAGTGGCCCTGAATGGTGCGTAAATTCGGAACAGGTGCAGGCGAGGGGTTATAACCGGTTTAGAAACGATAAAACACGATGGGAGAAGTAACATTGCAATGAATTTTTATTACAATACTAATGAAGAATAAGAGTAGCTGTAATAGGCTCGTTTTTGTTTCGTAAATTTTAGGGTTGTACGTTTTTAGTGCAAGGCATTTTTTAAGTACGGACTGTACTTAAAAAGTATTTAAATATATTATAATTATTGTGAAGTTCGAGATATTGACTGCTAAGCCGGGGGTCATGGGTTTTGATTCCCACTCATTGGCGTGCATTGGTTTTCCCAATAGGTAGGCAGGTGTGTCGGCTGTTGTTACACGAAATAATTAATTTTAAAAATAGGTACTAAGTCTTTATATTTTATAAACACGAAAGTTAAAAATCAGGTTTATACTTACATTATTATCACCTCATTTTGACAATCGAAATTTGAAAGGCGAGCAATCTTCGTAAGTTGAATGGCTTTGGCTTTACCACCACACTCAGGGCAAAACTTCTGTTATAGGCGCTTATTTTGTGAATGGGTGTAATTAATCTAATATAAGTAGGTATGTTTGCAGGTTGTCTGATTGCTATAATACAGGATCTGCCTAGTTTGGGACCAGAACAACGTGTAGTGAGAACATATATTGGGACAGACTCCTAATATATTCCTTCGTAATTATGTACATACGTATAAACCCGTGCCCAGCAGTGGGGCGTTTATGGGTTGAGATGAGACATACATAGTACCTTAATTGAAATAAACGGTATAGGGTGTTTAATCCTTACAAAAAAAGAATAAGGGGGCTGAAAAACGATTTCCGATTAATTTAAACGAATATAGCCGAAGTTTACCGAAGCGCATAATCCCTAATCCCTACGGCGTAACTATAATTTTGTTCAACCGATCATTGTTAAACACCGTAAAAACTCATTTAATTTTATTACTTTTTTATTCTAGCTGTTTTTTTTTAAAACAACTTCTGCACTAGTAAACAAGCCGTGTTGTGCGGACTTTACAAACATACAATGACGGACACAAATTACACTTAAATTCGGAACAAACATTTATGGATCACACAAAGTTTTGTCCCGTGTGAGAATCGAACCCACGAACATTAAAGACGTACTTTATTATATTTTTAATTAAATAAATGTTGTATTTCACTGCCATTTTCACAGGCACTTACTTGAAATCACAGCAATTTTGTATTTTGTAACAAATCTTAAAATATATTCAAATTACTCCCTTTCACAGAAACTCTCTAGTATTATTATAGAATTTGTGAAAATACTGCCCAAGACTTATAAATATTTCATTATTTATTTGAATATTTATATACAGGATATAAGCAAAGAAGACTTTTGAGCAATCCTTAAATAAGTTGAATTATTTTAACTTATTTTGACTTAGTACATTTAAAGATAATAAGGTTTTACACCAATATGCGTAATGCGAGGGTCTCAAGGTTATCAAGGATAACTTAAAGGCGATGTCTTTAGTAAAATAATTATAAAATATAGTTGTTGCACGGAGGTCCGCCCGCGTAGATGTCGGTTATCGCGATAAAAAGTATAATCTATCTCAGTGCCAAATTTCATCCAGATCCGTTCAGTAGTTTTTGCTTGAAAGAGTAACAAACATCCATACATCCATACTCACAAACTTTCACATTTATAATATTAGTACGGATTAGGGGCCAGTCCAGGTTTTGCATGGGTGGACAATTATTAGCTTTTGTAAAGATTCATTATAACAAGTGATATTGATTTAATTACTTTATCTACAATAATGTTTATCTCTGGATCTACTGAATCGATTTTGAAAATTGTTTTACCAATAGAAAGCCACGTTATTTGTTTGTTGTCATAGGCTATATTATTAACATAAAAAAAGTAAAGCGAAGCAGGGCGGGTCGCTTTTTTTTTTGCTTAAAATAATTTTAAATTCAGTTTCTCTGCATGACATTTCGCTATGGCCTATACACTTAACTTTTTTTTATAGACAACTCTTATAGACAACTCCCGCACTAGAGATAGAGAACAAGCTTTGTGTCGCGGGAAACTTTACAAACATACAATTAACGGACACAAATTACACCCAGACTTTTTCGTCTTGTCTGAGAATCGAAACCTCGTGCACAACAGGCGCATACGGCCACTGGACTACCAAGGCATTCTAACTAACGCTCTTTGTCCAATGTAACCAATTACAATTCATCTATTTAATTATAAGACTTAGTATATCAATTGACTGACGGTTACCGCACTATCATTGACTCATACAAGCCTTGATATTGACATAGCAGTCTGATTAATTGTCGGTAAACTAGCACAGATTCTAATAATCCTGTCGCCATTGACATATTAGGGATGCCATTCTGCCCTACTAAGGATTAAAAGCATAACCGCATATCGAAAGATACGGGAGAATGCATCTTAGATATCTAACTTTAGAAGCCGTAATCCCTAAACTTCCGTCATGTACTTGTGTCGTTCTTCTTAAGCAGGGCAGCATTATTATAGTAATATATCTCTATGTAATTACGTATTATAATTTAGTAGCATGGACGCTTGCAATACATCTAAACTAATATTAATAACAAGAAAGATTTGATTTCTAGGTTTGTTTCTTTTTGTTACGATTTAAATCAAAAACTACTGGACCGATTTAAAAAAAAAACGTTCATCATTGAAAGCTACATTATCAGCGTACAACATAGGCTATATTTTCTTGAAAAAAAAAACGGAATCCCTACGAAAACTAAATAAATGTCCTCTGGTATTGCAAGCGTCCATAGGCTACGGTAACTGCTTAAAATCAGGCGGGCCGTATGGTCGTTTACCATCCAAGCAGTATAAAAAAAACATGAAAAGGACGTCGGGACACGTCTTAGTCCTTACAATACTATGATCTTATATCAGGTCAGACCCTATATTTCAGCTATAACGATCCGGTAATTGCTCTCACGCATGCCGCGTCTCGTTTCCTGTCGTTTACTACAAATGAGCGTATATGACGAGATATCCGTCAAGCATGATGCGCTCCAAATGTGGGGACGTAAGCGCCAAAGCGGAAAATAAACGTTTTTAATAGTAATGTTATTTAGTCTTAAATGATGTCTTACTTACTGACTGCCTTGTTGGTTTTATGGTTGTTGAGTGCGACTGCAGATCACGAGGTTCCGGGTTCGAATCGGATTGAGGAAACAAGTGGATAGCAAATTACATTAGATGCCCGAATTGTAATAATTGGCGGTGTTTGCACCCGTTGCCTCGTAAACTACGTAAAGCAAGCCGTTGGACTTACGACTAAGCCATCTCCGGTCGTGACGATTTGCCGTCCTATAAGACTATGAGAGTGTAGGAATAAAGAGTGCTAGCGTATGAGTGTTTGCGCACACATTTATGCACTATATCTCCATGTCGAGATTAAATGCCGTGAGCGAAATTCGTCGTCGTTTTAAATAAATAGAAAATGCTTATCTATATTATATTAAAGCAGAAACTGTCTGACTGAGCAAACAACGTACAGTTAAAACCAATGGGTCTAGAACCGTGATATTTTGCACTAATATTCCTTAATGGAGGGAGAGCCAGTGACCTTTTTACTTTAGTCATTTTATAAGTCATGAAAATTAGCTCACTAACTCTTCTTAACCTGTAGAATAATAAACTGCTGTTCTGGCAACCCTCCGCGGCCGGAGTGTTTAACCCTAACATGACAAAGATGGTAAGAAATAAAGTTCAATTTAGTTATAGTATCAGTCCTAAAAATTTTAGTATATGATATTGGCACTATTCTCTATATAGAAAAATGATTGCCAGAACATTTCTGACCCTCCTACTGGCCGCCAGAACGCTGTAAATATGTATAAAAATAAAGTACAATTTAGTCATTTTATCAGTGTTGAATTTTTTACAGAATTATTGGAAATATATGTAGGATATATGATTTCAAACGCCAGAACAAAATTCCATCACCAACTATTTGCCAGAACAAAAAATGTTTCCCTAAGGAAACGTTTTTCGTACATTTCTCAAGAAAGTTTTAAAGGAATATCAAGCTATTCTTTTTTTAAAAAAAGACAACTCCCGCACTAAGGAATAAGCCCTGTGTCACGAGGGTCTATACAAACATACAATTCACGGACACAAACTACACTCAGACTAATGTCCGGAGAAGACAACCATTTATGGACCACACAAAGTTCTGTCCCGTGTCGGGATACAATCCACGACCTCTAGCTTAGCAGTCAGGGTCACTAATCACGAGACTTAGGACTGAGGTTGTGAAGTAGAAGTGTGAGACGTAGGTAGAGAATTAGGTATAAAACTTAATAAATGTAGGCCTACCCATCTTCCATGGCGGTAAAGACATACATCCATTTGAAACAAATTTCACTCAAAAATCTTAAACCATGAAGGTTCTAGGTCAATTCGAAGTACCTATACAATAAAACAGCACGTTTCTACGTTAGACCCTATTATTTATATCAACCTACAGCCTAAACGGCTGGTCCATGAGACATAAAATTGGGAGGATCTTTATAAAGAGTACTCTTTATAAAGCGTAGGTATCCCCTAAGAAAAGGTTTTCTAGCCAAAATTACACTTGTATTACAGTTTTCCTAAAATTATTTCTACTGGCCTGTTGGTCTAGTGTTTAGTGACACTGACTGCTACGCCAGAGGTCGTGGGTTCGATTCCCATTCAGGACAAATCTTTGTGGGATGAGCACAAATGTCTGTTCTGTGTCTGGATGATAAGATAAGATATTTATTCGCTCAGAACATGGTACAAAAGATGACAGAATACAGAAGTGGCCCGACATATTCAGCTTTGGAAGGCATGTGAATTTTTTAAATTGTGTTAATGGTAGCTCTCTTATTATTTGAGGTATTTTAGATGTTATTTATCTATAATATGTAGATATGTATTTAGAAATATATAAGCATGTTTATTAGATGCCTGGTTGCCTTATTGCAACTCTGCCTAGTTTAGGATCAGTTGGCAGTGTCTGAGTTGTCCCAAAAATATTATTATTATTCCCCTAACACAGTGAAATAAGGCTTTAAAAAATCGCATGGAGAGCAGTTCTGGTTAGTAAGTAGGTAAGATTTTTTAATACAACTCCTGCACTAGGGATCAAGCCATGTGTCGGGGGGGATTTTACAACCATACAATTAACGGACACAACGTACACCCAGACTCGGCACAATCATTAAGGATCACACAATTATTGGGGATTGAACCTACAACACCCCACCCAAGTAGAATAAAAAAATAAAGAAATGCATTCCACAAAATTAACAAAGACTCATTTCATTCTACCTACTTAATTGTTATCTACATTTATTAAGTTGATACCTAATTGAATTTAATGACTCGCCTGTTGGTTTCGTGATTAGTGACCCTGACTGCTAAGCTAGAGGTCGTGGATTGTATCCCGACACGGGACAGAACTTTGTGTGGTCCATAAATGGTTGTCTTCTCTGGACATTAGTCTGAGTGTAGTTTGTGTTCGTGAATTGTATGTTTGTATAGACCCTCGTGACACAGGGCTTATTCCTTAGTGCGGGAGTTGTCTTTTTTTAAAAAAAGAATAGCTTGATATTCCTTTAAAACTTTCTTGAGAAATGTACGAAAAACGTTTCCTTAGGGAAACATTTTTTGTTCTGGCAAATAGTTGGTGATGGAATTTTGTTCTGGCGTTTGAAATCATATATCCTACATATATTTCCAATAATTCTGTAAAAAATTCAACACTGATAAAATGACTAAATTGTACTTTATTTTTATACATATTTACAGCGTTCTGGCGGCCAGTAGGAGGGTCAGAAATGTTCTGGCAATCATTTTTCTATATAGAGAATAGTGCCAATATCATATACTAAAATTTTTAGGACTGATACTATAACTAAATTGAACTTTATTTCTTACCATCTTTGTCATGTTAGGGTTAAACACTCCGGCCGCGGAGGGTTGCCAGAACAGCAGTTCATTATTCTACAGGTTAAGAAGAGTTAGTGAGCTAATTTTCATGACTTATAAAATGACTAAAGTAAAAAGGTCACTGGCTCTTGGGCCATAAGTGACGTAGGTGTGCATTAAGAACTTTGAGGATTTTTGAAAATTCAACCTCAAAGGAGGTGAAAAGGGGTTTCAAAGTTTGTATGGAACATTGTGTTTTCTTGGTCTTATCAACTTCTTCATCATATATCATCATATCAACCAATAAATTCGTTATAAACCCATATGGTATAGTGGTGTAGTAGAAAGGAGAACTTATCCCCTTTCTATTACACGCTGGCCAGACGGATGTCTCGCCAGCGCGGTGTAGTAGGCTAATATCCCTCGAACTGTATGGAGGAGACCTGTGCCAGGCAGTGGGAAGTTTATGGGTTGATACGATGATATATGATGAAGAAGTTGATCAGATCTGTGGTATAGGGTTTATTTCGAGTTTTCCTTCTCTTGTAGTGGATATTATCTGCCTGACTTACTACTTTAGTCGACTATTATGACACCCTCGGGATGGAAAGGGGTGGTGACATTTTGTACCCCTAATCCGTCACCACACGGAATGTTCTTCTTCAACGAGATAAAAATGTAGGTACAAGAAATTCTAATACTGTTGACGTTTGTGCATCTAACGTGTCTTTTAACAACGCTCATCTCAGAGATATGAAAAAGAGCGGGGATGAGATGGTATTAACTTTTGAGTCTGAAATGCACAATTCTCAAGTTAATGCCAGCTAATTCGACGATTAGACTGTGAAGTTTAACAAACGAGAGTATTCACAAAATTATAATTGTCACCATCTCAGTCACGACTTTGGAAACAGCGATGTTATTCAGGACAATTATTTATTTATTTTTTTTATTTATAAAAAAAAATACATAGTGTTTCTTAATATTATCTTAAAGCTAACAGTGTAACATAAATCATTTTAGATTTTTCCGTACACTGAGATTTGATTGGAGTTTGAGATAATAAGGCGGCTATATGCTCAAATATCTTGAGGAGACTCACTGGGTTCAAGTAGCTAGCTTGTAGAACTTGGCTGCTTCGATGGATAAGTAATAAAGTCTACCTTACAGAAGACTGAAGCCAAATAACTACAGCTGCTATTATAAGAGAGGTAGGGCACCATACTTGTGAGCAAGCCCGACTGAGGAAGGACCTCCACCTTACAGAAGACAACGACTAAATAACTACACACAGCGTTGTAGTTATGTGCCTGTGTGTGAGTACAGGTCTCCAGCGCTCATTTATTTACGTTTAGAAAGAAACGTTTTTCTATCCCAGAGATACTCTATTATAAAGTCCTGGTGTAAAAAAAACTGGGCAACACGCAAGTGATACCTCTGGTATTGCAAGCTTCCATAGGCTACGTTAACTGCTTAACATCAGGCGGGCCGTATGCTTGCTTGCCATCTAAGTAGAATAAAAAAGAATATTTTTGACCAATTGCACACTTTAAGAATGCCCATTTTGGCTTATTATTAAAACTAGGGGTCGCCCGCGACTTGGTCCGCGTGGTAATTTGAAATATTTTCCCCGATTTTGCAACATATCTCACTACTGCTCCGCTCCTATTAATCATAGCGTGATGTTATATAGCCTTCCTGGATAAATGCACTTTCAACAAAAAAAAATCTGATCGAACCAGTACTTTCTAAGATTAGCGCGTTCAACCAAACAAACAAACAAACTCTTCAGCTTTATAATATTAGTATAGATACAATAGGAACTTTCTAATGACGTAAGCTATTTATAAAACAAGACCTAGTTTTATAAGACCAATGCTGTACCCATTTAAGTAGTGTAACGACAATCGGCTGCTATGTTTGATACATTCCATAATGTTGATAAGATAATTCCAATAATGAACAACAAGTTGTAAATGTTGACAATTACAAAGGTCACATACTTCATACATACGAGCATAGCTATCGTTATAACAACACTGTAGAAGTGGACTTGTGAACGTCAAAATGACATCTGCCGGTAGTTTATAATTAGGCAAAATGCTAACCGTACACTTGACATATAGGAACTAACTTAGATTTAAACTTGCGTAGGGCGGTTAGTGAGTATTTTTGATACTTATATTTTTTCATCTGTTTCAAATTTCGACCAGTTAAAAGTTTCTAATTAACTTCTGTGGAATATCAATTGGAGCGTGTTTACCCTTTTTAAGCTTTTTTTGTGATACCCCTGGTGTTGCAAGCGTCTATAGGCTACGGTAACTGCTTACCATCAGGCGGATTGTATGCTTGTTTGCCTTCTTAGTTGTGTAAAAAATAAAATTATTAGTTGGTAATGAGAGAGAGAGAAAGAGAGAAAGAGAGAGGACTACCTTCGGATTAAACAATGCTTTACCAGTTTCCAATAATGACCAACTATATTGCTCACTTTAAGGAACCATTGCTCAAAATTTCAAGTTGGCTGTTCCAGCTCGGGGTGGAAGAATGAGTCGGTCAGTTACTCATGATACGGTAATTAATCTACATACATAACAATATTATCTATATATAGAAACGATGGTAGCCGTATGGAATTACTGTGTACTTTGTGTGCCAATAAAGGAGTTTCACCATTTCTACAGAATTGTTAGAAAGATTTCTATGGATCCATATATGATTAACACTCCTCAGAAATTTTACCATCCGGCCGTGCCGTATCTTCAACTTACTATGACTAAGGCGCAGATGGACAACTGTTTTAAAACATTTAACTCAGTCATCCGCAGTTTTTGTACTACTAAGATGGCAAACAAGCATAAGGCCTGCCTAATGGTAATCTGTTACCGTAGCCTAAGAACACTTGCAATATGTACAATTCATAATAATCATTCATCAATCATCATCAACCCTAAAAATTGTTATACCAGTATTTTTAATGGGATATCTCTATGATAGGAATGACTTGGTGGTTCAGTGGTCGCAGTATGCGCCTGCTGTGTACGAGGTTGTGGGTTCGATTCCCACACAGGACAAAATTTAGTGTTGCCCACAAAGAGTTGTTCTGAGTCTGAGTGTCATTTGTGTCCGTTAATTGCACAACTACACCACTGTGTGTAGTTATTTAGCTGTGGTTATTTGTATTATTATCTGTATTTCTGATAGGTCGGCACGGTCGGAATCTTAAGCTCAAGACCGCAATTTCTGTCCTGGGCCTATGTCCAGCAGTGGACATCTTTCGTCTAAAGAAAGGTACATCCACCACCATCCCTAATCAAGCTTGCTTATTTGTATGGTGCCTTCTTAAACAAACAATAATTATCATAACAAAAATGTAAGCCGCAATTTCGTTAGCATAAGAAATTTAATAATCTCTAAGCTTATTATGGGTACGTGTGTAGCTCATTACGTGCGAAGGGACGCATATATAAGACCCTTTCTTTGTTACGGTGATTATGTAAGCTGGAGATTAATATAAAGGACTTTGAAAGAAGTGTCCGTGACGTAGTGCTAGAAAAAGGCCGGCCATTTGTTTTGAAATAAAATTTATAGAGATAATAAAAATATAACTGGGGAAGGACCTCCACCTTACAGAAGACCACAGCTAAATAACTACACACAGCGGTATAGTTGTGTTCCTGTGTGTGAGTATGTGCCATGTGCCAGTGCCATGATATACATGGAAGTCGCTCAACCCAAGTGGGAAGATGCAGATACAATCTGGTTAAGTGGGGCTATACCACTGTAATGTGCACAGTTCAGGTAGTAGGGCACAAAGACCACTACCTGCACTCTTAGTGACCTCTGCGCAGCAACTGATAGCGCCGTAGAGGTGGCAAATTCTGGGCTTGTAAAATTTAATTATTTATCGTACCATCGACACGAAGAAGAACTTCTGAAATCAAGGCGATGGCATCGCTTTTTGTATCGATACACTAAGGCGTAGTCTGGAAGACAGCTAGCGACCGTGTCATATTAGCATCGGAATTTTTGCTGATGCAAAATCCCGTGTGTAAAGATTGACAGCTTCCAGACTATCGCATTTGTATCGCGCTTAAATCGTCGCAAACAGCTGTTATGCGAAAAGGTTGTGACATCGTATAAAACCGTAGTGAAAAAGTTGATAGGCAGCAGACTATTATATTTGCATCGCATTTATATCGATGCCAAAATCCGAAATGGGCTAAGGTTAAGCTAGAGCCAGTATCGTGAATTCATAGCATTAATATCGATACAAAAAGACGTAAGCATCTGTGTCACGTTTGCATAGCGATACTATCGATGCAAAAAATCGTAGTATGTAAAAAGCATCAGGTTTATAACTTAGATGGGAGTATATTTAGAATGCCCGAAGATATGAACAAAGTTTTGCACATTACATTTTCTTATATTTTTCTACACACTGGTCTGTAGCAGCTGTTTATGTGCAAGTTTAGTTTGTTACATATTTTTTGTTGTTTTGAAATATAAGCAGTAATAATAGCCTACAGCTTTCATGTTGTTTACATACATATCATCACGCCCATCTACCACTGGGGTAGGTAGAGACTTTCGCTTCCTCAACATTCAAGTATCTATTTTGTCTGGCCTGTTGGTCTAGTGGTTAGTGACTTTGAATGCTACGCCGGAGGTCGTGGGTTCGATTCCCACCCAAGACAAATCTTTGTGTGATGAGCATAAATGTCTGTGCTGTGGCTGGTTGTTATTTATCTATGATATGTATGTATTTAGGAATATATAAGTATGTTATTCTTTATGTTGTTTTATTATTTAAATATAAATACTTAAGGCCAAATAAATCTTACACTATTTAGGTGGCAAACAAGCATACGACCCGTCTGATGGTTAGCAGTTATCGTAGCCCATTGACTTTGCAATACAGGAGCATAGACACTCGAGTGTTGCCATCCTAAAAAAATGTAACACTAAGAATTTGTAGTGAGGTATCCCTAGGACGTTCCTTTAGAATTGCATCCTTAAATAAGCACTAAAAACCCTATACTTACGTCCAGGATCACAACTCCATCACTGTGTCATATTTGACTGTAGTGCACTGCAGATGAAAGGTCCTTTTCCAGTCGGGATTGCTCTCTAGTATGGTGCCCTTTTAAAAACCTAGAATAACTGACCATTTTTGTGTATCATACAACTCTAAGATGTGTAAAATGCGTATTTCATAATTATGTATTAGAAAAATAACGAAAATATCATTATTATAATTACGCAAACAAGCAAATACAAAGTGCGATGATAACAACTAATTATGAACATTAATTATGTTAGACGTATAATCACTGGTGATTAAGTTAATTAATCTGGTTTAACAAAATAACGTGTAAAGTCGTATGCAGACTGTCGTTGAAGTTACGGTATCGCACGCACGCACCCAGTGTGTTCACAGCTTAAATTTTATTAGGGTTGTCTCAAAAAATTACTAGATCATGTGAATGTTTTTTAAAAAAAAATATTTTCTTTTCTGCTTGATAGGATGTTTTGCTCCATGGGAAGGTCTTTATTAAGGTGGACCGACAACCTGGTAAAGGTTGCAGGCAGCCGATAAATTAGGGGCAGTTTAGGACCAAATTATGTTTAAATCTTGGGGGAGGTTTTTAGAATAACGTTCGTTATTCCAGCGTTACCGAGATATAGATCTACAACACGTAACTGATACCTCTGATATTGCTAGCGTCCATACACTATGGTAACTGCTTACCATCAGACTGGCGCTTGTATGTCACCGAAGTAGCATAAAATTAAGTAATTAAATCCAGTCTAAAACATGACACTTGGTTGTATCTTACACAACAAAAACTTCACAACAAAAATTTGCGTATCGTAATCTAAATTTAGCGTGGGATTAAATAGCTATGACTCAGTCTACTCTATTATTACCGTAGTAAAGAAAAAAACTATTGCATTAGTGCCAAGTGCAAGTGAAAGTTACAAATTAGTGATGTTTTAAATGACGCATCCGTAATTTAATCATTACTTTCCCTAGCCGCGGGAAATAAACCTTACTATTTAAATGACGTCATTATGATGACGTCAGTATTTTTTATATGTAACTATTATTTCGACGGAAACTAGCCATCTGCGCCGAAAAAACTTTCTTTATTCCCTCCCTCTCATAGTCTAATGGGACAATCCCACACGACCGCAGAAAAAACATTTGAAGGACTAACGGCTTTGCGTGCTTTCCGAGGCATGAAGGAGTCATCTCATCTCAACTTATAAACGTCCCACTGATGGGCAGAGGTCCAGGAGGTGCTAATAACAAGGAACAAGGCTAATTTCTAAATTTCGGGCATATATTGTGAATTTATTAACTAAATCCCACTATTTTTGGCTGAATCCGGCAATTGAACTTGATACCTTGTGATCAGCAGTGGCACTCAACGACTGCTAAATCAAAGAGACAGTCAATAGTCAACCTTAATTAAGAAGAGTCGGGCTTAATTTGGAGCTTCGATTTCATCAAATTCAATTCAAAATGACTTAGTCCACATTTCATATAACGAAAAGAAAAGAATATATAAAATAACATAGGTAGACTAGACAGAAGAAGTGGAAACGGTGTGGACACAGCTCACGCTGGTTTTAAGCCCACCCGGAGTCAGAAAAGAATAGAAGAACAGAACAGAACAATCATACTACTATACGTAACTAAAAAGAGAATATTTCTTCTGACCCTGACGCTTAGACCAGTCCTCTATAAACTATCTCCTAACTAACCTAGGCCTAATTAGTATAAGTTAAAACAAAGATTTTAAAAAATCCATGGATAAACCTTTCGCCTCGATCACACACCCCAACACGCCTACGTCATTGGCCAAACCAACCAGTTTTTTTTTTTGAGAATTAAAATTCATTTACCACACATTCCAATGAAAATCAATTATTATACGATTTATATATGGTCTTACATATATACAAATATATTTACTAATAAAACTAATATACAACTACCTACGTGTGATGTTAACGTAGTCGTACACAAAATATATCCCACCTTTTCTGTGTACGTTTGTGTTCAGCAATTTTAATCTTGTGCTTATTGACATAAGGTACAATATTACCTATCATAATTGAGAAGTTTTCTATCCATAATTTTTATATAGTATAAAATAAAGGCACTTAGCGGCATTTCAGCGTCTGTACGGTTAGATCTGAGTGAAAATTTTCAACAGATTTTCACTATCATTTAGATAATTTCTATTAGACGGTTTTTATGTATAAGATATGCATAAACTTTCGCATTTATAATATTAGTAGGATTATAATAATCCTACTAATATTATAAATGCGAAAGTTTGTAAGAATGGATAGATGGATGGATGTTTGTTACTCTTTCACGTAAAAACTACTAAACGGATCTAGATGAAATTTCGCACAGAGATATGTAGATTATGGTCTGGAATAACACATAGGCTACTTTTTACAGCGATAACCGACATCCGCGCGGGCGGAGCCGCGGGCAACAACTAGTAGAGAAATAAAATAAAAGCCAGGGCAGGGCGGGTCGCCTGATTACAAAAAAAAAGATAAAACCTTGGTTAAGGAAATATTAATTTATTAAGGACACCATAAATATATCATTTTATGAAGCAAAACCTTATCTAAATACAAAATTTGATTCGTTAAAGGCGTTTACGAGATACAAGACATAATATTAACATACGTAGGTACAAAAATGCTCGTTTTAAGTTATTATATTAAAAAGATAGATTAGATAAGCACATCACAGTTATACCCATTCCTCAAATCGTCGCAGTTCGGTGGCAACCCTAATCCCAGGTTTACGTTACATTGGGCTTAATTAGCGCGAACAAACGCGTTGTTTGCAGAGTGTCGCGTTAACGCGCCGCGATCATCTGTGAACCACCCTATTACAAGCTGTGGTGGACACACTGCTACCTCATTTAGGAGCAGTCCTGATTTCCAAAGATACGTATGATTAATAATATTTTCAAAGAGTTAAAAGAATAAAAAAAATTAACGACAAGAATAAAAAAAGGAACTTTATTTTTTAAAATCTTAAATTTAGAATACATCAATTAATTGAAAACTAGCTGACCCAGCGAACTTCGTACCGCCATTTTTTTTTTCTTGATTATTTTCTAAAATTTTCTTTTATACAAACCTTGTCCTAACACTAACAAACCTAAAAAAAAAGAATTATCTAATTTGGTGCAGTCGATCGAGAGTTATGCGCGTATTCTTTTTTATTTATATAGACTCACTTACTGACTCACTTCACTTCGATTTTTTTTATAATTTCTCAACTATAGTATGCTTGTATTTATTACATATAAATCACTCTATATAAATCATTAAAATCCGTTGCGTAATTTAAAAGATCTAAGCGTACAGACATGGGGGGCGACTTTGTTTTATACTATGTATTAAAGATATCGCGCTATTTACAAAGATACATCACATGGAGATTTGTGGCTCAAATATAACCTATAAGACAAAACACAAGATAAGTAGAAGACCGCATTTTTATAATTATGTGGGATAAACGGCAGCTTAACTGAATCCCTGTCATTGTCAAAGTAACCAAGTCGAAGTTACACCTGCGGTTACCAAGCCATCAGGTAAGTCACAATCCTTACTAATATTATAAATGTGAAAGTTTGTAAGAATGGATGGATGTTTGTTACTCTTTCACGTAAAAACTAGTGAACGGATCTGGATGAAATTTGGCACAGAGATAGATTATGGTCTGGAATAACACATAGGCTACTTTTTACAGCGATAACCGACATCCACGCGGGCAAAGCCGTGGCCACAGCTAGCAAGCCATAAAACGAACAGAATGTTTCTATATTACCAAGACGTTCTATAAAATAAAAAACTGTCTCGACTGCAGTCGAGATCATGACAGACGCCTATAAGGGCGATATGAACATTTCTATCACTAATATGGCCACTAATAACTCGATAAAGATTTAAAAAAAAAAGTAATGGCCCGGTGTTTAACCTACACGGTATGTCCGTTTTAAAAATCTATGACTAATGCAAAAATATATGTTCTTTGCAAAAAGAATAAAAAGTTATGCGGTAGAAACGGCGAGCGGTGTAAAACCGGACCACAACGGGATTCTAAACCTATGAGTAATATGCAACGAATTCTTGACGGAAGAAAACTTTGTAGATAAATGCATGGTTTGCAGTCTCCTTGCGGTCGTCGCTGACAGGTTGGACGGGCCCTTCTGGCAACACTGGCTGTCCCTACATGCACCCGTGAATATGGTATGGGGCAGATAGTTTTTATGATATTATTTATTATATATTAATGAATATTAATTACAATATATATAGTAATTTTTGTAATTGTATAAAATGATATGGACTGAATTGTTTGAAATAAATAAATTATTATTATTAGTGTATAATATAGGGTCTTGTTTTTTATTAGCCTGTATCGTCCCTCTAAGGCCTCTTCTATTAACTTCCAACCCCGTCTATCTATTGCTTTAGATTCTTGTTATTTAATTTTGAATTTAGTGTATTATTGTTTTATCTAAGAACCTGTTTCCAGTGATCTCGTATTGATATATAAATAATTTTACATATTTGTCTTCAAATTAAAGTAAATACTTGCACAAAATTAAAAAAAAGACATAAAAAATAAGACACTAATGATTTATTCGACTAAAAGTTAAATATTCTTTACACTAGTTGCTGCCAGAGGCTCCGCCCGCGTAGAGGTCGGTTATCGCGATAAAAAGTAGCCTATGTGTTATTCCAGACCATAATCTATCTTTGTGCCATATTTCATCCAGATCCGTTCAGTAGCTTTTACGTGAAAGAGTAACAAACATCCATCCATCCATTAATCCATACTTACAAACTTTCGCGTTTATAATATTAGTAGGATAGTATAAAACAAAGTCGCCCTCGTTGTCTGTACGGTTAGATCTTTTAAACTACGCAACAAATTTTAATGCAGTTTTCAGAAATAGATAGAGTGATTCAAGAGGAAGGTTTATATGTATAACATATGTATTATAGTACAGAAAACCGAAGCGAATCGAAGGCGGGTCCCAAGTATATCCTTACTAATATTATAAATTTGAAAGTTTGTGAGAATAGATGGATGGATGGATGTTTGTTACTCTTTCACGTAAAAACTACTGAACGGATCTGGATAAAATTTGGCACACAGATAGATTATGGTCTGGAATAACACATAGGCTACTTTTTGCAGCGATAACCGACATCCACGCGGGCGAAGCCGCGGGAAACAGCTAGTAATAAATATGTTTCTAGTTATAATAGTAAGTACTTGTATCTATACACTACAACCTTCCACTTTTTCTACAACAAAATCCATACAAAGGTTGTCTAGAAAAGATCGCTTTTAGCGATAAGAGCCCCCATTGTGCACTTACTCAATTTTCAAATTGTATACTTAAACGTTTTGTATTATTTACTTATTATAGTATACAATAAATAATAGTCTATCCATCCTACTAATATCATAACTGTGAAAAATTGTGAATATGGATGTTTGTTATTCTTTCACGTAAAAACTTCTGAACGGATCTGGATGAAATTTGGCATAGAAATAGATTACAGTCTGGAATAGCACATTTTTATCGCGATAACTGACATCCACAGTCAAAGGTAGCCTATGTACTATTCGACATTATAATCTATCTCTGTGCCAAATTTCACGCACATCCGTTCAGTACTTTTTACGTGAAAGAGTAACAAACATCCATACTCACAAACTTTAACATTTATAATATTAGTATGATTTGTGGTCACCCGAATACAAGCATTGAATGTATCCAAGCACCGATGAGCGTTTAGCCCAGCTAAGCTTACGTGTTTGGTGATTGTCAAATATCACTAATGCCATGTGCTAATATGCTCTTTAACGGTAAATCGTGATAAACAAGGTAATGAGACAGAGAGTATTGCTATCCTTTTCTATTCTGAAGATGGACGTTTCGAAAAACAACTGAATCTCAAAGATGCAAGAAGTACTGTGCTGATTGACAAGATTCGGTAAAGTTCATCAAGAGCTAAGGACAGGACAAGATGGAAAGCATTAGAGGAGGCCTTTGTCGGATAAGACAAACTGAAAACGGGCTGCTGATACAATAAGCTTAAGTTAAATTATTAGATAAAAATAAGAAAATAAAAGGAACCCGTGCCGAACAGTGGGACATAATATGGGTTGCTATTATTATTAATAATAATAATAGTATGCATGTTATGCTACAGTAATAAAGGCTTATTTTATTTATTATCAAGAACTATGGATGTTTAATTGCTAGAAGATTTTTTATATTACTAAAGATGCAAGCAAGCATACGGCCAGTCTGATGGTAAGCAGTTACCGAAGCTCTTGGTCGCTTGCAATACTTGAAGTATCAGACGTAAAGGCCTTATAATATATACCTATAGATACGTATCCATTGTATGAATTTAGATTTTAATCAATAAAATCCACTAAGTAGCTTAACTAAAGCAATTTCCTCGAAAATCACCATATTACTCCAGATTATCAGCTATTGGCTCATAGCCAATGCCAATAGCAAAACCGATTTAGTGTTAAGAAAGACTGATGAACTTCATCTTAAAGATACTTAGGCCACATTATCATCTAATTGCTATTTTATCGAACCAAGGCGCTGGTGGAATTAATGTACTGGAACAGTCTACTCTGCAACCAGAAAAGTAACACTAGCACCAGAGATTATTCTCTTTCTCTTTTTAAGTGAGCTGTGAAGCCTTCGAGCCTCATGTCACAAAGCACAAAATTTTAAAGGGTCAGCAACGCGCGAGTGTTACCCCTGGTGTGGCAAGCGTCCATGGGCTCCACGGGCCGTATGCTTGTTTGTCACCTTGGTAGTATAAACAGCACTCTTTTCCTCTCTAAGGGTCTACTTTACGGTAGGCAACAGCGCGAGTGATACCCCTGGTGTGGCAAGCGTCCATGGGCTCCACGGGGCCGGATGCTTGTTTGCCACCTTGGTAGTATAAAAAGCACTCTTTTCCTGTCTAAGGGTCTACTTTACAGTAGGCAACAGCTTTGCTATGTTCAAGTGAGTAAACGCGACTAAGGAAGGACCTCCACCTCCCAGAATACAGCAACAAAATAACTATACTGTGTTTACAGTGCTCACTGAGGGATGCGTTTTTATGGAAATGTTTCTTCTATGCCAGGCATCCCATTCACAAAACCCTGTTACAAATTTAGAGGTCGGCAAAATATGACCTATTGATCTGACCTGTACCATTGGCCCCTATAACTCGTTCATTTAAATTTTTGTCATCTTATTAGTGTAATAAAAATACTAATTATTACTGCAACTGATTCAAAAGATTAACCTGAGTTACTTGCTAGTTCTTCTAATGGATCTACCGTCTGCGAACTGGCCGTAGGTAAATTAGCTGACGTCATCTTTCTGGCGTTCATCATTGATGGCAATGAATTTTGAGTTTGAGTATAGCTACTACGATAGTGAGTTTGTCTGTCATGCTTTATCGTCGAAACGGAGCAAACAGATCGAAGAGATTTGTTACCGAGATAGTTAGATAGGTAGTGAGTGATATAGGCTATTAGTTATCCAGGAAAACGTATCTCATTCCTTTATTCAACATACCGCTAGAGAAGTCGTGGCGGTAAACTGGTTTCACATAAGATATTATATACATAGACACACGGTGTATTGCCAGAGGGGTATGCAAAGATTACGGATTTTCACTTGTTTTTTTTTTTTTATATCCCTGAAGAGAGTCACAAAAAAGGTGTAACCATACAGGCTCGCAAGTCCGAATGTAGAAGGACCTCAACCTTATAGAAGACCACAGCCAAATAACGAACTACATGCAGTGATCTCATTCAGAGGCTAATTTAGGGATTCGTTTTTAAAAAAACGTTTCCACAATTGATATACTTTGACATTGACTGCCTCGGTGGTCTAGTGGGTGCAGTATGCGCCTGCTGTGCACGAGGTTGTGGGTTCGATTCCTACACAGGGACAAAACTTTGTGTGACCCATAAAGAGTTGTTCTGAGCCTGGGTGTAATTTGTGTCCGTTAATTGTATGTTTGTAAAGTGCCCCGCGACACAGAACTTGTTCTCTAGTGCGGGAGTTTTTAAAAAAAGAAAAAGAAAGAAAATAATATACTAAATACCATTTTTTGTATCTCAATGTTTCCTATATCATAGATGACAAATAACTCAATGTTTCCTATATCATAGATGACAAATAACGTATTGCAAGCGTTCATAGGCTACGGTATACGCCCTTTGCCACCTAACTCTAAACAAAAGTAAAGACAAGCCCCGTCTATAGTTATTACTTGGCAAAAGTATCATCATTTTAGCCCTGAAAGTCGATATACTCACATAATGTACTCATGCTCATGTCTACGCATATTTTCGCCAAAATGACATCTCTACGCGTCACGAATAGAAATCAGTGTTCAATATTCTTATATGAGCCGTTTAGTTAACATAGCGTGTAACTATGCCTAAACCGGGCATCGAACATTGTAATAAAATTATACAGAATTGTTATTGTAATTTTGTCTATTATATCGAGACGTTTACAAGGTATAAGACAATTTCGTGAGTCTTAAAACCAATACTACGATTTTAAGACTTTTACGATATGGTTCCCATATAAAACTATTGTTTATACTATGGTTTCGTTTGGAAATTATATGAAGTAAATAATATAGTTTCTGAACAAGAATAGCATAGTAGTGGTAACTTTTTTATATTTTTGTTTAATTCGCGCACTAGGGAACAGAGCAGCAGGGGACTTTGCAAAAAGAGTGTTTGAAACTTTTACGGACACAAAATACACTCGAAATAAACATTTATGTATTTTTTTTTGTTTACACAGAACAAGTTATGTGTCGCGGCGATTTTAAAACATACAATTAACGGATACAAATTACACCCAGACTCAGAACAACTCTTTGTGGGTCACACAAAGTCTCGTTCTGTGTGGGCATCGAACACACAATATCGAAGCTTAGAATACTAGCGAAGACTTAGTAAGGGTTCAGTTAGCACCCATAGGGTTCAAGACTCTTAAAAAGGGTTCTGGTTAACGAGTACGAAATCGCCATCATCAAATAGTAAGATATAAGGACATCAAATAGGCGGATATATAAATTAATAATTGCGCGGCCATTTTACAAACATAGCCATGCTCATTTGGTTATTTACGAGCGTATATTTTGAATAAAGGAAGATGTTCATGTATATTTTAGTAATAAAATGCTAATAATAGGCTGATCGACGGTAATTTTGGATAGTGTACCGTAGTTCGCTAGTAAAAGCTAAGCAGTTTACAGTGAACTTGGTTATTGCTTTAGTGTTCTTTAAATCGCCCCGCAAACGGCCTGTTTCTTAGTATCTTTAAAAAACGCATTATTTAGAGTACCTCCCAAACAATATTACGTCAATAGTTGCGTTATATAAATAAAACATATTTAATATTTTTATTAATATTTGGTTGCATGGTTCGGATGCAGGCAGCTCAAGATCGG
Source organism: Trisateles emortualis (assembly GCA_947095525.1). Taxonomy (NCBI): domain Eukaryota; kingdom Metazoa; phylum Arthropoda; class Insecta; order Lepidoptera; family Erebidae; genus Trisateles; species Trisateles emortualis. Next base: position 10,062,604 of record OX352749.1, on the reverse strand, counting down.
CCATTGTGGAGACATATGAGGAAGGCCTATGTTCAGCAGTGGACATTATTAGACTGAGATGATGATGATTAATATTCGGCAAAAAATATACAATATTTTTTGTCACGATTAAACTCAAAAATTACTGGACCAATTAACAACGATATTAAGAATAACTTAAAATTCTTTCACCATTAGATAGCTTCATTATCAGCGCCATATTTTATTTTTTAAATAAAATATGGCGGCCATATTTTATTTTAAAAAAATTACGGCATCAGGGAACAAAAATTACATAAATTTATGTCAGCTCGTGCGAACTTTTATTTAGTTTTTGTAGGGGTCCCGTAGTATCATTTTCTTTAACACAATTGTAGGAATGAGACTACTACGGAATGATATAGAAAAGCACAAGAATAGACGACCCAGATCAAATATAGATATCGTGTCAACCCATAAACGTCCCACTGCTGGCCTAGGGTCTCCTCCATACATTTGGAGGGATATTAGCCTACTATACCATGCTGGCCAGATGGGTTGGTATAGGGTTTTGTTTCGAGTTTTCCCTCTCTTGCAATGGATATTGTCTGCCTGACTTAGTTCCTTAGTCGACTCTTACGACACCCTCGGATGGAACGGGGTGGTGACATTTGTATTCTTAATCCGTCACCACACGGACAAAATATTATTGGTTTTATATAAATATATTGATATAAAACCAATAAGTACACAAAACGCTTCGTTAAATACAAAGATGAAGGCGCTATCGGCTATAACAGATTCAAATTTATTTATGTTTTCATGTTCAGAAAGATTAGACGATGAATATGAGATGAGGTATTGATACATATATACAATAAGCTGAATCGACAAGCTTACTCAACCCGACACTGTGTTAAAAAACCTAGATTTTTAAATAAAAAAGCGGAGCAATCCCTTTTTTTTGCAAAACGATTACCCGACATATAGAACTTTAAGTACAAATCTCATCAAGTATTTAAAAAAAAAAGTGATGATATCCGAGTAGGAAAGTAATCGTCTTGTGACAAAGTGTGGGTTCGGTTCCAGATTGCAATACCTATAGGCATTTCGCTTTGTGAAATTTATACGTACTAATGAAATGATTTCTTATCTGTAGCCAGATGAGAAATGCCATTTCATTAGTACGAAGTCGAACGGTGAAGGATGATATTGTGTCTTAGAAGAAATTTTAAAATCAGCGTGTATTCAGCCTTCACATCTCTCTTGATTTAAGAGAGGAGGCTCGTGTCCAGCAGTGAAACATATATGGGCTGCTATTATTATTAAAAAAAGGGGATTTCTTCATTCCTTTTTGTAAAACGATTCACGAAATATCGATCTTGAATTTTCTCTCGAGTATTTCTTTATCCAAAAATTTTAAACGTAACTCAATATAACATGTATCGGTAATATAATATTTACCTCTCAGTGCTTACCCTCCAAGGAATCACTCTTTGATCTCACTGGCAGATTATCGCTCCATTTTTTACGAAACCACTTATTCTTTTACATAGCTTATATTTTTGGTAAATTCTTAACAAAGACCAAGAAATGCGAGGAACTCGGCCATCTTGAATATCTCGACCGTACTTCAAATGTAACAGAGCATTCTTTTGTATCTAGAAAATATGAAAATCTTCGAGTTGAAACATTAGTTCCCTTTATAACATTTTTGGCAGAATTGAAAGGAGTGAACTAGGAATGGAAGTTATTGCTACTTTAAATCATTTTCTTTTGGTGAAATTATAACTGCTTTTCACAGTTACTTTATGTATTTTAAGCTAAATATTTGCTACTATTTGCAGTGAAAATAGATTACAAAAAAATGGAAGACGCAGCGTGGGCTGGCCTACAACATAGACGATCGACGACCTGGTAAAGGTTGCAGGCAGCCGAAAGACAAAGTCAGCTCAGGAATAAACGATATTATATTCCTTGGGCGCGGCCTATATCCTGCAATGGACATCTTTCGGCTGAGATTATGATGAAATACAACAATATAATATACATCACATGACGCAAATAATAGTGTTACCAAACACATAGCGATGCAATAGCGAATTAAATTTCATTTCATCTTAAGTATAAAATTTTAACAGTGTGCGATTTTAAGAGACTTTTTCAAGCAAAATAACAGGTGTGAGTAGTGACAAATGAAATCACTTACGAGTATCAAATGATTTTTCACATGCTACTTGAAATGTGCCATGCCTAGAGCGAACTACTAATATGTATACACATCAACTCACGTTTTACGGTGAGATAGCAGGCTGCAAGCTTCCAATGAATATATTAGCCAGTCACAGGTAAGTTGATAATACTTTACACTTAGTATTCATCGTGTAATGCCTATACCGGTAACCTGATTACTCACATACTGAGTGCGGATCACATGAACTTTATAAGGAAACATTTAAACTATGAAGTATGCACTTTGATGCTTCAAAGGATAAATAATGCAGTTGTTATAGCTTGCAAAGGAAACAAGACGCTATTGAGGCGTAATGAGGTGATTTAAGTACCATATTTGATTGCGGTGAGGTAATGTATTGTATGGCATGAGGCTCTATGTCAATGATGGGCCATCATTGACATAGCGTAATGGCGGGAGCGATATCTATACTTCTATACTATATTATGAAGATATTAAAGCAATGTGGAAAAAGACGAGCCCGGAACAGGACTCAAACCTGCGCCTCTCGGGTTCCGACCCAGCGCACTACCAACTGTGCTATCCGAGCTCCTACTCCAGAGTTCGAATTTGTCCACCGCTTGTTTCCATCTTGGAGTGACGTCAGTTTCATTCATAGAGCTGATTGCATAGCAAAAATGCAAAAAAAAAATTTAATTATATTATGAAGAGGTAAATTTGATGAGTTTGTGACGTTGTAGGGGGTAATCTCTGGATCTACTGAACCGATTTTGAAAATATCTAAGATCGAGTATCCCTGGGATACGTTCCTTTTAAAACGCATTCCTTATTATAATGAGCGCTGCAAACCTGTACTCACACACAGGAACACAACTGTGTGTAAGTACCTATTAGGCTGTGGTCTTCTGTAAGGAGGTCCTTCCCTTTTAGGCTTGCTCGCAAGTAAAGTAAAAACGAAAAACGTTTTTTTTTTGTTTTTTATTAATATCAGACACCTCGCAGACTGTAGAAATCCTACTAATATTATAAACGCGAAAGTTTGTTAGAATGTATGAATGTATGTCTTTATTCTTTCACGCAAAAACTTTTTTTATAACCGACAACCACGCGGGTGGAGCCGCGGTTAACAGCTAGTAATAAATACTAGTCTATGATTTGCAAAAAGATATAGAAGTAACTTATAATACAATAGCTTGGTTATTATCATGTGATTTTAGAGCTATATATCAAGTACTATTGAGGGAATTACAAATGAAATTCTCGATGTAAATTCGAATTCTGTACCTGCAATCCTTTGTGTAGTGTACCGGTATTAATTCCAAACTATTTCGTGATTGAACCAAAGGATCCGGTGTTATCCAGATATTTTATATGAAACCAAATATTGGTAGAGTCAAATTTGAAATTTAAGAGAGGTAGAGCATACAAGCGAGCAAGCCCGACTTGGGAAGGTCCTCCATCTTACAAAATATGGAGGTCAAATACTACTCACTACTACTACAAATAATAATACTCACATAGTGTAGTTGTGTTCGTGTGTGTAAGTACAGATCTCCAGTGCTCATTTATAGTGTTTAAAAATATATATTTTCCCATACCAGGGAAGGGATATCCCATTCACTAACAACTAGTTTTAAAAACTAAATGTAAATTAATTTACAAATAAAATAGCGTACAATTTTGAATTTCGAACACAAACAGCTTATTAAATCCATCGATAGGGTTGTTTGTAAAACGATTATTAATCGATTCCAAAATAGATTTCAACTGAGATAATAAAAATTATGTCGGATCAAACTTTTTTACCTGTTTAGGAATTATTTTAGGCTATGCGTTGATGAATCAGTCAGAACAAGTAATTATATACGTATAATAGAATATAGACGCAGCAGAAGCAGTTAGACGATTAATATTCCTGTTGCGAAGTACCAGGCGCCTTCTCCGCGTCACGTGGTGAATTACCTTACACATTTGCCTTGACAGATATACAACCGGTAAATATATACCCAAGTACATGCCAATGGCTTCCTTTGTAACTCAGTTACGAGCTACCGAGCCTCAACGGATCACGCTCGCTCTGTTTATGGCGAATAGAATAATGAGGTTAGCAAATTCAATGGTAAACGTGGTACGAATTAAAATTCTGGAGTAACAATGATTATTATGTATATTTCAAATTTGTGTAAACATTGTTTAATTTGTAGAATTTATTATACTTATGAAATGATTTAGACGTGAAGAAAAACTTCGTAAGGAGACCCGAAATGTCTTAGATGTCTGAATCACCAACTCGCATTAGGCCAGCGTGTGTGAATTAAGGCCTAAACCTTCTCTCTCTATCTCGATAGAAGAGAGGAGACCCGTGTCCGGCAGTGGGACATATATAATATAGGTTGTTATTATTGCTATTAAACATTGTTTAGTATTTATGTATGTACTTCTGGGCGTTTTTTTCTTAGTTTCTTACCATTAGTCTTGAATTTAGTAATTTCATGATGCATTGTGTTTGGTACATTACCTGTAATAAAGAAAATATTTATTAGAAAAATACAACGAAATTAATGTTATATATGTATTTGTAAGAAAGAAAAGAGTTTTGATTGACACACTATAACAGATTTTGGTTCTGTTGTACTATTTAGTATTCTGTGGTTCTGTCAATATAGTAAACAGTTCAGCATAATGCTAAATATGAAATGCACTTAGTGCATTTGCTTTCAGATGCAACCCAAAGAAAGTGGAAGAGTGAAATTAATTGCAGGTTTAACGTACGTAATCCTTACTAATATTATAAATGGGAAAGTTTGTGCGTATGGATGGATGGATGGATAGATGTATGGATGGATGGATGTTTGTTTGTTACTCTTTCACGTAAAAACTACTGAACTGATCTGGATGAAATTTAGCACAAAAATAGATTATGGTCTGAAATAACACTTAGAATACAGATTTTTTTCAGCGATAACCGAAATCTACGGGGGCGGAGCCGCGGGCAACAGCTAGTACAATTATAAAATAAACATATATACACATTTTTTCGTTATTTACAATTAACACAAAGCCCAGTTCTAGTCTGACTATATTATTTTTTGGTCAAATCTTGGTGCCAATAAATTAAAATAAACAGCCAATGCAACTTTCTCAAAAGAAAACGCATATCTAATCAGCTAAACATACTATAATATCAAAAGATAACAAAACATTAATTGAATGATCATTCGTTCACAATAGCTTGCAAGGATTACCATTTAACCCAGTAGCGAGTAATGTATACGGATGCAAACAATGTACATATATTGAGTTACTCCGGAATGCATCGCGTCGCGCGTCGTCACTGGAGGACCAATCGAGATGTCGAATAGGTGCAATCGAGCAATCGGATCGAATCGATGCGACACATGCCTACACCCGACAAATACTCGATTAAATTCGTGTATTCGGTTACGTGAGCGTGTTAGTGTTGTTTTTGGAATATCGATGTTTTTTATTTAGTGTTAATAAAATTTGTTTTGTGTCGTGTAAGGTAGGTAGTAGTGATATTTTGTTGCGTAAAATGCTTTAACAGTTTTTTTTTCTTTTGTTGGGGAAGGCTTTCTTTGACAATGAGAGGACTTACGGACACAGACCACGTATAAGCTTCTATATAGTGTAAAAGTGTATCTTTTTCACTATATAAAACCGTTTTACGAGACGCCTTACCGAGATAACAATAGAAATAGTTATATTTTAAACTAGCTGACCCGGCGAACTTCGTACCGCCATATATATTGTTTTCTTTTAATTTTCTTCTATACACAGTAACAAATACAAAAAAAGAATTATTTAATTTGGTGCAGCCGATGGGAAGTTATGCGTGCACATACATTTGGGTGGTTTTATTTTTATATAGATACCTAGCTGTTGCCTGCGGCTCCGCCCGCGTGGATGTCGGTTATCGCTGTAAAAAGTACCCTATGTGTTATTCCAGACCATAATCTACCTCTGTGCCAAATTTCATCCAGATCCGTTTAGTAGTTTTTACGTGAGAGAGTAACAAACATACATCTATCCATAAATCCATCCGTCCATCCATTCTTACAAACTTTCACATTTATAATATTAGTAAGGATGTTTTTAACACAAAACGTTTCAAAATGTAGGGTCGACAACCCCTCATATTGCAGGCATCCATAGGCTACTATAACTGCTTACCATTAGGCGGGCCGTACGCTTTTTTGTCACCGTGATTATATAAAAAATAATTAATGATTCGCTAAACGACATATTAGATTTACAACAGCAAAAATATCACGAAGTCAAACCAAAAATAATTATGTTAATCATGTCAAAAGCGAAATACAAGCAGAAGTAGAACAGAGAATCGCATAGAAACCAATCGCGTGACAGCCAACTAATTAAGTTTTGAGGATTTTAACGTTCACGCAAACTAACTTTATGTATAGTCAATAAAACACGCTAAATTGCCACGTCACGGCATCAAATCAATGGGAACAAATAAAAGGAGGAAGTGATAACTTTATACAGATTTCATAATATATCTATATCTACTAATATATAAAGCTGAAGAATTTGTTTGTTTGAAAATGCTAAAGCCAACTCCCGCGCTAGAGTACAAGCTCTGTGTTGCGGGGGACTTTACAAACATACAATTAACGGACACAAATTACATCCAGAAACTCTTTGTGGAACAGAACAACTCTTTGTGGGTCACACAAAGTTTTGTCCTGTGTGGGAATCGAACCCACAACCTCGTGCACAGCAGGCGCATACTGCGGCCACTGGACCACCGAGGCAGTCGCATTATTAGTCATATAATATTACCTTCATACTAAGCATACGGCCCGCCTGATGTTACACTTAAGTATCTAATTGTAGCAACAAACGTTTCTTTCTTGGAGTATATGTGACTATATTATATAGAATCTATCCTTACTAATATTATAAATGTGAAAGTTTGTGAGAATAGTTGGATGGATGGATGTTTGTTACTCTTTCACGTAAAAACTACTGAACGGATCTGGATGAAATTTTGCACACAGATAGATTATGGTCTGGAATAACACATAGGCTACTTTTTGTAGCGATAACCGACATCCACGCGGGCGGAGCCGCGGTCAAAAGCTAGTACTATATAAATCATTTAATTTAGTACTAGAAAAAGTACGTTGAGAAAAGCGGTCCGCCACCGACAGACTAGACAATTTTTTTTCTATTATACCAGATTTTCATCCGATTGAGGTTTCGTGGTTGGTTGCATCCCTTTTTACGCTATCATAAATTGTAACACTAATCAATTCGTAACTATCTGGCGATTGGAGTGACCTGAGTTTCTTGTCGGCTGTTTCCTTAGGCTCTACTTCTGTCAGCGAATCCGCCAGTACGCCAATTATCTGACGTCATTGACCTGCATAAGTTTCACGGTATAACCTATATCAATGAATGATTTTGATTTTTGTTTCTTTAAAAATATAAACGTCAATAATACCTATCATATTCGACATCACACAGTTTTTTTTGTGTTCTTAATATGTGTCTATTTTTTTTCATTATCTGTCTTCTTCTTATCGTTTGGTTAGTGGCCAACCTGGTGACCGAGTTATTTAGATCGCCAATATTTAGGCCTTTGTCGTGATCTAACGACTGATAACAGTCGGGGCCGACTTTAAACGTGCCCTCCGAAGCACGGAGACGCTCAGATGAAATATCACTGTGCGGTCACCCATCTATAGAGTTACCGCTCCCTTGGTTGCTTAACCCGCTGATCGTTTACCGAACAGCGAGTGCACCTAGCTATGAGCGCCTCTATCTATCTGTAATATCCTGTGTTTGTTCGAATAAATGCTATTCTTTCTATCTTTCATAAAATTATACAGAAAATAAGCTACGTTTTGTTTGCTGACTGGTGATGTGCTGACTTATTCTTTTGCCAATACTTTATAGATTCTCATAGATAACAAACTGTTATTAAACTTTTACGAGCTAAGATCTAGGACGCAAGCTTAGCTCGGACATTAACGGCTGTGTGAGTGGATAGCGAAAAATTACTATTTTCTATTATGCCTAGGGTATCTACTATATGTATATTATACATAAATCTTATTTATGACTGCCTCGGTGGTCCAGTGGCCTCAGTATGCGTCTGCTGTGCACGAGGTTGTTGGGTTCGATTTCCACACAGGATAAAACTTTGTGTGAGCCACAAAGAGTTGTTCTGAGTCTAGGTGTAATTTGTGTCCGTAAAATGTATATTTGTAATATCCTCCGCGACACTGATTTTTTTCCCTATTGCGGGAGTTGTTTAAGTTAAGATAGATCAAAAAATTAGAGCACCCATGGTCGGACAACATAAGAACAGGTCCTTCCATAAGAGGGAATCCTTCGAGCTATGTCTTTTACTTTCGTTTTCCGACGGATCTCTTTTTGATTCGATTTTGCAGGTAATTTCCAAGCATAGCTCTCTCCATTATTCTTTGTGAGACTTGCTTAAACATTTATTATGATTGTTATTAGAAACCTTAGCATTCTTAGACAAGCAACAAGCTTTAGTTTCTGAAGACATTATATAAAATTGCGAATAATGGCGGATTAAAGCTATTCGTTTAGTAGATACTTCTCGAACTGCTTCAGACAGCTTTTCAGTTTAAAAATGAAGTCAAATCTATTTTTGTCGACGACACTCTTAATACTAGCAGTAAATGGGCTATAAACAATACAGATCTACTGTAAAGTGGTCCACAAATGTGTTGCAATTTAAGTCTCAAGTGCAATAAAAGAACAATAATATTTCGTCTTTATGTTCTAGTACTTTAAATTAAGTTTAGTCCATTGTGACTTAAGTTTAGAGAACTTAGTCTCAGTTTTAGTAATTGTCTTAAATTGTTAATTTATTTGCTTACATTATATCCACGCGAACATAGCCGCAGGCATTAGCTAATATAATAATTAATAATCGTATTTTAAGGTTAGATATAATAAAATTAACAGAAACTTTTTGTTTTATTGGCGGTTTAGTAATATCATTATATTTATCTGTGCCCGAGATAAATTATGTCTTTATGGATTAATTCAATGAATGCGGGCGACGAGACCGGTCATTATGACGATCCTTGAGAGGGGACTTATTTCTAGCTGAGGACTTTTCTCGGCTTGAAGACGAGACGGACTTATTTAATATGTATACTGTATTATCTGTACTAATATTATAAATGCGAAATTTGGATGGATGGTTGGATGTATGAATGTTTGTTATTTAATCACGCCAAAACGGCAAAACGTATCTTCACTACATATTTCGGCTAAAAATCAATGTTCCTGTGGAATTGGACGCGCGTGCGAATTTGCGGGCAGAAATAAGGCAGAACACGGGCAGAAGGTAGAACACTTACACTGGAGTTACTAAAGAATCTAGACAAAAGATGAGAAAATCAGAATCACAATCGATCGACGGGCTCTGGCCAATAGGACAGACCCAACAAAGTAAAAACAGGGATGTTAGCATAAAGGGATGTGCTAATATCAATACTTACAATATACCTCTCATATCTATAAAACTTAAAGAATAACTATAAAACTTCAAGACATTTTGTACGCCATTTAAGAAAACGATGTTATTCCGAAGTATGAAACGATCTACATAGCAATGTCGTTTTAAAACTTAGGATTTGCAAGTCTTTTGTTAGTTCTAGAAGATGACCAAAGAATGACCAAAGGTTTTCATTGCTTCACTACCTCCTTGGTCGAGTGGTCGTTGAGTGATTCTGGCTTCAATTTCCGAATAGACATTGCGTTTTCTGTCATGAAATTCTCAATAGATGCCCGAAGTTTGGAAATTGGCGGTGTTTATATTATATATTATAGTGCTTCTGAAAGCACGTATAACTGTTGATCCCACACGTGATTGATGGATAATAATAAAATAATAATAATAAAATTCGTTTATTTCCTTTCACAAATTAGACTTACGGCTAGACTATAACTATAATGGAGTAGATGCTATTTTCATTTGCGAAGGACTGGTGCCTGAAATAGGTTGCGAAAACCTGTGCCACAGGTCACCAGGCCCCCCCTCATGGAAAGTGAGTAGGTACATATAATAATATGTTGTATATTTCTAGCGAGAAAAGAATGCAGAGAAGTATGTATATGTATGACCGTGTGTGTGTGTGTGTGGGTGTGGGAGTGTACTGGTATGAGTGTTATGTGATAGCTGTGTTTGGGTTTATGTGTAGATGTGTAAAGGTGGCTGGGAGTAGGCGTATCGATCGATAGCTGAAGACGATATCAATTTGTGTATAGGTTTACTTTGTCGGATGTAGTGAGTTTTCAGTGCTCCCATAGTTTAGGGTTTTTAGGTGCAGGATAACCGCTTGCTTGCACTTGTATTTAACAAGTGGGTAGATGTTAAGTGCTGCATTCAGCTTGTTGTAGAGGTAGTCCCCAAGAAAGCAGTAGAACTGCTGTGAGAATGTTGTTCTTCTCCGTTGGTACGTACAAACCGTACCCTTTCGACGTTTGCATTCATTCTTGTTGGGGTCATACTTGTTTTCGGAATGTTTCAGAAGTATGACTTTAAGAATGTAGGTTTTCCTGATGGATAGTATGTCCCAGTCGTTGTAAAGTATATCAGTCGGGTGTCGGTAGGGTAGGCCAGCAGCGACCTTGAGGAGTACTCGTCAAGGTCCTTTGTGCTCTTTCTACTACTATCATGTGTGTCTTGGCTGCTCCTCCCCAAGAGGTAATGCAATATTCAATTGATCTTCATCTCTTTTCGGTCGTGTCGGATTGTCATCCCATCGGACTATGAGAGTGAGAGGATAAAGAATGCACCATGTTTGCGTACACACTTTTGCTGTATAATATCTACTGCATAAAAGTCTCCGACAGATTAGTCGTCAAGACAAAATTCGTATTTTTTTTTGGAGGCAAACAAGCATACGGTCCGCTGTGAGCTGCCGATGGTGAGCTGTTACAGTAACCTATGAACGCTTGCAACATCCTTTAAAAACCTTAGGGTTTAAAACGCGGTTAGAATATTTTTAGGACTGCCAACCCTCAGTAATATTAAAGGGGTAATATTGTACAAAATTGTTATCTACAATATCTCAGAACTTCAGAGAGAGAGAAATTTCAAAGAAATATTTCTTTAGATTTAGTATTCAGGCCGGGTATTAGGGAAATCAAATTGTTTCGTAAAACTCTAAGAGTTGCTGCGAATGACGAACTTGGCCGAGTTAGAGAACTTGGCAATCTTGGCAAACTCGGTCAAGATTGATGTTTGGCAAACGCCCGAGGAGATGCCGTGTGCCTATTTCTATCCTTTGATAGGTGTACACTGTTGACGACGAGAAATAACGTCCCAATTTTGCAAAATTTTAAGCTTCAAACAAAAACATTAATAAAAATAACTTGTAATTATGTAAAACGTCCTCTTAACCTAAAATTCCCTTACTCTCATAGCGAATAGTGAATTTTGTGACAGAAGAATCCAATCATGAGCATCATCATCCTATCGCAGTCATTTAAGACATCGGCCTCCCCAAGAGTACGCCACTTGAACCCAATATTAAATATTTAAAGCAGCAGGATTCGAACCTGCGCCTCTCGGGTTCCGGCCCAGCGCACTACTCGCTGAGTTCAAATATGTCACTCCAAGACTTTAAAAGCGGCCGATAAATTCAGGAATCATACCCAGAACCTTGTGTTTAGCAGTGGCAACCACAAGACAAACAAACCAGAAAAAAAGGATGACAGAAAATCAAGAAACCTGCGTAGTATTCACCTCAGTCTAAATCCAGCTTAGTGCAAAATGTATGTGCCATTCAGTATGTACTCTAAGTTCTTTAGAAGCCATACAAATATTTGCCTTATATGAATTGAACCATGACCTCATTAGCATGGATCGAGCGTTACTGCTGAGTAACCATTGGCACTGTTCCATACGTATGACATTTCAATCATACATTATAATGTATGTCCCTAACTATAATCAACTACAGTTACTACTGTTTCTTCTTCTTATGGATATATAAATGAATAAAAATAATTTCCTGACAAAATATTGCAATGCAGTTATCGCAGCTTATGGTTTAGTGTTCATCATCATCGTCATCATCATCAGCCTTAGCAGTCCACTACTGGACATAGGCCTGCCCAAGAGTACGCCCGTGACACGGTCTTCGGCTTCTCATATTCAACTTTGGGTATTGCCAAACCAAAAAATTATAATACCAGAAATTTGTGATTGGAGCATCCCTGAGTCAGAAAATCCTATTTTATTTATAACATTTCCCAAAATGAGCTAATGAGACCTGTACTCAAACATTAGTAACAAAAATATCGTGCTGTGTGTAGTTATTTTGCTAAGATCTTTTGTAAGGGGTCCTTCGCCAGTCGGGCTTGCTCGCTTGTATAATACCCTACCCTCTCTTATCAAAAAAAATACGTATTATTTCCACTTAAATAGTTTGAGAGTGAGTTTTAAAAAGTAGTTTTCTCACGGGACAGAAACCGGGAGAAAATACAAATAATTTTATTAAAAAAGAGAAACTTTTAAAAACTATTTAGCCCATTCTTGTGACAAAAAGGGGATGTAGTAAAGTTAAACTTTGTTTAGGTTTATATCACAGTAGGCACCATTAAAATATCCTAAAGAAGGTAACATTGTACGCTTACTTGAAGCCCCTAGGGGTCACAAACTTTTATCGGATTAACTAAAAGGGTTTCGTCGTTTACGTAATTATTTTTACGAATATATTGTTTTAGTACGTGACTTTTTGTATTAACTTGGCAACAAATAGCAGTTTTAAATTGCTCTGGACCTTTTTTTCCTGGGTGTCTTCATCTAACATTAAGGGCTAGCTGGAATTGTCAACGATGTCTTATTGTTCTTGGAATAAAATGTTGGGTTTGTTTTTGTTATTACTTTTTTTTAGTCAAAGAAGCATGGGCCGCCAGATGACTGCCTGGGTGGTCCAGTGGTTGCAGTATGCGCCTGCTGTGCACGAGGTTGTGGTTTCGATTCACACAAACTTTCTGTGACCCACAAAGAGTTGTTCTGAGTCTGGGTGTAGTTTGTGTTATGGGTGTTATAAAAAAAGAAAAAAAAAAAGAAGAAGGTAAGCAGCTACCGTAATCAAGCGACGATTTCAATACCCATCATTTGCGTGTTACCGACCACAAAAAAATAACTTTTTTTATACTTCTTAGGTGGCAAACAAACAGGTGACACACGGCCTGCCTTATGGTAAGCAGTTACCGTAGCCCATAGCCGCTTTTAATACCAGACGTATTAATTTCTTTTTTTATAATACCAGTATTTTAAAGGAGTAGCCCTGGGCAAAGAAAACGTTTTTTTAAAAAGCACATTTCTAAATGATGCACTATTTAATATACCTGTAGTCTAGTAATAGGTCTCGAGAGATAAGTAGACACATCCTGTGAAACAAGTATAACTAGATATCTATTTTAAACGGTAATGAGTACCTACGATCGGTGACGTTGGTAGGTGACCACTCTTAACATTGCGATTTTGATCTTAACGAACGAAATGGCTTACCATCTCAGACAAAAGACGTCCACTACTGGATATAGACCTCCCCTAAAGTTTACCACATCGCTCGGTCTTGTAAGGTGCCTCTCCTACCCTATATCTATTAAATAACTGATCATTTTCTTAAATAATTTAACAACAAAAAAACCGATTTCAGTACGGTAAGTTTAATTCCTCATGGATCCCATCATCAGAACTCTCTTTTTATGAAAATGGGACCAAACTGGAAGTGGACATACTTCCAGTTTGGTCCCATTTTCATAAAAAGAGAGTTCTTAGGCAATTTTTTTTTTCAAATCGGTTTATAAACGACGGAGTTCTACGGTAACAAACATAAATATATATATATATATTTACAAATTGATAACCTTCTCGTTTTTGAAGTCGGTTAAAAACAAGATTACGTAGCACAACAGGACGTAAGTTACACCCCTTCAGAGTTTTTGTAACATTTTTTCCCACCAGATTGCCCGCAAAATTCCTAAGTAGTTGTTCCCTTATAACAGAATTTGTGAGGGAAGGTCGGTCGGCCATTTTCCTTTAGTGAGATATCGAAGGGACGAGATAACAGCGGACCTCTGACCGACACTTTATCGGAGGAAGTCTATCAGTTTCTATTTTGGCGGAGTAAAGAATTTATTTTCAATAACACAATTTATTAGCTATATTTTTGACGGTGATCAATATGATACCAGCGACAGACTTTAGATATTTGTCTGACAATCAAGTATAAATTATATTTAGGAGCTTCAAGATTTTACTACTAGTATGAAAATATACAAGTAGCAAAATAATAGTGATATAAACTCTCAATGAAGTGATGTGATGTCCTCCTAACCGAATTTTCATCACTGAGACTTATCTCGATAAAGACTAGCCCGATAGCTATTCTTCATGGCGCCGATGCGCAGGAGATATTTATAGTGTGTGCGCAAACACAGGTGCACTCATGAATCCCTCACTCTCATAGCCCAATGGGTCTGCAATCCGGCACAACTGGAGAGAGATCTGACGCAGGACAACGGCTTTACAAGCTTTCCGAGACACAGAGGTATAAACACCGGCCGTTTCTAACCTCCACCTTTAAAAAAGAACACAGCTAAATAACTACACACAGCGGTGTTGTTGTGTTCCTGTGTGAAAGTACAGGTCTCCAGCGCTCTATAGGATGGGTTTTGAAAGAAAAGTATTCTTATCCCAGGTATACTCTGTCGTAAAGCCCTGGCGTGAAAAAAGGGTCGGGCACACGCAAGTGATGCCTCTGGTATTGCAAGTATCCATAGGCCATCCGTCATAGGCCACGGTAACTACTTAACATAAGGCGGGCTTGCTTGTTTGCTTATCAAGTAGTATAATAAAAAATTACATCGGTCTTTAGCGTTACGAATCGAACTAACACCTCAAAATTAATGGTAGCCGAATGGGAAAGTAACCAACTTTCCCACTCGGTTACCATCACTTTTCCCATAGAAATCACCTCCTTATTTGGCTTAGATCCCCTTGCATGTAATGAAAGGATATTTCGTCATGTTTTGATTCAGATTAAGCATTGAATTGGAAGTAGACAAGTTGAGAAAGGTTCAATAGGTTCCGGTATAGTATAAATGAGTAAGTAGTAAGGAAACTGGATGAGTAATGGATAAGCGTAGCGCAGGTCACGAACAGACGGCGCAAAAGAGGAGCAGCAGTGGAGGATAAGAAGGTAGATTAAGAAGGCAACTTTTTCTCAGTTTCCTCGGTGCCGATTTAATCGGCGTACAAGATCGAGCTGGCAACAGGCACTTGGACACACAGGCGTTGCGGGCGAGGCGCCTACCAGCGTGCGATCTGTCGTCATCGTATCAGTTTATCGCAACATGTACTTCGGTGTCAGTTTTTCAGCAAATATAAAGGATATTCCTTACTACATACTCTTTATACTAGGGTTCCGGCTGGGCGAGGGCCACCCACACCAGCTAATTAGCAATGCTAATAACATTGAGCTTCCGATAGCTGAGCCGGGAACTAATACATGGCACCGATCCCTTTGATAGAATCGCTGTTTGAATTTTTTAGAGATAGTTTATTTGATTTTAGTTAGGCATCGTTACGTATACACTACGTCTCTCGTCCCACAAATAGATAAAATATAAGTGCCTGTTTGTAACGTCAAAAACCAGCATTTTACTAAATAAATATTAAAATAGTATTTTTTGACAAACAACAAAACCAGTTTTTTTGACAACTCCCGCACTACAAGCTCTGTGTCGCGGGGGACTGTACTAATATACAATTAACGGACACAAATTACACCCAAACTCAGAACAACTCTTTGTGGGTTACACACAGTTTTTTCCTGTGTGGGAATCGAACCCACAACCCCTTGCACAGCAGTCGCATACTGCGACCACTGGACTACCAAGGCAGTCTAATTTATATGTTTGCCTGTACTGATTTTGTCGAGGCAGTAGGGATTAGAAACACCTACTTCTCGTCAAAATCGGTACAGTCATTGTATTATATTCTACAAAGAATTTTTCAAGATTCTACACCTGAACGAGTCGCTAGTAGGTATATTCTGTATGTAGTGACAGTGAAAAAATTATACCATAACTAGCTAATCCGGCGAACTGTGTACCACCTTAAAATTTTCTAATTTTCTGCGCAACTTTCTTATTTTTTTTACATAAGAACCTTCTCCTGACAATAACGAACACGGCAAAAAAAGAATTAGCGAAATCGGTCCAGCCGTTCACGCTTGATGCCGTGACCAAGGGAAATAGGGATTCATTTTTATATATAAATATCCTCTTTGAGTAAATTACATTAAAGAAAAGCAGTGTAATTAATTATTGTTAAAACAACGTAACCTAATTACGTACAATATGAACTACGTTAATCATAAATGAATTACACACATCGATCATAATAACATTTTTGAGATAGTTTCTAACGATAAATCTTTGTAATTTATTATTATATGGAACAATCTAGAACGTTGTATAATTACGATGTCGTCGACACGGCTTCAGCTGTGACATTTCACTACAGTTTAATTTTCTTTTAGTGTTAATATTTTATAAAACAAAGTATATTTAATGGGATATTTGAAAACAAAGGAATCTTACTATGTTTTTTTTAAATATTGAAACTAGTAGGCTTGGCACCGTTGAACAGTTATTTAGTTTTCGTAGTGGTTCCTTATTATTTTTTCAAGTTAAAATATAGCCTCTGTTACTCGCTGATAACGTAGCTTTCTAATGGCAAAAGAATTTTTAAAATCGGTCAAGAAGTTTTTAAGTAAAATCATTACAAAAACACAAACAAACAAAACATTGAATCTTTCCTCTTTAAACATTAGTTTAGATGTTCTTTAGAATTAAAAAAGAATTAAAAGTTTCATATAAAAATTTAAGTAGGTACTTAACTTACTATAGTAAGTTCAGTATGCGTTTTTTATAAAACTATTTCTTATGCCAAGGAAATAATAGTTGTAGGTAAATAATACAATGCCACAGATTAAATACTCCTGGCATTAAAACTACTCTAAATTTCGCTATCTGTCCTGTTGCAATAAGATTTTTATTTTTATTATTTAATTTGCAAAAACCATATGCAATTATAGTTGCTTAAATATAGCATATGCGCAGTTATAACTTACGAAAGAAATACAGTCATTGTTAAGCTATAAAGTTTCCTCTTTTACCAATAAGTATGAAACACTAAAAACGTGAGAAACAAAAAACTACACGAATATGTGAACTTGAACTCAGCACATAAATCACAAAAAAATGACAATAATCCTACAAAATTTATCGGCCATGTCTAATGTTAACGCTTTAGTTAGTAAGGACATACAAAAAACACAAATGTAACCACAAAAAGTCGATAAATAACCAACTCTACGACTAGAGCACGACATTTTGTAGATAAGGGGAAATTCTGTAAAAAATGCAGACACTCAAAATGTGGAAAAAGTCGAATAAGTATATACCTACGAGTGAAACCGCTCAGACGAACATAAATTAACATGAAGTGTTTTATTTTCGACGATAAGACACCCTCCGACTCAGTTCTCGACCTGAAGAAGGCAGAAGCCCACAAACTTTGAGGCACAAATATATACTGGATATATTAAACTTATCTGATATAGGTCAGCCGTCTACAAAGGCCAAAATCTCTTGCAGTCTGTTAAAGTTGGGCTATTACTTCGTGATAAGGGGAAGGGAGTACTTGTCAAGGAAATACCATACCTACATAGTATTGTATATATAGTATATATATATATATGTATAAGTATGTATTTATTTATAGATAAGTATTTAGTTGTATATGTAGTTTGTATAATTGTATTTATATAAATATTATTTGATGATATTCTATTTATTTTAATTAAATTTTCTATTTATTGTAATATAATTTGGCACCTACTTCGTTTATCTCTGCATCACCCTAAGGTTGGCTGGTAGAGAATGCCTTTGGCATTAAGCCCTCCATTGTACATTATGTGCATAAAGATAAAAAAAAAAAAAAAAAAAAAAAAAAAAAAAAAATTAGGTATTTTTTTCCTTCTAGTTAGGGTTATTACAGGAGTTAGGTATTCTTAGTGTTTGTTATGGCTTCATTTGTACACGCTATGTGTCGTTCTTGGAATATTACAGACAGATATCTATCACTACAAGGCTGAACTTAATTTATTTTGCATTAGGACAGCATGTGTGAATTAAGACCTAAACCCTCTCTCTCTCTTGTGATAGAGGAGAGACCCGTGCCAAGCAGTGGGACATATCTAGGGTCGGCAGACTAAACTACATAAGTCAATAAGTATGACGCTATGACTTATGTGGTTTTGGTTATATGGGTTGCTATTATTATTGTTATTATTATTATTTTATTCTTTGTAGTAGTGTATAATATTATAAATGCGAAAGTAAACTGCTAAACGGATCTTAATAAAATTTGGCAAGCAGATAGATGATATCCCGGGGAGAGGACATTGGTTACTTTGTACCGCGATAACTGACATCCACGCGGGCGAAGGCGCGGACAACAGCCAGTAATATAAATGCGAATGTTTGGATGGACGGATATATGTATGTATAACTAGTTGTTGCCCGCGGCTCCACCCGCGTGGATGTCGGTTATCGCTGTAAAAAGTAGCCTATGTGTTATTCCAGACCATAATCTATCTCTGTGCCAAATTTCGTCCAGATCCGTTCAGTAGTTTTTACCTGAAAGAGTAACAAACATCCATCCATTCTTACAAACTTTCGCATTTATAATATTAGTAGGATAGGATAATATGTTTGTTACTCAATCACGTCAGAACAAATGAACGGATCTGGATTTTTTTTGAACAGAGAAACAATATAGTCTGAATAGCACACGGCTACTTTTCATTCCAGTAAAAAAATACTTAATATTTACGACTTCTGGTCTTCTAGAGCGGTCCAATGACTAGACTTACTTACCACACATCAAAATACATCACAACATTTTTTTAAACAAAAAAGCAAGTATTTTGTTGGTTTTAGCCTTTAGAGTTTTAAGTTATATTTGTGTTAAGAAAACGTCCATTGTTCTTAGTAGAAATGTCTTGACGCAAAGTAACCGGGCATTACTACTTTAGTGCAAATGGTTTTCATTCTTATTTGACTTTTATTTAAGTTAGGATTGCTGTTTTGTCACTGACATTCTCTCGTCTTTCGTGATTATCTTGACTAGCGATGTTTTACTATTGAGCTGAGACTACAAGCTATAATAGAAAGGATAATCCTACTTATATTATAAATGCGAAAGTTTGTAAGAATGGATGGATGGATGTTTGTTACTTTTTCACGTAAAAACTTCTGAAGGGATCTGGATGAAATTTGGCATAGAGATAGATTATGGTCTGGAATAACACATAGGCTACTTTTTACAACGATAACCGACATCCACGCGGGCGAAGCCGCGGGCAACAACTATAATTAAATTAGGTTATAATATTACTTATGATGATGAATAATAATGATTATGTGCAAAAGGACAAATAAAGAAGTACGACATAATTATAATTCACGAATAGCCAATAGCCATATGACAAATTTTAGCCTGACCGGGACTCAAACCAGAGACTTTGCGATCAGCAGTCGCACTTAACGATAGCTTACCAAGGCAGTGGTTAAAAGCAGTATAATATGCTTACTATATTATATAACCTAAGTAGTACACTTATGGAACCAGATAACAGTTATTGTTGGTAAAACGGTGAGGCAAATTACGTCTGGCAAGAAGTATACCCGCGGTACACCAAAGGAATTATTTCTAAACAAATCGCAACGTAAACCCTAAGATATAGAGCCACTAGAAGCGATACTGAAAATTTTAAATTTTTTTAAATAAAAATAAAAAAAATAAAATAAAAAAAAAATAAAATACAAGCGAGTAAGCCTCAATGCGGAAGGACCTCCATCGTGACAGGAATGTTGGTCTAGTGGTTGATGACTCTGACTGCTACACATGGTCGTGGGTTCGATTCCCACCCAGGAAAAATCTTTGTGTGATGAGCACGAATGTTTGTTCTGTGTCTGGGTGTAATTTATCTATAATATGTATATATTTAGAAATATGTTCATCAGTTGTCTGGTTACCATAGTACAGGCTCTGCCTAGTTTGGGATCAGATAGCGATTTGTGAGTTGTCCCGAAAGTATTATTATTAAAAATTATTATACTTACAGAAGAGCACAGCCAATTACACACGCTGATTTGCGAGTAGTCCGCTAGCAAATCAGCGCTGGATAAAAATGCCGCAGCTCATAACTGAGATTGGGACCTATTCCAACATCAGAAAGGATAGAAAAATCAGCGCCCAAGACACCAGCATTAGCTTAGTTTGAGGCTAAAAAAACTCAGTTGTGTCATGCGTAAATAGTTTTAGATATTTTATTGAAATAATTTTGATTTGATTTTGGCGTTCTATCCATGTTGTTAATTTTAGTGCTTACTAGCTGTTGTCCGCCACCGCCCCTTGGATGTCGATCATTGCGATAAATAGCATAAGTGCTATTCCAGACTATAATGTATCTCTGGGTCAAATTTCATCCAGATCCGTACAGTAGTTTTATCCTCACAAACTTTCTCATTTATAATATTAGTAGGATTTATTGGCTATCTCTTTTTTTTATCTCTCTATCTTCATTTCTTATGTATGTTTGAATAAACAGTTTTCCTTTTTTCTTTTTCGCTAGCCACAGTAACCACTTCTAGCAAACCCGGCTAAATTAAATCTGCGTACAGCCCGGTAGCATTTGTTACTCGCACACTACATATTGTATGCGGTTGAATAATAGCCCACAACACACTTGGGGATGAATTTCATTATACCTTTATGTTTGAAAGCGAGAATTTCTTTGTACGCTTTGTT
The DNA here is from genome assembly GCA_947095525.1 of Trisateles emortualis. Classification (NCBI taxonomy): domain Eukaryota; kingdom Metazoa; phylum Arthropoda; class Insecta; order Lepidoptera; family Erebidae; genus Trisateles; species Trisateles emortualis. Next base: position 10,041,518 of record OX352749.1, on the reverse strand, counting down.
TTACACCGATTTTTTATTTCCTTTAAATTCGAGTGGAGGCGGCTGTGAAGGAATTTTGAGGTAGGGATTTATTTTTTTATTTTTTTACACCTTTGAATGTCTTTAAGAAAAACAAATGACAGTTGTTGTGTACGTCAATTACGTCACTTAAGCTACAAACACCGTTCTTCAGCGAGCATTTACATTTGATTACATTATTCCGTTATCGGCCGAAACAAAATCTCATCTCTAATCAATTTAATATAAAAAAAGAACATGCGGGGCAGTCTTTGGGGGCTGCCGATAGAAGTGAAAACTATTAGAACTATTAGATTACTATTTTTGAATATGGAAAGCGTTCGGTGAGGAGGACGCGATGTTTGCGTTGTTACACTTTTATTATACTACCTACTTAGGTGGCAAGCCTATGGAGAACTCTCCTGTCACTTGCGTGTTGCCGACCCAAAGATTAGAACACCAGGGTTTTGTGATGATATGTATCCCTGGAGGTAGCTTCCAAGTCGGGCTTGCTGGCTAGTATCGAGTCCTACCTCTCTTTGTTAGTTGTGTAATTATGCAAGTTACTGATACACCATTTACATCCTTTATTGTCACCCATGGTATATATGGCACGCGAGCGTAACCGCGTGGAGTAGCTAGTATATTGTTTATGAGCTTATATCAATCAAAAGTTCACGGCATCATGTTGTGTCGGAAAAAACAAGACCATTATTTTTGTGTCTCCGTATTCTTCATATATTATGAATGTAAGCACGAATCATTGCTCGATTCTCACCTGACAACACCCCTAGTATACATACGAATATAAATTGCTATTATTTAAAAAAATAAGCGTGATCCTGATTGTTAAAGTTATCGCTATGTTCGACATTTAAACTTATTATTTATTTTATGCGTGTATCTATTATGTAGTTATTATGCAGAATTCCAAATTACATTTGTTTTTTTATTTTTCTTTAGTTTAAAATTGTATTTGAAGCAGGTTTTTTTAGAAACTGTTTTTACTTTTTTATCGTAACAGTCATATAATTTTTTTTTTTATTTTACTTAAGAGGCCAACAAGCATACAGCCCGCCTAATAGTAAGCAGTTACCGTCGCCTTTGGACACTGGTAATACCTGCGGCATCACTCATCCCTTCAAGTACGGTACCCTAAAATCACAGCCTAAAACAAAACTTACCAAAACTTTTTCTTACAAAGCAACTTTCTTGGACATTATTCGTAGAACTTTTATGATTGATTATTATAAAATATTGTATAGCCTATTTAGTGGTATCATACAAGTACATAATATTATTTAACAATACACTAAATACTGTTATGTGAATTAGATAGATCATTAATTACACCTAAACATTTGAACGGGGTTACAATGAAACAGCATAATGCAGTCACTATGTAGGCACGATGCAATAGTACCATTACAAAATACTGTTGAGATTTTAAAGCCTTCAATAAACTTCCTTAAAGGCCACCTTACAAAGCGAGCAAGCCGGACTGGAATTAGTCTTCCACCTTACAGAAGACCACAGTCAAATAACTACACATAGCGGTGTAGTTTTGTTCTTGTGTATGAGTAGATACAGGTCTCCAGTGCTCATTTAGGTATGCGTTTTGAAAGAGACGTATTCCTATACCATCTGCTAAGCTAACGGTAAAGGAAAACATCATTAGGAAACCCACATGACCTTGAAAAATTTCTAAGCCTGCATTAAGCCAGCCTGTGCTCTTAACTTTCTTGACAGAGAAGAGGAGCCTTTTGCCTAGCCTTCAGCTCGGCAGAGATTCCTCTACACATTATATATTTTGAAACGAAATACCAACTATAACTACTGCAAGTATCTGCCATATGACATAAAGCTAACTAACTGCAAGTCACTGTTGCATGAACATTATTCATTTGTACGGGGCCCGATGTCATGTTTCTGAGAGACCACTTACATACGGTTTTGTGTTAGGCTTGGTAAAAGCAAATGGATTGCGGCTGACTGTTAGCTATTAATAATCAGCAGGTAATGATGAGAATATTTTTATTTCTTTTTAAAGACAGCTCCTTTGCTAGTCAACAAGCCCTGTGTCACCGTGAATTTTTTAATGTTTTATTAAAAGACACACATTACACCCAGACTCGACTCACATTAAATATATCACACAAAAATACTCAGATTCTTCGGTACCTATGGATCTGGCTTCACTTCTCTATATGATGGGAACTTTACAAACATACAATTAACGGATACAAAGTACACCAGACTCGGGACAACCATTAATCGATCACACAATATATGTCTCGAGAGGGGATCGAACCCACAACACGCTACGCAGTGGTAAATGGCGAGGTAACCTTAAGCCACTGAACCAATCGTGTAGTCAACATTGACTTAAGAATATCGTCAACTTATCTTTCCTTTATCAAAACATACTTACGAAAATTATTTAAACAAATCCTTTTAGCATAATTCGTATAGAGATTATATTAACGTTGTTGTTTGTGAACTAAATATAAAAGGATATAAAAGCTAAACAGAGAAGCTTTAGTCCTGAACTAAATTACTGTTTGTTCATTTATAATTCTACACATAATTTAACTTAAGCTAAAATATATTTGCTTTTAAAACGTTTAAGTTTATTTTGGCTAGAACTGTTATACAATGGGACTTTTTAGTATTTTATTAACATTCTTGCTATATTAGTATGGAGAGTATGTTTATAACTTAACAAAACTATCTTATATCTCTTTTTTACCTAACTTTTGAAGTAAAAACTTCTTTAGATGCGATGAGCACTTTTTGGGTGAATAAAAATCATGGAACTCGCGCCATCGTTACCGAACGCTTTCCATATTCATAAATAATAATAATCTAATAGCTCGACGATACAATTCACAAGTTACTCGGTCTTATCAGTACTAAATTGAGGCAAACGTTTTTTTAAGTACGAGTAAATATGAGTTTTGGTAGCTTTCGGTGAAAAAAGGTCGCTGGGACGCACTGAATGCGAAAGGTGGAGAACCGTGTGCTATAGCGCGTGTTGGGAGAGGCCTATGTCCAGCAGTGGACTGCGATAGGCTGATTGATTAATTGAAATGACGTTTGCCTCAACAAATGTTAGTAAATATTAATTTTGGTAGCATTTGGTTAAATTTTGGTAGCTTTTGGTAGAAATGTGTTAGGTTTTGGTAGAATTTTGGCAACAAAATGCATGAAGCCATCATGCTAAGTGGCGTACGATAGGATGATGATGATGTAAAAAAAAAAGCTAGTAATATTTTTGATGATGGTGTAAAAAAAAGCTTCCGCTGACTGCAGACTTACTATCGGCCGATACTTTAATCAGGTCTAATCAGTACGAAGATATTTGCAAGTGGTCACATTGTATCAATAAAATTGATACTTCATACTAATTTTCGTAACCGAGTAAACTATAGTGTATTTCCCATAGCATGGGAACTGTGATGTTTAACATTTTACCATAAAGATAAAAGAAAATGATTGAATAAATTTCTAACCAATTGGCTAATTTAATGATCAAGAGCCTAGAGTATTTAATCTATAAGTTTTAATTAATCGTCTATCATTTTCATTGATATTTCTCTTCAAATGTCAAACGTCACATTACCCATTCTACGTGAAATATACTATATCGAAGTATCAGTCGATTAAAGTCTATAGTTTATGAACGGAACTAACAAAAAGCTAGTTTGTGTTTTCTCAAACAATAAGTGGGAAAGTTTACGAAACGTTCAGTAACGCTTTTTAAAACCTTTTAAATGATAACATCGACGTAAATAGTAGTACGGGGAGTGACAACACGATTTGAATATTACTGAACTTAAGTATTGCTTTATGAGTTTCTTGTTTTAAGTCTTTTTTCTTAATACTACCTATGTATGTGTGATGGTAAGCAGTTACCGCAGCCTATGTATGATGGTAATACAAAAGATAATCCTGAGGTAAGGAAAGAAAACGTCTAAAAATCTTATTCTATAAAGGTGGAGTATCCTTAGGATTCCTATCCTAGGAATACTCAGGTGGAGTAAAACCATAGGGATGCATTTTTAAAGAAACTTTCCTTCTTCCTATACGTTTCTTTAAAAATGCATCCCTAAATAAGCACTAGAAACTTATACATATGGACAGAAACAACTACAATGTGTAATCATTTGGCTGTGGTCTTTATAAGGTCCTTTCCCATTTGGGTGTTCACATATATGGTGCAACGTTTTTTAAAATTTAAATAGACACAACATAAAGTAAAGCTCCACCCAGTGTTAGTTGTTTATAAACACTAGAAAAAATTAATTACTTTTGAAATTGAATTAGAATTATCAGCATTGATACCCGGTTCTCGCGTGTAAAGTCACCGTATATTTACTACTCAGGGCTAGACTTTGTATTGTTAAATCAGCATGTGGGAATGAGTCTAGAGCTCGTACCATAACGTCCTTATAGCGATTTATTTATGAACTTAATTTAAATGCGTAAAGTGTCAATTTGAGTTTAAGTTGTCTTAATTTAAAATTTAAATTAGGATTGAAAATAAATAGCTAAAACCACGTCATGGTACGGCACTACAAAAAGTAATATCGTATTCAATTTGACAATTGTTTACTATACCAGAACACAGCCACATAAAACATTATTTTTTAGGGTCAATAAATCGGTTTCAGAGGAATTTTCTCCCAAGTACGATTAGGTTGTGGAGTGTCCCTGCCGAGGTTTTCCCGAGAGACTAAAGCATGGGGTTCTTCAAGAAAGGAGTTATAAGGTTTCTAAAGGTTTGGCAACGCGCGAGTGATACCCCTGGTGTTGCAAGCGTCCAAAGGCTACGGTAACTGCTTACCGCTTACGGACCGTATGCTTGTTTGCCTCCTTGGTAGTATAAAAAAAAGTGTGATGTCTCTGATATAACAAATACTCATAGGTAACGGTAACTCGTTACTAATCAGGTGGGCCGCATGCTTGTTAGTTACCTAAAAACATTTTTTTTCTTATAAACTAGCAATTAAACTGGTAGACAGTCTGTTCTCTAATAGTATTAGAAAGGAAACGTTTATAAAATCACCATTTAAATATATAATTCCAACATTATTGAGTCAATTCAAGTCATTTACTAAAAACCACGATCAAACTTCCACAATAACACGATAACAAAATAAATGGCGGAACTTTTACAATTAAAATTTCATTACTAATACAGATTTCCATTTAACAAATATGGCAGCGACCTAAGCGGAAGACTTTCAATGAAATTATGAAACAAATTATACAAAGTTTGTTCATTGAATGAGATCCAGTACGACAGTCGTCCAAAAATGTCCAAGCAACTCGATAAACTGCCCATCACTAATTCGTGAATTAATTACGGTTTTGGAAATGTCGGCCGCTGGAGGGCTGTCTGCAAAATAATTGCTTTTCAGTTGCTCCTTTCCTTTCCAATGGATATAACGGGTTACCACTGACAGCTGATGTTATAAAATTTGCGGAGACCAATAATATAAAGAGACTAATAGACCTAGCAGACGTCGTCTTGTCCGGAAAAGCTGACATACCGGCAGCAGTGCCACCTACCGGGTCCAATTGTGTGTGTGTCCAACACACAAAATTTCATTAAAATCAGCCGGGCCGTTTCGGAGTTTAGTGACATACAAGATAATACGGAACGTAATGATACAGAAAGAGATAATAAAAGATGAAATTAAGCTAATTAGGTACTGTTGACGGAAACAATTTTCGCACACCAGTGCGATATCTACGTCTTCTTCACGCGAGAAGAGTGAAAGATACAAAAGCTGAATATCGTGTATCTGTTTTAAATTACTTACATGGTTTTACGGCGGAGAGTCATCAGTGCACATTACGGCTTAAATGTTATTTATTGAAGTAACTTTCGACATACCTGCAAAGACACAAACAAACAATGTAAGAAAAATTGTTTATAAAATAATAAGTCACTTGAAACTGTATTATTCAAATACTTTAACAGTTTATTGCATGTTATAAATGAATTGATGGACGTTGAAACGGTGAAGGAAAACATTGTGAGGAAACCCACATGTCTTAGAAGAAACTCTAAAGACATGCCTGATTCCCCAACCCGCATTAGGCCAGCGTGTGTGAATTAAAGCCTAAACCCTCTCTCTATCTTGAAAGAGGAGAGGAGACTCTTGCCCAACAGTAGAACATAATGGGTTTATATTATATAGTAAAAAGTAATTCTATTAATATTTATCAATACTTGATACTTATTTAACTTCTCTTAACCTATATCCGAAGTATAAAATCGTAAGTACAAACCCTTTACCTAATGTTCAAATGAAATTGGGCAATTACTACAAATTAATCGAAAATGTCTAGGCAAAAATTAAATTTCACAAAGGATCATAATTTTCTTAAGTTTATGAACGTTACAAAGAGGCAATATTTAAGAAAAGGCGTTATTAACTTTACGGTTACAGTCAACCCTAAAAACTAAATTTAATAGAGGTTCAGAAACCACTCCCTTTGATATTATAACGCAGTAATTTTTATGAATCATAATTTAAAGACTGAAAGTTGGGTTCACCCATCGAATATAGTCGCCATGATATATTTTATAAAGCTATTGGCAAAGGTTTATGAAGACAATATCTAAGAGAAGTCGGTTAAAACGGTTTTTTTTTATATTGCTGTAGACGAGCAAGCTGTCCATCTAATGGCAAGTGGTAACCGCAGCTCATGGACATTAGCTCATTTGAACTTGCCTTTGAACTATGCGACTGTATGACGAGAAGCTCATCAGCTTCTCGTCATCTTTATTATTACGACAACAGGACATCTCCTGGTGTCGTAATAATGACGTGGAAAACGTAGTCAGATAACAATGTTGGGTTATTGATTCTTTATACAAATTGTATAAATAATAATAAATATGAAGTCTAAATAAAATAAATGGATGGATGGACGGATAGGTGGTTGTTAATGTTATCTACTCAATCACGCCAAAACGGCTCATTTGGTCTGAATAAAATTTTGCACACAGATTGTACAAATTCCGGGCAAAATCACTATGTAGTCGTGGGCTTGTAGGTGACGATGAAACCAGCTAGCTGGGAGCAACTGTATGACGAGAAGCTTCTCAAAAAAACGGTCCACCGCTAGACCTGCGACGAAAAGCGTCACCTAGGCTAGCACTATAGTTGTCTTAGTAGCAAATAGTATTTCAGATGCGTTTTTATTTTCAAAATTAAAATACATACAATCTTCTAAAAGAGCTGTAATATTATTAGATTCATAGCCCTTCCCCATAGACAGTATATTTATCTCATAAACCACATATTACGGTTAACGACACCGTTAGCTAGTAAAACCTAAGTTATGGTGGAAATATGCACAAGTACGGTGGTCATATTTCCTGATGTCGAAATAATGGCGTGGAAAACGTAGCGTAGTCAGATAATATTATTGGGTTATTGATTTTTTATACAATTTTAAAATATTTGAATAATTGACTGCCTTAGTGCAGTATGCGCCTGCTGTGCACGAGGTTGTGGGTTCGATTCCCACATAGGGACAAAACTTAGTGTGACCCACAAAGAGTTGTTCTGTCTGGATGTCATTTGTGTCCGTTAATTGTATATTTGTAAAAACCCCCGCGATACAGAGCTTGTTCTCTAGTGCGGGAGTTGTCTTTAAAAAAAAAATATTATTATGAAATCTTACTAATATTGTAAATAAATGGATGGATGTTAGTTAGTCAAACACGCCAAAACGTCTCATTTGATCTGAATAAAATCTTGCACAGAGATAGAATAAAGTCTGAAATAGCACATATGCTACTTTTATCACGGGAAAATCACTGTTCCTTGATGCAGGAGTATCTTTAAATAAAAGGATATAATTAAATTCCTCCCGTTTGCTTTGCATCTCACTAACATCTCTACTAAATTAATTTTGTAGAAAATGCCTTTGGCATTAAGCCCACCTTTGTACAATATTAAAATCCAAATTCAACGCAAGTGAAACCACGGGGAACAGCTATATTTTATCATAGTTCCGTACACACTTCCTCACAAACGTAACCACAGTATATATATAATTAATAACCAGAGCTTCAAACCGATGTACTTCCGAAACATGTTATTAAACAGTCATGGTACAAATTTATTGTTTGTTTGGTTATGCGGTAAGGTTGCTATTAAAAGATTCGAGTGTTATTCTGTTCTTGTGAAAACGGACGTTGCATGGCATTTAATGGTATAGGAGCTTTTGGGATGACTTTGGAAAGGTCTACAGCGCTCATTTAGGGATGTATTTCGAAAGAAACGTATTCCTATCCCAGGTATAGGTACTCCCATCATAAAGCCCTAGTGTAAGGAAATGGGTTGGCAACACGTAAGTGATACTTCTGGTATTGCAAGCGTCCATAGGCCATTGTTTGCGAGTCCCTACCGCATTCGCACTCTGTAGTCGCTATAACCGACATATACTTAGCAACAGCTAGTAAATATATATTTTTTTTACACTATCAAGGTAGGAAAACAAGCATACGGCCCGCCTGATGGTAAGCAGTTACCGTAGCCTATGGACGCTTGCAACACCAGGGGTGTCAATCGTTGCCGATCCTTTAAGAACCCTATATTTAGTAAAAAAAACAAACATTTTTTTAAAAACAAATTGCTTACTCAAAATAATACACGCGATATATAAGAAAACTATAATATTCATGCATGCGACTTAAAAATTCTGTCCGCGTTATCGCGTATGACCGTGACATGGTGCATGTGCCCATTGTCGTGGTGTCAGGATTGTCAGGAACCGTATTCTCTATAATAAAGATATCGAAAAAAAATTAGGTACCAAAAAGTGTTCGTCAAATAGGGTATATGACTTTTTTTTTAATTACAAACTTTTATTTATTTGTTTATTAGTTTGTTTAGGTCAAATTTTGTAAGCTAGATATAAAGCATTTCACGGCATTTGATGGAGCTGAAATTTGTTATACCGACGTAACTTCGGTGACAATGCAATAAATGGAGCTGGTCTGGTGATGCAGTCAGAAGGTAGCGATGGGAATTCTTTAACTAAACAAGATAGAAGCGTTGTATTTCGGATCGTAGGATTTATCTTGACGAATACTTTATTCCTAGTGTTCGGAACGTGATGATGACCTCGGGATACAACTAAAATAAAGCAACACAAATCGAAGCTCCTTACACTACTTCCTATATTTCTTCTTGACCTAATATTAACCCATTTACTTAGAACCCATTCAACCAGCACACTCACCGTAAAAACAAAGCTTCTTGAACTCCCCATAATACAACTACCGTCAAATCTTTGAATCGTGACGTATCTGATAATGATAAAAGACTGCAAGCAACAACCCGTTGCGACTACAAAGGTTGTCGAGCGGCCCCCGGTCATTGACCTTTAGTGACCGACGCCCGCGCACCATTCGCTCACATTAACCATTCTTAAAGCGCCGGAGCACATGATGTACAAGAATTTGCAGGGCTAATGTTATTAGAAATTTGTTGGTCAAGATACGGATATCAATATGACTCGTTTAAAGGTATTAGATATAAGGATATCTAATACCTTTAAACGAGTAATTCTTGTATTGTATCCTTATTAATATTATAAATTTGAAAGTTTGTAAGAATGGATGGATGGATGGATGTTTGTTACTCTTTTACGTAAAAACTACAGAACGGATCTGGATGAAATTTGGCACACAGATAGGTTATGGTCTGGAATAACACATAGGCTACTTTTTGCAGCGATAACCGACATTCACGCGGGCGGAGCCGCGGGCAACAGCTAGTATATTTATATAAATAATCTGAATCTCGGAACCGGCTCCAACGATTTTCATGAAATTTTGTATGCAGGAGGTTTCGGGGCCGATTAATCGATATAGTTAGGTTTCATTTTTAGAAAACGTTATTTTTATTTAAAAAATCGTTTGTCCTTAAAAATAACGATCGTATTTTTTTGATCGTTCGGTCATCCAGGTACTAACTAAGCGTAGTTTTCAGAGTTAGGAACGATCCTGTGTTTGTATGTATATTGTATAAATAAATGTATTCGACGATAACTCTAGTACAGTTGATTGAAACAACGTGAAATTTGGTAGGCGAATTGATGAGACTTAAAAGAATTTTTAAGTTTGAATATGAGCCAAATCGGTCAAGTTAGGGGCGGACCACTAGCTTATTTAAAGCTTCATACCTAGCATGGTTTGTATAGGATTTAATGCCTAATGCATTCTCTGCTAGCTTATGCCAAATATCTTGACACAGTATAAAACATAATCGCTCCCGCTATCTGTACGCTTAGATCTTTTAAAGTACAGGCGGAGGCGAGAGCGGGTCGCTAGTAAGTACCTATAATATAATTAATTAGAACAAGTCAATAACAGAAACTACATATATCACGCAGACAATTGGTAAACATAATAAATATATATTTCTAAATATATTACCCCAGGCACAGAACAAAAAGACTTGTCTTGGAAATCGAACCCACTTTCGGCTTAGCAGTCAGTGTCACAAACCACTAGACCAACAGGCCAGTCGCATAAAGAGACAGCGGTTCGAAATTTAAAACATAATTTTAAGTGTCGAAGCGTTGTAATGGATGGTAAGACTGGCCCAAGGAGGTCAATCGAGTGGCCATTTGCCTAAATGTGGATAGAGCCAAACAAAAAACAACCTTGAAGTTTATTAATAAAGTTAATTTTTCTAGTTATGTAAATTAAAGATATGGTAAGCGAAGGGCAAGGCCCGAAAAGGTGTCATGTCTCGTATTATTACGGATTTTTTTTACTTGATAAATGTTTATTCTTAAATTTGCACTTTTAACACAATCATACAGAGCATAGCAATATAGTAAATCAATAAACAAATTATTGCGTACCTATATTAATGTAAAAACACGTAGGTATGGGTCTGTTCGCAGCGTATGAAGGATTCGATCCTCAACCGGGACAAAAATTTGTTATACGCAAACGATTGTTACGAGTCTAGGTGTACTTTGTGTCCGTGAATTGCGCGTATGTCAAGTCACCCGCGACGCAGGAGTTTGTGAAGATGAAATATTCTTCCTATTCAATTATCGTGAAAAAATTTTTTTGTGTTTACTAAGAAATTTAAGTATTATACACCATAAAATAGCTGAAACGTTTTTGGCAAAACATGGTAAAATATTTGTCCCACATTATACGTTTGAAGTAGTTTTGGCTAGTGTCCACGGCTTGTTGAATTGCTAACTTACTAAACAACTAATGGGAAAGTTAGGTTAGTGATGTCACTTTGATTCTCTCTTAGAAAAATTAAAGATGGCGTCCTTGAACGATGACGTAGGTCAGACGGACTATTATGTTAAGTTCTCTAGACCGTGGGATTAGCCTTGATTGCATGTGAGATCGAGTGGTTAAGGTGGTCAACTTGCCACCAATACAGCAAGTGTAGTGAGTTTGGTCTCGGTCTCTTCGGTCGGGACATAAGATAAAACTTTATGTAATCCATAAATGTTTGTTCCAAGTCTAGGTATTGTTTTCGCACTTTTACTTTGCCACTTTTTAATAATATACTCGAGCGTAGCCGCGGGCAGCAGCTAGTGTGAAAGCACTAAAAGTGATTCAAATAATCTTATTTATTCATACGATATTTTAATGCTGACCATAATTTTAAGCTGTCTTTGTAGGGATTTCTTTAGCAAATCGGATTTAATTTGCCCTTTTATAATCGGCTAAATGTTGTATTACAGTAAATAACTCTAACTACTTATACCTTAGGACGAGAACACATTGCGTCGGAACGTGTAAACGCCATTCTCAAAACTAGGGACGCGATACGCATGTTGGGCGATACCCAAACTATCAGTATCGGTACCGGCCACTCTATATCTGTGGTACCGGCTGACGTGCGTATCAATTTACAAACAGATATTTCTCTATGAACCCAAAAAGTTTAAATATGGAAATCGTTCGGTGACGATGATGCGAGTTCCATGATTTTTGTTCACGCGCCTAAACAAGTATTTACTGCTTCATACTTGTGTTGTCCTTTATTCTGCCTTCAAAAGAAACCATTTGCTATAGATATTGGCCAACTAGTAGTTCTTATTAACCCTCTCTCTCCACCTTGTCGTTGGCAGAATCATCGGTATAACTAAACGGATGGAGCCATAACACAAAAAAAAACTAGTTACTGTTGTTGTTAGTAATTACTAATAACAATAGCAGTAACTCATACTTTTACACTAGCAGGTCTTATTCAATTTAGATATAGACACTTTTGATTCCTAGTCTTCTAACTATTAGCATAGTAAAAACAGAGCTTAACAAAAATGTACCTCTAATTATTACTTGTCGAGTAAAACAAAGGACATTTAAATTAAAAAAGTGCATACCACTTTTCAGGTCGGTTGCACATTTACATAAAATATCAGGGGATTCCCCGCCACTATTAACTGCTTAAAAATACAATGGAATGCACCACGAAATTCTGATTTTCTTCCTTGCATTCGCCGTGTGGAAATTTAACCGACTAAATGTAAGCGGATTATTTCTGTCTTATGTGACCAATATACCTACAGTATTTTGGTTTTTTATAAATTTGAAGAGGTTAAACAAACAAGCATACGGCCTCCCTGATGTTAAGCAGTTACCGTAGCCTATGGACGCTTGCAATACCAAAGGTATCACTGCCGTGTTGCCAACCCATTTATTTACACCAGGGCTTTAATGTGGGAGTATCCCTGGGATAGGAATACGTTTATTTCAAAACGCATCCCTAAATGAGCACTGGAAACCTGTACTAACGCACAGGAACACTACTACACCGCTGTGTGTAGTTATTTGGCTGTGGTCTTCTATAAGGTGGAGGTCCTTCCCTAGTCAGGCTTGCTCGATAGTATAGTGCCTTGCCTCTCTTTATAATTATATATTATCAATATATAAGCAGAAGAGTTTATTTAAACGCGCTAATCTCTTGAACTACCACTTGGAAGAAAACTTTTTTGCATTTTATAGAACCTGAATAAAAACCTACCAACCTAAGCATCTTTCAACAGTCTTTTTACCATATCTCTCTACAATCTTAATTCAAAACAAACAACAAAAAAGCGCATATCTATCGCCCGAGTCTGTACAAGAACATTTATTCAGTGTCTAGCTATAACATACATAATATGTAGGTTCTAGGCTAAACCTAACCGCGGACTAACGTCATGTTGAATGTGGAACCGGTCTCAGTCGTGGGATACAGACCACGACTGGCTATTGTCTAGTGAAAACACTTTGTGTACACATAGTTTGAATAATTTCTGTGAAGGTTTCGAATTCTGTGGTCGAGAGAAAATGAATGTAGTAATAACTGGGTTACGTTATTATTATTTATACATTTTTTTATTAATTAAAACAGCATTATCCAATTGAAGTCATTTATAACATCATTTTAAAACATATTTGTATTACCGTACATTAGAAATACTGTAACATAATATATTTAAAAAGATAAGAAATAAAATTGCAAAAAAATAATCGTGAGCAGAATTCTGTACATCCGGCGTTCTTTTTATATTACTCACTATCCTTACTAATATTATAAATGTGAAAGTTTGTAAGAATAGATGGATGGATGTTTGTTACTCCTCACGTAAAAACTACTGAACGGATCTGGATGAAAACAGAGATAGATTATGGTCTGGAATAACACATATGCTACTTTTTACAGCGATAACCGACATCCACGCGGGCGGAGCCGCGGGCAACAGCTAGTATTGAATAAAGAACGCTTATCTAAAAGGTACCAATTTACTTGTGACTTATATTCAAGTACAAAGACAGTGTCATATGTCTCCACAATGGCTGATCCAGAGCTGCCTGCATCCAGTGCTTTCCTGCAGCTCTGATGATATCATCTGTCCACCTAGTGGAAGGTCGTTCCACGCTACGTTTTCCTGTACGTGGTCGGCACTCGAGAACCTTTCTTCCCCATCGGTTTTCGGTTCGTCGAGCGATGTGGCCTGCCCATTGCCACTTCAACTTACTTACTGTATGAGCAATGTCGGTAACTTTTGTTCGTCTGCGGATCTCCTCATTGCGGATTTTATCACGCAGACAAACACAGAGCATAGCTCTTTCCATAGCTCGTAGCTTATACATGAGGCCAACAGTCAAAATATAAATAGTCATTATTCTTATGATCTCGTCTTTACATGTAGGTTAAGTAGTAATTCCTCAATGAACAATAAAGCATTTTAATATCATTATGTGAGGGCGTAATAATAAAACTGGCCATAATACAATACAGTAGGGTTATAAAAAAGGTATATAATTAATAAACCCCAAATTTAACCACGCTATTATTATTTTTAATTAATAAACTGTGGTTAATTATTGTGTGTTTATGTTTTGTATATTTCGTTTTGAAATTTATGAGTTTTACGTTGTTTAAGGTTAGTATGGAACTGTGGAATTGGGTTATGTTGATATCGTTTTTTTTATACAAGCCATAAACTACCAAACTGCTTTACTGGTCTAGTAGTAGTTGAGTGCGACTGGTGATTACGAGGTACCGGGTTCGATTAGGTCAAGCCAAAAATTGATATTGGGTTTTTCTGTCACTAAATTTACAATAGATGCTCGAAGTTAGGAATATGGTGCAGTTTACATCCCGTGTTTTGGAAAGCGCGTAAAGCTGTTGATTCTACACCTGGGCCCATCGACTATGAGAGTGAAAAGTAAAGATTGCACATGTGTTTGCGCACACACTGTGCACTATTATAACTGTAGCGCAGATGGATATTTAATTAATTTTTTTAATTTTTTAATTTTTTTTTTTTCTTATTTAACAACTCCCTATTGTCTGTCAAGATTCTGTCAGGATGACAGCATTATTATTATTTTAGTATTAAAATCTACATTAGTTTCTAAAAGGACTCGATATATCGGAATACAAAGCTGCTTTTCAGCGGTTAGCTAAAGTTTTGGTTTATAAATTCGAACCCGTTTAATAATAGCAACCCATATACATATGTCGCACTGCTGGGCACGGGTCTCATCTCCTCTATCAAGAAAGAAAGAGGGTTTTCGGCCTTAGTACATATAAACTCCACAAAGGGAAATTTACACTGGTACTGTCACCCGGAATCGAACTCGCACCTTGCGTGCAAGTCGTTTACTTTCCCACTCGGCCACCACAGCTTGTTGAATAACCTGTTTATCAGTAAATATTACCCATAAACGCCGAACGATTGTAACCTATATAAAACAACAATTGCCGCTATAAGACCTTGAATAAGCACATATATCTGCCGCAAATAATATCAGGAATAATATGATCATATGCGTCGTATTATTATAACAAAAACGTTAAGCCTTACAGAGAACCTTCTGAGCCGCAGACACCCGACAGTTGATAAAACCATAAGCTTATATTCTCAAGCAAACATGGCCCGCATTCACTCGCACAAAGCAAAAATAAATGTATATTTATTTCTTCTTCAAATGGAAAAGATTATATTTTCAATATTTTCCTATAGTCCTTAGAGATTAGATGTTTCAACAATTTCGGGATTAGCGATTTAGGAATTGTTAACTGCAATTTATCGCGGTATCTGCAGTATCGAACTTTGAGGACTCGCCGGGACCTATTCAAAAAGCGACTTATTCGCCACAATTGCCATAATGTTGACTGCCTTGGTGGTTCAGTGGGTGCAGTATGCGCCTGCTGTGCACGAGGATGTGGGTTCGATTCCCACACAGGGACAAAACTTTATGTGACCTACAAAGAGTTGTTCTGAGTCTGGGTGTAATTTGTGTCAGTTAATTGTATGTTTGTAAAGTCCCCTGCGACACAGAGCTTGTTCTCTAGTGCGGGAGTTGTCTTTTTACGAAAAAAAAATCTTCAGTAAAATGAGTAGAAGTGGTCATAGCAGAGTATATATTATTTATCGAAATTAATGGCTACTTGCACAATAAGATTTTCGAGTGGCACTCATGTACCAGACAGTGTGGTATGGTATTGGATTTGTTCCGCATTCGCCTCATGAAGTTTTGCCCCACGTAAAATAATCCGTATTCGTCCTACATTTTATTTCGTTTTAGCCTCAAAAATATTACATTTGGGGCTAAAGCGGAATAAAATGTAGGCACAATTTTAAACTTTATCTAGCTAATATCTATTTAAATGCCTGCCTGACCAAAGAATTAAACTCAGGATCTTAAGCTGTTTATACCACGTGACCATCGAGGACCATAATTGTTTTCAAAAGATTGTAACTATCTATGTATTTATTTAGAAATATACGTATAGGTATGTTTATCAGTTGTCTGGTTGCCATAGTACCGGCTCTGCCTAGTTTGGGATCAGATGGCGGTGTGTGAGTTGTAAAAATTATTATTATCTGGCGATTAATCAGTGGCCTGAGTTTCTTGCTAGTTCTTCTCGTGGCACTACTAGTCAGCAAACTAGCCGTAGGTAAATTAGCTGACATCTTATTTCTGGCTTATTCATAATTTATGCCTTCATAAGTGTTACTTTATAACGTAAATAAATAAATAAAATTTTGAGTTTTGAAAAAGAAATTTAAGTACATTAAAACTTAAAATTATAACATTAAATAAATAAAATAAAAAAAAGAAAGCAAATAAGGTCCCTGCGTCAGCTCTAATTTTGTGGCCTAGATAACAACGCTGGTATTCTCGCAGGACCTTTAGTTATGGAGTACTAGCTGTTGCCCGCGGCTTCGCCCGCATGGATGTCGGTTATCGCTGCAAAAAGTAGCCTATGTGTTATTCCAGACCATAATCTATCTGTGTGCCAAATTTCATCCAGATCCGTTCAGTAGTTTTTACGTGAAAAAGTAACAAACATCCATCCATCCATTCTTACAAACTTTCACATTTATAATATTAGTGAGGATGGATTTTGAAAATTTGTCTGTTTGCACCCTAATAGCAGTAGGTATAAAATCCACTTGTCATTTGATTGTTATTGAATACGCAACTCAAACCACAATACAATGACAGGCATACCATACTCTATTGTACTTATAATAGTTATATACATAGATACATGTTACTGTAAAAGCCCGAACACAGTAAATTCTAAGATTTACCAACTCTCGAATGGTAAGTCCGAAATTTTCTACGATGGTTGTAATCTTTTTTTTAAACCCGACCTAATATCCTACTAATATTATAAATGCGAAAGATTGTGAGAATGGATGGATGTTTGTTACTCTTTCACGTAAAAACTACTGAACGGATCTGGATGAAATTTGGCACAGATATAGATTCTGGTCTGGAATAACAGGGCCGCCTACCATTTCTAGGCCGGAGAGCCCGCCATAACCGCCTCTCCTTTTCAAGCGGGACGGTATGCATTTCGCCCTAAAAAAAAAACCAAGCGGGGCAGTCTTTGGGGACTGCCGATAGAAATGAATGATATGATTGATGATTATTGTTGACCCAGAAATATATGATTTGTGTTGATGTCATAACTGACATCAATGGTCCAACCGAGAAAATAACCTAACCTAAAAATTCAACATTTTCGGATTTTTACCACTCGAGAGTTGGTAAATCTTATGATTTACCGTAGTTCGGGCTTTTACAGTAACATATATACATACATACTCGTAAGTGACTATAATAGTAGCTATGGCGGTAGTTATGTGTCAAGGTCTGCAAACAACTCTCTAACACACTTGAATATTGAAAAGGTTAAAAACATGGTGTTTAACTACTGACAGCGTAAATTGAGGGTTTTCATAGCATTATTATAGAACTAGCTGTTGCCCGCGGTTATCGGTTATCGCGGTGGAAAGTAACCTATGTTCTTCCTCAGGATATCACTTTGCCAAATTTCATTGAAGATCCGTACAGCCCTCTTTAGTAGTGATAAGACAGCTAACAAGCAAAACTGCTTTGACATTTATAATATTAATTATGGATAGGAAAACTACAATATGTACTGCTTACCATCAGGCGGGCCGTATGCTTGACAAATTTTAAAGTAAAAGAAAACAAACAACGACTAAAATTTGTCAAAATGATTAACTTTAACCAAATCCAATACAATAGGATCACATATTTTTTTGTACCGAATGAGAATCGAACCCACAACCGGCTTAGCACTCAGAGTCATTAACCACTAGACCAACAGGCCAGTCAATAAGAAACATCATGTAAACGGAAGGGATAGATAAAACAATGACTGAAATATTCCCCGTTTTTGTTTTCAAAACGCAAGTTCTTTTTTGCTAAAAAAATTATTAATCATCAATATTATTGCTTCATTGATTGCATTTCTATACAGAATTCTTTACATTAAAATAATTACTGAATTAAAATCGCAAAATACCTTAAAACCCCCTATTTATATTAGCATAAATATACACGTGCAACTTACTCCGTGAGGGTATATTTCGAGGTAAATAAACTTGAATGTCAATAAACTTTGTAATTGACATTTAAACTTCAATTAATCGATCTGTTCATGGTAGTCTGTTATACTCGACGTTTCTAGAATAACGTAATTATTTCTAATAATGATAAGGGGGTTTTTAATCCGATGTTTATTGCGTAAATCGATTTATCTATCGCTGAATTTACAGAAATCTGAGTATTTTTCGTTAATTACAAAGACAACTAACTCCCTTTACAACACTATAGAACAAGCAGGGTGTCTGCAAACGTACAATTTGCGTTCACAAAGTACACCCAAACTCGGGACTACCATTTAAGAATCACACAAATTTTTGTCCCGAATGGGAATCAAACCCACAACTTCTGGCATGGCAGTTAGGTTCACTAACCACTAGACCAACAGGCCAGTCAACAAAAAACATCAGATAAAAAAAAATCGCAATGAAATTATCAACTAAATATTTTAGTTGATATATAATTTATTTGCGAACTTATTGAATCATTAACTGGCTAAAAATTGTGTAGCCTATTGAAACATTAATGTTTCGATAGGCTATGTCAAATGGTTCTTCGTAAGTAACGTTTCAAGAGAATTGTACGGCCATTTTCTTGTAGTCCCTAACAATTTATTGAGACTTTTAGTGGAAATATAACTAACTATTTTCAATTGAATTATGAAATATTCAGACATAAAATTAAGCTTTAATGTCCATATAGTTTGTACCTAAGTGAGGTAGCGCCATACGAGCGAGCAAGCCTGACTGGGAAACGACAGTCATTGTACAGAAAACCACAGCAAAATAACTACAAACAATAATGGTGTTATTGTGCGTGAGTCTCTAGAGCTCATTTAAAGAAAAGGTTTCATATTCAAGAAATGTCTTTTTACAAAACCATTATTATATGCCCAAACCCAGTAATATTAAAAGGAAAGATACTTGGCGGTGGCGTTCAGTTTTGTTACCAGTTTTTGGTGCGTACTTGCTTGCTTATAGATTTAAAGTATGAATGCGATAGATAATACGGAATGTCATGATACAGAAAGAGATAGTGATAGATTAAGTGAAGCTACTTCGCTACTTTTGACGACAACAGTTTCCGCGCGATATCTACGTCTCTCTTACTATAATATAATTTCCCAAGCCTTCGACCTATCCTTCTGCATGACTTAAATCTTTGACTAAAACTCATAAACACCCATCTGCAAATTAGACAATAATCCAAATCCCACTCTAAAGTTCTAAACTACATTCTAGAAAGTTCCTCCTCTAATTGCAACAAGAAAGCAAGTAATTCACTGCGGCTATTTGCAGTTCATTCCACACTCGAATTCCCAACTTACATACACCTAAATAAGGTTAATTGTCCATTAATTTAATTCAACCATTCAAGTGGCTAGATTAATTAATGCAAGTTCGACTGTTCTGAACGTTTAACCTCTGATTAGCCTCAGAACAATGAAAGTAACTCATACTGAACATGCTACTATTATAGTGAAAATAATTGTCTGGCCTGTTGGTTTAGTGGCTAGTGACCCTGACTGCTAAAATGGAGGTCGAGGTCCGATTCCCACACAGGACGAAACTTTGTGTGATCCAAAAATGTTTGCTCCTAGTCTGGGTGTAATTTGTCTTCTTGATACAGAGCGTTAAAAAAAGAAACAGAAGCTCTAAGAAATCCTAAGAGAAGCCAATGAGTGAGGGTACCCTGTACATCTGTATTTTAGGAACACAACTAAACCACAGCTAAAAAGCTGTGGTCTTATTTAAGATAATCTTCATCTTAAATCCTTTCCCAGTCGGGTTAGCTCACTTCGGTATTGCTCTCTAAAATATTAGTGTTTCACAGCTATTATTTCACCGTTGCGTCCAGTTATATCTCAATGATTTGCTCATTCAAGTACAGTTACTAAGATTTATCCACGAACGCATGTATCACTACATCACATTGGTCATAATCTTCAAAACATGGTTTAACTGTACTTACATATATACGTGAAGATTTATTCGCGAATGTATTCTGGACATGCCAAGTTCGTGTTAAGTGTAATTTCATGCTACTGTCAATTCATTTTTTAACTGAATAGTGGAAATATAACCACATTAGTTGGCAAACAAGCATACAGTTAGCTTGATGGTAAGCAGTTATCGTAGCCTATTGACGCTTACCGATCGACCCAACCCAAAAAAATTAACTCCTAGGTTTTATGATGAAATTTCCCTGGGATATAAAAACGATTCGTTAAAAACGCATCCCTAATGAGCGCTGGACACCTGTACTCACGCACAAGAACACAACTACAGCAGTGTGTGTAGTTATTTGGCTGTGGTCTTTAGTAAGGTGGAGATGGTCACGGTGGGGCTTCATTTGCTTAAGCATCAATTGCATGTTGCTGATCCAAAACTTTGTCACACCAGAATTTTGCGATGTTGATGCGGTCTTTCTAGGAGTGCAACACGTATTTCAAAATGCATCTTTAAATGAGCACAGGAGACCAGTACTTACGTACAGAAATACCACTGACTGCAGATATCTGGCTACGGACTTTTGAAGGTAGAGATTCACTTGCTTGTTTGATGCTCTCCCTCTCTTGGCTACTAAATAAATGATCATCTAACATACCAGCTATTAGATCAATACAGAATTTGGCGTGATCTTCCCGAAGACAATTGTTTGACGAAATTCCTTTAACACAATGCAAGTAGCGAGTTTAGAAACACAAAACTATGTTGGTCCAAAATTAATGTTGGAGCCAAGTTCCAGTATTGGAATTTGGTCAACTGGAATGTCGACTTTTGATGTTAATCTAGTCATACTTGGCGAAAAATCACAATGGCATATTGTGAGCTTTGCCAAGTTTTGAATAATGCATTTTGTAATAAAATCCATCAAAAATTTATAATAACAGATTATGTTTGGCTGCTCGCAAGCTTTACCAGATCGTCGGTTCACCTTGTTGAAAGTCTGCCTACGCTAAGTCTTCAAGTTCGTGGTCCCCACTCCAGAATCTTTCTGCTCAGAATAATTCTGCAAGCTATATGCCCAGGTCGTTGCCACAAAGTTGAGGTAAGCCTTTGAGCTGTGTCTATGCCCTTACTAGTTTTTTATTGTCAAGAAATAACGAAACTTTTTATTTCGAGGGCATATCAAAACTAAAATGTGGTCAAATTTGAAACAATTATTCGAGTCTACCGTTTCTAAGGCAGTCTTATTGTGACTTCTGAGATATATAAAGTTTGGTATATTGAAAATTTATCGGCAAAAGTTCGCAAGTTATTCGAAAAATGTTATGTTTTGTTCGTTTGTTGGTTAGATTCCCTGGAGGTACAGCTGGGTTTGAATTCCAAGTTACATGAAATGGAAAACTGGAACGTAGAAAAACTCTGCAGTGAGCTATTTCTCGATAATGATTCCGTTATATTTGGTGCTAACGAGACCAGGGGAATTTCTAAAGGATGTCTTTTTCAAATATATTTTAAACTAGCAAACCAGCAGTTTTATCGTGAAACAGCAACAGACAGACAGAAAAACTTTCGCATTTATCATGCATAGAGACATATTTAGATTTTTTAATTTTTTAGTAGGTATTCTTATATACTTCCTGTTCCTCGGAGAGCTTCAAATTATTGTATGGTGATAATACCTGAAACAAAAGACATTAAAATTAGTTCCGAATTTTTATATTATAGTACGAGTAAAACATGTCCGTGTGGAGACGGATTAAGAATACAAAATTTCACGACCCCGTTTCATCCCGAGGGTGTCGTAAGAGTCGACTAAGGGAGTAAGTCAGGGCGACAATATCCTCTATAAGAGAGTGAAAACTCGAAACCAAACCTTATACCAACCCGTCTGAACAGCGTGGACTAATATCCATCCAAGTGTATGGAGAAGACCTGTGCCCAGCAGTGTGACGTTTATGGGTTGAGATGTTTTTTTTTTTTTTAAATTGTTATCCAAAGAAATACAATTTAATAAACTTAAACTAATTCGCCAAACTGCAAAACAGTTTGTTGGCGAAAGATTAGTACGAGGAGGTACACATGCAGTACGCCTGTGCAGTAGTGAGTACATTACCGGCAAGTTACATGGGCTGTATTTTATTTCCAAAGAGATCCTTACGAAATCTAAATAAATGTCCACACCCGGGAAAAGTCTGGTGGGTCCGCTAGTATATAACATTACTAGTTTTTCCCGCAGTTTTCCCATGTAAATTTCACTTTTTTTTATTCAATAAGGTATAGCCTAAGTGAAGTGATTCTGAAGTATACTATAACATTGTTAAGTTTTATTTAAATCCGTCCACAAGTTTTTGCGTGAAGGAGTATAAAATATAGGTAGGATTAAAACACTACTCGTAAATTTTTCAATCTTCAACCCTTAAGTAGCATCCCTATTGTTGTTTATGCCAAGGACATCATAATAGGGTTGCCTCTAGCATCCTTCAAGAACAAGGCCGAACCAATACGAAGAACGAACATCCCTAATTGGCTCTAAAATAAAATCATTGTTAATAATAAAAAAAGTTAACAATCAATACTGCAAGCGGTGTATAATCTGTG
The DNA here is from genome assembly GCA_947095525.1 of Trisateles emortualis. Taxonomy (NCBI): domain Eukaryota; kingdom Metazoa; phylum Arthropoda; class Insecta; order Lepidoptera; family Erebidae; genus Trisateles; species Trisateles emortualis. The sequence continues at coordinate 10,018,535 of OX352749.1, read as the reverse complement.
GCATTACAAAGCTCAACAAACAAACAGAAACTGTTTTATACTCACGATAATTGAATTAGAGTTTAGCGTTGCCCCCAATAACGTTAACGGGATTTTGTTCAGCGTAGAAAGGATAAGTTTTTAATAAACCACGTGTAACTGTAGCAATGATGTGGAAATCAGTTGAAAAAGGGCACATAAGCCGTAGCTGCATAGAAATTTAAACTTTATTTTAATTTTCACAAGATGTAAAATGCGTAAAAACATCTTTAATATTAAGACGCTTTTTTAATTGAGAGTGTGAAATATTCTTTTATTATTAGACCTTGTGTTTGCTTTCATTATTAGTGTTAATCGATATTAACATTATGCAATAATGCGTAAGTAACTGTTGTATTTTTGTCTAGTTTTCTAGGCTAAAAGGTCAGAGAGATCTAAGTATATAATATTATAATATCTACCTAACTGACTGCGGAATCTCTAAGGTGCGATCTGAAATTCAGTACAAAGCTAAGATTGGGACCTATTCTGACATTGCACAGGATAACTTACTCGATTTTGTGTTTCATTTAATTTAATTCCAATTTATAGCTATTCTCTGTTGTCCTGTGTATGTTTAAACTAGCGACCCGCCACGCCTTTGCAAGGTTAAACAATATTTTACCCAGGCTGAATTAAAAAAAATCCTTCTTTTCGTCATTAAAAGAACCTTTGTGCCATGTTTTAATTTTGTAGCACCGGCAATTTAGGCTTTGCGTTGATAAATTAATCAGTTAATCGAGACTACTTCGTAATATAAATATATATAATTATATTATTAGTTTATTTATATAATATAGTTTAGTTTACTGGTGGCAGGAATTCATCATTTTAAATTAAAGTTAAAAGAATCTATATAGTATTAATATCAAGACAAAATGTTTAACCGCCCACCTTTCTTCCAATTTGCAAAAAAACGTTAAATGCAAACTCTATTAATTTGATGTAAGGTACATGTAAGGCGTTAAAAGGGTATAAGTATTTAAAACAATGCATAAACCATAGTTAACTTAAACAAAAAGGGTGACGATTGATCTAGGTGTGCGGTTAGTTGTGCCTGTGTATATAATCGTATTTTTTCTCATTATTCCAAATTTCGAGAATTAGATATACCTCTTTTATGGCTTTATTTAAACTTTCAACCGTTTTAAATTCTTTGACTAAAATTAATTTCTTTTGTAAGACAGTGATAATAGGAAGTTTAACATTTATACCAGGATGTTTTCATTACGTTTACTTTGTAGAATATAATTATAATAAACCGTGGATAAATTTAGTTGAGATCAAAGACTTGGTTGGATTAATTTCATCATAAAACATAGCTGTGGAATTTGTATACTTGCCTAAAGCCTATATTATTGAAGCAATGTTATTGCCGCAATATTTTGATCAATATTGGTATTGGTTTAATATTTACCGTGTAAGGTAAGCTTTGGTCACTACATGAATGTCAAAATAGTATCTACTAAAAGCGATAGGACACGATACAAGTGTGAGCAAGTCTAACTAGCCAATTTCTATAATTTATTCCAGCCTATAATCTATCTATCTCTGCACAAAATTTCATATAGATCCGTACAGTACTTTTTACGTGAAAGAGTAACAAACATTCATATATCCATCTACTCATAAACTTTCACATTAATAATATTAGTAGGATTGGGATTTTTATAAAGGATCAATAGAATAAAGTACTTATTGTTGGAACCCCTACAGTATTATACTGTGCCTACAATGTATAAAGAGCTTTATTGTGTTATAATTGTTCCTATATTTATTGTAGAACAGATAAAGGCAATGACTCAATTAAATTGCAAAACTGAAGTGCCTACTTAACTGATACCTTATTGACTGCATTGAGTAATATACTCTCGGTAAAGAGAAAAAGATAACTGTAATACCTATAAGTATACTAACTGCTTCCAAAAGTGAATGAACAAAAATCATGGAACTTGCGTCATCGTCATGGAACGCTTTACGTATTTAAAAATGAACAAAAATCATGGTACTCGCGTCGTTGTCACAGAAAGCTAATGTTAAGCAGTTACCGTAGCCTATGCTTGCATCGCCGTCACCGAAAGCTACTGTTAAGCTACTGTAGCCTATGGAGGCTTGCACTGTTAGAGCACTTGCGTGTTGCTGACTAATTTTTTGATACCAGAGCTCGGTGTTACGTATGATACGTATTTATATCCATGGGATATGAAAATGTATCTTTCAAAACGCAGTAACACTACTACACTGCTGTGTTCAGTTATTTGGCTGTGGTCTTCTATAAGGTGGGGGTTCGTCCCCAAGCAGATTTTTTTTATACTACTTGGGTGGCAAACAAGCGTACCTTGTTTGCCACCCAAGTAGTAATAAAAAATGTCTTTATGTATAAGTATTTACAACACCAAAACATCCCACTATTTTTGCTTTATTATATTTAACTTTCATTTCTTTCCATCCAAAGGTTGAGAAATTAGCGATAAGGCCGCCCATTGTACATAATTGTGTGAAATAATATCTATATCACAAATATAATTGGTGTATAATAAAGAGTTTTCTATCTTAGTCTTCAAGCAGATCGGTATTAATGTCTTTCTTACGTTTTATTTTTTAATAAGGATAATGATGTGTCTATGAACAAAGAAAACAAGTCGTTTATGGCAAAGAAAACACACTGAGTGTACCTTTTATATACACTCACGAGTTAATCATTAGATCGGCGCGGCGCGCGGCGGCGGCGCCTGCGCCGATGCATAACAGCACAGCTAAACACAATCTTGAATATGACTCAGTGACCGCAAGTTCGTGACTCACTACAGTCACTACCATCTAACCGGACAATACAATTTGTGACTCAATAATATACCCGTCCTTTTCTAATCAAAAATGTAAGACAGAGACAAAAAAATGTTAGGTAATAGCGTTTCAAGACCAATAAGTAGATTGAAAGTCTGAACATTAACTAGGTCGATGGAGATCAAATTGCTACGAATCTAATTTTAACTGGTATTGAACAATTTTAATGGGTAGTACTCGGAACCGATCGGGACTAGGTATTAGTATGTTTGCTTTAGTGAATCATGGAACTAACTCATGAACTAAAAAGCTACGAAGTTGTGTAATTTGGTACAAATTCTGCGAACTTAGCTATAGCATATAGTATATATAAGCACGTAAAACGCCGTTTTTTTCTGGGTCTGATCTCTCTCCGGTCGTGTCGAATTGCCGTCTCATCGGACGTAGAGTGTTTGCGCTATTTGTGCCCTATAATAACTCCCGCGCTGATGGCGTCGGCAACGCGCAAGTAATACTAGTAGGTATTGCATGCGTCCATAGGCTACGGTAACTGCTTAACATTAGACGGGCCGTATGCTTGTTTATCAAGCAGTATAAAAAAAATGCACTCCGGGAGTGCCGACAGAAGTGAAAACACTAGGCAAAACAGTTGTTATAAATTTTATAGCAATGGATGTTTTTTTTTTATTTTTTTTATTTATCTAGACGCGTTCGCGGTCTGCTATATGTACATATTGTACATGCATATATCGCCTCTTTGCTTTAATAACGTGACAGTCTAAAATTATAGCAAAAAATGATTTTTTATTTATCTAGACGCGTTCGCGGTCTGCTATATATATATATATACATGCATATAATATCGCCTCTGTGCTTTAATAACGTGACAATCGAAAAAATATTTTTCGAATATGTCAAGCTGCGTCTTGTGTTGCGAATCCAGAAATTTTATCTCATCTAAAAATATGCGTACCGTGCTCAAAGAAGTTTTTCACTTCAATAAACTTATTTCGCCTAAGTACAAGATTATGACAACACTAAAAAGCCTCTAACAAAAAACACTAATTTTCTCGTACTACATACTACCGTACCAACAAACTTATACATAAACATCAATCAAAACCCGAGCCCTTCTGTTCCAAGAATATGTCCCTCATTTTCAAGCAACAGTAAAAACGTGATAGAGAAGAAAGCCTGATGAAAATATTACCCACCGCGGTCGGGTACAAAATATCATAGAGGAAAAAATATAGCATATGGAGGGAAACGATAAACATCGTGGTAATATGTCAGACGGCCAGAGAAAATTGTCGTAAACGCTATAATAGCATTATTAGGGTATTATATAAGACCATAACCAGATTACTGGTCTGTATGGTCGGGAATGTCCAAATTATTTTCGGGTAAATGAAAATTGACAGATAGTTTTAGGGATGTTGTCGCTAGTTAATGCTTTACGTCGGTTTAAAGGTAAAACTATAAACGCAAATTACTGTTATAAGATATACAAGCAACTTTAAATATTTTTTTCAAAAGATTAAATAATCCTTAAAGTAAAGGTTGTCTGGAAGAGATCGCTTCTAGTGATAAGACCGGCCAGAGAAGATTGTCGTAAACGCTATAATAGCATTATTAGGGTATTATATAAGACCCTAACCAGATTACTAGTCTGTATGGTCGGGAATGTCCAAATTATTTTCGGGTAAATGAAAAATTGACAGATAGTTTTAGGGAAGCCATCGCCTGTCAATGACTGCCTCGGTGGTCCAGTGGCCGCAGTATGCGCCTGCTGTGCACGAGGTTGTGGGTTCGATTCCCACACAGGACAAAACTTTGTGTTACCCATAAAGAATTGTTCTGAGTCTGGGTGTAATTTGTGTCCGTTAATTGTATGTTTGTAAAGTCCCCCGCGACACAGATCTTGTTCTCTAGTGCGGGAGTTGTCTTTAGAAAAAAAAAATTATAAAAAAAATACTATACGTCGGTTTAAAGGTATAACTATAAACGCAAATTACTATTATAGATATACAAGCAATTTTAAATATTTTTTGCAAAAGATTACATAATCCTTAGGTTGTCTGGAAGAGATCGCTTTTAGTGATAAGTCCGCCCATTGTACAGCTAACTATTACATAACACTGTTATTTTATAATGTTGTATTTTTGCTTGGTGTACAATAAAGAATATTCTATCTATCTACCTATAGTTCTTAAACTGTTTTTTTTTTTCAAAGGATGTTTTTTTTTAAGCGTAAATATGCCTTGTTAAGACCGTTTTATGAATTTAACGAATTTCCTCAATTATTTTATTTATTTATTTAGAACGTAATATACAGAACATGTATAAAGGCGGACTTAATGCCAAAGGCATTCTTTGGGCAATACGCGAGTGATGCTCTAGATATTGGAAGCATTCATAGACTACGGTAACTGCTTACCACTAGGCGAGCGGTATACTTATATGCCACAAAACACGTTCTACAATACATGGTGCCAGACATCTGCCTCTACCTACCCCTTCAATGAGAAAGGCGTGGTGATATATAATGTAAAACAAAAGTAAGACGTATATCAAAAAGCCTACACGAATGTCAAGTTAAAATCAAAAAGCGGGCCTGACATTTACGGAAGAATACTAAATTATTCATCCAAAATAAACAGATACAATGTAGCTTACCACCTTGAAACCTCAAGCGCTTTGTCCAGACTGTCATAAGAATAAATAGGGTTGCCACCTTTTATTGAAGAAGAAATAGTATGTCTCTTTAAAAGTTGTAAAAATGTAGTCCTTTTGCGAAATTTAGGAAAAAATATAGCTCACTTTTATTTTACGTGCTTCTTTTTAACGTTTGGTTAGTGGTCAACCTGGTGACAGAGTTATTTAGATTTTCCATTATTTGTTTTTTACTAGTTTCCGCCCACGGCTTCGCCCGCACGCACGGGAACAGTCATTTTTCCGGGACAAAAAGTAGTCTGTGTGCTATTTAAGACTATAATCTATCTATGTATGCCAAATTTCATCCAGATCCGTTCAGTAGTTTTAACGTGAAAGAGTAACAAACATGCTTACAAACTTTCACATTTATAATATTAGTAGGATAGTACGGAGGACAACCCTTAGCGAAGATATAGGTATAGAACAAAGCAACTAATTGTACAATAACAAAGAGAAAGGTGGAACTATTGAGTTACAAGTTACAAGTAGAACATTCTCGAATGACAGCCACATTGAATTGTTATTTGTGAATTAATACAATGTTATACAAACAGTAAAACATTAATAATAACAAAAGAAATGGAGAGTTTATTATTTGGACAGCTAAAATTAACAGGTCATCAATTTAATATGACATGAATTGAGACGCCATGTTATAAATTAATGTTAGTGTCGTTTTGGCGAATCTGTTTTAATTTATTTACAACTTTGTATTCTTTTTCAGTGAAGTTTGTATTTATAATGTTGACATCATTTTATTTTTCTATTTTAAATATGTACTCTATTTTACGATGCCAATTTTGACATATTTTAATTATTTTTTTATTCCTATTTGTTGAAAATGTAATGGAGCAGGCAATAATATTATTATATAATAATTTATTTACTAACATAGTTATAAGTTTTTGTACTAACAACACTATGGACACTGTAATTTTGTCTGAGAGCAAATAAATTGAATTGAATAAAATTTTTCATCGATTACTCAGTGTCTTTGACCGAAGTTTGTTTCTAAATGTTAGGATGGTTTGTACGTGTGAGATGGATGGATAAAGAAAGATTGACTATGTAAATACTTGTTTAGCCAAATTCTCTTATAAGGCAAGAGTGTGTATGGGATAATTGGAAGGGCAAGACCACGTCGAATGAGGACCCAAGAAGACCGAATAAGTGAATTTCTGGCGAAACGCCAGTTCAATAGTAATCAGAATTAACGAACATGCATGATTTTGGATGCTCGTTGATAGAAGCTAAGGAATCAATGAAGATCGTAGCGATTGCAGATCAGCCCCTCTAAACAAGTGGCATAAACGGTAGTCGAATCGAAAAGTCAAAAAAGGAAATGTATGGGATTTTACGTAAGTTTACGACATTATATCGTAAATTACGTCAAATCCCATACATTTGCAATTTTGACTTTTCGTTTCTACTACCGTTAATGCCACTTGTCTAAAGAAGCAGAAGTCTCAGTCTAAACCTTCTGCGAAAGAGGCATGATTCTACAATATGTAAGTATGTATGTTTAAAAATTAGGAAATGTGTTTTAAGTGTTTTCAGAGTTATTAACAGGGCTTAAAAAGCTATCTACTACTACTGTCAGAGAGCACATAAAAATGCCTTCACAAATAATTTAAGGTTTGTTTGATGAAGACCTTGCACCTATTCTTTCCGCTGTCACGATAACCCATCAAAATCTTGCCGTCTAGAAGAATGTAGCCAAACCAAGCCTGATATCTTCTAATAGCTTAAAATTGGCTGGGAATACAATTACAATCATTTAAAATCAATACAATTTAAAATCCGAGTCTGGGTTCGTGTTCGTGAATTGTTTTTTTTTTTTTTTTTTTTTTTTTTTTTTATACTACTTGGGTGGCAAACAAGCATACGGCCCGCCTGATGTTAAGCAGTATCCGTAGCCTATAGACGCTTGCATTACCAGAGGTATCACTTGCGTGTTCCCAACCCATTTTTTTACACCAGGGCCTTAAGATGGAAGTAACCCTGGGATAGGAATACGTTTCTTTCAAAATGCATTCCTAAATGAGCGCTGGAGACCTGTACTCACACACAGGAACACAACTACACCGCTGTGTGTAGTCATTTGGCTGTGGTCTTCTGTAAGGTGGAGGTCCTTCCCCAGTCGGGCTTGCTCGCTAGTATGGTGCCCTACCTCTCTTAAAAGTTTGGTTCTGAAACGCCCATCGCACTACAGAGTCTTTTGTCCTTTCCCCATCGGGCTTGCTCCCTAGTGTAGTACCTCTCTTAAATGTCCTTTTATAATAAGATTCACGCGTTCGCTTTAATGCAAAAAAGTATCAGTATGACACCTTTCTAACGACCTACAACTGCGTTAAATTAAACACTTTACTGCCCAAAAAAATACACAAAGTTTTTTGTTGCAACAGTACCCCGTACCCGTACAAACCGCACAAACAACAAAAAGGTCTTTATAACGTGTCACTCAAGGTCTTATCTTATAAATAGAGGTACGAATCACGAGCCGTTACTTTGTTCTTGAACTCCATACGAGACAGATATTATGTGTTCCAACTTTCACATAACTTCGGGCTTTGTTACAGGCATTTGTGTTTGTAGGTTGGAAAGTTTTAACAATAATATTTTTAACTAGCTTTAACTAGCCGTGGGCGGGCCACGGCTTCGTCCGCGCGTATAATCCCTCGGGAACAAAGATTTTTCCAGGATAGAAAGTAGCCTAAGTGTTATTTCAGACTATAATCTATATCTATGCCAAATTAATTTAGATCCGTTTAGTAGTTTTTGCGTGAAAGAGTAACGAACATACATCCATTAGGACTCTTAAGATTAAACAATGTAATAGGGTTAGCAATTTTAGCAAGCATACAGCCTGACTAATGGTCAGGACCACAGTTTAAGAGAGGTAGGGCATCATAATAGCGAGCAAAGCCCAACTGGGGAAGGACCTCCACCTTACAGAAGCCAACAACCAAATAACTGAACACAACGGTGTAGTTGATTACAGGTCTTCCGCTCTCATTTAGGGATGCGTTTTGAAAGAAAAAAAATCCTTTAATAAGTAATAATTACTTAATTCACATACAGGAACACAACTACACTCTATATGTAGTTATTTTGACTGTGGACTATTGTAAGGTGGTGTCCTTCCCCAGTTGGGTTTGCTTACTACTACTACTACTAAGGAGGCAAACAAGCATACAGCCCGCCTGATGGTAACCAGTTACCATAGCACTCACACTTATCACTTATATAATACCGACCTCTTTTAAACCTGTTAGCAATGATCGATAATTATAATTACTTATCTAGTATAATTTACATTTCAATTCCAACACAGATAGCTCTGACCTTGTTGGTTGCACCCAACAGAATAAATGCAATTATGAGTAATAGTGTATAATGTTGTTTCATTGGAATGTCTTATGATGAAGAGGGACAGCGATAGTGAATAATAAACATCGTTTTATACTTGTAGTTCTGTAATACAGGTAGTTAGTTGTTGACGTTATTTTCTAGCACAGTTACTAACTACGTATATAAATAACTAGCTGACCCATGCCCACTTCTATGGGCATTTTTTGGGTTATTAAATAGCGTATGCCACTCACGAATAACGTGGTTTTTTATTGGTAAAAGAATTTTCAAAATCGGTTCAGTAGATCCAAAGATTACTCCCTACAACCTCACAAGCTTTATCTTTTTATTATAATATTAGTATAGATATCTGGTGGGGAGATCTATCTCTAGCAGTGAACGTCAGCTGAGATGATGATCTGGCGAAAATCCAGATTAAAATTTCCCTGACCGACAAGGTTTACCGACTAGGGTGCGGTTACCCAATGAATTTGGGTGACTGCAAGTATTTCATCTGAGCGTCTCCGAGCTTCAAGGGGACGTTAACACATTCTAGGATAGTTAACGCCTATAGACGTTATGACAATATAACATCTATTGTGTCTAATTACTGTCCGCGATAGTGTTAAAATGTCCGATTTGCATCTGGTCCAATTCGCAATTTGATATATTTTTAAACATTAGGTACATTTATTATAATTAATAATTTAAAAAAATATTAAAAATATATTTAAGTAAAATGTCCAACGGCATCGTGGTAGGCCCAGACTCAGATGGCGGGACGAGCTTGATGCGTACAGGAAAGACTGGTCTATTCTAGCACAAGATCGGGTTGAGTGAAAAGAGGAAAGGGAGGCCTTTGCCCTGCAGTGGGACAGTACAGGCTGAAAATATAATATATATTAAGTACATACAATAAAACTATATTTAAACAAATTAGAAATAAATTCTAATAATAAAAGATACAAAAATTGAAAAATTCCTCCGCATCGATGTCTACTAAAAGCGTGCCCAGGAGACATCGATTTCAAATTAGACTAGATTAGATTTCAATCTCGAATTAGACCAATTACGCCTGAACTGTTAAAAGTTGTTCATTTTTATAGTTAGATCACGACAGAGGCATAGGCGATCTAAATATCTGTCACCCATTAACCACACGATAAAATATAATAAAAAACCATTAATTAAAACATCAGCTGCTTTAAAGGCCTAAGAAATTTCTGAACAAACAACTGTCATTGTTTCTTATTTCTTACAAAAACAAACTTTAGTCCCAACGTTAATATTAGAGGTGCCTTGTTGAATTAATTGTATAATTACTCATCTTAGAAGACAGTGAAGAGTTGTCGACTTATTTGCCTTCTACCTTTGTAATTATTAAAGGCAACAATTTTAAAGTTCATAGAGATAAAACGCAGAATTTTGTGTCTCGCAAGTTGTTTTAGACTTCACTCGGGAGTATATTGCAAATTATTACGAAATATAATCCCGGGTTAGGGATTGTATCAGTCTGCTGATAATCCTTTATTGTAATACATAAGTAGCAAATAAGTATACAGCTCGACTGATGGTAAGCAGTTACCGTAGCCTATAGACGCTTGCAACACCGGAGGTATTACTCGCGCGTTGGTGGTTAAAAAATATTGTAACTCCATCTCTCGAAAAAATCTCAGCAAAGAGCTCATTTCACAACGTACGTGGGACGAAATGCGAAACCATGTCAAAGAGAGGTAGGGCACCATACTAGCGAGCAAGCCCGACTGGGGAAGGACCTCCACCTTACAGAAGACCACAGCCAAATGACTACACACAGCGGTGTAGTTGTGTTCCTGTGTGTGAGTACAGGTCCCCAGCGCTCATTTAGGAATGCGTTTCGAAAGAAACGTATTCCTATCCCAGGGTTACTTCCATCTTAAAGCCCTGGTGTAAAAAAATGGGTTGGCAACACGCAAGTGATGCCTTTGGTAATGCAAGCGTCTATAGGCTGCGGATACTGCTTAACATCAGGCGGGCCGTATGCTTGTTTGCCACCCAAGTAGTATAAAAAAAAAAAAAAAAAAATGTCGTTTGAGGGGACCTAAGATTTGAGATGATCTCCCTATCGGTGGCGGGAGGTACATTGATAAAATCTCTCTGTGGGCATCATATAAAACATTTCCTCGGAAAACAGTCCGTTGTATTGGCAATAGAACACAGGGAAGATGATTGAGATGATATTAGGGCAGGACATCTTATAGTTTAAATATTGAGCTAGGGCAGACTGCCTTTTTCCACAATTTCACAATGCTAAACCAAACAAAATTTCATACCATTGTATAGCAGTCAACTGACTGGCAACTAATACAGGGCATAAACAGCTCCCAAGAGTGTTACCAGCACTAGAATAATAATAGTGTAACCCTCGGACGCGCGTAACAACCAACAGTAAACTTTATAAAGGTTAACGCGTCCCATACGTCGCATACATTAAAAATAATTGGTTCCAACATACATACACAACCCTTCGACAAAAAAAGACAATTTGTTACGGATTAGTGTTAAAAGTTTTAAGATAAATAAACCTTTACCACTTTATTAATAACCGTTTTGAAGTCAGGGAATAGTTACACTTCGATGTCTCTCTTTCTATCATCAGTAATTTGACATTGGAAAAAAGAGGACAAAGCATTGCGTAATAATTCACTTGCTACACAACGTTTATTAATAAAGTGGTTATAATATAATATTTAAGAGACGTATAATAAAGAGAAATATTTATTCAAAATCGATACCGTCCCTTAGACTAAAAATGTGTTATAAAAATGTTTGTGTTTAGCTTGTAGACGAGCCTTTTTTAATCAATATATACACAAGTGAGCTACATTTTACTTGTATTCCCTGCATCATCAACCATCAGTATCATCACTGAACGTTTCTCTATACAACATTACAAAACTTTCTTGTTTCCTTTTTTTTTTGAGTAGGCAACACGTCACCGACCCTCACAATCAGCCGCACACTTATGCCGCAGGATCAATGAGCCTGTCACAAAAAACACAACTACATTACACACGTAACGAAATAAGTGCTTTGTTTCAAGCCAGCCCTCAAGCTTGACCTCGATCACCTCGGCTATACAGTTAAGTACCAGCCACAGAACAATATAAAACGCAATAATATAAAAGTGAGAGCTTTCAAACCCTCGTAAAGATAATAACTCGGCAACGCCCAACTCACACCGAATGAAATAACCCCTTAACTTTGGTTTCAGAAGAATTTGTTTCAAACACTTTCGACAGAGGCGTCAAGACTTTCATTTCTTGATTATACAAAACAAACATGATAAAATTTGCAGTGAATTTTATTCAGAAAATCTCGAGAACTTTTACTTTTAAGTTCCTTATAAGACACTGACATAAAATACAAAAATAAACAAGAGATTGTAATTGCAAATTGATAAGTCTTTTGCCAGACTGATTTCGTTTGCCCGCAAACACAGGTGCACTATATTCCTTGCTCCTATGGGCATTTTGACCCGACTAAATAGAAATCAGTGCAGGACTGTCAGTTTTACGTGTTGACAGAGACACGAAGAGATCTCGTTGTGTTTCTAGAAAATGGTTACCTAAGAACTGACCTAGAACTTACTATCTGTTTACAAATTATAAGACTTTTATATCAAGCTAACTCCCACCCGCGGCTTCACCCACGCGTACAGTCCCACGGGAACAGGGATAAAAGTAGCTCAAGTGTATCTCTGTGACAAATTACATCAACATTTTGGCATGATTGAGTAACAAACATCTATACATCCAAACTTTTTATAGTATTATTATAGATAAAATATAATAAGAACAGTATAAAAAAACCTTAACTAAGATCACAAAGTCATCGATTCACACAAAAAAGTATGAATAGTAACAAAAGGTCTAAGTATATCTGGCTTTTTGGCCACAGGTGTGACAAAGGTGACCTAATCAAGTATTCACGTAGACTGACTCAATCGGGTCAACGATGCTTATTCATCAAAACACCCACACAGTTACAACTTGCTGATTATTACGTTTCTTTCGTTGTAATTTTGCCGTCAGCGATTTTATTAACTTCAAATACTCAAAGCCTAGTAGATCATCTTGACATATTTTTGAAATAAAGTTTGACAGAAGATTAAAATTATCTCGCGCTGACAAAAATTGTACGTCATTAAGTTTTTGAACTTCTCGATGACATTGACGAAACGTGTTATCAAATTATCTATATATATAATGTTAATAATATATGTACCTACCCTGTAAAAAGGCTTCGAATAAGGCAATTTACATCATGTGCTAATGAGAATAAGGTCAAAAATTGCTAGGTTCCATTAAGGGTGTGATGTGTCCAAGATACTTAAGAAATGTTTCTTCTATTATCTGGTTTGTCAGTTAAAGGGTTTGAAAGCAAAAATACAAGGAAAATTTGTCCAAAAAGCTTTCTCTGCACTGATATATCGCACATCAAACGTAAAAGCATTCGGAACTTGAAAGTTTCACACCCTTTGCCCATGTTTGGTGTAACTCTTTAGCTCCATAGACATTTCCGACTTCACGCACCACCAGGGCGTTGGATGTTATACTGATATATAGCCCGATTTATTTCCAAACACATTAAAACTTTTCCTTGCTGTTTATATCTACACTGTTACTTGTCTATTTACTGTTGACCTTTCGAATTTAGGGTTTTATACCTTTCCTTATTCTTTTGGGGCCACAGTACATGTGAAACTTATTAACTAAAAAGATAGAAAAGTTTACAAGACTCTTTTAGGAAAATTTGATAAAATATATTGCTTCGATGAAAATAGTCAAACTTTCGAGACTCCTGAAAATAGGAGTGCTCAAGTCTCGAAAGTTGGTCTGAGTCATCCAAATAAAAATGATATACGAGCCAATTATCTCAATAATGTACAAGAAATTGAATTGTTAAAGAAAACTCGATTTGGAGTAACGCTAAATCGAGATGAGTCCTTAAATCACGATTTATCGTCGCAAGGGCTTTTCTAGTTCGAGAGAAGTCATTTAGCGAAAAGAAATGTTGTGAAGCATTTCTTTACGCAATAGCTACATAAACATAGAGTCGCAGAAAATTAGCTAGTTTTAAGCACCACATTAAAAGCAATTTTCGACACAATATGCTAAGTGTTGCGTGCAGGACACAATAGTTCCTAACAATAGGTTCACTATACAAATTCAATGGCGCCCAAAAGAGTAGTATTACATCCAAGCTTATACAATTTCACTTATAATACGACAAACAATTCACAGTAATATAGTGTGAGCCCAATTTCGGAGAAAGCTTAAAAATAAACTTATTTACACACGTTGAGCCCATATATTATCCAATTAATTTAAATAGACGTTACGTGAATGGTATGACAGATAAGGAGTAAACTTCTGACAATGGTAGGATAAAATAATTTTATTACCAAATCATAAATAGCAATACTGGGGCTGTTGGTAGCAATTATCGCAGCTTTTCAAGGCCCTTAACAATTGTGCACATGGGTCTAATTAAGGTAACAGGCAATGAAATCTCGCGTGCTCAAGTACCGTTTCACGCGAAGGCTCTCGGCGTCGCATAACTCGCTGATAGCAGATGGTGAGCAACAAGTCTGAATGACTTAAAAATATTACAACGTCTTGTCAGGTCAGTTAAATTATAAGAAACGTTTTCATATTTGATGTAAGTAGAAAGAATACAGATGGCAAAGTTTTATTCTCATCAGCATATTGCAGTCCACTGCTGGACATTGGCCTGTCCAAATGCTAATGATGGGAAAGTTGGCAAACTTTGCCACTGTGGGCACTATAAGAAACTAAATTAACATTGTTGAGTCAAGTAGAATTTTGAAATAAGTACCTAATGAAGATTAAAATTAAAGATGGATTTTTAGGTAATTTTAGGCTTCAAATGTTATAAGTACGACTTATATTCTAAGAAAAAGTATTATACATCCGACATTTAAGGGGAAAGTTACTTGCATTCGCAACATTCCAGGAAGGGACGATCGTAATTCTTTTCAGCTTGGCTTTTCCTGTATTGAATTTCTTCCATGTATATGTACATTTCCGGCCCAAATAAACATTAACGCTGACGAAATAATCCGACGATACGAAGTCATCTAGCTTACTGTTATTTCCTCCATTACGATTCATTATTGCACAAAAAGAAAGAACACAGTATATCCTCTAAAATCTGTAATTTCTCAAACGTCAGTCTTAACTCCAATTTACAAAATCTGTAAAAATGACAGATTATAAACGTTAAACAGTAAATTACTGCTCCTGCTCATCTTACTAAACGATAATTAGGAAGATAAGCAAAAATATAATTAAGGAACAACACCAAGTTAATTTAAATCGTGTCAAAGCCTGTTTATATAGCAAACTCAATGTATGTTCAACATTCTGTGAATATTTTAAGTGTTGCTAAGTACTCTTAAGCCTTCTGTGACGTCTCACCGAACACGCTCATTCGCAGCCAAAGTAAAAATTTCATGCCATTTTGAACTCTATTCTCAGGAGCTTTCGATGACATAATAGCTGCAAATTTATGATAAAAGGATGAGAGCTATGCAAAATCTGATAACATCGTACGAGGAAATTTTCCCTTACAAGCCGATCGTATCACGATGCCACGTCAGATTATTTAAAAACCCCTCAATTTCTTCCATAGCCAATTTGTCAGCGTACCAACATTAATTTCGGCACCGCCCTTACAGATATTACATCAATTTCTTTTTCAAATCAGGGAGCTGTCATCGCACACCGCTAATGGTATTGGGAACACGCGGACTAATTAAGTCGTCGCTGTTAATTTATAGCTTGTTTTCTACCAGTGGAACAGCTATAATCAAAATAAATCGCTTCCCCCCTAAGACACGCAAGGGAATACAGCAAATTGGATTGGAAACTAAAGATTCCTTATACGATAGTAAAGTACCTACTTAATTGTAACCCAGTGTTTCGATTTTCGAATACTGCACTACGAGATCTTAAATTGAGAAACATCGGATTCGAACAGCAAAATAATGATTAAATTTTATAGATAGTGTTGTGGCTTGCAGAAAGTTAGAAAGGTATACCTGTTTATCGATACCTATCTCGATGAAGGTGCCGTGCAACATAGCAGGAACATTATAGCAAGTATCGATATCTGTTGCGAGGGCGCGCGTTAGAGATAGTACTAGAATATCGATTTCATGGCCTAAGGCGATTGAGTTACCTTTACCTCTATTATGATCTGGATAATTTAGGACCGTCTATGTACAATATTATAACATTGTTGGGTGGACTTTAATAATGTAGTAGGCAGTGTAAGCCACAGAACTATTGTACGAAGCAACGGCAAACTTTAAACAAGATGATGTTGCATAAGAAGTGTATAAGTTTTCTAAAACTTTGTTACGAGTCGGAATTGTTGGCTGGTCCCTTTAAATATTTACAAAAGCAAAATTTTGTTCACAAATAATTCATACTTTTGTGCATTAGCAAACTCTTTTATGTATTCGCTTCAGGGATTTTGTTGTAAAATTTGTTCTGACTTTTATTTCGTTTGGTAAATTATTTTTGCGAGCCCATGTCAAACTTTATGACATTCCTTTAGCATAAAAATATCATAGAATATTTTCAAACAGTTCATTATAATACTAATAAACTTGAAATGCATTAGTAGAGAAGTGCTGGAACCTTATCATACTCATATTATCATCAAAGCAATTCATTTTTGGTTTTAATTAAAAGTTCGTGAGATGACAACTAAAATTCAAATAAGGATTATAAATAAATTGCTTTAAGGACGTAGTATAAGAAACGGCCCCTGATAAAAATTAAGTACCTAATTTATTATTACAGGTATTACTAATTATTCTTATTTGTCAGACTAAAAAGCACATTTCACTTTAATCTTGCAGAAGTAAGGTAAGAATACAGATAAGGCCGGGTGCTAGAACAAATAGGAACATTTTTAATAAAAGGACGAAAATTGTAATATCCGCGAGAGCGATTCATCATAATACGACCTCGTACGTGATTGTCTTATACATTGGTGAATTAGCTAACGTAGGTATCTTGGGACCTATCTAGTAAGCACTTTATACGGCGCTTAGTAGAACACAGATAATGGAAATATCACATTTACCCCGTTCCTTAAGCCGGATTTGTCAGCTGCAGGTTTAATACGATATACCGGTATTTGCCGAATACCGGTATCAAGAAATTGCACAACACTACAGAAGATACTGAATTACTGAATAGCTAGGGCTAAATTGTATTAAGATATTACGTTAACATTTTGTACACTTTAGTTTCTGTGAAGATATTAGTTTGTTAGTTTTAAAGTTTTTAACAGAACGGAAAACATTGAAAGTGCTTCTTTTTGTTCAGCTGGTGATTATGCTCGGCCTTCACCAGGTTATCGGTTGTTGGACAGTTTGGACACCTGCCGTCCATGCGTGTATTTATTTATTTATTTATTTAATAGTACATTAACAATAATTACAAATGTATACAACGCTTATTGTACTTAACAAAATATCATAATGAAAATATTAGGGAAAAAAAATACAAAAATAAAAAATCAAATTAATAAACTTATGTGTGCTTCAAATCACTATAATATAATCCATCATTTAATTTAACAGAAAACTGCTATTGCTGGCAAAATGTAGGTATCATACACCTGTACAGATTCCTCCGGAGAAAATCCGTGATTTTAAATAAATAAGTTCACTACATCACTAATTAAAAAAGTTCGTTCTATGACACGAAAAGCTTACAACATACTACTAGTGTTCATTAAAAATGCCGGCGAATACCGGTTCTTTTTTCAGCAAGGTAAATACTTAAAACTAGTTTATAATAGTTTGTGTATGTATATAAAGTATTTTGACCCCATTCCTACACTAGACGGGCTGGTGTTTGTTAACAAATTCAGGGTATATGTTTTGACGGACTAGCCATAACACAAAACCCTGGTGTTATTAGTTTTTGGATCGGCACTCTTGCCCGTATTGTAAAAAAAATACATCCCTAAATGAGCACAAGCCACTTCAGCACAGGAACACCATCGATCGGCGTTTATATTACATATTATTAAAACAAAATTTTATCCAAATCGTTAAAGCCGTTTTAGATACACAAAATATTTTTCTAATGATACAAGAATTGTTCGTTTAAAGTGATTGGATAGATATAAAACTAAATCAAATGCTGTAATATCTCTACAGTACGAAGTTAAGTTCAAAATTGAAATCACGAACAGAAATGGAAGAAGTCATCCTTTGTTAAAGTTGAGCGCATATCACGTAAAGTTTCGTTAGTTCAAAGAATATTTATTGGTTTAACTTCGTGACTAACTTCACTTTCTCTGTTTTTAAACGAGCAATTTTCCGGCCAATCAATTTGAGACACGCTTAAGTTTTTCGCATTAACCCTGGACATCAGAATAAAGAGGTCTAATATCGTTCTTTGTTAAATAGTTTTTGGTATTCGAACGTTTTTTATTCGGATTAAAGAAAATTTTAAATATAGAATAATAAATATATTTTTATTGATAAACAAATTCGTCAAATAACGATGGAAATAATGAACCGCGCGATAGTTCCATGGTGATAGCGTAAAGGTAATGTATGCAAAACTAACCA